>CM067077.1:32642249-33842249 GCA_033980235.1 Diadema setosum | reverse complement strand
TACGAAATGGCTTATTGTAATAATGGCAAGATACCATCACTAACGTATCCATACCATAATGATAATTATCATTTTCATGATTACTACTATAGGAGTAGTAATGATTCAGTCCAAGTTGATATATACCTCTGTGATCTCATTCTCCTCTCCCATAAGATCTCCTTGTAATCTCATCACCATATCTTTGTTAGAGTGGACCTGTACGGTCTGGCCCGGATGGATGGAAACGAACTGGAACGAGTTTGGGGATGGGTGAGGGGAAAGGGAATACATGAACAATAAGTGTTAGTGATAGAACAAACGTTTGTTGTTATCATTTTTCCTTAAACACACATAAAAGATGGCTTACAGCATGCTCTTCTATTCTACAGACCTGCACACTCAGATAGCAAAAAGAAGCATCCCCCAAAACATCCCACAAACATCACACAAACACACACAATAGAACATCAAATCATCGCACAAATTGCCCGTCAATGCATGAGCTTGTGACTAGATAGTTGTATTATATCTTTTATTACATTTATCAAGCATATCATGTGTGGTTTCCTCTCCTCACTCGTTTCTTACACTATGTCTTCCGAGGCTTGATATGCGACTTGCTTTGACAAACTTTGACTGGTGATAATGATAAAGAATTTGGTCTGATGAACTAAAGCCAAGAATGAATTCTAAATTGCCCTTTAGATCTACCCTCTTATACTAGGGATTCCAATATAACAAGAGTAAATGTTCGCACCTCGCAGGATATGCAGATTTTGTTTTTTTTTTTTTTTTGTTTTTGTTTTTTTTTTTTTTTTTGGGGGGGGGGGTGTTATTGTTTTTATTCTCACATGTGGTGTATGCTAAATGACACAAACACCCTGTAACGGAGTGGAAATCCTTCTCTTGAATACAAAAACTTGCCAAAAGCTATAGTAAGGTAGGTGTAACGGCTAATAACAGTCGAGAGCAATCTCAATGCAGACATGCCCTTATAATAACAAGACAGAATCAATAACAACAGAGCAAAATTAGAAGCATACAGAATAATGTTCCAGTGACTTTACCTTTCTCAATGCGCAGGGATTTATCCACGTTGTCTGTTGAGAGCCTGTGAAGTTGACGGCGAGGTTGCCTTGCTCTGATCGCTCCAATACCACGCCCTCCTTTCCAAGATTCTGTTCCAAAGTCCATAGCAAAATACACTATACAATCTCCGTGTATTCGTGTGGGTTTGCTTTTGTTTTAATTTGTGTGTGTTTTCCCTACTAATCTACACTAATCTACTCATCTATATTTTTTGTATCATGTTATAACAATACACTGGTTAATTATGAATTTTTTTTTAATGATTTGAACTCACATACACACAAACACACACACACACACACACAAACACAACGGGAAAAACACATAGGGCCACAAACACACGCGCACACACTAACACACACACTCACACTACCGGAAAACACGCATATGTACACACACACACACACACGCACACGCACCCACACAAACATATGCTTTCTGAAAACACTTTCTGAAGGACGTATACCTCAGCATTTATCTCTGGCAGCGCACGACGTTGTTGAAGTTTTCGCAACTGCCCAAGACCACCTGACAGAACCACTTTCTCTCCGATATTCATGACTTCTGTCTCCCCTAGAAATACAAGGCTGGACATTAGTGGTTATCCACTGACCCGACGCCACCACTTTTAAAGTAATTATATGTTTCTGGTGGCCCTACGGATCACAAAAGCATTTCATTTCTCCGAAGGGGGGGGGGGGGAATCATTCAAAAGCGCGAATAATTTAACTCAAGGCTCAGCTAGCGCCTCATAACTGTAACTGTATGCATTTCAGCTATAACTGACGCGACCAGGGTTGTAATATCGCCGGTAGTCTTCAAGCCAATTTCTCTGCGAAGTTTGGTCACCTACTGTTCTTTTAACCGTCTGCCAAGCTTCTACCAAGCATTTCATTTGACAACTTTGACGGACAATTTTGATCTCATCCAATGAGACGCATGGATTAATCAGACAAAACGCTTCATTTAATGCCCCCTTGTTTTTTTTTCTCAAACGGCTGAATGTCATCTTTGCATATTTAATGAGTAGTTACACCAATTGTTACGTACTGATTTCATTATTTTGTAATGCCGTTTATTATAGTAGTCCTATATTATGTTTTTCCCTAATTTAATGATTGATATTAGACTTAGTGAACTTAAAGGGGATTGCTAGTAACTGATCAGTGGGAATCAGTGGGAATGCTGGAGGATGACTGTTCCAATCCTTGTGGGATTCATTTAAGAGTATATTATATATCTATTGTTGTGTGAAAATTATTTGCTTCAGAATGGTCTCATATCTAAGTAATGTGCAGTTTTATGTTTCCAGGTTAGCATGCAGCAAATAATTTTCACACAATAGATATATAATGTACTCTTAAATGAATCCCAAAAGGATTGGAACAATCATCCTCTGCATTCCCACTGATTCCCACTGATAAGTTACTAGCCATCCCCTTTAAGAGATAAAGTGCGTGATATCTAAAGCCCACTCTCATACCTCTCATTTTCACATAACTACAAAGGTATATCGTTTTAATGTTATGTCGAAGCACATTGAAGTATTTGATTTCATAATGTTTTTCGTTGTCATCTCTTGGTCACAGTATTTGGTATTTAAAGCACTTTGTTTTGCCCCCCCCCCCAAAAAAAAAAAAGGAAAAAAAAATCTAATTTCATTTAAAGTTTCATGATTTTTTTTCAATTAATGCTTCATTAGATGATTTTATTTTCTAGGTTCTCCTTTATATTATTGTCGCGCCACCAAGTAATAATAGAAGTGTCAATCCCTGCTTTACAAATGTATATAAACACATACAATTCAGGGGGCGCGGAACGTTTTTCAGTGTGTGGGGGCTGCGGGACCCCGGGGGGGGGGTGAAGGTCAAGCGAGAGGGGGAGGGTTTGGGAGGGGTGTCCCCCCTCCCATAATGAGAACTTTTTGCATTTTTATGTTGTAAATGGTGCAATTTGATGCATGTTTCATGGACTTGAAACAACCCCACTTGTTTAAGGTAGCAGGATATTTTGATGTGGGTTATTATCGAACTATTCGCATATAAAGTGGTAGCATTTGAATAAACGTATTGTATTATTCTTACAATGAATTTCATGGACGCTACACGAAAGTGATTTCACATTTTCAGACCTGAAATTCAGCGGTCTGGGGCAAACTTTTGGTGCAATACTTGGAACTTTTCCAGCGCCCCCCCCCCCCCAAAAAAAAAAAAATAAATAATGATAGAAATAATAATTTTTTTTTTTTTTCAGGGAAGTGATTAATAGTAATATCACCACATTCAGCTCTTATTCCGCGTGTGCATCATCTGTGTGTATGTACAAATTTTAATGAGGTAGAAGGTGAGGGTGTGGGAGGGGGATGCCCTCTCCCGCTCGACGGAACTTTTGCGTTTTTAGAATTGAAATAAACCGATCTGAAGCACACTTTTTGTGGGAAATTCGGAAATTGTCATTCCCCAAAGTGTACTAAGTCTATAGGAGGGTGGCAAGATACCCCTCCCATACTCAGTATTCCAGGGAGGATTTTTTTTTTTGGTTGTTTTTTGTTTGTTTTTTTTAGAACTGATATTAAACAACCTAGCGCACACTTCTGTTTGAATATCTGGAAATATGTCAATCAGAGAAGTGCAAGTCTGTGGAA
The DNA here is from genome assembly GCA_033980235.1 of Diadema setosum. NCBI lineage: Eukaryota > Metazoa > Echinodermata > Echinoidea > Diadematoida > Diadematidae > Diadema > Diadema setosum. The sequence continues at coordinate 33,838,534 of CM067077.1, read as the reverse complement.
GGAGATGTAGCAGGATGATGTGGGAGGGGATCCCCTCCAACATGAGGGAGATTCTGTATTTTCTGATCGCAGTTAAACGTTTTGGTGCACAGCCATAGTCTACTTGTATGCTGGGGGGGGGGGGCAAACAGAGAGAAAGCGTATAGGAGAGTGCTATTACCCCCCTTCGCGTAAGAGGGAGCTTTTGCCTTTTTAAAGTTGAAATTGAGTTATCTCGTATACGCATATTTGATGGAATATTTGGGAAATTAACAACGAAAAAATGATCGGGGAACTGAGAGAGGAAAGGGTTGATTAAAAGGGAATATTCCCCTTGTACATGAGGGAACTATTGATTTTTCGGAATGTAAGAGATATAAAGTCTTGTGCACTCAGACTTATTCAGAATCTTAGGGGGCGACCGCCCCCATCGTCCCCCCCCCCCCCCCCCCCCGTTTGATACACCGATGCTGTAGACGGGAACTTTATGTAAGGGCGGAATCTTGAAAAATTCAAATTCACGGGTGTTTTGTTTTTTTCCCCGATTTTCCCCCTTTACTTTCTTTCTTTTTTCCTTTTTTTTCGCGAACCAAAAGTGTGGGGGTTGGGGCTGCAGCCTCCCCCCCCCCCCCGGTTCGGCGGCCCCTGCAATTTATATCGATTGTGGTGCAAAAACGTTGCTAGAAAACCTGACCGTTGGGGAATTGTATTTGTTAATTTTTATGTGTTTGATATCATTTCCACCAAGTTGGAGATACAGGTAAAGCGTCTAAATCTAATCAAATTCTGCAGATTTTTTTTTCTTCTTTTTTTTTCATGCCATATTTTTATGTACTTTCATCATTGCTCATCTGATTTTACTCACCTCTATCAGAGTCAACTTTGATAGATATGGTAATCTTACCACAATGCGGCAAGTGCGCCTGGTATATCTCTCCACCCTGCCCAGGTACGATGCACATAGCTGTATGGCAGACTTTGTTATCCCGTTCACATTGAACATTTGAACTGGTACCATCCCGAAATTCAGCAGTGACCTCTTCTTTTCCCCTGCCTGTCTCTGTTACAGAGATACGGGCAATGATTTTACATTGTCCGGTGTCTGAAGAAAGACAATAAAAACACGATGTGGGTTTAATAAGAAGGCTGCTAGTGTCGTTGTGATTTTCATCTTTACAAATGGAGGGTACCGGGCCAATACATGTAAAGAAAAACAGAACAAGTACGCAAACATACGCATTTTTCGTAAACAGTGGCAAATGCTGTTCACTAGGGACATTCCTAAGGTAAAGTGCGTATCACTGTCGATTTTGTTGATATAATCTTATTGTAAAGAAAGTGAATGACGCACAGATTTATGTATAAAAAATGAACGTAGAGACGTGAATGTGGGTGGGAAAATATAGAAAGCAATGAACACAAATCATGAACTGCCTTTAATAACATCGTAGACCATTGAAATATCCGTGATATGACTTCAGTAATGCGACTAATTTCCTACTTACCTGATGTCACCCCATGCATACAGGAAGGGTACTCGACTACCATCGCGCCGGGGAAAAAGCCGTATATTGGTGAGGTAGATGACGAACACCTCGGAGGCATTTTTGGCCTGATAAAGACGTCATTTTCAAAGAGAGAGAAAGAGAAAAAGCCAGAACAAAGAAAGAGCAGAAAATAAATGTAATAATCTAGAAAAGCCTTCGTAAATATGAACCTGCAAAATGGTAGAACCATCTTTACGATATTCGTCAGTGATAAAAGTCAGTTCAGTGACTTCCATTTCGTGAGCTATATTTCTATGTCAAAGCGTTTGTCCCTATCATAACATATTAAGACAAGTCGAATATCTTAATCCCCGAACTGATAACTATAATACCAAAAAAAAAAATCGATTAGATGGATGAATAAGTAAATATTGATTATAGTAACGGTTTACTGAAAAAAAAAATTATTTGCAGCCAGATGGCTAAATTGGGGAATCATGTATATTTCCATTGGGCAATAACAAGCATAATCGTACAATCTATTAGAATACAAAACTAAATGTACTTTAAATATACCCCCATTACACATAATGACCAAATTTTAAGATCCACTGTAATTACACTTGAATATTAAAAGATAAATGAATATGTATTATACACAAATCCCAAGTTCATGAATAATCAAATTGTTTTTTAAACATGACCTTCTCGGATCGCAGGATTAAAACAAGCCAAAAAGAAACGAACAAAATACAAAAACAAACATTAATTAATCTCAACGTGTATCAATTTAATAATGATTCTCTCAAATCCTGCAGAAGGAACTACTGACATAATTTTGAATTGATTTGCATGTTAATATCAGACCTTAATTCAAAAGGGGAGTGCAAACTTGAACAAATACGGGGAAGGAGCATGGGACATCTCAACTCTGATTCAATGAAGCCCCGAACAAACCTCCGGGAATGAAGGAATACGGATTCATAACTGTTTGATTAAAAAAAAAGTTGAAAATTACAAGACGGTCATTGATAACATATGCGTCAAGAATTTGACATCGTTCCACTTTATTTTGTCAACCTAATGCACGTATCACCATTATTTTTGTGTGTTTACATCTGTCTTTGTAATTAAAGATCCCTTTTAAATTCAAGGTGTATTGTGCTGATATGTATATTTTAGGATAATATCATGAAGTTGAATCCCGAGGGAAAATGGAGATCAAGAACTATTTAATTTTTAGTCACAGTAAATTAAAAGATACTTACACTGTATCCCCATCTCAACTTAAATTTATCATCATCATTGTGAGCTCACTTAAGAAGACTTACCCAATGGATGACTGGTCGGAGCACTCCACCCTCATAAACACGTGCCTGATGTCATGCTTGTCTCCCAAGTAACAGCCGGTGCAGAGGTCTATTCCATAGCATTCTGTGCAACGCCATCGGAGGCCCGGGATTTCAGATTTGTCACACCCGTCACACCATATCTTGCTATGAACTCCTCCTTTTTTATAGAGGTGGACATGGAGACAAAATGCCGTCACGAGATCGTTTATGAGACAGTGTCAAGATCACAACGTGTTAAAGGATGATGATAGTCAGTATATGGTCACCGCTCAATTCAATTTGATTTAATTCAATTCAATTAAATAGTTTATTCAATAGGAAGAGCTCGGGAGACAAATTTTTTTCCCGTTCAAGAGTGGTGGGGATTCCGCTTTAATAATTAAACTCATCACGCGAAAATAGCTTGATATTCGTACATAAAGTGAATTATATACATTTTTGAAAAAGAAATATGACTAAGTAAGTTTCAGAACATGAAAACGTCTTTAGAACGATGGAGAGATTATGTTTTAAGACCCTCTTCCGACCGCCTGGACCCGATTTGACGGGTTTTGGGATTTTTGGGACCGAAATTATGACGTGACAAGAGGAACGAATCAGCCCTGCGCCGATGCGCTGTTGCTACGCGGCGCCTTATATAGTTCGAAGGGTGACTTCACTTCAGCATCTGCCGTAGGAGGCGAAGTCTCTTCTTCACAGAATGAGGTACAAGTTGATTACATTTTTTGGGGCAAATTTTTATATATTGAATCCAACTTGCTTAGAATTACTAGTAAATATGATATACAGACGTCATCTTTTTAGATTTCTACTTGCGCTTTTGCGCCTCAGTCTCGCCTCTCAAACGGCTCATAGGCCTAAAATAGGTGCTCTACTTGAACTAGAACCAGAAGCTTACTCTGCAGAACCCTAGCTACTCGTATTGACTTAGGCCTACATGATCTAGATCTAACGCCAACGGTTAGACGTGCAAGGTCAATATTTCATTTAGGTTTTCCTTTATGTTATAATATACAAACTAATCTATTAGGTAAATAATTATAATTAAATTATGACCTCAAGCATTTACTTGTGCATGCCACTTACTGTAGCTATTTAGCTGGAGTGAAATCACTAATTTGGAACGAAATGACCTCAAGCATTTACTTGTGCATGCCACTTACTGTAGCTATTTAGCTGGAGTGAAATCACTAATTTGGAACGAAATCACCCAAAATGTTACGCTTATGTCAAAATCAAGGGCAACAACATGATTAGTTGAAGTATTTTTTTTTTTCGCGAAAATGCGTTCGACTTGCGAAGAACAATTTTTACCACCCGGAGGTCCCCGCAGATGACCCGCACATGACAGTACCTAATACGTATCTCACCCGTAGTCGCCCGGAGTTGCGCAATGCAAAATCTTTTTACCCGCAACCATGTTTAGGCCCTGTCACAACTTTCCGGGCAAGCTACGCGGGCTTGTTGCGTGAAGGGATTTTCCAGCATACCGGACAATTTCTGAGGGCGGACAAGGATTTGGGCGAGTCAGTACATGTGTCTTACTTGCTGGACGCGTTCTACTTAAATTCTGCTTGCGGGTATACTGTGTGACCTGTGTACCAGGCGCATGGGGGCTGACAACTCAGTGAAGGAATTCCTCTGAAGGAATGGCAGAAGTCCCACAGAATGTCATTATCTTGGCAGCATACGGGGACTGCGAAGTACCTGCATGGGAGTTGCCTGCGAGGTGCTGCCGCTAAGGGCCTCCTACTGGCGTTCTGCGTGGACCTCTCCGGGTATCCCCGCGACTCACCCGGAAAAGTTTCGGTCATGCTCAAAACTTGGCTGCGGTTAAATCGGAGTTGCGTTCCCACCTCCGAGCAACTACAGGCGAGATACGCGGTAGGTACTTTCAGGTGCGGACCAACCGCGGAGAGTTCCGGGCAGCAAATTTATTTCCCCGCAAGGCAAGCCACATAACTTCCCCAGACAAGGTACGACATGGCTTTGAGCGTGCTCAAAACTTGTTCCGAGTGAGTCGTGGGGGTTCGCTCGGAGAGGTACACGCAGAACATCAGTAGGAGACCCTTACCGGCAGCACCTCGCGGGCAACTCCAACGCAGGTACTTCTCAGTAACCATAAGTTGCTCGTAACAGAAAACAGATCGGTCTAGTAGGTAAGAAACAAGTGCGAAACTCGCAAACATTCTTGTCCGCCCGCGGAAAATTCTCCTGCGTGCTGGATAATCCCTCCTCGCAACAAGCCCTTGTAGCTTGCCCGGAAAGGTGTGACACGGCCCTGATATGCATCGCATTGTGCGTTCTCTTGCAAATGCCTCATATGTTTGATATGGCATCGTTCTCTGTCTATTCTCTTCTCTGTGTGGGAATGTATCCTAGACTCCTAGACGTAATTTTTTATGCATTTGCATGGCTGGTTTGACCAATTTAGCATTTAAAATGATGATTTCAAAGGGCGTATAAGGTCTTTAAGTGGATCACAACTCCATAATAGGAAATCTCGATGATTTCTTTTTTAAAAGAAAAATGAATTCTTATCATGATAAATCAAATATTTGATTTTGATAGTTCTGATCCTGTAAAGCCATCATGCGTTTATGTACCATTAAAACACATCAATATAGAGAGGCCTTTAATGATTCGGTTTCGTAAATTCATAATACATCTCAGAGGTTTAAATAGGCACTTTCATGATTTTCGACCACCACTAGTTAACCTCTTCTCAGTAATCAGTACACTGTTGAACAGCAACATGGCTCAACCAAGACTTAAGTCAACCAGATGTCCTCCCGTGGATAGGACTTCACAATTTTACTGATATACAAATGGAAGAGGCGGTGAAGTTGCCTAATATATTTCCAGTAATTAGGAATATAGAGTGCATGAATGTCTCAATAGTATGTAGGCTACAAAGGCCATGTAGGTTCTTTAGATAAATTTCAGATGACTATATTTCATTTACATATTATTTATCGTGTGATGAACATCTAATAAGCTCCGATCACTCTTTTATATTGCTTTATTTACTACTCGGGAACAAAGATTGCTTTACATCGTGTACAATAGTTTCATTATTTAAACCAAGATACTTGTTCCGTCAATCTAAGACATACAAATTGTACTTACCTTATTAAAAGCACATGCTCAACAATGCACTGTCTACAAAATGATGTATTCATGTTCATGTTCATTATACTATACTATACTATCATACGGTAATCAGTATTATCACAGATGGAACGACAGAGAATAGCTGTGATAATAGCTGTAAACACCCATTATCTCCATTCTCTTTTGTGTAATTGTTCTTAGACCATAAGCCCACAGACTGACAGAAACACTTAAAAGCGGAAGAGGAGGATAACATAAACACTGATTAATGACAAAATTGGTGGAAGCGGCTTTATAGTGAAAAGTGAAAATGAGCGTTGGAAATGATCTGCGTGAAGAAAATTAAGAAATTCTTTACCATGAGGTGCACTGTCAAGGACTCTCAGATCGAACGCCCCGTCTTGTCCCGCTCGATATAGTCCCTTACTGCCCACGTCCCACTGCACCAATCTTGTATTCTTCGGAAAGTTTGGTCTGAACCCAGTCTCCATACTTATCACACTGCCCACGTGACCTGGGCCGCCATCTTGGTTTTTGTAGATCCAATCAACCCCGCGGATGACACGGAAACCAACTTCATGTATGCCTTGTTCGCGTATGCTTTCCCTAATGAAGGAAAGGGAACCGCCCCCCCCCCCCAAAAAAAAAAAAAAAGAGAGAAAAAAAATAAGTTCAAAGTTGGTCAAGAGAAGTTATTATCACCGCACATATCCCAAGGGCAAGATCCTATGTAATCGCTTATATATGCATCACTCTGCAACACTCATAAAATTGATCAAAATGCAATCATAACCATAAGTGAAAAAAAGATTCAATCATTCCGTAATTAAAGCAAAAACAAAACAAAACAACAACAACAACAACTTTTACACCTTTTAGCCCTCAATGTGATAAACACATAACCACTCAGGTAACAATAAAAGCAAACATAAGTGCAAGAAGAATTACTGAACACTTATTATAGAAATGACATTTCCATTGTTGATATAAAAATAGTTCAAGGACCACGGTTCCGAAGATGTTATTTTCTCTTCGCTGTTGCTATTCAATCTTGTTTAGTAATTTACATAAATTATTCTCACTGAGTTCATCCAGCTCTTTCCGAACTCTCTAAAATTGGAGATAACACACACCCACATACGCACACCTCTCTTCCCTTCAGAACCCCAAACAGGAAGACACGAAACACTAGGATTTGAAAAATTCAGTTGGTGTACATGCCTAATTTGAAATTATTTGTATTAACTATATATATATATATATATATATATATGTGTGCGTGTGTGTGTGTGTGTGTGTGTGTGTGTGTTTGTGTATGTGTTTCGACAGTTCCTCGCCTTCGAAAGTACTTGAACCGGTGATTTTAATGTAAGATAAAGTTTTTCATAAAATCAATGAAGACGAGCAAATGTTATTTTACGCAACCTAAAATACTGCGCTTATTTCTCGACAAAGTTTCATGAATGGTAACATGATCTAACTAAGTTTGCATTAATATTCTTTTCCACCAAGTTTATCTAGGCTATCCAGATGAACTTACGTATGCATATATACATGTACATGTATTTGCATGTACTGTGATAATACAGAAACCAATGAATCAACAAATCATACTGTCGTTATTTAGTGCAAAAGCGTGTAAATGTGACAATCGAGCATTGAAGAGAGTAATCTCTTTAATTTAAAGGGATAGTACAGTTTTGGAGGAGATGCGAATTGGGCTTTTAACTTTTTGTGAGATACCAAGAAAACACTTATGATATAGTACAGAAAATATCATTTTAAGATGAATTCAAAGTTTATTTGATGAAAATCGGGTTTGGAATGACTGAAACATCCAAAAACAAAGTAAAACAAAGCGATCGTAATAAAGTGTGGGTCCCATACTTTATTAGAATCGCTCTTTTTTGGATATCTAAGCCATTTCAAAACCAATTTTCATCAAATAAATGTTGAATTCCTCATAGAATTACATGCTCTTTCACATTTCATAAGAGGTTTCTCATCATCTCACCAAAAAATGTTAGAAACCTGAAATTAGGTCTCAACCGAAACTATACGATCACTTTAACGAAAATCTAATGTTACACCTGTATATAACGTTAAAATACACTAAAGGTCATGAAGAATCTGTATTGGTAAGGCCTATACGGTACTCTCAAGGCTATCATCCACAATATAAGGGAAAAGTAGGAGTCATAGTTACCAAATATCCATTTTGGAGCGCTTTGGCTTTGCCCTTGTCCACTGTGAAGAGAGGGAAAGAGAGAGAGAGAGAGGGAGAGAAGACATCTTGTATGATCAACATACCTATTATAGATATAGGACCTAAAAAATGAAAACCAATCTGCACATAGACATGTATAATGTGTACACGGTATAATTATGTACAATTATACTGTTTATACATAATATATATATATATATATATTATATATAGGGACTACGCACACGACATCTAATACAGTACATGTTAGAAATAAGATAAAAGCGAGAGCCAGCGAGCGGTGCTGAACAACAAAACGCGCCAACCCTTTAAGTATACCAAATACCTTGCAGAGTCTTGCTTCTGCAGTCTGTCCCTTACCTGGGCAAAGGACCAGATAAATATGAAGAGAAATCCATTTATAACAACAATTTCCATTTTTGAAATGATGCAAGTGTCTTAATATCATAATTAGCATAATAAGCTAATTTGTATTCCTACAATCATGACAACACTCCAGTAGATGATACCTTATACCATGTACATGACGGGGAAAATTCAGGAGAAGGTCTTTTGTTGTTGTTATTGATTCAGGTTCCAGAGGTGTATTCAATTGAATTTAGTTTGGTTGTCACCTTGGCAGCAATGGACAATTGATATCTTTACTTGTCTAATAGCATGTTCACCTAATTAGCGTGATACATAGTCATGTATATAATATAATATTATATAATATATAATATCCTAATCTATAAGAAGCTTGAAAACTCACATAATATGATTATATATAGTAGAGAGAGAGAGAGAGAGAGAGAGAGAAATCGTAATCGTATGTCCCCCAAAAAATCACAACGGCACCCTCCACAATGATAACTCTAAAAATAGTGAATCAATCCAAATACAATTTCAGGGTATGAAACAAAAAATTATTAGCCACATCTTACAGAAAATCCCATCCAATTTGCTTCAGTGGTAAAAGAAAAATAAGGAGTTTTGAAGAGCATGTCAGGACTCCCTTCCCTACAAGTTCTGTCCATTGTGTTCACACAATATGCCTATCTAAAAGTGCCTAACTTGGAAGAATAAGACCAGTGACATGCGTTACAATGATCCACATCCCTCTGTTACCACTCAACCGAATTGGATGAGGTTTTCTGCATAGTATAGCCAAGATGTAGAAGTAGTATTTAAACGGTTAAATCATATTTTAAGTTATCAATGCGAAAATCTGATTGTATTTTTGTGTACATACTGTATTGAGGAAATGGTGGACCTTTATTTGCGGGTGAAACGACCAAAGGGGGTGGGAGTTAAAGGGGAATCTCCCCCCCCCCCCCCCGATTTTGCTTGTAAAATGCATTTTCAGAACAATCTGCTGCGCATATTGGTGGCATAATTATCATGAAATTCGTGAACAAATTTTATAAAACGATACATTGTTTCAGAAAAAGATGACTGTTCCAGGTCATGTACATGTTATATGGTACCTTTGTACATAATTATGCAATTAGCTCTTATATGCTCATTATGACATATAAGGCACTAGCATCACACACACACACACACAATGTAGTTGTTACAAATACACTCAGCAAAAAAAAAGAAAGAAAGTAAACACTTTTTCGAGGTCACATTTTTCATTAAAGATTTTTTATAAAAATCAATGTGCTATAGTATCATATTAAAGGTAATTTAACTGGCTATTAAATTAATAGGTTAATAAGTTAATGCGTGAGTGAGCACATTTGTTTTTGTCCCCAAAGGCACAAAATTAAAAATGGCAAAAATTGACATGTTCTCTTTCATTTGCAAATGCCCTTCACGATAATATTGACAACAAAAGACCACATTTTCACAATGAGAGGAATGAATGAAATAGGGAAAATAGTTTTTTCTTCTCTTTATTACCTCTAAGAATAACAAGTTGGAAACTATTGAAGGGAAAAATAAGAATTTTCTGTCCAGTTAAACTTCAAATGACATAGGGAATGATCAGCATAAAGATGACTAAATGAGCAGAATTTCTTTATTTGTTTCGTTTAATCTAGTGATTTAAACTCCTGCATGTTGCAATTTCAAGAACCAAACATTATTTATCATTTCTTAATTTGAAAAAAAAGTTCAAATTTCTACAATTTTTAGATTAAATATTACTTCTTCTCTTATTTCATTTAAATTTATATTTGACATAACAGGCTCTTTTTTCCTCCATTATTTTTAGCCTTCATTGGTCTTTAGGGCTTTAAAGATATCATAGAGATCAAAGGTTAATTTCTGCAACTTAATTCATGTTTCGTTTTGGGTGAAATTTGTTATTAGTTCATATTGTTCTATAGAAGAGCACATACGCATGAATGACAACTTGTTCAGTTTTGCAATTTTTACTTTTGTGCCCTGGAAGAGAAAAACATATAGGTGTTCACTCATGCGTAAAGTTTCCCTTTTTCTGTTGACCTACCAGGTTGATAGCCAATTAAATTACGTTCAATATGGTACATAATACATTAGCTTTCAGCAAAATATTCTATGAGAAATCTAAACCGGAAAAAGCGTTTACTTTATTTTTTTTGCTGAGTGTAGATTTCTGTTCATAGAAAATCCTTGAAATGTTGCATTATCCTTGTGTCCTGGCTTCCTGGATTGAAATTAGCAAAGTATGACATATCATTCTAATTACGTGAATATGGTTATGAGACTAATGAAGAAAATTGTCCAAGGATGCCAAGATAGCAACCAAGCTCAATTCACTTCAATACCCATCAAGAGCAAGAACCAACCATTAAAACTTCACTAAACAACTTTCCTAAGTCGTGTACATGGTATAGAGTCTATACGTTACCATATGCTGGATTATCGTACATTATGCAAATGAGCTCATTATCCTTATCATGATATTTAAGACACTTGCATCTCAGTTCAGTGAAAACTGTTTCTATGAATAGATTCCTCTTCATATTAATCCCTTAAAAAATGTATTATCCATGTTTCCAGGCTTCCTGTTTCAAAATTAGCAACATATGACATATTATGCTAATTAGTTGAATTTGCTTCTTAGGCTAATGAAGATATAATTGCCCAAGGATGCCAAGGTGGCAACCAAGCTCAATTTACTTCAATACCCGTCAAGAGCACGAATCAACGATAACTTTCATCAAACAACTTTCCCCAAGTCAGGTACATGATAGGGTCTGTATTGTACCATCTACCGGACTATTTTACATATGCAAATTAGCTCAGTATGCTTATCATAATATTTAAGACATTTGCATCTCAATTCAGTGAAAACCGTTGCTATGAAAAGATTCCTCTTCACTTAAATCCTTTAAAAAGTTGTATTATCCATGTTTTCAGTCTTCCTGTTTCAAAATTAGCTTCATAACTCATATTATGCTAACTAGCTGGATATGCTAATTAGACTAATAAAGATAATTGTCATAGGCTGCTAAGGTGGCAACTAAGCTTGATTCACTTCAATAATATCTAACGCACTATTCAACAAAAATCCTGGCACTAAAACGTTTCAATGCCATACAAATTATGTACCTTACCATTTATCATGCTGTGTACATGTGCAAATTAGCTCAAGCTAATTTTCTTGTTCAAGACATTCACAAAATTTCAAAATGTATAGCGTTGCTATGAATGAATTCCCCGTCATAGAAAACCCTTGAAAAATTATCCCTTTTTTCTTGCTTCTTGCATGGAGTAAAATTAGCAACATATTGTGCATATGCTAATTACATAAATATGCTTATTTTGGCTAAAAAAAAAATGTTGCCCAGGGTTGCCAAAGTGGCATCAAAGCTAATATAATTCTTCCAGAGCACAGATCATCATCATCAACAATTACAACAACAACAGAATTATCTTATCATATCACATCATGATATTACATAATGCCATGCCATACAAAATCATTTTATGTCATTACATATATTGAAAGAAATTGGAATCGAAATAGAAGCTGTAATTGAAATAAAAAAAAGAAAACATATCACATCGTGTTCAGTGATGTATCATGCAAGTTTCATTATTTGTCAAGTGTAATGTTCCGTTGTGATATTTTGAATGAATGTACAAGAGGAGATATACGTTGTTTTCTATCATGTAATTGTTATATTCTAATATATTACAGGCCCGCGGAAAGTTTTAAGTCTGAGAGAAGGGGATATGAAAGGGTACCTTTAAAAAAAAAAAAATTAGCTTTCAACGTTTTGCGAGATATTCAAAAAAATCACTCTATGAGATGTCAAAGAGCACGCAATTCTAAGGGGTATCAAAACTTTATTTGATGAAAATCGGGTTTGAAATGGTTGATATCCAAAAAAAAAGGTGAAACAAAGAAATCCTAATAAAAGGCGTGACCTGTTGACTTTTATTACTATCACTATTTTGATATCTCAGCCACTTGAAAACCAATTTTCATTAAATAAACGTTGAATCCTTCTTGAAATTACATGCTCTTTCATATTTCATAACAGGTTTCTCATTATCTCACTTAGGAATGCTATACTCTCTAAAAAAATCGAGTGAAAATATTCACTCCTAAAAGAGTGAATACAAAAAAGAGTGAATTTAGAGTGAAATTGGAGTGAATTTTGAGTGAAAATGTTCATTTTCACTCGTTTTGGAGTGACCTCAGGGATCACTCGAAGATTTTGGAGTGATCCCTGAGGTCACCCCAAAACGAGTGAAAATGAACATTAATTCACTCAAAATTCACTCCAATTTCACTCTAAATTCACTCTTTTTTGTATTCACTCTTTTAAGAGTGAATATTTTCACTCGATTTTTTTTAGAGAGTAAATCTCCACCTCAACCAGTACTGTACAGTGATCAAACATAAAGAAGTCCTATTGTAAATCTAATTTTTATCGGAGACCCATTTTATGCTGATTTACCAAGATCGCCAAAAAGTTTTTGGTAAAAACTTTCAGTCCTGCTGCCATTATTTCCTGAAATGAGGGTAAGAATGCACAATCCTTTACTGTAAAGCTAAATTGTTGCACATCTTATCAACTCTGATCCGATGACACTTTGACTTAAGGATACAGACCTCACTCAATATGACACACAGCAGGCCTAAATCTGCCTTCGAATTAATGTATATCATTGTTTCAGCAGATGTCAGTCATGGTGAATAAGAACTATCTCTACGACGTGAGCGCCTAATACCCAGCATTGCGATTAATTACGCTCAGAGAGTTAATGGTAAAGATGTACCAATTAAAGCCAAATAAGAACCTAGCTTTAGTCGTGCACGCATGATTGTAGTGCTGTAGAATGATCCCTAAGTTCAAAAGGAAAGATTAAAAATAAAAGCGATATTTACGACCCAACGTACGTTTACTCACCTTTTTTAGTAGAGTTATGCCAGGGTACTGAACGCAAGTGAAGTAAACACTAATGTCTACGTCACTATTGCGACACCCCTTTACAACTATTTTGGAATATTGCGACACAACATAGACGGATCTCATTTCCGCTGTCACTACATTGTTCGCCACAATGTTGGAGAATCTTACATAATTGCGTCATGACATGTAGGCAGCCCTCGAGACTGCGCAACAACTGGGGAATCCCAAAGCCTCTGCGCTGCACAGAGCAGTATGTTTCACGCGGGGACATGAATGTCCATCACCAACAAATGCAATGCGGTAACCATGAACGTAATATTAAATATTCAAACATAAATGTTGTTAAGGTGATCCGAAGGGCTACCTGATATACGTTTATTGGCTGTGTGGATAACTATAATCAGCATTTCCATTAGCAGTGGAGGAGGTGGGGGAGGGGGTGGGGGGAGGGGTTGGTGGAGGGGGCACAGGTAGTTGCCCCATTAGAAACTTTTAGTGCGAGCATTCGGTTACAGTTCGTTATTCCGAAGGTTCGTTATTACGAAGATTCGTTAATCCGAAAATGTGATAAGGTTTGCTGTTCCGAAGGTTCTTTAATCCGAAACTGAAATAAGGTTTGTTATTCCGAAGGTTCGTTAATCCGAAAACGAAACACAGCTCGTTATTCCGAAGGTTCGTTACGGACTCTATTTCATTGTCGGATCAACGAACCTTCGGAATAACGAACCTTCGGAATAACGCCATAAATGTTCGGATTAACAAACCCTTTTTCATTTTCGGATTAACGAACCTTTAGGTATAGGGAATTTGTGTGTTTCGGATTAACAAACCTTCGGAATAACGAACAGCACCCGAGCAATTCTTTCTAGTCGAAGAAGAAACATAGATTGCCCGTGTTCGTCAATAAATTTTCTGATATTTCGACCGCGATCATATTGAATTTTTAACTATCTACATTTTAGTGTAAAAAAAGATTAATACGAGAAGTCTCCAAGGTAATTCAAGGAAATATCAGTCACTGTTCTTCTCGGTAGATTGAATTCACTCATGAAAGTCAAACTGAACGTGAAGCGATAAAATCACATGAAAACAGTATGTCAAATACAAACCCAAACGTACACAGACACACCGACACACACAGACAAAGACAAACATATACACATACACATCCACAAACATATCAACAAACAAGCTAAAATAAACCACTTGATACTGTGACTTCATTTAAAATCACCATCATCATGCACAATGAAACACGCCACTTATAGAACAAGCAATGAATCAGTCAAACCATCAAAGTTTTACACCAAAAACCACATCATGGGTAATTGCAGGAGACCATGGAATCTACTATTTCAGCATTTTATATTTCGAATAACAGTTTCAGTGTGTTGAAATCGATACATGATGTATACAAAACGGAATTCCATTTATGGTATGACAAATGATTCGGAATGATTGACAAGGGGAAAAAAAGTCGCTATACCGACTGGTATGCCCGACATGATCAGATAATAAATAGTTCTTCATATAGGTCCATTGACGTCTTGACAATGGGAGCTAGACGTTTCACATAATAAGCAAAAACTTGAAATGACACCTATGTCAGAAATGTGTTGAGTGCTTTTCTTTCCTTTAACAAGGTTTTATTTGGATGGATGTCTAAATTGGTTAAGAGAGCAAGTATTCCGGGATTTGAACATTTTTACTTGACCTTAACCCCATGGCCCATTCTTCAAATAATTACTGACTAGTAACATCCATTTCATGACAATACTTTGAGATATTTTCAAAACATGAGAAAACTGTATCATTTGAACATTTTCCCTTTAATTTTAACGCCATGGCCAATATTTCTCCCTACAAAATCGTTGTGCAGTAATGAATGTTACCTAGTTTTATTAAGTTTATGCACTGAATAATCTCCAAGGTATGTAGAAAAAGTGTAATTTCAGCATCAAACAGTAGAATTTTAGCATTTTAAACCGACCCTTGTCCTTTGAAGTTATTCTGATGAAAAAAGAGTAAAATCTTTTGAGTTCAATAGGAAAAATTTGACTGAAGACGGATGAAAAATTTTGCTAATTTCTTCAAAACAGTTCTTGTACAGTGGATATGAATATGCAAACTGTGAACTAATCATGTCATAGCCTCACAATTTTTCATTGATCCTTAAAAAAATACCAAGGAAAATTCAGTGTTTCAGTCTTGAAGGCTGAAAAATGATGTTATTCCTGGTTGAATATCTTCAGAAAAGCAATCGGTTGGATATACCAAGATTTCAGCCTTGGGCATAATTGCGTTTGACGGAAAAAAAAATGAAAATTTCGAAATCTTGTATGTACAAATGATACGGCAAGTTGTGAGGGTATGAGATGCTCACTCTGCCATTTGCATATTCAAATTGACCGTTCAAGAACTGTTTCTTGAGACCAAACAGTGAATGGTCCGAAACTTTATTTTTTAGAGAATCCTAATTGGGTTGTACATGACGTTGTATAAACTATATATATCGTTATTCCGAAGGTTCGTTAATCCGAAACACTCGAATTTCCTATACCCATGCGTTCATTAATCCGAAAATGAAAAAAAAAATAGGTTCGTTATCGAACATTTGTGGCATTATTCCGAAAGTTCCTTAACCCGAAAATGAAAAAGGTTCGCTATTCCGAAGGCTCGTTTATCCGAAAATGAAAAAGGTTTCTTTATTCCGAAGGTTCGTTAATCTGAAAATGAAATACGGTTCGTTATTCCGAATGTTCGTTGATCCGACAATGAATGAAATAGGGTCGGTAACGAACCTTTGGAATAACGAGCTTTGTATCATTTTCGAGTCAACGAACCTTCGGAATGCCGAACCTTATTTCATTTGCGGATTTAATAATGAACCTTCGGTATAACTACCCTTATCACATTTTCGGAATAAGGAACCTTCGAAATAAGGAACCTTCGGAAAAACGAACTGTAACCAACTTTTCGCTCATTTGCTAATATCTTGCAGTGAAGATGTAAATCCTTCTTAGTTTAATTAATTTTTTGTTTGTTTGATATCACAGCACAATGTGGCTCTGCCGCTCATTTCTTCGTATTTAGCATTAAGGACAACACCCTCATTAATTTGTAAATTTGTAACACAAAACGCATGATATCCACGTGTGTTCTCTACCTTTATAGGCTGAAGTATACACCAACTATTTTTGATAATCATTTGGGAGAAACTGTACATGTAAAAGGTTACTCATTATCTGGTAAACCTCGCAGTGTCACTGACGTAAGACACACAATGAGCGTTACGCGCAGCCTTCGTGCGTAATGTCACAACGAAATAACAGTGACAGTCAAAGGAGACTATACATTAGTTATAATGAGGACAAAGTTTCAGAATTTGTGATAATTGGGATGAAGAATAAGAAAATGTTCAAAATTTAGAACAAACTGCAATAAACAAGGATGATGACATGGCAGAGTCACCATAAGAATGCATGAGTTGGGGCTCAAGGAAGCAGAACAAAAGAAGAAGGCATGCATAGATTATACACAGGTGAACTCGTAAGCAAGCGGTATTGTAATGGAATTACACTGCTACATTTCTGAAATATGTGAACCTCTTATGTCATCATCCTTGTTCAGTGTAATTTGTTTAAAGTTTTTCAAAGTATTGTTTCTCTGCATAAGAACCACAATTAACCACAAATATATACATGGAGATGTCGATTTATGAACTACATGATGTGAAATTATGAAAATCGTGTGGAATGTCCCTTTAGATGAAGTGAATATATATGACAATGTAATGACCTCGTCACATCGAGTTTCTCCTGTATTTTATACTAAATATGTATTAATGCATGTTGTGTCTATGTGCTTGAAAATAACAGAAATCATTTAAAATCACTTCAAGATCTCAACCATCAACGTGCCCGATGACTGATGATTTGTCGCTATTTGGAGTAACTAACACGTTATAGCTCGCAGTGACAGAAACAAAAGTTTTATGTGATTTACGTGACAAAGTCTTAAACAAGACACACACACACACACACACCACTCACTCTTCTTGAACGATTAACGAATATTAACAAAAGTAAGCAGTTGTATTCTTCTCACTTGTGCTGCTGAATCACATTCTTTTTTTAACATACAGTGATTTTTTTTTATCATACCATTTTCACAAAAATGATATGAAAATTCTACATAAAGCTCATAATTAATATTTGCTTCTTATACAAAGTGCACACTTGAGATACAGCATTCTACTAAAACCTGCAGTAAATCAAAATCTCACATATTTGCAAACGAAATTCGCTCCACCGCCATATCTGATTTAGTTATACAAAACAAAATAATCACACACACACAAATTCAACCATCGAGTTAACCCTATAAGTCACGGTACCAGGTCTGGGGGGGGGGGGGGAACAGGCACATTAATGTGCCTCAAATATTATTTCTTTATCATGTGTGACCGTGCATCACAAAACAAACAAAAAGTCGCACTGATTTTGTTTGAGGACTGAAAATAGGTGAAATGGTTCAGCCTTACCAATCTTGAGTGTTTCTTATTTTCTGAAACGAACAGGTAATTGTGTTTTATGCAGTTTCTCTTGGACACTTTTTTTTTGAGGAATAGTGTGATATGCGTGTCTTAATGATTCCAATTTTCATTCCGTAATAACCTAGTACGCACTCTTCACTTTCAACTCTAATAACTTTAGAAGCGACGATGCTACTGCTCTGAAAAGTGACATGAATCATGGACAGGATGTGTTAATAAAGCATGTACCATGTCATTCTAATTTGATAATTTCTTCATTGTGTTACTTCTCTGGTTTACATCCGTTTTTTTTTTTGCACCATTCATCGCACAGCTAGCACGGCTCGGTAGAGATCAAGCGCTTGAATAGACCATGTACTTGAATCATGTTAGAAGAGGCCATTCGAACTGAATTATACATCATCATTAAACCTTAAAGTCTGCTTTTTCAGAATCTGCTCTTAACTAAAAATTCATGTCTGGCACATTTGATGTATCATTGTCTTATTTGGCACACATGTAGAGCAATTACCTTGCATGTCCGTATACCTCTGAAATTTCTCAACCGCATTCATTGGGCTGCAATTTACCACAGTGTAAAGAAAACACATAAAAATTGTGCTAAAGTCATATTTTCTCAGGGCTATTTTAGACCATACACACGAGAGCAATTCAAACTTCATTATTGATCATGGTTGCCATTTCTGAAGGCAGTCACATTTGTCATGACGATACATAAAATATATGAGACCTATGATGTATTGCTTGAGCTAGGTTTATGTATAGGCGTCACATTTCATATTTCTATAATATTGAAAATATTGGGTGTGCAATAGAATTTTAGGGAAAGTCACTAAATTTTGTTGATATTCAGTTAAGCGTATAGAAGTGAGCGAATGAAAATATGGTGGGGGTACAATGTGCCCCTCCCTTGGTCTTCACAAGGTTAAAGCAGACGATGATTGTTACCACATGGTTACATCATGTGAAACTTCACATATATCTGTGAAACTTCACATATATCTGTGAAACTTCACATATATCTGTGAAACTTCACAGATATAACTCTCTCTCTCTCTCAAATATTTCATGATAACACAATAAGAGTTATTAACGTCATTGGAACCGTCACTTGTGTGAAGCACGATGCCCGTCAACTTCCCGCGGCAGCTCGGGCAATCGGGTACCTAATCGGCAACGCTCTTGATGACGTCATGCCCACAGGCAAACGATATCCTCATTTCCGTCAGGTGGTCGAAGGGGCGGAGGTCGCGACTCAGGGAATCTACTTCTTTCCCAGAGCCTCCATCATCGATTTCTTCACTATCTCTTCTGTGGTAAAAAAAACCAAAAAACAAACGAGTCCCAGGGATCACGTACTCACCTGAGTATCGCAAGTTTACTCTCCACACATGAATACTACCTGAAAACTTGGAAAATAATTATGTTCCCCATTCGATACCTGCCCAACCCCTGGATTTACTTTTTTGATGAAAGTGAACTCATTAATTTATAGTTATTATTTACTCAGAATATTTTCTTTAAAAAGCCCTTCAAGTTCAAGTTCAAGTTGATTTATTTCATTTTCAGCAAATAAATAATTACAAATACAATGAAACACTCGTATGCACAGGTGTCAGGAAATCAGTACCACAATGCGATGAACAGAATAACATTGTAAAAGAGATACAGGTAAATTATCAACAGAGATACAAATAACTGTTACATCACTGTGGTAAAGGCAGAAAAAAAATTGCTGGAAATGGAGGGGATTGCTATTGGCTATGAAGGGGACACCTTGATAGTTATCAAAATCCTAACCCATTTTCATTTCTAACTTGGGTATCTCCAGGGAGGTGAAGTCACCTCCCTGGTATCTCTAAGAATCAGGAACAAGCAAATGAGGAGGCCTATGGTTGCCTGCCTGGGGGCGGGGTGGGGGTGGGTACTGATATGGACACTGTGATCAACTTTACCGCAAAGAGCAAAACTGAGCGTAACACTGCCTCCTGACGCAGCACTCCCATCGGGTTGGGTGTTATCCCCTGATGCTGCGGCAGGTTTGTCACGGCCAGACGCGCCTGACGACTTGCGGACGGGAGCGCTGGGACTGTCGTCTTCTGCTCTCATTTGACGGGCTTTGCCTTTGGTCATCTGCCTTTGGTCAGCTTTGCCTTTGGTCATCTGCCTTTGGTCAGCTTTGCCTTTGGTCATCTGCCTTTGGTCAGCTTTGCCTTTGGTCATCTGCCTTTGGTCAGCTTTGCCTTTGGTCATCCGTCTGGCTCGTAGTATCATTTCAGCTAAATCAATCGCATTCGACACCATTCGGACCCTCTGGGTGCCCGGGGTTGCCCTGGTCTTGCTCGCCGGCTGTGGATTCGATGACTTTTCTTTCTTGTTGCCCTCAGACTTCTGCTTACTCTTGGACTGCTTTGCCCGAACGCTGGTGGTGAGAAGGAGCAGGTCAAACGAAGAAGACGTGATTATTGGACCTTTCTCGGATCGAACATTTTTGTTGCTACATTATTCCATACGATTCTATAGCATTAATGTCACTAGGAAATTAGAGTGTCTTTATCTATAGTGTCAGTTCTATTTTTTCCGACGCTCGGAAAGACATAATGTGCACTTAACGCAATATCGAGGACGGAGGAGTAATCTGTTATAGGATGTGTAGTGCCATCGATGTTGTTATTCCTAACTAACGAAAAGGGATTTTGCCAAATACAGCAGAATCAAACTACGCGTATTAGCCAAATGCATTTATTACCAAATAAGGCAACCTACGCAAAGAGGTTGTTATTTTGTTACCGGAGATGAAAGTGGGAAAGGATAAACTCGAATACAGACCTTAAATCCCACATTGCACAAACACACGCACACACAAATGCACGCGAGCACACACACATAGTCCTACACTCTTACACACATTGACAAATCATGATGAAATACACTGCTAATGATAGAAAACGAAAAATACGTGTAGTAGCCTCTCTTGGCCTATTCATTGTAGTTCCTATGAAAAGTCACTGTTCTAGAAATGATGGCAACTGTTATCCCTGTATCGCATTATTCTTCCATTAGGTCTATAGGACATTTGCCAATGTGGGATGACAGTTTCACATGATTGGCAAATATCAATCATTAGGTTGTCGATGATACACCAATTTCCATGACAACACGATTTTCAAATCATGAAGGATAAGTGAAATTTTAGGATTTTTACTTGACCTCTGACCCCATGGCCCAAATCTTACCCTACAGTATCATTTGGCAGTAATTCATGTATTAAATACCAAGTTTAATCAAGTGTACAAATTCGACCACTCCATTGTAAGGCGAACATTAAAATGTAATGTTAGCATGATATAACGGAATTTTATAATATCTGCAATGTCACCTTTGACCCTTGACTTTTAACCCCAAGACCCCCCAAATCTTTAAAGAGAATTGTCGGGCAATAAATGTATTTCTAAGCGAAGATACCTTGCACATAACGATACTACATGTACCTTGAGCCATTTCCAACATACAGAGGAAAATAGTGAAATAGCACGAGTTTCACTCAACCTTTGACCTTTGGCCCAGCGGTCTAAAACATTCCCGAGAGAATTTTTTACCTGTAGTATACAGGCGTTGTTGAGATATTGGGGAAGTAGTGAAATTTTTAAATAGAACTTGAGCACAAAGCAACATGCGCAGTGGACCAGGTTAGACGAGCAGATAATACATTCCGGATTGTTTTCATGTAGCTTTTGACAGTAAGGCATTTTTTAGTTAAAAGACTATAGTACATGTTATACAAATAATGAATGTTTATGAGTGCAATGGACAGATTATTTCATGAGGTGAAAGATGAAATGATCCATTCAACGAGGCGCAGCCGAGTTGAATGGATCAAATATTTCATCTTTCACCGAATAAGATATTCTGTCCATCGAAAGAATGAAAAACATATGTTATTTGTTTTATATAACGCCTAAAACAGATCCTTGTCATTTGATGTTTCATTAACTAGAAACAAGAGAAAACTGAGTCACTGAGCGCTTTACGCTAGCGCGCTGTCGCATACACACACTACAAACGCAAGCGCGATTAACACGCGCAGTGTGCCGGGCTCTCGGCGAGCGTGCAATGGAGCAAATCGTATGGACCCAAAATTGCACGGTAAATGGAGCCACAAGTGCAAAGATGATGACATAATAGGGAAATGGGCCGAATGATCAATGTCAGACAACCAATCAAATGACAAGGATATCTTAAGGCGTTATATAAATACAAATAATGAATGTTCATGAGTGCAATGGACAGAATATTTCATGAGGTGAAATGATCCCTTCAACTCGGGTGCGCCTCGTTGAATGGATCAAACATTTCATCCTTCACCGAATGAAATATTCTGTCCATTGCAGGAATGAAAAAAACATTTGTTATTTGTTTTATATAACGCCTAAAACAGATCCTTGTCATTTGATGTTTTATTAATATCTAGAAGCAAGAGAGAATCTGAGATCAGGAGAGTGCTCACTGAGCGCTATATGCTACGCTAGGGCGCTGTCGCATACACACATAGCAAACGCAAACGTTGTACACGCGTAGTGTGCCGGGCTCTCGGCGAGCGTGCAATTGAGCAAATCGTATGGATCCAAAATTGCACGGATGATGACGTCATAGTGAAATGGGGTGAATGATCAATGTCAAACAACCAATCAAAGGACAAGGATATATCTAGGTGTTATATAAAATGATATATATTACCTTCTCTCTCTTTCAATTGCTTCCAGGGCTGGTAGGATGGGGAATTGATGACGTCTAAAGTAATCTCGAAATGTCTCTGTGCTGTTATATAGGTCATCCATGTCTGCTCCGTGCGATATAAGGTAAGCGATGAGTGCGTCTCCCGTTGACTTAACGCCTTTCCTACCCCACTTCTCTTTCATCTATAGCAATGGAAATGTAAAATCCACACACAGTTACGTCTTAATGATATATTCAGGCCTACATAACTTTGGATCCAGCTTTAGGGAGACACTATGGTAATAATTACCATAAGACGATCGGAATTATGGAGACAATGCGTGTCTCCTTAACGTTTTCAAATGTATTATATCCCATTCGTTTGCACGCTTTATTGGCGACAATGCTTAGTAGACATTTTCCATACAATGCTTCGTAAAGCTTTTTCCAGGTTTATATAGGCCTACCTATTATATATATATATATATACTCCTAGATGGGTCATTTGGGAGACATTTCCATTTGTTTTATATGCAAATTTGTTAAATACATGTTCAATGGCAGTTTACGCAAAGGAGACACGAAAATTGTCTCCTTAATGACCAGTTGTCTCCCTAATGAAGACACTTCCCCCCAATGTGTCTCCCTAAGGTGCCATCTAGATATATATATATATATATATGTATATATATATATATATATATATATATATATATATATACTAGCAGCACCCGTGGAAATCCACGGGTCTGAGGGGTTTTATTATTTTTTTTTTCTCATAGATACGATTTTGCACATTTTTATTGATGAAATAAAAATAAATTTTTCTCATTCTTTCGTTACTTGTGCTCGATCTCTTCTACCCATGACCACCACCCCCACCACACACACACACATTTCCACCCCTGCAGAAAAAACAAACAAACAAACAAAAAACGAAACAAAACCCAAAAACAAACATTCAGGGAAAAATTACCAAAAAACGCTTATGAGATTCTCCGGAAGTTCTGCCCACAGATTCTTCCCGTCGGAATGGGGAGATACTATTGACACTATGACTTTGATATTAATTATACCCCCTGCTCTTGCATCCATGCAGGCACCCGAGGGAATCCACGGCTGGTCTCAAGGCCTAGCATTTTTTTTTTCATTCCTATTTCTTTTCCCACGTTATGAGAGAAAAATATAATATTTTTGATCGCCTTCAATTGCTCCCTCCTTTTTGTTTTTAATCACCAAAACTTGGTTTGATAGATCATAGAGCCATCCGTTTATCTGCTTCAGACTATATACATCATCATTATTATTATCATATTATTATTCTCATTAGGCCCCTATTGTTATATTGCTATTATAATTATTATTGTTATTTGTGGAGGGGGATCATAATCATTAGGTTTTATAAGTATTAGGCACCCGTGGGAGTCCACGGGTCTCAGGGCTTCGTATTTTTCCTTTGATATTTTTTCAACCACGTTATGAGAGAAGAAATACACAAAGAATATTTTCGTCTTCATTTGCTCCTTCATTTCTGTTTTCATAATCAAAACTTGGTTTGATATATCTACAACCACCCGTTTATCTCAATGATACTCTTCATTGTTTTTATTATCATAATAATTATCATTATCATTATTATTATTATTGTTATTGCTATTGTTATTGTTATTTTGTGGGAGGGGAGATCATAGTCATTCGGTTTTATTATTATTTTATGTTATTCATTGGCATGGGGATGAATCAAGGGAATTGAGGAAAAAAAGTTTATCGGTCAAGGATAGTGAATATCTTTTTTTCCGTCATGTCAAGATTACTCTACGACTGGATAGACGTTTCAAATAGTTTCATTATCATTGCTATTTCATTTTAAACATCGAAACAATCCAGTACCTGTTTGTGTCTCTTCCGCCCACTCTTAAGTTATGGGTCATAGCCCCCCCTCCTCATTCATTTGCATTGGCCTATTGTATTATTATCATTATTTCAGTGTATTAATATTATTGTTATTATCATTATTATTATTACTAACATTATTATTATTATTTAGGGGAGAGGAGAGAGTAGAGTCATAATATAGGGATGATCAACCAAGGGAGGCGGAAATGTTAATTTGTTAAGAATTGTAAAAATCTGTTTCCCCCATTTTTCTGCTCTTGATAAAAAGCTTTTCTGAAGACAGTCCTGCGCAAACTGTCCAAAACTGGTTCACTGCACTAATATACGTAATCTTGTGCTGAGTAGGACTACTTCATAGGCCTATAGACCCCTAGTGTTTTTGTTGCTATTGTCCTGAGAGAAATAAAATATTTTCGTCTTCGTTTGCTCTCTTCTTTTTGTTTTTATCACCAAACCTTGGTTTGATGGATCATAGAACCACCCGTTTATCTCCTTCAGACTGTACATTTTTATTATCATTATTATCATAATCATTAATGTCCTTCTTCTGCTTCAGACTGTACATTATCATCATTATTATCATCATTATTGTTATTATTAGTATTATAAATATCACTATTATTATTATTATTATTATTATTATTATCATTATTATTATTATCATCATTATTATATTATCCTTATAATCATTGTTATAAATATTTGGGGAGGGGGAGATCATAGTCATTAGGTATAATAAGTAGGCACCCGTGGGAATCCATGGGTCTCAGGGCCTCGTATTTTTTCTTTAATATTTCTTTTCCCACGTTATGGGAGAAAGAAGAATATTTTTGTCGTCATTTGCTCCCTCTTTTTTATTTTTATCACCAAAACTTGGTTTGATGCACCATAGAATCACACATTTGATGTCCACTTGTAACTTCAAAAATTGGCGGTCAGCAAAGCGAGGGTTTCCCCCGCGTCCGCTCGTCTCATGAATATTCATGTTTACCAGCAGCCATGCAGTAAACGAATGAACAGCGGCGCGTGTACTCTGATATGGAAGGGTACGATCGGCAAGGACAAAATTTAAGTGGATATTTAGCCGTCCTGAACAGTCTGAGTACAATGATACCCCACTTGAGAGTAAACTATATGACGTACCTGAGCTGCATGGTATCCTGCAGTTAAAATAACAGCATTCATTGTTTTCATTTGGGCACGCCAATTGCGAACGTCGCTGTACGTAAATGCCCTTGTACTTCTATTAAATGACCGCGCCGTGTATACAGTATACCATAATGAGTGTCCATATCACGCGCACGCAAATAGTGTTTCGTGTAACCATCGTCAATACATACACAGGCGCAGGCCACACACTGGCATACCGTACCCGAGAGTACATCGCGTGCGTGCGTGCGTGTCCGCCGGAATATGACAGAGATTTCGCTGCACGCCATCATCTTTTTGATTTTAGTATCCCCACTGTCTCTGCAAGCTAAAAGATGGACGATCGAGAAAGGCAGGAGTCCAGCGCAGGATCGGTGAATATTAAAACGCTCGGCTCTGACGTCACGCACAAAAATGCATTATGCATCTATCTAATTAATTTTTCTTTGTCGTCCTCGACGTCGACACGGAGGCGGAGCGCGGACGAAACCCGGTCCAAGGCACGTAGGAGACCCTCCCGCTGCCGACGGCACCGGTCTCGGGGGCCCGGATCCGACGGCTCGGGAGGAGATAGACAAACCAGCAACGCCGGAATAAAACAGGAAATACATAAGGCCCCGACAACAACAACAACTTCGCCTTTTACTGTATAAGATATATATATACAGACCTCCAACCTCTGTGACTGGAAGATAGGGATTAGTCAAAAGTAGGAAAGAAAATGCAGTTTTCCCCGAAGTGTGAAGTGAAATTAGCCAAAAAAAAACAAACAAACAAAAAAAAAAAAACCAAAAACAAAACAAAACAAAACAAAAAAACTCCTATTGGAACAAGACTGAGCTGAAAATGGTCGAAATTCAGATTCTTTACTCATAATTCAGGATGGTTGGGAAGTCTGTATATATATATATACATATATGTGTATATATATATATATATATATAGCAATAATAAAGTCACAACAGAGGAATGCAGGGAATGCATTAATAGCCAATCTTGATTTAATGAATAATCCGAATTTTCGAGGATCCTTCCTCTTCATCAGGGATGACAGTGATGAAGAGGAAGGATCCTCGAAAATTCGGATTATTCATTAAATCAAGATTGGCTATAAATGCATTCCCTGCATTCCTCTGTTGTGACTTTATTATTGCTATTTCTAGTACTGCCAATACGCGGAACAACTATAATATATATATATATATATATATATACATATATATATACTTATATATATGTATATATATATGTATATGTATATATTATATATATATATTTCGTACACATACATTATGCATATATGGAGTAGCTACAAAATTGCATTTACTTGGTTATACGAAAAATACACAGTAATGTGCATATGAATAACCATTATTCATTTGCTTTTATTTTTTAGTATTTATTTCACTTTTCATGTCATATTATGTCTTTTTCCTTTTATGTATTATAATCTTAAAAAAACTTCAAAAAAATAAAACAGAGAAAAGGAGTAAATAATGTGGTAACAGACTCTCCTTCTGTTGACACCTTCAAAATCAGACTCAAAACATATCTATTCAATGGACTGTAGTTCGATTCACTGATTCCATGTCATCCAATCTATTTCGTTCAATTACTTATTATAATGACATGCAATGTAATGTAATATAATGTAATTTAATGTTATATTATGTAACGTAATGTTATATGATTTATTATGCTCTTTATAATCCTTATACATGTATTGAATTATTTAAGATTTAGAAACTACTGTAATAAGCGCTATATAAATGTATATTATTATTATTATTATTATTATTATTAAAGTCTATGAAAATGTTACAGGCACTAGGTGAAAATTTGAAGATCACAGTAACTGGTCTATAGTCATGTCAAATCTTAGCTAACAATAATAGGGACCGCAGCTCGTACATACTGTTTTAGGTGTAAGTGGTGATGTATGCGCTGGTGCAGCGAAGGAGAGTAGGAGTGAGAGTAAATAGGGATTTTGTTTCAATCAATAGCTACCCATAGTTATTCCTCGCAGCTACTGGTATCAGAATTCCAAGACTTCAAAAGAGCATCAACGCCAGGCAATTTATTTGTAAGTGTTAAGTTTCATGAATACACTACCTGAGCCATTTTCCAGATATTGGTGAAAATCGTTTTAGCATTATTTCTATCTTTGACCCATGACCCTGAACTTTCCCTTTCCTCAGAGAATCTTAATCTGGTAATGTATGTATACACCGAGTATCATGCAAATAATTCAGGTATATTGCCAAGATAAGGGGAATAGTGAAAGTTTAGTATTCGATCCTGAAGTTTGACAGTTGACCTTGAACGTGAACTCCCAAACGTTGATAAGCACAAATTCGTCCACTCAAAATAAATAATACGCCAAACGGTTCTTTCGTCATATCGTCCACAAAATAGATTACGATAATCCGAAAACATAATGTATCGTGGAAGAGGCTTTTAAAATGCATTAGATTGGGGACGTCCTCCAGTTGTCATCCTCCCACGAGCCTCAACCATGAAACTGAGATAACATAAAAGTGACAACATACACTCATCCAAATTTTGGCTGCACCCAATACTGTATACCTCTCTGACAAATGGCGTCCTCTCATGGTCGGCGGTGAAGTTCTTCTCCCTAAGTATACTACTTAATAGGGCCACACCGAGGCTCATGAAATCATCATTGTTCGCAACATTGCAGCTGGCGCCGTTCTTTAGTAGGACCTCCGCCACGTGAAGCTGCAGGTTTTCTAGGGCCATCATCAGCGGCGTGTCCCCGGCCACTTCATCGCGCAAGTTCAACGAGCAGCTGGCCTTTTTGATAGAACATTGTATAAAGAGCGAAAAGAAAAACAGAAATTGAAAAATAAGTCGCTGTCGATCAGTAACATAAAAAAAGACACACTTTAAAAATCAATATTTAAAAAAAAAGATAAATAGAAAACATAAAATGAAAATGAAAGAGATGCAAAAGTAAAATGTAAAGAAATGTTATATCTTCTCCGTTTGTTTATACACTTCTGGAAGGAAACTCATTCAACCTCCAAATGAATGAGAATTAGGCAATTTCTTGCAGACTTCATAACTTTTATATTGTCAAAAAAGAAAAGAAATTTGGTCGATAAATCGGTATTGTTATACACCATATGGTTACGGCAGGATTCGTATAGGCAGACATGACATCGTAGGCATTTTGTTTAAATCTCATTGTCCAATGGCAATAATAAAAGTTTAACTGAAGGGTTAACCGTTAGCTGTTATGTGTCTATTTATCATTTTTCATAGAGATATAACAAAAAAAAGATGAAACTACAACAGAATCTTACAGTTGATCGGCTATTGCATGACAGCACACAATCAATAAGTAAAAGAGCATTTGATAGTTGAATATGGTAAGAACCACACTCTAAAAACATCCGGGTCAGAATTGACCCGGAAAGGGTCCGTTGGGGTCACACTCCGTTCCGGGTCAAAAATGACTTGGAATTTGGGCATGAAGACCCGGAATGGGGTCACTCTGACCTAATTCATGACTCTGAATGGGGTCATATCTGACCCCATTCCTTGTCATTTCTGACCCGGAACAGAGTGTGACCCCAAACGGACCCTTTCCGGGTCAGTTCTGACCCGGATGAGTGCAGGAAAGATATAGAGATATGCCTTTTCTGGACTTATCTGGTTGTTGTGGAGGTGTATAGCATGGTTACCTTCTCTGCAAGGTACTTTGCCACCGCAAGGGAGTTGTGTTGAGCTGCGATGTGTAGTGCTGTCTCTCCACGTGTCGTCCTTGCCGTAGAAAGACGTGGTACTCTTTCGAGGAGCTTTTGCATAGCACTATAACAAACAGGAGCATAATACTGAATAAATAACTTGAACAGGAAATGAATTTTAACTTTGAATTTTATCGTCGCTGGGAAAAATGAAAACCATACACAAGGTGCGGCCAACGCTGTAGTCAGCCGACGTGAAGACCTTGCAGCGAGTCATACTTTGAACTCAACTGGTAAAATTGAACTGTTGTTACAGCGTCGACTTGCTGTGTTCACCGATGCCAAAATTTTCTTCAAGTTGAAAGATTTTGTTTTGTTAGTGTCGAGAACGACACATCATATTGGCACTTAAATAATGATGGACTGTTACATTATCGAGTATTGAAGGGAACTGTTATTAGCTCTTAATAATAATAATAATTAGACAAATTTGTACAGCGCAGCTACTATGTAAATATACTCTACTGCGCTGTGATGTAACAGAGCTCCTGTCACTGATTAGACACACGAAAATAAATAACAAATTGATCAAAGGCTTCTGAAAAAAAGATAAGTCTTCAATACAGATTTGAAGACAACAAGTGATGATGCCTTCTTCAGTTTCTCAGGTAATTTATTCCAAAGTTTTGGAGCAGCACAGCTGAAGGCACAGTCCCCTAAAGTTACTTTCGTTTTTAAGTGAGATTGCTTTAGAAGCAACTTATCCTGTGTACTTCGTAAATTATGAGAATATGAGTGTGATTTCATTCATATCAATTCTGATAAATAACCAGGTGCTTGACCATGCAATACTTTTTAAACGAGTATCAAAATTTTAAATACAATTCTCTGTCTTACTGGCAACCAATGTAACTTCTTCAAAACAGGTGTAATATGTGAAAATTTTGACGAACTGGACACAAGTCTCGCACATGCATTCTGCACACGCTGAAGCTTGGTTATCTGTGAATCTGGTATTACAAACCAAACAATAGCCCATTACAATAATCAAGTCTATTGCTAATGAATGCGTGAACAAGAGTTTCAGCGTCTTCCTGGCTCAAATATCTACGAATGTGACGCAAGTTATGCAACATATAAAAAGCAGACTTGCATGTGGTTGATATATGCTTCTCCATGTTTAAACGAGAATCAAGCCATACACCCAGGTTTTTCACAGAGCTCGATGGTTTAACATCCAAATCTCCAACTGATATCTTAATAATATCTAGCTTTGCTACTTGTCTTGGTGTCCCAACAACAAGAAACTCAGTCTTTCCATCATTAAGCACTAACTTACAGTGTATGTTTGGACATCCAAGAACGGACATATTTTATACAGGATTCTAAGTTTGAAATACTATCAATGTGTTGTTCACTATCAGGACTGAAGGAAATATACAACTGTGTATCGTCAGCATAACAATGACAAGAAATATTTGGGAAACAACATTGAATACCCTTGATCAGATTACTTGTATAAAGTGTAAAAAGAAGGGTCCCAAGGCGTGACCCCTGAGGCACCCCGTATGGAACATCAAAATTCTTTGACATTACATCCTCTATCATAATCTTTTGCTGTCTGTTAAAAAGATAAGACTCAATCCATGCAAGGACAGACTCACTCATGCCAAAAGATGAATGTAATATATTCACTAATATCTCATGATCGATAGTATCAAATGCAGCACTTAGATCGAGCAATACCAAAAATGTTACCTTTTTATCATCCATTGCCAATAAAATATCATTCTTGATCTCAACTAAGGCCGTTTCTGTGCATTCGAACCTTAATTTTTGAGTCATTTTGAGAAATCCTATACTATTTACGAAACAGTTATCAACGTTGATATTTGACTGTGTGTCTGTCTTTTATTCGGACCCTTGAAGTACTCAATATCACTATACATGTACTTTTTTTTTTTACAGTCACTCGTAGCACTTAAAGGAAACTAAAGCCCATATCTATGAGTGACAGCACCGATATTAGTACAACACATCAGTGACAGTTCGAGGAAAATGGGACAATCGATTCAAAAGTTATGCACATTTTTAAAGTTTCGGTGCAGTCATGGCAGGATTACGAAACTACTACACTTCATGACGTCATTATGGAAAACAATATCAAGATAACAGGAAAAAATTGAATATATTTTCATTTGCCTAGCATAATGCGAAAAAGAACTCAACATATCTCTGTCATAGTAAAGCATGGGTTAATATTACCAAAAAAAAAAGATTTTGAGAAGGTCTCCTGCTGTTACTGTTTAACTATACGTACGTGTACACCTTTAAAATGACAAGTTTTCTGCATAATAAAATTGAAAACGGGCACATTCGTCGTCACCTGGTTACTAATTATGAAATAATACAACTTATAAAATGTTGCTCCACTAGGAACCACACACACACACACAAGTGCGTCCCCACACGCACACACACAGACATCGAGCACATACTAGATGTTGTCATGTCTTGCTGCGAAGTGAACGGCTCCTCTATTTGTCATTGTTGGTCCTTTCAAAGTTACGGCCTTGAAATCAGTGTCCTTGCGTGCTGTCAGCATATCGGCAATCGTGCGACTCTCCGGGTTGATAGCGGCGTAATGAAGCGGTGTCGATCCTCGTTCTTCTATTTGCGACCCTCCGGTCTTGGTGGAAGCAATGTGGGAAGAATAAAACTTTCTGATGAATAATCTGCCATGATATGACTATGGGTGTAATACAATCAAAGTTCTCTCTCTCTTTCAAAAAAAAAAAAAAAAAAAGAGAAAAAGAGAGTCAGTCAGTCTAACGATAGTTTGTGGTTGTTTGTATTTTTCAGAGTGCCATTAGAAGGGATCTTTACATGAGGTGATTATCTGAACACAGTAAGGTAAGATCAAATCCTTGAACAAAATTAGAAATAAATCAGGTAAGGAAGACATTATAGGCTCTATGTATCCCCTTCAAAATACTCTATTTCCCTGCGCATCATGTGTGAAAGATCAATAAAGATACATCAGACGAACTGATCGAGCGTGAAACCGTCCTTGAATATCAAAGTTCAAAGTTCAAAGTTTATTTCATTTTTCAACAAAAAACATATGTTTCACTTCATTTTGTAACAGAAAATAAGGTAAGTAGAACATAGTGAAATAAAAAGATTATAACAATTGAGGACCTAAAGTAATCATACATTGTATTGCAAGAAAGAAACATAAGTGATCAAAGCGAAATACATGTATACCGTTGTTTTAAATGCGAAAAATGGGGGGACCCACTAAAAAGACAGAGCTTGTAGTATGTGGGTCCCTCTGGAGAAGAACATGAACGAAAAGATCCTAAATTGAACCGTCGTATATACAAACAGATAACAAAGTGGAAGAAGTCTGGAAGCCCACTAGAAATTAGTTTACAAATAAATACATTTACATAGACGCGAACTAACATTCAACAGGACTAGACAGCAAGACAACTACTAAAGAAAAGGTTGTAAAGGACAAAACGGGATGGACAAGACTGACGAACTGAAGACAAAATAGCAGACAAGAACGCAAACAAGAGACAGAAACAGTAACAGAACAACAGAAACAACATAAACATAAACAGCGATCTTCGGCAGAAGCATGCCGAGAGAAACAGAAGATAGTTGCTGGGGAAAGCGAAATTTTGACGCCTTGAAGAAAGACAAGAAAATAGAAAATAGAGGGATATATGAACCAAAGTAGCACACGGAGAGTCAGCTACTAGACTCTATGGGTAAAAAATGGCATAGATGACAACATTGCAAACCTCCAGGGGGAAAAATACCGTTAATTCTTCGAATAGGGGACAAAGTAAACAGGTTAGTATAAAAAAAAAAGCCAAAAGGTTAATTCAGTATTGTAGAGTCATACGATTGCAATAAAAAATATTGCAATAAAAAATATCATGTAAAACACACAGTCCAGGTGAAGTGATTCAGTTGGCAGTTACAAATCTGAATGTTTTAAGTATTTTATGAAAATATACACATAAATGTAGACTGAACGCATTGAAAGGGCGTCTTATCCAAAGGGACAAAATTAGAGGGTTTTTCCAATTTGTACACCAACATATAAGTTTTAATGCACTGTTAAATCATTAAAGAAAATACACTACATAAACAGGCAGTCTCATTCATATCACTTATTGAAAGGTCCAACACATATCATTCTTATATATCACAGCGTTCATATGGTGTAGTGCTTTAGAATTTAAGAAAGATGTCTACTTTAAGAAAAGTACAACTGGACTGTCGATGAACGTTCCTGAGGGTTACCTTGGTAATATTGACATCGGCGCCGTGGAGGAGGAGGTAATGAGCGCACTGGAAGTGGCCCCGCTCCACCGCCATGTGCAGGGATGAGTTTCCTTCTCCGTCGACCTCATTCACATTTGCCCCATGTCTGAGAAGGTAATCTACCACCTCGTACTTATTGCTATACAGGACACGAAAACAAAACAAAACAAAACAACAACAACAACAACAACAACAACACACCACCAATTAAAAAAGTATAATCTATAAGGAAATTTTTAGCTTTTCAAAATATAGATAAAAAATACAAACATGACTAATGGCCAGTAAATATGTCACAGTTACGAAAATACGAAGCCAACACAACTGAATTTGATGACATACACCTGTTTTTCTACGTGGTCCCTAAAATCAGCCTCAGCCCCACTATAGTAGAGCAGATAAGCCCTCAAAATCACGTGAATTGTGCAAAATTTGACTAAAGCATGAAACTTTCACCAGTGTTAGTACATACCATAAGATTTATTTTAAGATCGGGAGGTAAGTCTGATTTGACCTCTGATGACCTCCAGAGGTCAATGTACTTTAGATATCAGAAAATCGATGTTTTTAGACATTTGCAAATGATATATGTGGTTATGTTGCACTAAACATGCATTTATACCACAGAGAAATCATTTCCAGATTCAACAGAGCACTGACAGATTTTTACCTTTGACCTCTGATGACCTCCAGAGGTCAATGAACTTTAAATATCAAAATATCGATGTTTTAAGACATTTGTGAATAATATATGTGGTTATGATTCACTAAACATGCATCTATACTTCAGGGAAACCATTTTCTGATTCCACAGAGCATTGACAGGTTTTAACCTTTGACCTCTGGTGACCTTTGGAGGTCAATGACCTCAAAATATTATATTGATCTGTGATGTCATTGGTTAATGGTAACCATTGTTAAGATGTACAAAACAAGCATATCTGTCTTACAATGAAATTGTCTTCATATTCTAAAGAGCAGACAGGTTTCTACCTTTGACCTCTGATGACCTTGAGAGGTCAATGACCTCAGAATATCAGAATATTGAAGTATGACATCATTGGTGAAAGGTCAAACATGGTAAGGATGTACAAAACAAGCATATCTGTGTACAATGACATCGTCTTCATATTCCAAGGCACACAGACGAGTTTCTGCCTTTGACCTCTGATGATCTCGAGAGGTCAATGACCTCAAAGTATCAGAATAGTTTGGCATCATCAATGGTAAACATGATGATGTTTTAGAGAGCACTCGTAGGCCCTGTTTATTAACGAGCCATTACCGTTCACCTATGAAAATCACACAAGGTCAAATACCTCGAATGAAATGTGAGGATGTTAATATTGATATTGCGATAGTTAATAGTTAATAATTGTTTATAATGTAGGGCTTACAAACCATGCATTTCTGTTACCAAAAAAGTGGCTACTCATTCCGCAGAACTTTTCAGGTAATTATCTAAGTCGGGTATGTGCACAGAGCAAGGGATGTCGATCTGTTTTCACGTGGGGGGGGGGGGGGAACTTGGAAAATATGTAAAAGCATAAGTTCATGGTGCAAAGGAATGAAGCGGAGGGGGAGGATGTGGGTGGGGGATTGGATTTTTGCAGGTTTAGACCTGAAATCAGTGATTCAGTGTAGCTCTTGTTTAATGTGAGCGTCATCACTTATACGGAAGTTGATGGGGTGTGGGCGCATCTCACCTATATACCCTCCTCCCAAAGACGAAGTTTGTTTGTTTTTTTAAAGAATCTGATGCATACGTTTTGGGGAATATTTGGAAAATTATGGATCACCAAGGTGTACCAAGTCTATATGGATGGGAACCCAGGAAGCGCAGAGTTGGCGAGGGTAGGGTATTCCACTCCCATTCGACAGAGCTCTTGTATTTTGAGAAATGAGATTCAACGACCTGGCACACAGGCACTTTTGAAGGAATACCTCGAAATTTGTATCAAAAAGGTGTAGTAAGTCAGCCATCTATGGAGGAAGACCAATCGACAGAAGGATGTGGATGGAGGTAACCCCCTCCCACATAATGGAGCTTTTGCATTCTTTTGTTTGCAATTTAATGATCTCGTGCCACTCTTGGTTGAACTACCATTTTGGAAAAAAAAAGTCCATACCCAAATGTGTAGCCATAATCAATGCATGGCGGAGAGGTTGATACAGCGAGAGGAGGGTATGAAAGGGGCTGTCCCCCAATCCTTCCCATGCGAGGGAGCCTTTGCAGTAAGAATAGAAATGTAAAAAAAAAAATCTAGTATACACATTTATGATGGAATATTTGGGAAATTATCAGTAAAAGGAGTGTACCAAATCTAAGGGTAGAAACCGAGGAGGGATTGTTAATTGAAAGATACACTACCCCCTCCAACAAGAGGGATTTTCTTTAATATGTCGGAACTGAAATTAAAGATCTAGTACATACTTTGTGATGATATAAAACAAAAATGGGACAAAAGCACTGAGCGTATATGGAAGGGGACATAACGAAAGATAGTGTGGGGGAGGGGGTATGCAAAGGAGATTCTGCCTTTTAATCTGGTGCATACTATAGCTAAAATGTTCAGTGACAATTCATTTTCTGTCAAAAAAGTGAAGAAAAAAATCTCAATCTCAGGAAATACTTGGAGGCAAAGTTTTATGTCCCCACCATTCCCCCTCCCATATTTTCTCGGGAGGCGGGGCAAATGCCTCTTGCCCTCCAAAATGAACAATCGTGCATATATAGGAAAGCCTTTTCATCTTTGAAATTCAAATAAAAATATCTCTTAAAAACATTTTTCATAGAATAAGGGAAATTATCATTCCCCAAAGTATGTTATATCTGTGGAAGGAACCAAGCAGGGGGAAGGAGTCTATCGAAAGGAGATATCCCCTCTCACAGAAGGGAGATTTTGCATTTCAGAATTAAATTTTAACAATCCAATGCACACTTAAAGTGAAAGACTTGGGCAGTTTTCTGTCTAAAAAGCAAAAAAAAAAAAACAACAACAAAACAACAAAAACTAACAACAAAACATAGTCCACATCTCAGAATTTAATGGGGTGGGGGGTCAACTATCCCTGCCACCACCCCACCCCTCCTCCAAACTAATGCCCCGGTATGTGCATATGTTTTATTCCACTTGTTGAAAAGAAGAGAGAGTTTTAAGAAACAATATTGTTCAGTGGTCGCTATCCCAGTCAAGTAAATTGTTTATCAATAAGGTGATTTCCTTCACCTGTGTACCTTAAAGATGATGTAGGCCTGGTATTTGCCTTGCACGTTATTACATCTATTTCTTTTTTAGTATTCTCGTTTATATTTTGATGTGAAAGTTGTTTACTTTGCCACGATTTTATCTGTACATAGAAAAAATAATCCAAGACTGAAAATGAAACTGATACAATATTTAATGATTGACATGATGCACATATTGTGTATTTCTATAGCAATAAAAGTGAGCAATTCAAAAGGCGTGTACTCATTTCACATGAACATTAGCGATGATCCTCTGACCTCTGGAGGATATTGAAAGATATGCATCAAAATGTAAGAATATTGATGTCTGGTTTCTTTTGGTTTGTAATGGCCTGCTGCTTATGAAATAATAATTATATTTTTAAAAAAATGCATTTTGTGTGCGTGTGTGTGTCCAAAATTGTATGCAGAGTATTCCACACACAGTTCAATTTTGACTTCCATCTAGGACAATGAGCGGTTACTTTTTTCTCAACTACATTGTAATATCAAAATCTATTGAAAAAAACACGGTGGCGGCTGGGTCTAACACATTATCATTCCTTTTTGTTGGAGATCCATGCGGGATGGTCAAAACAAACATAAAAAAATAGATATCTCAGACCTAATTGTTATAACAAAGCATCATATCCTCATATACCCAACCCAACCCTCTATGCCCAGACAATGTAAACCACCCCATGGACTTACTTGGAGCTTTAGAATATCCTTTGTCAACAGAGAGAGACATCCAAACCTTTGCAGTGCCGACTAAGATCTGCCATGGAACTGATTGGTATTGGCTCTGCATCATTGACAGCAGATCTCGTTTCCTATTCTCCTCCTTCTTCTTCTTCTTCTTCTTCTTCATTATACTGTGTAATCTTGTAATATTCTGCCATGGAGCCTTTTCTCAATTGGTTAAAGAAGGTATCCAAAGAGCTATATGAAGCAAAAAACAACAAACAAATGCAAAAACAAAAAGAGAGACATATGTATCTTTAATAACAGAGCTGAATATTGAGTATCTCTCTCCTGAAGTGTTTCAAAGAGATACAAGAGACAGTGGCCGAG
Organism: Diadema setosum; assembly: GCA_033980235.1. Taxonomy (NCBI): domain Eukaryota; kingdom Metazoa; phylum Echinodermata; class Echinoidea; order Diadematoida; family Diadematidae; genus Diadema; species Diadema setosum. The sequence goes on along the minus strand of CM067077.1, from coordinate 33,800,369 downwards.
AGTAGCCGCCACCTTTTTTGGGAGTAGGCCTACTTTGTGTTCTTGCAAATGATGCCTGACATTTTTGGTCATTTGCCCTTTTTGAAGAATGCAGCAATAGAGCCACAACTTCCTGCGGAATGGATATTGTGGGGTTCTTGATGCAGAACATCATCGCTGAATTTGCCTGAGCTGTATTTTCTTACTGGGATTGCCATTGTAGTTTTTTTTGTTTTGCTTTGTTTTGTTTTTCAAGTGTGGCTGTAACACTGCTTGTTTTGCATATGATGGTCATTGCAGCTAAAGAGTGCATATCTTCTCTGGATCATTCCAAACTTCATGATGTTTCACCTGGGTGAATGGATCCCAGATGATGCATGCATATTCCAGGACAGTCCTGAGCGGCATGGAGTAGCAAAACACCTGAACTTTATGATACTCGTATCTTCGTCTGGAGAGAGTCTTTGGTTAAAGTATAACCTTTTTAAGCTGCTGTGGCGATTTGATTCCAGCTGAGCCTCCTATTGGAACTCCAAAATATTTTGCACAATCCGCTTTCTCCATGGTTTGCCACAAATGCTTATCTATTCCCTGGGTAGGTCTCGGATGGCAATAGCTAGTTGCAATACACAGGATTGCTTCATGTGGAATGCATGTTGGGCCTCACAGTATGTCGAAGTTTTCAAGATGGTCCATGATGTCGCAGCTGTGGACTGTATACTCCAGGACCATGAGTCATTCATCGCAGTCATACTGTAACAACCCACCAGCTTTACACTGGCCAATACAGGCCCACCAGCTGGAAACTATGCAAATATTGCCCATGAGCTTGACACTTAGGCAAACCAGTCCCATAATGAGTCCGACAAAATGGGGAAAAGATTTATGAGAATTACACTGAATAGATTAAAACACTCTGTATATCAGTCTCGTGGGCCTTGTTTTCCTCGAGTGTCGAGATAATGGCCATATTTGCTAGTCTACATAACTAACCCAAACATAACAGTTGTATTTGAGGTCACTGCCATCGCTCAAGAAACTTAAGCTTTATTTCTGAAGTAATTGACCTCTCACATTTCAGAGACCTGTTACTATAAACCAATGCTCTGTGGAATATGCATACATACTTTGATCAAAACATCAATGCGTGATTTGTACATGATTAAGCATTTACGATTACACCACTGAAGCCAAACATCAATACAGGTAAGCCTACACATGTGACCTCAGTTACACATCGGGTATTACAAAGTTGACCATTGACTATACATAGAATATCAATATTCTGATATTTTGAGGTCATTGACCTGTCACCTTCCTCAGAGGTCAAAGGTAGAGACACGTGAGTAATTTCTCTTGCTCTGTGGAATAGGAAAACAATTCAATTGTAATACAAATGAATATAACATCTAAATCATGTTTGTCATCAACCAATTGCACCAAATATCAATGTTCTGACATTTTGAGGTCATTGGCCTCATCATAGGTCATCTGAGGTCATCAGAGGTCAAAGGTAGAAATCTGACTCGAAAGGCTCAGTGGAACATTGAGGCAATTCCTCTTACAAAAATTAGTTTTTAGTACATAATTATCGTGTTTCAGTTATGAGTGACGCATTAAAATATCAATTTTCTGACATTTTGAGGTTCTTGACCTGTGGAGGTCATCAGAGGTCAAAGATAGAAACCTGTCAGGGCTCTATGGAACATAAAGACAATTTCACTGTGACAAATATTAAGTTTTAGTACATCATTACTGTGTTTATCATTAACCAATGACGCAAAATATCAATTTTCTTAGATTTTGAGGTCATTGACCTCTAGAGGTCATCAGAGGTCAATTCAGACTTACCTCCCGATCTTAAAATTAATCTTATAGCATGTACTAACAATGGTGAAAGTTTCATGCTTTAGTCAAATTTTGCACAATTCTTCGGCTTATCTGCTCTACTATACCTGCAAAGCTTGGGATAAAAAGTGTCATAGTAACACGATAAGTAAAAAAACAATCTTCGCTTTGCGTAAACATGCGAGCATAACATTCTGGGATTCAAAATCAATTTAGGTATACATTTCTTCAATTTGTCTCCCTCTACAAACGAAATTTGTGAAGATCGCAACCAGTGGGACTCGAACCAGAGGTCCTGTCATCTACTGCTTTCAGGGCAGCGACACTACCACAAGGCTATCTCTTGTTGCCGACAGTGACACGATGAACTCGGAACAAATACCCAAACTCCGAAATTCCGACATTGTTATGGTAAGAACTCCAAGGCGGACAAGGCATATTAAATGAAAAGAAGACGTTTACAAGACGCTGGTTATCTGATCGGCAAATAATCGGGGACCAGTTGGTAACCAATTTTATTGGACGCTAACTAATGGAAAATTAAGGGGTTTGGTTGTTGATGTTTGTCAGCCATGCCAATGAATTTTGGTTGCTGAAGGTCGAAGAACCAATCTTCGTGAATGTGTGGCCGGGGCCTTTATACTAAGAAGTGTAAGATTTATACTGATCATGTTGTGACGTACTATTGGACGGCGCGCATGAGGGACGTGCGGCCGGTCTTGCTATCGATGAATGCCCCTCGGTCAACGAGTAGCTTGACCATTTCCGTGGCGTGATCACAAGGAATCACCTTCCAAATCAGATTCTTGCCCGCCAGGTCTTCATATTCCACCTGTTGTGCAAGATTCATACAATACAACACGATAACACTGTCTTCGACTGTAGTCTTCATCAGATGAATCACTATAGAATTTCTATGATTTGCTCAATTATTATAATAATCCCACTGTTTAAGCTGCAACTAGCAGTGACTAGTGGGAAGACATTAACATAATGATATAAAGTATCCTAACGTAGTCCCGAAAACTAGAATTATGTAACATATAGTAATGTATGATGTAAACGATATAAAGGGACGATCACAGATGATATATGGTCATTCAGTTTCATATTGTGGTAGAAGATTTCAACATCAGACTCACCTTATCTGGCTCTTCGTCCAAGATGCGATTTACAAGCTCCGTATCTCCATTCATTGCGGCACGGACAAATTGGGAATTATGATCTGAACTGAACTGCAGCATGCGTCCCAACGCATCTGAAATTCAATGACCACAGAAAACGTAGTAATATAGTATGATAATATTTAAGATATATATATATATATATATATATATATATATATATATATATATATATACATGCATGTACGTATATATTTGGATGGAATTTGATATTATTTAGATACTAAGGAAAATCTTACCAGCCAGGCGGTCCCTAGCGGCTTCATCTCCTGGAAATGACGGACGCTGGAAGGGTACCAAACACGATGCACTGAAGACCAGTCTTTTGTCTTCAGGAAATTTGACTTGAATGTCGCCATTCACAATCTTCGTTACCCTCCCCGACTTTCCGAGAAACTGTATGTTTTGGCAGCAAATGAAAACAAAAATTAAGCACATTGCTTAAGCTTTGCATGGAAGACATTTGATTGTAACGTATAATTGAAAAAACAAACAAACAAACAAACAAAACACCATACCACTCTGAAGGCAAAACTTGGTATCTAAATCAGCGAGGGTATACTGACTACGTGGTTCGGTCTGATCTGGTAGTGAATGTCATATAACAATGCGTATAATTGGTGCATAATATATCTGCAGTTTTCGCAACATAGCAGTTATTACGTAGCGGTACTCCCGTATAAAAGAAGAAATACATGTGAGATATATTTCTCTTTTTTTTTTGCCTTCTGAGCGACGACCCGAACCAACGTGGTTCCGACCTCAAATATCCACTCATTTTTATCATATATCTTAAACGTCACTGTCAGGTTTTAAATTCTCTGACTGATACACCCAACATAAATTTGTAATTGTTTACTTCGATACTTTACACCTTCTTGAATAGTACTAAAAATTAACTATGTATTTCGTACTAATTGTGATGTGCTTTTGGAAAAAAATGACATTATCATTAAAATAAGTTAGTCATATAATCATGATAATGATAGTAACACCAACAGTAACAATAATAATGATTATCATTATCACCATGATTGTTATTAAAAGTATCAATGGTTCATTTCAAGTTGATATATACCTCTGTGATCTCATTCTCGTTTCCTCCACCATCTCCCTGTAATCTCATTACCATATCTTTATCACTGTGGACAAGTACGGTCTGACCCGGATGGAAAGAAAGGAGCTGGAAGGAGAATAAAGGAGGGAAAGAGGAACACATGACTGTGTTTACAATAGGGGGCTTAATACCCCCGTTACACTAGAGGCGGAATGAGTCGGAATGCTGTTTGAATGAAAATTCTTCCTGCATTCCTGCATATTCGAAGTGCATTCCAAAAATTCTGACCATATTCTGAGTGCGTTCCAAATATTCGGGCCCATTCTTGTGGCCAGCCCGAATGTTTTAAACATGCTTAAAACATTCGAGGAGCATTCAAAGTGGAGTAATATCGATTTTTATTCGAAGGGTATTCTAATTGGACTCTGATTGCTTTCTAAATATTCATACGGCATTCTAAATTTTCCTACGGCATACTAACAGCATTTGAAACAATCTAACCTCATTTGAGGGAGAATCGGAATGGTGTTGCACCTCAAGTTCTGCGAAAATATCTCAAATCCTCAAATACTCATACAATTACCCCCAGTTAAATACTGGTTAGTGAAAAGGTTAGAGTATTAAAGATTAGAATTAGGGTTGAGTTTGGAGTTAGAGTTTGGGTTAGGGTTAGGATTAGGTTCAAGATTAGGAGTAGGGTTAGGGTCACGGGAAGGGTCTGCGTAATTGCCCAGGGGGTAATTGGCCTAGGCACTCTCTTTCAAGACGGTCTTGCAGGAGGACAGCAATCTGTAGCAAAGCAACATGGTTCAAGGATGATGGTGTTGAGACTGGTGAAAATCACCATTTTATACACTATCGGAGACCATTCCGGCGGCATTCTTGACACACACGGGACATTCGTGTTGCATTCTAAGTACATTCTAAGTGAATTCTTATTTTTCGGACTGCATTCTGTTTGAATTTGTGAACATTCAAAGTATATTTGGTAGCCATTCCGGGAACGTTCTGACCGCATTCGAAATGAGTTTGTACTGCATTCGAGGCGCTTTCCGACCAACAGACTTCGGGTAGCAATCGAACCGCGCTCGTGCGGCATTCGAAGTGCTTTCTAAATATTCTGACTGCATTCTAACAGCATTCTGAATATTTCTACAGCGTTCCAAGTACATTTGAGTAGCATTCGAGAGCTAATTCATTCGGAATGTTCAAGAATGATTCGAGAAGGGTTCGAAGTGCATCCCAAGTATTCGAACAGCATTCCCCTGCCAAGCTGAATTTTCTCCCGAATGTGGCGCGAATTTTGAAAACCCCTAATTCCGGCTGGTTCTGCTTGATTCGTGCTGATTCCGAATTAGTGTGACGGGGGTAGACCTCCGCCAGGCATGCAGCTCATTTCCATCTCTGATCTTGTTCTTCCATAGAGATATCAGTGATTTCCACCCACACTTACCGTTAGTGCACCAGTTTTCGACAGGACCCAGATTTCGACACCCAGCAGATAATTCTTATTAAATTTTATACTCAGTACAAACGTCTGACTTCAACAATCAACCAAGTTATCAATCACATTTCTAGTCTTATATAAACACCGTTTGTCACTTGTCATCATAATCCGACGGTAGAATATTTAGGAGAAAAGCAACACAGTGTCAGCAGAAATTTTGAAGTCGGCCATTTTCAGGGGTTCACACAATATGACGCATTTTGTAAACATCGCCGTAAAATGAAATTCACCCATGCCGGTTATCTTACTTTAGTATCAGTTTGTTTGTCAAATCCTGACGTTTGATTTCATAATCGTCTTTAGTAATTTCATAACTAAATTCGTGATAAATGGGCAAACTTGGAAAAAGAGTTGGCTTTGAGAATGTGGCACCAGATTTCGGCATTCCCATAGTAAGACACGTTATAGAGGAAACAACAAGTTCTTGCGCCGGTACTTTGCTGGTTTGCGTCCACAATGCAGTGTACGCGTACTGTACGCGCCATGTGATTTATGCGTGATGCGCGCTAGTGATTGTGTCGAAAAATGATGCTGGGTGTCGAAATCTGATGCCAGCGACGGCGTGACGGAAATCGCTAAGATTGAACACGAGCGCATTCAAACTGGAATTCGTTCAAGGCATATTATTATTGGCCTTTGTAGCTCAACTTCATATCGAAATTCCGAGGTAAAACGGTGCAGTATTGATGGTAAGCAAGGAAATGTGCTAAAGTGTCGAAAACCGGTACCCTTAGTGTACTTATACTGTATCATGCTGAAAGTGTACATTTACTACTTAGTGTGTTGAAAGTCGCCCGATTTCCCAATGTAGAAGCCTTTATTTGTTACGTCATAAACCCTCAGCTGCACGGCGCGCCTCGCCCTAGCAGAAACTAGAGCACGCACTTTAGTGCGCGCATGCAAACCTCAAATACGCGCAGCCTGAACTCCCAAGTTCATTGACCCTACCTGCCAAAATATAAAAAAAAAAAATCCTTCATAAATTCCCCCAAATTCTCGGATCACTACCAAAAGTTAATCGTTTGTTACTTGTGTCATTCTCAACCTTTCCTGCAAGTTTCATCCCAATCCGTTAACTACTTTTTGAGTTGTTTTGCACACGGACAAACGAACTAACGAATAAACAAACGGTAACGCAAACATAACCTCCTCCCTTGAGCGGAGGTAATAAAATTGCGTCCCCATATGATCGGTGCATAAAGTAGTTCTCTACGTTGCAAACTGTGCGGACGTAAAAATAGCCCAGTACGCGAAGTGAAAAACTCAGGCGACACAAGCTAAAAATAGATCGGCTTGACGCGCGCTTCTGCGCATGCTCAGAACATGTTTTTTTCCCCCTCTGGACGTCCGCGCGTCAAAATCTAAAGCTCCCCAATACTTGAGAGAACGTGCGTTCCTTTCTTTACATTTCCCTCGTTCGTTCGTTCATTACCAGTCAGACCGCAACGCAGCTGTTAATGAGCTCAAAATCAAAAATTTATCGTACGCGCAGGTTTTTGCGCATGTCCTTTTCAGCACCCGAGATTTTGCGAGATATTCAGAGACGAAGTGCATGGTCGACGAGATTCACTTATTGACATGAAGATCTACTATCCGTGACTAATTGACATGGTTTGTGAATCTTTGAAATAGATCACACCTTTTAATGCTTACATTATTAAAAATGAACTTATAATACCATAATTCTTATCTCTGCATTATATCGATATTTTCAAAACGACCCTGAGACAAATTATAACAAGGCTTTCTATTTACTTGCATCCCGACCCGTTCATAATTATGTTGAATCACCACATTAGTGACAGTAAACGTTCTAGAGATACTTGCTATGATAGCACAGTAAGAACTAAATTGTTCCATCGCCTACAAACCTATACGAATTGAAAGTCTCGTCGAGTAAAAACCATAGTGTGGCAATTTAAGATACATGAATGATCATGCGCTCCCAGTGTATCATATTAGATAAATTAGTCAGCGATATATAAAGTGGATTAATATGGAATAATCATTCTAATACAAAATAGAGAGCCCCAAAGAAGTGATCATGTGTGCAAAGTATGTGCTATAATCTTTTATTATTGATTTATATGCTATTCATTAATGCACATTACTCTATCTACATGTAGTTGTGTAAACAAAATCCAAGCCAAAGTTGAGCTGCGCTGTCGATCAATGTGGAGTGTTGTTCTTGTGGTTTACGTGGATCTAGTTGCAGTTGCCTGAGCCCGAGCGCGTATACATACATTGTGCGAGCATACCAAAGAGATGGCGCATACACACTCACACACCATAGGGTCCTACACTGTCATCAACACACAGTATTACTGTTATGTACAGTACACGTTTGCTGTCATTCCGCTAAGTTCATTCAACTCTTTACCACTCTCTGCTCAGAGGGAATATCCAATCAGGTACGCGTATTCGCGGCAAACTGAAATCCCGTCAAAAATTAACTGTACAACATGTACAACACAAATGATTTGTGACCGTGCTTCACAAGACGAACAAAAGGTCGCATACACTGATTTTGTGTTAGGACTGAAAATGGGTGAAATGGGTTAACCAGCCGATTTTGACTTTTTCATATTTTCTGAAAGAGCAAGTCTTCTTCTGCATTATGCTAAAATTTGGGATCATAAAATGGGCAGGGAAGTGTGTTTTTTACTAGTTTATCTCGAACATATTTTTGGCAGCATAGTGTTATTAAGTGTTTCTTTAGAGTCCCCTTTTCATTTCTTAAAAACCATGTAGACACTTTTCACTTTCAACTCCCATAACCTTTGAAAGGATGATGCTACTACTTTGAAAGTTGGCATTCATTAAGGATAGAATGTGTTAATAAGGCATTTTAATTTCAGTTTAATCTGATAATCCCTTCATTGCTGTTACTCTGGTGGTTTACATCCTGCTTTTTGCCCCATTCATTGCACAACCAGCACAGCTCGGTAAAGATTAAGCGCTTGAATAGACACTGTACTTCAGAGCCTCTTTTCTCAGTTCAAACTTTTCCTGAGTGTGTGCTTTCTTTCCAATATTCAGATAGGTTAGGAGTGTCCATTTGATTTGAGTAATACATCATTATAAAGCTTAAAGTCTGCTCTTTCAGAATATACTCTTAACTACATGTCTGGCGACTTTTTGTGTGTTTTGTGGTGCAGGGTCACATTTATCCTGCAACCTGACCCGTTCATAGAATCAGTCCACATGAAATTATTATATTTTCATGGAATGATATATTCCCTTTCATTTCATACCTCTTCCATTTTGGTCCACGTTTATTTCATTGGTCTAGTGTACCGGCCCAAAAAAGTAAAAAAAAAATATGCACATTTGATGTTTTATAAATCCCTTATTAAGTACATTTAATATGTCATAACCTTTAAAGTGGTAGAATTTCATCGAAGTAAAACTCTTAAGCTTTTTATCGATGTATAAATCATGAAGATTGCTTATGTCGTTTAGATTAACAGACACTCTAAAATTGTGGTCTCCCAGCTCATTACGTATTCATGTCCGAGAGGTCCATGCATACGCGTACGATAAATGCGAAGGCTTTTCAGGGTGTCAGTTGCGGTCTGTTACCTCCGCTAAGGGAGGAGGTTATGTTTTCGTTACCGTTGGTTTGTTCGTTTGTTTGTCCGTGTTCGAAATAACTCAAAAAGTAGTGAACGGATTTAGATGAAACTTGCAGGAAAGGTTTTAACCGGGGGGCCAAAAGCTAAAAACAGAGGTCGAGTTGCACTCTCTCTACAAACTAAGTAGACCAAGCTTATTTTCAAGTTTTTATTGTAACAAACAACATTCCACTGGTCTACCTCAAAAAATTTGTTGCGAAAGCCTCCAAATCCAAGATGGCGTCCAAGATGGCCGCCATATTTACTGAATTTGTTATTTGCAAGATAGAATTTGATTGAAACATCAGACTTCAACAAATTTGATGTCATATGAAAGAGAATTAAATTATCTACAAGTTGATACCATTTTTGTGGGTTATTGTGATCATTGGATTGAGATTTTAAGGAAAAAACACTCATTTTTTGATATTTTTCTGAAAAAAAGGAAAATCATGAAAATGCTTGATTCAGCATAAATCAAAGAAAGACTGAAGGATTATCTTGAAACGTTTCAAGAATTTTGTTTGACATATAATTAATATTTGGAGAAAATTAGGGGACAGTACCATTTTCGGTTCAGGAGTTATAATGTCTCAAACTTGAAAACTCACTACGTAAAAATGGCCACTTTAGTTGTGACCAAGACCTTGTTGGTCATAAAAAAGTCTGCGCGCGCTAAGACTACTACACGCACCACTGGCACTGGCGCTTGTAGCAGTGCCAATGGTGATTGTAGTAGTCTTGGTAAATGCAGACTTTTTCTTTGACAAACAAGGGTTTGTGCCTGCAAACTAACTTTTCATACCAAGTGTTAGCTCAGGTGATACTGATCGCTATTATTTCAAAGTAGATTGTTCTGAAGCAGATGAAATGAAGCCAAAAAAAAAAAAATTCAAATAGAGGTAATAGCTTGAAACTTGGCATCAATCTTGTTGTAGATAGTTTAAGACAGAATTTAGATCAACCGCTAAAAAAAAAAAAAAAAAAAAATCAAGATGACAGCCATCAAAGTTGACATAGTGTATTGCGCCAAATTAAATGTATTATTTCGATTTTGATACAATTTTGTCTGTTGCGCTATCTTAAACCGTCTTAGGTTTTTATGGACATATTTTTAAAACCAGTGATATTCTACTCTCCGAAAAAGACAAAAAAAAAGAGAAAAAACAAATCGAGTGGAAGTTTTTACTTTTGATGTGAGGAGTGAATAACAGAAAACGGTGAATTTAGAGTGAAATTCGAGTGACTTTTGAGTGAAAATATTCATTTTCACTCATTTTAGAGTGACCTTAGGCAGGGCCCCACACTATCTTTTATTTTTGGTGGCCCAAAGGCAAATATCCGACCTTTTTCGTTGGCCCGATCAGGCCACCAAATTCTTCATTTCTGACATTTTGTTGGCCCGACGTGCGTTTTTGGTGGCCCTGGGCCACCGGACCACCGTTAGTTTCGAGCCCTGCCTTAGGGATCACTCGTCACTCTTCGAGTGATCCACGAGGTCACTCTAAAATGAATGAAAATGAACATTTTCACTCTCGAGAGATCCTTATATCTAATATGGGAAAGCATCTAGACATACCAATGGCATAAGTTCAGATCAATTGTGACACTATAACCCACATGAAATCAGCCTAAAAACAATGTAAGAAAATCTGATAACAGTAAATACAGTTTCAGCATGCTTATTTGTAAATGTGAATATACAGCACGAATAATAAATTTGGACAATTTTATTCGAACAATATACTGAAAAGTAATTTCGCACAACACATTTAAGAGCAAAGTTGAGAAATTGCCGCCATGTCGGATTTTTTTTTTTTTTTTTGGGGGGGGGGGGTCGGATCAGAAGGGCTTTCAAGGACATCTGCGGATCAGACATTATTACACATTATACCATCATCATTCACGTTTCTACAACAGCAGAGTAACATACAAGGAAAAAGCATATCTTTGATACAGAAGCATTTCTTTTTTTATCAAAGATTGGGCCTTACCCAAACACTGGAATGAGCTCCACCCCCCCCCCCAAAAAAAAAAGACCCTCAATATGGTTTACACTAGTACAATATCGTTCGGATGTATAGAAACATGTAATAGACAGCAATATAAGAAGATTTAAAAAATATATCAAATTATAAGTTACAGTATATAAGTTGAGATTTAACTTTCACGCAACACACTAAAGGTTTACCATTGTTTACCATTGGGATAAATATCGCATTCGATTTTATGTGCAGGTTAGTTGTATCACAAAACATTCTACCATGTAAAAAAAAAATATATATATATAATAAAGCCTAAACCATACGGAGATATCACCATTTCTTTTCAAGAAACCATAACCATGATAACTGTTAACAATTTAGTATATAAAAAAAAAAACATTCCTATCAGATCTATTTGGTATATCGAACAATATTTAGCATTAATTTTACTGATTTAAGTTTGTGCATTAATGTGCACTAATGATGAAATGCTACAGTATAGCGACACCTATACACCACTTGGCATGAAAAGTTAGTTTGCAGGTACTTGCAAGTCACTAAATCATAACAATATTGCATGTGACCATGTAAACACATTGTATGCAAAATTTATAATGCCAAATTTCTCCAAATATTGATTATATTATGGGAAAGATGTTAATTTCTGCATTTTTTTCATAAACATTTTTAAATTTATTTGGTGTTTTTTTTTTACCTTTTAGAGAAATATTCATGGTGCATTCTGAAAAATGTCTCCATAAAAGCCTAAGATGGTTTGAAATACCATTAAAATGTTCAGAATATATAAAAACCATATAAATAGACAGCAAAACAGATAAAATTGTATCAAAATCAAAATGATACATTTACTTTGGCGCAATACACTATGTCAGCTCTGATGGCCTGCAATTTTGAATTTTTTGAGTGATTGATCCAAATTTTGTTTTAAACTTTCTATAGCAAGGTTAGTGTTTCAAGCTTCTACCTCTATTTGAAAGATATTTTTTGCTTCATTTCATCTGCTTCAGAACAATCTACTTTGAAATAATAGCAATCAGCGTCATCTGAGCTACCACTTGGTATGAAAAGTTAGTTTGCAGGCACAAACCCTTTTTTGTCAAAGAAAAAGTCTGCGTTTGCCAAGACTACTACACGCACCACTGGCACTGCTACAAGCGCCAGTGCCAGAGGTGCGTGTAGTAGTCTTGGCGCGCGCAGGCTTTTTTCACAACCAACAAGATCTTGTCACAACTAAAGTGGCCATTTTTACGTAGTGAGTTTTCAAGTTTGAGACATTATTACTCCTGATTCAAAGATGGTACTGACCCCTAATTTTCTCCAAATATTAATTATATGTCAATCAAAATTTTTGAAACGTTTCAAGATAATCCTTCAGTCTTTCTTTGATTTATGCTGAATCAAGCATTTTCATGATTTTCCTTTTTTCAGAAAAATATAAAAAAATGAGTGTTTTTTCCTTAAAATCTCAATCCAATGATCACAATAACCCACAAAAATGGTATCAACTTGTAGATAATTTAATTCTCTTTCATATGACATCAAATTTGTTGAAGTCTGATGTTTCAATCAAATTCTATCTTGCAAATAACAAATTCAGTAAATATGGCGGCCATCTTGGACGCCATCTTGGATTTGGAGGCTTTCGCAACAAATTTTTTGAGGTAGACCAGTGGAATGTTGTTTGTTACAATAAAAACTTGAAAATAAGCATGGTCTACTTAGTTTGTAGAGAGAGTGCAACTCACTCGTTAAGTAAGCGACTTTTTGGGGTTTGGCCCTCCGGTTATTTAGAATGACACAAGTAACAAACGATTTTCTTTTTTTTTTTTTGGGGGGGGGGGGTTGGAATATATATGAAGGATTTTTGGTATTTTGGCAGGTAGGGTCAATGAACTTGGGAGTTCAGGCTGCGCGTATTTGAGGTTTGCATGCGCGCACCAAAGTGCGTGCTCTAGTTTCTGCTAGGGCAAGGCGCGCCGTGCAGCTGAGGGTTTATGACGTAACAAAGGCTTCTATATTGGGAAATCTGGCGACTCCCAGCGCACAATGCTGTAAGTACGTATTGGTTGAAATCACTGATATCTTTATGGAAGAACAAGATCAGTCAGTGGTGGAAATGAGCTGCATACTTGGCGGAGGTCTGCGCTCTCAGAGTGCTTCTCTAGTTGTATTTATTCTGCTTGTGCAATCAAATCAAATAAAATAATGAATTACATGTGTGTGAAAATTTTAAACAAAACAAAACCAAATGAAGAAAGAGCAATACAAAAGTGCAGTTTATACTACAAACATAACAAATTTTTGTTTGTAAAACATTAATAGTTGCATATAATACAGAAAAGGCAGTACATATGATCCAATAACAGACACACAGACACACACACTCACACACACACACACAAATGGTATGATTTACTTCCCTTGTGTTCTCTAGAACTGCAGAATAGACGCTCAACTCCCCTCCCCAAAAAAACAACAACACACACACAATCACACACACACACACACACACACACACACACACAACTAGAGCATCAAAATAATCAGGTCAGCCAATCAAATCGAATCAAATTAATAGATTAAGGAAATGCTCGCACATCGCACGATCTGCACTTGGACTCTCATTATATACAATGTTTTTACTCGCACATGTCACGAGTCTTCTGACACGTACTTTCTTTAAAATAAGGAATGGACTGTCCACCTTATGAGTAAAAAAATAAAAATAACTAGAAATGTCGCTATGGCGACTGGTATGCCTGCACCATAATGCATGATTCTCGTAATAGGTCTATAGTACATGTGGACAATGTGTAATTACATATTCACAAAATTGGCAAAATATTAAATTGACATGTTTGTCACAGATGTGTTGAATGTTCACCTTTCTTGACCTGTTTAATTGTGTAATTGGATGAATTATAGGAGAGCATGTATTTGGGGATTTAAGAACTTTAAGTTGACTTTGACCCTTTCATAAGTTTATGCATTGAGTAATTTTCAAGGAATGGAGAAAAAGTGCAATTTCTGTATGGAACAGTAAATTGTTATCATTTTCATATGGCCTTTGACCCTTTTTATAAGATAATCGATGTCAGGCAGTACATGCACTAAGTTCCAAGATAACTTGAGCCACTTCCGAGATATGGCTTTGACCGTTTGACCTTTGACCTTCTTAGCAGCAAAAAGAATTCCGGAGAAACTCTACTGGGTTATACATGCATACACCAAGTTTAAAAAAAAAATAATCCTGCTGGCATTGCAATAGTATAAGGGAAATAGTAAAACTTTGAAGTATTTCCCTTGACCTTTGACCCCATGAACCCCAAATTCCCTAGATAACCACTGCCAGTCAGTACATGCATATATACTATGTTCCATGAAGATACATTGAACAATTTCCAAGATACGGAGAAAAAAAGTGAATTTTTAACACTTTTACTTGACCTTTTGACCTTTGACCTCATGACCCCAAACTTTCACCAGAGAATCTTAATTGGGTAATACATGTATACACTAAGTTCCAAGAAAATATCTTCAGGCATTGTATAGATATGGGGGAAATAGTGAAATTTTAAGCATTTGACCTTGACCGTTTGACCTTTGGCCTTGAGCATGTGCACTTTAAAGTTAATAGGCACAACTTCACCCCTAATACACATACGTACCAAGTTTCATTAGGATACCTCAAAATTTTGTTTAGTTACGCTGTCCACAAAATTCATTACGGACGGACGGAAGGACGGACGGACGGACGAACGGACGGAAGGACGGACAACCCCAAAAAATAATGCCTCCGGCATCACTTCGTGGCGGAGGCATAATAATAATAACAAAAGAATTAAAAAAAATCCCAAAATAGAGATAGGTGCATTGGTACACAGCGGGCTAACAGTCAAGAGCAATCTTTCCCGATGCGAAGATTACCCCACAATAAAACTGTAGTAACAAAACAGCAACAATTCCAGCAGAGAGGAAGCAATGAGAAACATAAAGAATACATTCCAGCGAGATTACCTTTCTCAATGCGAAGGGATTGATCCATACCGTCTGTTGAGAGCCTGTGAAGTTAATTTCGAAGTTGCCTTGCTCTGATCGCTGGGTTACCACGCCCACCTTTCCAAGATTCTGTTAAAAAATCCGAAGCATCATTCACTGTACACGTACTTGCATGGCATAGTCTCCGTGTGTGTGTTGTGTTGTGTGTGTGTGCGTGTGTGTGTGTGTGTGTGTGTGTGTGTAGCCGTGTGTGCTTTTTCGTGAGTGTATGTGTTTGTGTTGATTTTTTGTCTACGTGTACATATGTTTGTGTCAGATCATCTCGAGAGATTGGTGAGGAACTGTGGAATTTTGACATCAGTTACTAGTACTCCTGATCACTCAGGTATAATTTGAGAATTACAATTTGTACTTGTAAAAATTACCGTGGTAAATCATATTGAAAATGCTATAATAGATGTTCGGATAAAGAGTTTGTAGATGGGTTGATTGTTGAAATAGAAATCATTACGATGGACTGGACAGGAGAATTTAATGTTGAATAAGTATATTTAGGTCTTTTTTAAAGATAAATGTGAGGTGCTAGAAAATATCCTAGAGATAAAGCGAAACAAAGACGAATAAAGAGGGAAAATTAGAAAAGGTAATTAAGAGTTTTACAGCAAAATTTATAACCCGCGCAACTTCTTCGGAAGTAGTTACGCAATTGGGTGTAACAGATGGAAAAGAAATTTCGAAGACAAAGCTCCAGATACTGGATACAATTTAGTAGAATACTTTTTGGTCATAATTATAGGATGGGATTTAGTATAATGTTTGAATGAAGTTTAACCCCCCTGGGGTAGTTTATCAATATCTCAGAGTTATCACATTGATACAAAAAGATGATGCTCTTAACATTAAAAATGATGGACCAATTACACTCCTAAATGTGGATTATAATTTTTTTTGAAGGTATTAGCAAAAAGAATTAAAAAAAAATGGAGAAATAATACACACGAATCAGCACCCCACATTTTTCTTTTTATTTCTTTTGTTTTAAGCAAATATAAAAAGGGGGTGCGCGCCCGGTGCGCCCCTTCTGGATCCGCCACGGGTATGGAAGGTTTTGGTTGTGGATATATAGTTGTAAAGGTATATATTGTTGAGGAAAGGCAATTAGGGAGTATATAATTGTTTTTCATGCTGATGGGTTGTTAGTTTTAGATATAATATTCTTCCATTTTTTATATTTGTAATTTTGTTGTATGTTTTCATGTCATTTGTTTCAATGAAAATGAAATGTGTGTTTTCGCTATTACCTAACCTATTACTCTCTTATTTTCCAGTGCGGAAATGCTAAATACGAAAGAAACTATTTTGGTTACGATGTGCAGTAGTACCGAATTGAATTGCTGTGGCCGAGGTGGGTCTTCGCTTTCTTTTGTCTCAACACTTGGTTGATGATTACATCTTTTTTTTTTTAATTAGAACAGAAACACACACAAATTGACACACACTCACACACACGCTACTTTCTGGAAGACATACCTCTGCATTCATCTCTGGCAGCGCACGACGTTGTTGAAGTTTCCGCAACTCATCAAGACTAGCTGAAAGAACCACATTGTCCCCGATTTCGACGATGTCCCTTTCCCCTACAGATGGAGCATATGTTTGCATACTTACATATGAAAAAAAAAATATATATATATACACACACACATATATAAATTCATATAAAGCAATACCATAATATAATAATTGATCTTTATGGGGGTTGTATTTCTTATATTTCATGTGTTTGATATCAATACCACCAAGTGGAAGATACACGTAAAACTTTTGAATTTCGACAACTTTCTACGGGATTCTTTTTCCTTCGTATATGCCACATTGTGACTCGCTTTCATCATCTACTCAATTGTTCTTACTCTGTTTATCAAAGTCAACTTAGAATCGATAATCTCACCACAATGAGGAAAGTGCGTCTCGTATATCTCTTCACCATCTTGCGCGGGTAATGTGCACATAGCTGTAACGTAGAGATTGTCATCCCGTTTACTGTGCACATTTGACCTCACACCATCACTGAATTCAAGAGTGATCTGCCCACACCCTTGTCCTGTCTCTGTGTCGGAGGTACGAGCAACAATTTTACCTGATCCGGTGTCTGAAGAAAGATGATATAAACACGATGTGGGTTCATTATGAAAGCTGTTGTTACGTTATGTTTTCGTCATTAAAAATCTAGGATAACCGTGCAATACCCGTAAAGAAATTAAATTTGATAGACGAAGGAAAACAATGGAAGCACACAAGCATACACGTTCTTTGGAAATGCTGTTATCTTGGGGCAACCCTTACGTAAAGTACATCACTTTCATTTGTCGTTATATTGTAAGTAAAATGAATGACACACAAATTTATGTAACAAGAGTGGACATAGTGACGTAGGCATGGGTTGGAAAAATACAGAGCAATGAACACTTACCATATCATACATAACCACGTTATATCAGTAATGCATTTTGATCTGTCTTTCATAACATGGTAGACCATTAAATTGTCCGTGATATGTATTTCAGTATTTTAATGAGACTGATTTCCTACTTACCCGATGTCACCCTCTGCATACGAGAAGGGTACTTGACTACCTTCGCGCCGGGGAAAAAGCCGTAAATTGGTGAGAAAGATGACGAACATCTTGGAGGCATTTTTGGCCTGATAAAGACGTCATTTTCAAAGCGAGAAAAAAACAAAACAAAACAAAGAAAAGTCTTAAATAAAATGTAAGAATCTCGAAAAGCCTTCGTGTACGTGAAAACCTGCAAAGTGGCAGAATGATTTTCACGATATTAGTCAGTGATATAAATCGGTTCACGTAGTGATTTCCATGCATTTTGTTCCATTATCTGCTTCTAAAAGGACAAGAATGCGGGGAATTTTCATGAACTATATATTCTATACTATGCCAAAGTGTTTTTGTCTCTATTATAACATGTGAGGACAATAGTAAAATTATTATATAAATCCCTCATTTAATCACAAAAGTGATAACAATAACAAATTCTTTCTGGCATTATTTGTCTACTTGATATCGACTTCCAGAACTAATTCTTATGGCGATTATAGAATGACCCGTAGCTTTCAATATTACTAGATTCTTATTCTCTGATTTTACCTGAAGTTTTGTTGTGACGGTTGGAATATTACGTAATGTCATTTGATGCAAAAGCAAGCCTCGAGAACTGTACTATTATTGGTATTATTATTTTAGATTTGGTCTTGTTACACGAAGCGATGTGGTCACTGGAACTACCTAAAAACTACTTTAAAAAGTAACACGATAATATAAGTGAACGAATGAATAGATAAGGCATGTGTATACAATGTACAATTGGATGAATAATCAGTTGGTTTTCCATTCATCAACCCTAAATAATTGGCTCCGAGGATTAAAACAAACCAAAAACAAACAGAACCCCCCCCCACTAATCAATCACAGCTATTCTCAAATTCATAATGATTCTCTCAATCCAGTAGAAGGAAGCTACTGACCTCATTTCGAATGGATTTTGATGTAAAATGTCACATCTATTCTGAAAGGATAGCGCATTGTGGATATAGTAAAGGTAGTAAAAAATTGAACAAATATATATACGAGGAAGGAGCATAGAACATTCAAACTCTATGATTCACTGAAACGCCGTGCACATCTCGGGGAGGAATACAAAAGTTTTAACCGTTTGATTTTATTCTTAATGATGAAAATTACAACAGGACAGACAATAACATCTGCGTCAAGATGTGCACAACGCTCCCCTATATTTTGTAGATTATTTTGTAATTCGTACTTGTTTTTTGTAATTAAATATCCCTTTTAAAATCAAGATAAGATACAGTAATGCTCTTATTCATTGGTGGAAGGAAAGTGAAGATTAGAGTCAATTAGGAATTTTTGCAAAAAGAAAAATTAAAGACCTGCCTATATACAACTTGATCCGTGTATTCAAATTCATGAAATTCTTGATCCGTGTAGTGATCTTTCTTCATACGAAACAGAAGATTTACCCCAGTGACGAATGTTCGGAGCACCGCACTCTCATAAACTCGTGTCGAATGTCATGCTTGTCCCCAATGTAACAGTCGGTGCAAAGGTCAATACCATAGCATTCTGTGCAACGCCATCGGAGCCCCTGGATTTCAGACTTGTTACACCCGTCACACCATACCCTGCTGTGAACCTCTCCTATAGAGATGGACAGGGAAACAAGTGAAAATTAGTGCGATCGTTTATGATACAGTCACATGATCACAACTTGTCATTACTACTCGGAGTGTTAAAGATGATAATGGTCAATGGTCTTCGCTTAATAGGGTCGGAAGACAAGTTTCTCCCCTGTTTTGATTTCGCCTAAACGCGTTGACTAGTATTAGCATGTGCAAATCAACCTACATGAAACCCAGGTTAATGGGCAGTACCATAAACCATGCACAGTTATTAAACCTTCATATCCATCGGAATCCTCACTGGTTGGAACGTAACCATTCTGGAAAGGAAATGATATTCCTTCGATTACCTCTCAGGATCTTACTTTTCATTCCTATACAACATTAATGATGGGTAATAACAGTGTTTCATACGTTGCGTGAGAGGAGGGCCTTTAAGTTCCCACTAAAGCCATACTGTTGGAGACAACTTTACGCCCTTCTCATTCTCAATCGACGAGTATGTCCCGATAAAGCGGGTTATTGTTCCGATTAAGCGGTGAAAATACATAACACGTGAAATTTTCGTTACATTGGATTTTCTGTTTGCACTAAAGCGGGGTTCCCGCTAAAGCGATTTTAGATTATTGGACGAGCACTGTAATAACAATGAACATAAGAATAGTGACAACAATAATAATAAGACATGGACAAGGAGACTGACAAATTTTTTTTTTTTTTTTTTTTTTAGGTACATGAATTCGCTGAAAGGTTTCTTAGTTATTAAAGACACTTCAAATCTCTTTCAATTTTAGGTAAATATCTAATGATACATTGAAGAAAATTCATTTCGCTCTAATGACTATTTTGCAAGCGTGAAATACTTGTATTGATTCTAAGGGTCACAACCACCAAGCAAATAATCTAAGCAAATAATTTCTTTGTCATTGGATTTGTCTAAAGTTTTATAAAAATCAACATGAACTAGAGCTGTTGTAGAATTGCGATATCATTTGATATTTAATAAATTTCAGTTTTCTTTGCAGGATATCATTTCTGGAATTCCCCAGGGCAGTGTTGTAGGCCTAATATTATTTGTTATCTACATAAAAGATATATATATTTATATATATATATGAAGAGTTTGTTTGCAAAAACCGATAAGTCCATTTTTGAAGATTTTGAAGTGCTGTATTTGTCATAAAATACAAAATAATACCATTTAAATGATATATTGGTCACTACACATAAGGGTACAATTTTGAAGTTATAGTGAAAAGAAACAAAAATTTTCTTATTATTCTCTTTATTTTTCTGGACCTTTAATCGCAAATATCTCCATTTGACAAATATGGACTTATCGGTTTTTGCAAACAAACTCTTCATATATCTATAAAAATATATGTATATATATATATAAATATATATATATATATATATATTTATATATATATATATACATATATTTTTATAGATCAATCAATGTTTCATCCTTTATTCTGTTTATTCTGTTTTCGCAGTTTAAGCAAGGTTATACATGTACTTCACTTCGACCACTTCTGTTTTTTTCTTTGCTACAATGTATAATTACTCTTAGGCCCTCAATTATTGTACAGTCTTTTCATTTCACAATGTTCTGTTTACCTTATTCTCTGTCATCAAATGAAGTGAAACATAAATGTTTTGTCGAAAAATGAAATAAACTTTTCTGACCTTCATGTTTGTGTTAATTCAATATATTCGGTATATACAGAATTCATAAAATTAATCACAAAGTGGAGCCAAAGACGTTTCTTTGAATAGCCAAGGGACAAAATGTATGTTATTTATTTATACTATTGAATTATTACCTAATGAAAATTGCACTTGGTGGTAATTTTTCGGAAGTATAGTTACACACATTATGTTGTGGTAATAAATAATAAACTGTCCTGAAACCTATTGATACTCGACATTGTACTGTCAACAAAATTATATATTCGTGTTCATTTTCATGAGATTAGTTTATGGTTAATTGTAATCAACGACAGAGAATGATGGAAATAATAGTGTGAAATAACCATAACCTTCATATTCTTGAGTGTAACTGATGGTAGCATGATATATTTACACATAAACAAAATAGCGGAAGATGGTTTTAACATTGACGACAAAGGTGGAGCAGACGTTTTCAGGGTGAACATTAGCTTTGGAATTGAACAGCATTAAGGAGGTGATCAGAAATTCTTTACCAGCAAGCGCACTGTCAAGGATCCTCAGATCAAACGCTCCGTCGTGTCCCGCCCGATAGAGTCCCTTACTGCCTACATCCCACTGCACCAATCTTGTATAAATCGGACAGCTTGGTCTGAACCCAGTCTCTGCACTTATTATGGTGCCCACGTGACCTGGACCGCCATCTTGGTCTCTGTAGATCCAATCAACGCCGCGAATGACACGGAAACCAACGTCAAGTACATCCATGCTTGCTCTAAATGCATGAGGGAGAACCATTATGTCATTACTGTTTTGCATCATCATCTTCTAGAGTGCACTGAAACGCCTGTGCACCACTAATGGATGCAATTAAAATATAACGATTAAGTCATTATGTCATAACAACAATACATATGTTACATCTTTTAGCCCTCAAAGTGATGAACACATCAACTACTCATGCAGTTGAATCAGACTTAAACGTAATAAGAATTACCCACATGTTACGCAAACAAACAACCAAACTTCACTTGGATATAGATTGTCACTGTCCTTACTTCTATTTGGGGCAAAGAATACGAAGTGGGGCCTCTTTGAAATTTGTTAATTTTTATGATTCCATTTGGTGTTATGCTAGCGATTAACAGATAATTACTTTAGCCGTCCATACGTTCGCTACATTTGTGCTTTTTGTAGCATATATTTATGATACAGGTTCTTTAACTGAACAATAACGCCTAAAATGATTGATATTTAATGTAGATCTACAGCATGTAAAAACTATCACCAAATCTGAAAATATAATCACAGTAAGAACAGGTACTCAGATAAATGTCCCGAGCACTATATGTATCAATTTGTTTACTACCGAATGCTAGGCAGTGTTATGAATCCATAGCTTCTTTAATAGCAAGAGACCAGAGCAGCCGAGTCCGTCAGTCAAAGCATTTGATTTAATACCTGAAATCTGTGGAGCATATGTAATTCTTCCACAACATTTTTAAATGTAACCATTTTAGATCAACGGATATGAAATCTAGAGAGTATCAGGTTCTTGCTCTGAAGAATTTAAAAAAAGATCCTGAACATCTTGCATTATTACCCCCCCCCCCAAAAAAAAATGTAGTTGTTATAAATAGATTTCTGTTCATACAAAATCCTTGAATAGTTGCATTAATCATGTTTTCAGGCTTCCTTTTTCAAAATTAGCAACATATGACATATCATGCTAATTAGCGAAGTGCCGGTTATGACGATATCACTAATTTCATTTTAAAGGGAATTATATCTTCAATTGCTGACCCACTTTCATATATTTTCAATAAATGCATATGAAGTGGTGTTTTTCCTGATTTTATGAAAATAGCTAAGGTTTTCCCTTTATTCAAAATAGGAGATGATTCTGATATAAGTAATGATAGACCTATTTCTTTGCTTTCATCTTTATCTAAAATATTGGAAAAATGATATTTACAAGAACAATTAATTTTCTGAATTTTCATAATGTTTTTACAAATTCTCAATTTGGGTTTCGTCAGAAACATAGCACCATTCATGCTATTGTAAAGTTTATTGACCACGCTGCGCATACTATTGATAACCATTCTCATCTCATTGGTATCTTCCTGGACTTTTCCAAGGCCTTCGATAAAATTAATCATGAAATATTACTTTATAAACTGTCTCATTATGGAATACGGGGGAAGGCCTTGGAGTGGTTCAAGAGTTACCTACAAAACCGAAAACAATACGTATCTCTGAACGAGAACAGCTCGAGTTTAGAATTCATTGAATGTGGCGTCCCACAGGGTAGTTTATTAGGACCTTTACTTTTTATCATTATATATTAATGACTTTTGCAGATCATCTGACATACTCTCATTTATACTTTTTGCTGACGATCCAAATATTTTCTTTTATCACCAAAATCCAGATACTCCTGAACGTATCGTTAATTCCGAATTGAAAAAAGTAACTCAGTGGATAAGAGCTAATAAATTATCACTTAATCTTCAGAAAACTAAGTATATGCTTTTCATCTGTAGAAGATTTAGGCATAGGTATTGTTTTTGATGACAATTTGTCAGAACGAGTTTCTCATATAAAATTCCTTGGTATCACGGCGGACGATAAACTTTCGTGGAGGCCGCATATTACAAACATTTGTACAATAATTTTACGCAGTATTGGTATTATTAATAGATTCAAGTTTCATATTCCATTGTCCTCTTTGTTGACGTTGTATTTCTCTCTAATTTCACCTTATCTTAATTACGGACTCCTAGCGTGGGGTAGTGCCCATCAAAATTTACTAGATAAACTACTGTTATTACCAAAAAAAAAAGGCTATTCGTATTATTTGTGGCGTCCCGCCACGTTCCCATACAAAGCCATTATTTACTAAATATAAGATTCTGAAAATCAAAGATTCTGAAAATCAAAGATTTCAACTTGGTCAGTTTAATTACAATGTAAATGCACTTCCCAGTATTTTCAATTCAATGTTCCCACGGAACGGAACGGTCTTTTCATGATTATCCCACTAGACAATCTGATGAATTTCATTTACCCCTCCTGAGAACTTTATTGGCTCAGAATACATTTACATATATACACCGGTCCTAGATTTTGGAACTCACTAAGCTGTGAAATAAAAAATTCCACATCTTTGTATTCTTTTAAGCGCAAGTTGAATTTTTTCTATTAAATCCTCTCTGATATGTTTTTTTTTTTTAAAATCCCATTAGCTATAGGTTTCGTCAACCTCAGGGTACATCATCAATCCACCAATCATTCAATCACTGAATTCATTATTACATAATGAAGTAGCCATCACAATCCTTGCACAGTTGCATGCAGCGCCAACTCTATGAAGCACATTCTCTACCATCTCCTGTTCCATTTCCCTTGTTCAGCGTGTAGGCATTCTCTCATTCTCCCTTGTTCAGCGTGTAGGCATTCTCTCATTCTCCCTTTTTCTTTCTTTCCTTTCATTCTTTTCATCTATTCTGGCAAGTTGTGTCATGTTGTTGTGTTTCTTCTGTTTTGTCCCGTCCTGTCGTATATCATATTTGACACAAGTGTTTGTAAATAAGTAATCATTCATAAGTTTTATGAGTGGTTCACAATATACAAGCTTTGCTTTTTAGTGGACCTCTCTATTGTTTTTTTTTTCAACTGAAGCATGAGGCAAATGTTTTTGTTCATGATGTAATATATGATTTATTTTGTGTTATGCTTTGTTGGAAAAAAGAAGAATGAAAAATAAATAAATTGAATTGAATTGAATAGCTGGATATTTTTATTAGGCTAATGAAGATAATTGCCCAAGGATGCCAAGATGGCAACCAAGCTCAATTCATTTCAATACCAATCAAGAGCACAAATTAACAATAAACCTTTCATTAAACAACTTTCCCCAAGTCAGGTACATTGTATAAAGATAGGGTCTGTATTGTACCATATACCGGACTATTGTACATAATATTATGCAAATTAGCTCATTATGCTGATCATGATATTTAAGACACTTGCATCTCAGTTCAAAGTGAAAACCGTTGCTATGAATAGATTCCTCTTCATATAAATCCCTTAAAATGTATTATCCATGTTTTCAGGCTTCCTGTTCAAAATTAACATCATAACTCATATTATGCTAATTAGCTGGATATGCTAATTAGACTAATAAAGATTATTGCCCGAGGCTGCTAAGGTGGCAACCAAGCTTGATTTACCTCAATAGCATCTACAGCACGATTCAACGAAAATCCCGGTACTAAAAAACTTTTCAATGCCATACAAATTATATGCTTTACCATTTTAATATTAGACTGTGTACATATGCAAATTAGCTCATTATGCCAATTTTCTTGTTCAAGACATTTACATCATTTCGAAATGGATAGCGTTGCTATGAATGAATTCCTCGTCATAGAAACCCCTTGAAAAATTATCCATGTTTTCTGGATTCCTGCATGGAGTAAAATTAGCAACATATTACAATATTGTACATATGCTAATTACATGGATTTGCCTAATGGGCTAATAAAAAAAAAAGTTGCCTAAGTTTGCCAGTGGCATCCGAGCTAAATTTACTCTAAAATCCTTCCAGAACACAGATCAACAACATCAACAAAAACAACAACAAAATTATCATATCATATCATGATAACACATGATGCGATACCATATACAAAATCATTGTATGTCATTACATATGTATATTGAAAGAAATTGAAATTGAAAAAGAAGCTGAAATTGAAATTAAATATATATATCTATATCTATATCTCTCTCTCTCTCTCTCTCTCTCTCTCTATATATATATATATATATATATATATCACATCGTGTATCATGTATCGTGTATAATGTATCATGTAAGTATCATTATTATTTTGTCAAGTGCATTGTTCCGTTGCCATAATATTGAATGAGTGTGCAAGAGGAGATATTTTCTGCCTTAGTGGAGCGGCATAGCCGAACAATTGTGCATTTTGTGATAAAAGCACCAAATTTCGTACACAGGTTGACAATCACGTTCAGATTAAATTTAGATATTGGGCCATCGTAAATAGCGCCCTCAACGTCCATGGCAGCCATTTTTCAAAATGGCTGTCATAAATGCCATTTTTCGTAAAATTTGCTAATTTTAGGAGAGGAAAGTAAACAAGATTTTGGTTACAAATGGGAAATTACATTCAAAATAAATCTAGATATCGAGCCATCGGAAATAGCGCCCTCAACGCCCATGGCAGCCATTTTTCAAAATGGCCGCCATAAATGTCATTTTTTCAAAACATTTGCTAACTTCAGAAGGGAAAGCCAGTAAGATTTTGCAAACAAGTGGGAAATTACATTCAAAATGAATTTAAATATTTTGCCATTATTAACTGCGCCCTCAACGTCCATGACAGCCATTTTTAAAAATGGCTGTCTAATGTGCCACTTCTTGGATGATTTTGCAAATTTCAGAAGGGAAAAGTTAATAACATTTTGCCCATAAATGTTAATTACATTCAAAATAAATCTAGATATTGGGCCATCGGAAATTGCGCCCTCAACGGCCATGGCTGCCATTTTTTCAAAATGGCCGCCATAAATGCCATTTTTTTGTTTAAAAAATGCAAATTTCAGAAGGGAAAGCCAATTTTTTTTTCTCTTTTGTGGAAACAAGCGGGAAATTACATCCAAAATAAATCCAGATATTTGGCAATTGAAAAGTGCGCCCTCAATGGCTATGGCAGCCATTTTTTTTTTTTAAATGGTCACCATAAGTGCCACTTTTTCATTTTAAAAAAATGCTAATTTCAAAAGGAAAAGTCAATGAAATTCTGGTTATAAATGGGAAATGACATTTAAAATAAACCTCGATATTGGGCCATCGGAAATTGCGCCCTCAACGGTCATGACAGCCATTTTTCAAAATGGCCGCCATAAATGCTATATTTTCGAAAAGATTTACTAAAATCAGAAGGGAAAGCCAACGAGATTTTTCAAACAGGTGGGAAATTACATTCAAAAGTAAACTTATTGGACCATTGCAAATTGCCCCCTCAATGGCCATTCCAGTCATTTTTCAAAATGGCCACTATGAATGTCTTTTTTTTCGTAAAGTGTTGCAGACGTCAATCAGAATTTCCACAAAGCTGGAAAATTACATTCAAACTGAATTTGATAATAGGCCATCCAAAAGTGCACCCTCAACAGCCATAGCAGCCAAGTTTCAAACAGCTGCCATGGATGCCCCCCCCCCCCACCATTTTTCCCCAAAAATTTGCTGATGTCAGAAGGAAAAGTCAATAAGACTTTGCAAACAAGTTGAAAATTCTGCTCAAAAATAAATTTAAGTATAAGGTCTTCTTAGAAGGCGCCCTCAAGGGCCATGCTGACCGCCATGGATGTCTGCTTCTTTTTTATTTTCTTTTTTTTTTTAAAGATTTGCTAATTTCAGAAAGAAAATCAATGAAATTTGTACATATGTTGAAAATCATATTTAAAAAAATAATAATATATGAGGCCATTACAAATGGCACCATCAACGACCATGGCAGCCATTTTCCAAATGGCCACTATAAATGCAATTTATTTCTTGAAAATATGATAATGCCAGAAGACAATACAATTTCTTGTGGAAATTGAGAAAAGGCATTCAAATAAATTCAAGTTTGAATTTGAATTTGAATTTGAATTTCAAATGAAGATATTGAGCCACCATTTAAACATCATCCCCAACGGCTATGGCAGCTCTTTGTCAAAATGGCTTCCACACACTCCTTTTTTTTTATTTGCCTATTCTAGAAGGAGAAAGCAATAGAATACTGCTAAAGAGCAATTATATCTAATGCAATCTGGTGTTCAAAGAAATCTAAATTAAAAAAAGGTTTCATTGAAGGGTTAGTTCTAAATTCATGTTTTCAGTTTAGTTCTAATTGCAGTATTTCGCGTGTGACGGCTAGCAGTATGGATATCAAATGTATGTGTTTTTATGGAAGCATAGCATAAAGTAAATTAACTTTTTTTTCGTAAAATGAAACGCCATTAAGAATGTCTCAAGAATGTTTAGGAAGTTACATTTTAGAATAGATACACGTCATATAGTCCATTATATTCAATGATATGGTGTTACTGTCAAAGTTGATACATGGCGCCATTATCCCTGGATATTCAAATTACTCTTTTTTCGGAAATTTTTCATGTTTGCCACCTAAAATATGCATTCATCATTGGTGAGATATAATCGCTAAGCATTTGCCTTGTTTATCTTAGTTGTTCCTAAAATGATTTCTTTAACACCATATTTCAGATTACACAATGACTCTGTGAGTATTCTACTGTCTTCTCCTTCTAAAGTTAAGCAAATTTTCAAAAAAAGAAAGAAAAAGAAGAGTGTATTATAGCCATTTTGACAAACAGCTGAAATAGCCATTGAGAACACATCTTATGATGGCTCAATGTTTAAACTTCTTTGTATGTAATTGTCAACTTGCGCAAAAAATGTTTGTCTTCTTCTGGCATTAGGACATCTTCATAAAAGAAAATGGCTGTAACTACCGTTATTAGAATTTTTTTTCTTGAAAATTTGCGAAGGAACAATTTCTAGAGTTAGTGAAACCTGGATATATTGTTTGATTTTAAACAATTTGATTTTCAATTTATATACACATTTGTTGATTTTTCTTTCTGAAATTACCATTTTTTTAAAACAAAATGATTATGACAATTGCAGCCATTTTGGAATATGGCGGCAATAGCCGTTGAGGGCAGTATTATAATAATCTAACACAAGTATTTATTATAATAATCTAATACAAATATTTATCTAAAACATGATAATTTCAAATTGTGTGCAAAATCTTATTGACTTTTCCTTTTGTGAAATCAGGAAATAAAAAATAATGGAATCCATGGTGGCCATTTTGAAAAATGACTGCAATGGCCATTGAGGGCGCTATTTACAATATGTAATACATAGGTGCAAGATATATTTCAAACAAAATTTTTGAATTGAGTGCAAGATCTCATGAACTTTCCCTGTGGAATTAGTAAATTCAGAGAAAAAATTGCATTTATGGCGACCATTTTGAAAAAAATGGCTGCCATGACCATTGGGGGCACAATTTGCGATGGCCCAATATCTAAATTTATTTTAAACGTTATATTCCACTCGTTTGCAAAATCTTATTGATTTTCCCTTCTGAAATTTGTAAAATCTTACGGAAACTGGCATTTATGGCGGCCATTTTGAAAAAAAATGGCTGCCATGGCCGTTGAGGGCGCAATTTGCGATGGCCCAATATCTAAATTTATTTTGAATGTTATTTCCCACTCGTTTGCAAAATCTTATTGATTTTCCCTTCTGAAATTTTTAAAATTTTACGAAAACTGGCATTTATGGCGGCCATTTTAAAAATCCCTGTCATCGCCGTTGAGGGCGCAATTTGCGATGGCCCAATATCTGAATTTATTTTGAATGCTATTTCCGACACATTTGCAAAATCTTATTGATTTTCCCTTCTGAAATTTTTAAATTTTTACGAAAAATGGCATTTATGGCGGCCATTTTGAAAAAAATGGCTGCTAAGGCCGTTGAGGGCGCTATTTACGATGGCCCTATACCTGAACTTATTTTGAATGTTATTTCCCACTCGTTTGCAAAATCTTACTGGTTTTCCCTTCTGAAATGTTTACTTTTTTTTGCGAAAAATGGCATTTATGGCGGCCATTTTGAAAATGGCTGCTATTTCCGTTGAGGGCGCAGTTTGCTGTGGCCCAATATTTAAATCTATTTTGAATGTTATTTCCCACTCGTTTGCAAATCCTTATTGATTTTTCCTTCTAAAAATTTGTAAATTTTTACGAAAAATGGCATTTATCGCGGCCATTTTGAAAAATGGCTGTCATGGCCGCTGAGGGCGCTATTTACAATGGCCCAATATCTGAATTTATTTCAAATGTCATTGTCAACATGTGTGCGAAATTTGGTGCTTTTATCATAAAATGCACAATTCCTCTAATTTTTCAAGCTATGCCGCTCCACTACTTGTAATTGTTTTACTCCAATATATTACAGCCCCGAGGAACGGGAGCTGGGGGAACGGAATGTGAAAGGTTAATTTCTCATGCTTGCCAACATATGTACAAATTTTACCTCCATTACATTGCGAAAAGACAACAAATTATACACTGAAGAATAACATTGATTAAACATGAGGAAGCCCTATTGTAAATTTTACTAATTTTTTACCATAGGCTCCTTTACCAAGATCGCCATTTTTTTTTTTTTTTGCTAACAAACCTTCAGTCCTGTTTGCCGTGATTTCCTGAAATGAGGGTAAGAATACACAATCCTGTACTGAAGACTAATGTAGAGCTGAATTATTGCACATCTTCTAGCTCTCATCTACGTCACTTTGACTGAAGGATACAGAACTCACTCAATATGGCACACAGTAGGCCTAAACCTGCCTTCGAATTATATCACTGTGAAGGAAGAACTTTCTGTACGACGTAAGCGCCTTATACCCAGCATTGCGATTAATTACGCTCAGAGAGTTTATGCTAATTATGTACCAATTAAAGCCAAATAAGAACTGAGCTTTAGTCGTGTCCGCATGATTGTAGTGCTGCAGAATGACCCCTAAATTAAAAAGGAAAGATTAAAAAGAAAAGCGATATTTACGACCCAGCGTACGTATACTCACCTCTTTCTATAGTAGAGTTATGCCAGGGTACTGTACAACGCAACAGGTAAACATTGCTGCATCACTATTGCGAAATCTTCCGCAACTGTCTCGCAATATTGCGACACATCGGTGAATCTCATTTCCGCTCTCACTACAGGGCTCACACGGGTAAATAATTCCCAATAGAGACGTATGTTAAGATTCAAAATTCAAAAAAATTCTGAAAAATAGCTGTGAGAAATGAGGTGTGTCATCTTCACTAACCTGGATAAGTGAGCTATACGTACCCTGTCATCCATCAAATTTCTAAGGCAGGTTCTTCGGCTCAAATTCTGTCCAAGGGTTCGCAAAGCCAGACTACGAGTTCTTTTCACTTAAAAAAATCACCTATTTTCCGTGCACGCACCCAATGAAATATAGTCCCTTCAAATTCCATGAGAAAAGCTTTCATCTCCAAACCAAAATGCAGTTTGTAGAGGAATTCATACTCAATATCTGCAGCTATTCAGTTTTATGCCAAACTGCATTAATGATTTTTAATTAATTTTTTCTTCATTTATTTTGGTATCTTTGGTACGAGTTTGTGAAGGGGTCTGGGACATTCCATTTTATTTACAGGTGTGAGCCCTACAGGATCGTTCGCCACAATGACAATGTTGGAGAATCCTACAGAATTGCGTCATAATATGTAGGCAGCCCTCCAGACTGCGCAACCAGTGGGGGAATCCCCCAAACCTCTGCGCTGCAACGCGCAGTATGTTTCTAATGGCTACATACTCAATTTCAAGCCAATTGCAGAGTATGAAGTCTAACGTCAATTATTATTATTATTTTTTTTTTTTGACAGTAAATACAGCATGTGGTCATGACACGTACTATTCCAGCCAGGCTGCTAAGAGATGCAGATTTTTTTTTTTTCCTAGACCATTTTCCCATATTTTCAATCTCCCACTTCTTTAAATAGAAAAAGTTCCAAATTCATTGAAAGTGGCCAAAGCAACATTTATCCAAAAAAAAAAAAAAAAATGATTAGGAAAACCCTTGAAATTATCGTCCAATATCTGTCCTATAGGTTAAAGGTATATGAAAAAATAGTTAATGATAGATCACTTAATTTCTTCGAAAAGAAGGGGAACAATGTATAAACATCAATACTGCTTTGGAAAGAAATATATTACAAAGCATTCCCGACTCAACTTGATTAATGGTCATGGTGTTATTCAGTCTATAGACAAAGGGATGGTTATAACGTATACTATATACGAACTTTCATTGATTTCATAAAGGCATTTGACACAATAAATGATATTATCTCGTGTAAGAAACCTGATTATGGGGCGCAAGGTATGCCCTTCCCATGGATTAAAGATTATTTAGCTGACAGACTTAAGTAACTTCGTGAGCTGTAATGATGTGATTTACAAACCAAACGCCCGAACCAATAACTTGCGGCGTATCTCAGGATTCTGTTTTTGGACCAACTCTCATTCTATACCGGAAGAGTTTGTTCGCAAAAACCGATAAGTCCATATTTACTAAATGGAGATATTTGCGATTAAAGGTCAAGAAAAATAAAGAGAATAATAAGAAAATTTTTGCTTCTTTTGACCATAACTTCAAAAATGTACCTTTGTAGTGATCAATATATCATTTAAAAGGTATCATTTTGTACTTTATGACAGAGACCGTAATTCAAAATCATCAAAAATGGACTTATCAGTTTTTGCAAACAAACTCTTCGAGTATGTCCCCCCCCCCCAAAAAAAAAAAAAAAAAAAATCACATCGGAACCTTCCGCAACAATAACTTTACAAATAGTAAATCAATCCAAATATAATTTCAGTGTATGAAAGTATAACTTATTACTGACATCTATTCTCTTCAGTGGTCAAAGAGAAATGAGGGTTTTTTAGAGCATGTCAGGAATCCCTTCCCTCCAAGTTTTGTCCATTGTGTTCAAACATTAATATGCAGTTCCAAGAGCATCCAAGCGCGAAATGTGGAAGAAACACACCCATGCAATGCTTTATAACTATCCGCATTTCTCTCTGACCACTTAACCAATTGATTTTTTTTTTTGTTGCAAAATATAGGTAAGATGTTATATACCGTTAGACCCTGAAATAGCATTCAGGTAGTTTAATGATATTCATGGTTATCAATGCGGATATCTCGTTGTATTTTTAGGACATACTGTACTTTATAATAATGACTTATAAAATTCAGATGATTATACTTTGCTCTTAGACTGTTTACTGATGATTCCCATCAACTTTATACATTTACAGTAAATAATGCACGATATATTTGGTGGAAATAACCCAAGAGTTGAAAAAAAGTCGTAGACTGGTATAATGCAGATAAAGTTATTGTAGATTTGCTCAAGACAAATCATGTGCTAAGTACAGGACGAAGACAGGTAATTAATGAACAAGGAAGATTGGATACAGATCTCCATGAAGCAGATGCTACAACTTTTATTGGAGTAGACATTGATAGACATTTGACATTGAAAAATCATATTGCCAAAATCAAATGTGTATGCGCAAAAAAGTTGGTGTCCGATATCGAATGCGAAAATTTGTGCCACATATTTGCTATGTAAGATATTGATGTAGCCTCATATCACATTATGTTATCAGAGTTTTGGGTGGAGCAAGAAAATTTGATCTTAATTTTCTACAATACGATGATTAAAAACTGGCAATACGTGCGATTAAAATTTAGTAAGTACATGGCAAGTCAAGACCATTACTATTAAGGGATCTTATACAATACGCCTATTATCTATTTCTAGCTCTATGTATAATTTACTTAATGCCCCATTCGCTGCTCTCGCAATATCGTTCTGTAATTCAACATGGGTTGAATACAAGGCAAAAAGAAAATGAGGAAATATATATATATATATACATATATATATATATATATATATATATATATATATATATAAATATATGAAAGTTCTGCGTCGGTGTGTAATAGATAGATATCAAGAGTAAAAACAGTCGTATAAACACCGCAGGAGCCAAAAACAAAAACAAAAAACCCGAAACGTAAGTCCAATTTTTTTGGCTACTGCGGTGTTTATACGACTATTTTTACTCTTTATATATATATATATATATATACATACATACATATATATAACACTAGAATATCTTGTTGATAATCATCTAACAGTAACACATTACTGAACATGACCAAAAAACAAAAGCAAAAACAAAACCAAAAAGGAATGAAAAAATACTTTGTAACTGCTTGAATGCAAGGGGCCAGACTCAACGGGTGCGCGTCAAGAGACCGACACCCACGAGTCATACAGCCCATTAATTCGACACTAAGCAAACAAGGCCCACGAGATCTACACACTAGCCCCGTGTTGTAATGTCAAACTCATTGGCTGTTTTACTCGTGCGCTTTATGACTCATGGACCTTTTTTCAATGTCGAACTCGTGGGCTGTATGACTTGTGCAATGACCCCGACTCAACTAGCATATATGTTATTTTCTGGATCCTGCTATCCTTGCTTTCTTCCATGTGACTGGATATTGCAAACATGTACAATTATTATTCTTCAGTTTCAGTGTCAGTTCAGTTCAATTGATTATTCTTGCACTGGATAATTGATTGATTGATTGAATAATAAATAAATAAATAAATTAACTAATTGATTAATTAATTAATTAATCAATTGATCCATTAATTCATTCCCTCATTTACATGTATGTACGTACAGACTATCTTTAAACATATAAGAGCCAAAACTGACACGAGTTGATTGGCTGCATGGATCACTATATCAGCATGGCCATGTAGCTGATGAAGGGGGTGGAGGCGGTTGGGCAGTTGTTCCTCAGAAAATCTCAGTGTGAACATATATATTTATTTTTTTTTTTGTCGTTGAAAAGAGCAGCTTGACCAGATTTATCAATAAGATTTCTGATATATCGATCACAAATTTTGTTCAAAATACTCTTACGATCGATTCACATTGTTCAATAGAGCATCTTCCCACTACCGAGAGCTTGAGCCTGACGGGCAGGGGCGTTGTCTGTTAACTGGCCTTGGCACAGTTTATTGCTATGGCATTATGTCTTTAATTTTTATGCTAAAAAATCTTGGTGGCCCCGTAGGAAGTTAAGGAACATTGCAAAACTAAACCCCCTTCCGAAATTTGCATCGAAATTAAAAATTCACAAATGAGTGTTGAAAATTGAGTTGCGAAAAGTTTCTAAATCCATGGAAATGTGAAAAAATGTCATGCTTTCTTAATCTTTTTATTAACTTTAATGAAACAGTCACTGTTCTGTAAGGAGAATTGAACTCTGTCGAGTCAAACTAAAAGAGGAGCGGATTTTTACTATTAACATGATTAATAACACGAACTGTCAATCACATAATTTTATCCAGATGTCATTCACATGCAGACAGTTAAAGCACACATCCACATACACACACATACACACACACACTTGCGTCAACCATCACATGCACGTAAATAAACCACGTATTTTGCCATCAGCATGACTTCATTATGAAATCATCATCAACCTGTACAATGGAGACGCTGTCTCAAGGATAAACAATGAATCAATCAAACCATCAGAATTTCACACTAGAAATCACGTTATGGATAGTACTATGACCATGGACTCTATTCGGTATTTTGCTATTTGTTCAGCTTGTTAAAAAGGATACATGAATTACACAATACTTAATTCCTCTGATAACATGGCAGATTATTCAAATGAGTGAGAACATAAAGGGGAGAACATCTGCATAATTTGTGACATAGTGACCACACACAGACCTAGAGTTACCAATAAAAAAAAAAGAATAATGATGACTCTTGCTGTACCTCTCTGTTTGCAGTGAGATCGCTCTTTTTATCTGTGCTAAAATCACGATAATAAAAAGAGTAAGAAAGAACGAGCTAGTCTTGGGATTCAATTCAATTTATTGATTTCAAAAAAGCAATACAGCCAAATATTTGTACAATAATTAAATGTCGAGGAAAACCACGAAAAAGCCAGTGGCTTGAAGATTGTGATTCCCTATACAGAAGTACATAAAAAAAAACAGATTGGCATGAAAATACAAAATACAAAATGTTACATAATAACACTAGATACTCAATAATAGACAAAAAATACACATACACATCCACTGTTATCCCACTCGCCAGAGTGACGCCTATCACCTTGCCCGTACTCGCACTATTTTTGCAAAGAAAACAATTATATTTCCTGGACCCAGATATTGGAATGATCTCCCTCTAGATATCACTTCTTCCTTATCTTTATTCACCTTCAAACGCAAATTAAAACAGTTATTACTAAGTGGATACACACTACCAAGCTTTTAGCAACTGTTTTATGCTCCCAGTCTTTATTCCTTGTCCGCAGCACCATGTTATTCAAGTTATTTTATGGTACCGATACATCTTTTAATAATATAGCATTTTTGTTTTTCAAACACTGCGAGATTTGTATGCAGTCTGGTTTGTGCGATATCTATGTGGTTCATTAGTTTATTACTTATCGATTTTTTTTTTGTACTGGTGTAGTTTTAGTTGGTCAAGACAAACATATCCGTTCTCCGTGTAAAATTATATGCCTATGAACTCGGGAACCTACAGTTTTACAAGCTTTAAAGCTTTTATGTAGGCCCCATCATATTTCTTATACTTACTAGTGACATTTTCACACGATATGACCATGTACATTTGTGTCAAGTATATATTTTTTTTCTTTTTCTTCTACAATCAAAAGACATGATTATATATATTTTGTATTCTTGTTTTGTTGTCAATAATTTTGTAAACTCATCATTGAGAAAATGGAAATATGAAATAAGATTTGAACTGAACTGAACACTGAACTTGGAATTGTCATCTATATACAGCTAACTGGGCAGTGGCACGATATCAACCGACCCAAGGATAAATGATAGCAGCAACCTGACAAAACAAAATAAAACTAAACTAAACTAAACTAAACTTCAACTTTCCCTAATTCTTACAGTAAACACTTCTTTATAGGAAGTATTATATCACATGAATACACCTCAAAATGCTGGATTTGTTAACTCTCTGTAATGAAACTCCAAGTTAAATTGCATAATGTTTTTGTGACTTACATTACAATAGGGTGGATACACTGGTATATTCAACCTTCCTTAGATCAAAGTCAAGTAGGGTAAAAAAAAAAAAACCAATCAGTAGTAAGTACAGAATACATATAGGTCTACAAAAATATTCCTTCTTTCAATAAACAATTTTTGATGATCAAGTAATAAAATCTGACAAATGAATATTGCCAAGGATATGTGAACTATAGGTACAATCACAAAAACAACATTACACGTAAAATATTATTGAAAGCGACGAAAGACAAATCTGATTAGTTCATAATGACCTGCATCACTTTAGGTAAAACATGAGCAAGTTGTGTTTCAACAAAACCTGACAAAGTTCATGAATAAAGTTGAAAGCAAGTAAAAAAACAAACAAACATTAAGAGGAGAAATGCATACCCACATCTGCGTGCCCTCTTTGAAGAAAAAGTACAAATGTGACTGATCTGTGCTTGAATATACGTGTTGGACACGCATGTTATATATCCTCTATCCTTTGTCTACCATAGATCCGCTAACAAAGAAGAACAAACAAAATAAAAATGAGTTTCATGTAATTCTTGAGAGAAAAATGGTTTCCAAGATATTCTGAGTACACTTTCTGTATCTTACACGATGGGACAATAAGAAAGTGAACGCCGTAACTTTTACTATTTTTTTTTTGGTACTTCAATGGAAATATATTGTGCCTATTCACAATGGGTAGAATGTGAGGCATAAGGTGTAATTGTCATTGTCCGTTATCATTGTGAATAATGTGAATGTCATTGTGAATATCGTTGTTAACGTTACTGGTTCTATGGCAAGCCGAATTCTCGCTGGGTCCGGTATCTCTGAGAGTGCAAAATGATCACATTTTGAAAATTGCAAGGGTTGACAAAAATGGTCCTAAAATCATAACACATGAACCAAAATTAAAGAACTTGGTGTCATTCTATTGGAAAAAAAAATGGCCTTTCCAACAGTATGCAAAATAATGAAATGTTTACAACAATATTGCTGAAATTAAAGATCTTAGGCGTTCCGTTCTTTCTTGGCCACCCTGTATAGCATAGATAACTGCTAATACATAACAGTTTCCTCCATATTAGTCGAGATTGCATTTATCACTTACCTTCCACAGTCAGCAGTGGCAAAGATGGATACATATGAAGTTCGAAGTAGCAGATTTCATGATGGTATGGTTGTCCTTCCAGAAACGTTAGAGTAATGGTTTTGCAACTGTTTGATAAGTTTGATAAAGCAATTACCTGTAAACAAATAGGGGTATATCAAAAAGAAGGGAAAGATCATTTTGCCCCTGCAAGATAAGGAGCTTTCCTGGAATAATATACTTTTAACCCTAATCAGGCCGGGCTTTTTTGGCTATGCTAAAACCGGAGGGGAGGATTCCGCCCCCCCCCCCCTCCGAGATCTCGGCCATCAGTGGTGCGATCGCGACGAAATTTGGCATGCGTGACACCCACGTCATAATCTACAAAATTGTGTCATTAGATTTTTTTGAAACAATTAATTTCTAATTTCAATTAATTAATTATGTAAATTAAGCTCAAGATCATATTTTAGCCTAATTTAAAGCACCGAGAGTATACATTTTGGTATGTAAGTCTATTTTAGCATATTCAACAATTGTGCATCACAAAAACTTTCAAAAGTAATTTCAATTCTTATGTATTTTATTGTTTTCAGAATTTCTTATGTATTTCTTTGTTTTTCAACTTTTGTTTTTTTCTTTGTTTCTCTATTGGAAATTATCACTGACCACTTTTCTAGCATAATTAGCATAAAATTAATCAATGAAGGTTATTAATTGTAAAAATAATCAGGTTTTAATGACTTTCATGACAGAGCACTAGCTGTTTTCAGTAGTAAATGTGCACGGGCACAAAATCGTGCCCGTTTTGGGGCGACATGCCGTTACAAAAATGGGCGTGGCTTCGAAAAAGTATGCGCGGACGTTGCAAATTTGGTCTCTAAAGTTGTGCGAGACTTGAACAAAAAAAGTCAAGAAGCCACGCGACGAGGCCTTCTCGCGTTAGGGCGGACTCACACTGTGCAATTTTTACGGCGATTTACACTTTGCGATGTCGCACCACCAGAAATCGCACAGTGTGAGGCCGCCCTGCCCAGAATTATAGCGCGAAACGTCGGGGGGGGGGGGGAGGGGATTCTGCCCTGCCCCCCGCCCTGTTAGGGTTAAAGTTAACTGCTTTCAGTTCTTCTTAGTTGCTTTCTTGCCTTCCTTTCTCCGAAAAAAAAACCCTCTTCTCAGCATCTTAACATGCACTAAATCCACACAAAGAAATTTAGAATAAATCGCAACTCTCTGCAGGCTTTTGATGATACCATTTACATGTATATACCGTATCAGACTATGAGTGACAAATAATACAGAGGGCAAAATGATGATATTTTCAGCATGTGGATGTCGTCCGTCCTCTCTTCGGCACTGTCCATCATTTGCTTCATTTGAAATATAGGATTTCATAGAGTGAAATTAAATCTGGGAGACTCAACCATATCATGTCTAAACGTAGCGAAACGTACA
The DNA here is from genome assembly GCA_033980235.1 of Diadema setosum. Lineage (NCBI taxonomy): Eukaryota > Metazoa > Echinodermata > Echinoidea > Diadematoida > Diadematidae > Diadema > Diadema setosum. Next base: position 33,760,916 of record CM067077.1, on the reverse strand, counting down.
CACACACACACACACACACGCACACACATACACACACACACACAAATGATCTATTTGACGCAATGTATCTTTAGTGTCACTCATCCTTAGCTCCTTATGTGCCATGTTCGCACGCCCGACTCAGTCGACGGCGCGGCGTGCCAACTTCGCATATTTCTGAAGCTGTCTATATCTCAATTTTCAAAATATTGCAACGTCAACATAAGATAAGACATGAGACATAAGGTATATAAGCTATAAGATATGACATTACCACATAAACTAGTTTGTAGTGACTTATCATTGCCTACTGCCATAGTTTGTAGTGTACACCATGGCATCTAATGAGTTAATTTTGGATACATAGGAATGTTCACTACTATTTTCAAGGCATTCTTACATTGATACTATAGATTGGTTACGTGTACATTTTTAGATGGTTAATTCGTATCTTTCGGTAAAAATTATTCCGAAGCTCCCTATATCTCAATTTTCAAAATATTGCAACGTCAACATAAGATAAGACATGAGACATAAGATATGACATAAGCTTTAAGATATGACATTACCACATAAACTAGTTTGTAGTGACTTATCATTGCCTACTGCCATAGTTTGTAGTGTACACCATGGCACCTAAAGAGTTAATTTTGGATACATAGGAATGTTCACTACTATTTTCAAGGTATTCTTACATTGATACTATAGATTGATTACGTGTACATTTTTAGATGGTAAATTCGTATCTTTCGTTAAAAATTATTCTGAAGCTCCCTATATCTCAATTTTCAAAATATTGCAACGTAAAAATAAGATAAGACATGAGACATAAGATATGACATAAGCTTTAAGATATGACGTTACCACATAAACTAGTTTGTAGTGACTTATCATTGCCTACTGCCATACCATAGTCTTTATACAACAACGCTATTTTTCTGCATTATGCTATTACTTATTTTCAACATTTTTCCAAAACAGATAAGACAACAATCAACCAGACAAACTAACAAACAGATACCCACAAATCCTAAACTTTGCACTCATTTACTCATCATTTAAGGTTAATTTGTAACTTTTGTCTTTTCTTTTGTATCACTGCATAATATGTACGTCTCCCGCTCTTTTGTTATCAGCAATGATGAATAACCATTACTGACACGGCACAACATAGGGCGATATTCATCACGATATGAAGAATGTACGAGACCCAGAATCATCGTTTGGGATAGGTATATGTACACGTACTGGTACTGTATTTCATATATCCATAATACTGGAAATCTTGAGTTTGCAATAAAATTTCAGGAAAATAACCAAATTTGGTTGAAATTCAGTTAAGGGTCTAGGAGTGGACAAATGAACATATATCAGGGGGCACAATGTACCCCCCCCCCCCTCCCTCTTGGTAGACAATTGTTACATCATTATCTGTTAGTAGTTCCTATCACTTCAAAAATTCAAAGATGTGACTCCCTCCAAATATTTTATCATAACACATTAAGACTCATGAACGCCATCAGAACCGTCACTTGTGTGAAGCACAATGCCCGTCAACTTCCCGCGGCAGCTTGGGCAATCTGGTACCAAATCGGCAACGCTCTTGATGACGTCATGCCCGCAGGCGAACGATATCCTCATCTCCGTCAGGTGGTCGAAGCGGCGGAGGTCGCGACGAAGGGAGTCCGCTTCTCTTTCCAGATCCGTCAGTTTGGTCTTCAACTTGGTTATCACTTCTGTGGTGAAGAAAAAAAAGAATAAACGAAGAAAAAGTGATAAACTATAAAATATTTTTATTTTGAAAGAAGAAAGTCACCGAAGACTGCAGATGATAGCCCAGAGATTACTTCAAAGAGCGTATCAATATACTCAATCCATACTTATTATTATTGGATTTTTTTTAGATTTATAGTGCCTGTTTTCTCGTTCATGTCGTTTTTTATGTTCCACTTTTCTGGGTATAAAATAGGCAATGCCGACATGATGGAAAATGTATTAAAGATTTCAATGCTCGATTTTTCCCAAATAACTGAACCTGCTGAGTTACAAGGCAAGTATCAGATTTGCTTTACTGGTTAATTCTGATATGGACTTTGCGACCAACTTTGCTGCAAAGAACATAACTGAACGCACCACTTTCTGTGGGACTGCTTCGTGACGCATCACTTCTACCGGGTTGGGCGGTATCCGTGGAGGCTGCGGCGGATTTGTCACTGACAGATGAGCCCAACGACTTGTGGGAAGTTTCGCTGGGACTCTCGTCTTCTGCTCTCACGTTACGGGCGTTACCTTTGGTCATCTGTCTGGATCGTACCAAATCAGCCAAATCAAATTTGGCGCCATCTTGTTCTACGGGCTCCGTCACCTTTTGGAGCCTCTGGAAGTCCGGGGTTGTTCTGGTCTCGCTTGCCGGCTGTGGATTCGATGATTTTTCTTTCTTGTTGCCCTTAGACGTCTGCTTACTCTTGGACTGCTTTACCCGGGCCCTGGTTTTGAGAAGGAGGAGGTCAAACGAAAAGAACGTGATTATTAGACCTGTATTTTTCATAGATCATTTTGTTGCTACATTATTCCATACGATTCATTAATAGTATGTCACTTGAACATTAAATTGTATTCATTTTCACTATATACGTTCGTTTTTTAGACGCTCGGAAAAACAGGTGTACGCGCCATCGAGGACGGAGGAGTCAACTATGTGGATGCAAAGGTGTTTAGTGTCATTAATGATGTTGTTCATAACTCATTAAAAGGGCTCCCCCAAATGTGTTCAGCCCCTGCAAACTACGCATATTGGCCGAAAAATTTTTAAGCAAATGAAGTCACCTGCGCAAACTGGTTGTTATTTGTTACGGACAATGAGAGTGGGAAAGGATAAAAGCCAGGACAGGCCGTAACCCAATATTGCACAAACACACATTCACACACACACGCACACACACACGCGCACACTCACATAGGCGTATACACTCACACACTCACGAATCATGACCGTTTACACAACTAATTATATAAATTCTTCTCATCGAAAAATACGTGTATTATCCTGGCCTTTCTATTGCAGTCCCTACGAAATAACTGTACATGCATTATAAAAGCACTAGAAATTTCGCTATGGCGACTGTTATGCCTCCGGTTGATAGCATTATTCTTCCACTGGGTAATGGTTTCTAGTACATCTTGCAAATATGAGACGACAGTTTCACATTATTGGCAAATAATCATTATCTGGTTGATAATAATACACCAATTTTCATGAAGATACTTTAAGACATTTTCAAAATATGGAAAGAAAAGTGATACTTTTATCATTTTTACTTGACTTTGTCCCCATGGAACAAACACAACCCTACATTATCATTGCGCGATAATGTGCTTAGTATGTACGTATATCTATACCAAGGTAAATCAAGTGTACACATTCAGTCATTCCATCGTATGGAAAACATAATGTAATCACAGCATCAAATAGTATAATTTTTGCATTTTGATGCGATCTTTGACCTCAAGACCTTAAAATCTTCAAAGAGAGGCATTGTAAGGCAATACATAAACCATACAATGACTGAGATGTTTTGACCTTAACATGAAATGGATCAAGATTATTATGATGACCAAATTGTGCCCATTAAATCTTTCACGTACTTATCTCAACCCGGCCTATCCACTAGATTTCTTGGTCAAAGCATGGTATACTAAATCCAGAAGGAAGGTGCTATCAATGAGGAATATTACTCTGACCTACTGAAGCACTTAGGGGAAAAAATCATGAAAAGAGACGAAGACGGATCATAATATAGGTCGTTTAGCCAGGACAATGATTCAGTGTATATTCATCAGTAGTACCACCGGCTTCCAAGTTGTTGTTCCCCACCATATTCACCAGACCTAGTTCCGTCGGACTTCCACCACTTCCCGAATCTCACACAGGATTTGGTTGGACAACGCTACACTACCATTGAGGAGGTCATTGATGCCGTCAACTTGTACCTGGACGGCCAACCAAAGGACTTCTACAACAGTGGCATCGAGGCACTATGACACCACTTGAGGGAGTGTGTGAACTTACAAAGGGACAATGTTTAGAAATAAGGTAAAACAGTACTTTTGCCTCTTACCATTTTTCGAAGGCTAAAAACTTTTCAGTCGTCCCTCGTATTAAGTGAAGATACCTTACATATAACGATATCGAGCCATTTCTGACATATGAAAGAAAAAGTGAATTTGTGGCATGGCCTAAAACGTTGCTGAGATATGGGGGAAATACTTAAATTTTAGAATTTTAGAATTTGAACTTGACCTCATGACCTTTGCTATGGAGCGTGTTAGCCCACATGTTCATAGGCGCAGCTTCGTCCACTCATACATACATAGAATTATGCAAAGTTTCATTTGGATATCTCATGAAGTGCACATTATCGAATACGGACGAACGAAGGGGGGACAGCCGGAAAACCACTAAACATACTACTTTCGGCGACACTTCACGGCAGAGGCATGTCTACAGGTATGAGAGAGGCAATCATGAAATATTACCACCCTATACTATCTGAAACACAAAGAAATATGCGCAGTGGGCAAGGTTAGACAGGTAGATAATACACTGCGGATTGTTTTCATGCACTTTTGATATTAAGGCCTTACTGGAGTTTTGAGACAAAAGAATGATATAGAACAATATATAACCTTCTCTCTCTTTCAATTGCTTCCAGGGCTGGCAGGATGGGGAAGTGACGACGTCTAAAGTAGTTTCGAAATGTCTCTGCACAGTTGAATTGGTCATCCAAGCTTGCTCCGTGGGATACGAGGTAAGCGATGAGTGCGTCTCCCGTTGACTTAACGCCTTTCCTACCCCACTTCTCTTTCATCTATAGCAATAGAAGTACAAAATACGCACAAATACACACACACTCACACACGCACATATACACTAGGTGTTACAAAGAACATTTCCCACTTTTGATCTTTAATAGTTCGAAAACTATATCAGATAAAAATGTCAATGATATGAGTTATATAGCTGAATGGTGTACAATTTAGTTTGTTGTGCTTTGATTATGAAAGCCTATATCAGTTTCATGAAATGTATGTTTGATTTCAAAGTTAGGTTCTAGATTTTGATCAAATTTTAACCCTCTGTACAAAGCTTGAACTTTACACAGGAGCTAATAATGATGTGTATGTGAGTGTGTACTTCAATGACAGTGAATAGTGGACATGGATACCACCTGTTCAGAGCTCTGCTCCAAGGCACACGAATGCTTTATTAATTACTCATGATGGATTACCCTGGGCATTGCTGGTATGAATTCATGGCAAAGGGTGAAATGCATGTAGGCCCTACATGAAAAAAACAAGCACATGCTTCATTGTGCTTGCATACACCATATTTCAGAATGAATAAAGACTATCGCTGTGATGGTGGAATTGATGGACATCCCCAGATCGTATATAAACGTCTGTTTTGGTAATTACGAGAAGATAAGAGAGGAGAAAAGAATTCCCTTTACGCCATGCTTTTACGAGACTGGACTTGGAGTTAGTAGTTCGAGACCGCATGATGTGTTAGCCCTTTTAATGTCTCGCTGTTACATATGTGATGTTGTTTTGACGCTCGTCTTTTCAGTACGTGATGTCTTCTTTTAATAAAATACGAATAAAGTGAACCCGATACTTCTCTTGTAATTAATTGAACTCTCCTCTACGACAAATTGTATGGGATATGCGTGTGCGTGAAATCACCATTTGAACTCTCGCCATCCATGACATGCATCCACAACTCTCATCACGAACGCACCCAGAAAATTCGTCGCAATATCTTAGAATTTCTTGCATGTCCACATCTATAGTTATTTAAAGTTTGCATTCTATTCCCACCTTCCCCGTGTCCATATCATACGTTACCACAATCGGCACAGCAAAAAAAAAAAAAAAAAAAAAAAAAAAAAAATTGGCCAATAATTATTAATGATAATAAAACGAAGTGCATGGATGAAGCATTTCTGGATTTCATTTTAAACATATTATTTTTGTACACATGATTTTTTTTTTTTGCTTATAAAAAGAATAAATGTAAATAATGTAAATACAAACTAGAAAAAATACGGAAGATGAGATCATAGATTTAAAAAAATATCAATTCAATCCTTGTAGTTATTGTTTAGTATAACTCTTATGTTTAATTAAAGATGTCATGCCAATTTTCTTAATCCTTCATTTTTAGAATTTCTTGCATGTCCACATCTATAGTTATTTAAAGTTTGCATTCTATTCCCACCTTCCCCGTGTCCATATCATACGTTACCACAATCGGCACAGCAGTAGACCTGCTTCACTCAATTAAGGGTGTATTGCCAATGATATAGTCTTGCTGGTTGTCAAATCCTTCACTCACTAATTCTCTCCATATCCGAGATATTTTTGTATATTCTCTGCTCTAGCGGAGTATACATAAATATCTTGTGGTATGACTTAAGCGGATATTATAAGTTGTGTATGAATAAAATGTATTTGAAAGTGGAGTTATACAAGCTATTAGCTATTATTAGGCTAAAGTCCCATTTCAAGGTACATTGACTTTGCATATTCAAACAGATGAGTAACTAGAAAGAATTATAAGCAACAACGAAAAGCGCTGCCCATATGTTATAAATGTTTGCCTTATCGTGAATATGAATTACTTAACGTTCTTCACGGCCAAGCTGATGGGAATTTGAATGCGTTGCACGTGCATTCTAATTTGAAAGCCCTTTTTACACGTTTATTTGAGAAACTTACTAAATCGCATGCTGATGAAATTAAATTGAATGAAATAGTTGCCTTTTTGATTGTTGATCTCCGTGATCATTCAAATTCACTCGAACTTGAATGACCGCATTGTCAAATCGAATGCAAATCTGATGATATTGAGCGGGAAAACCTGTGTCCTTCTTCAGTACACTGATGAAAGTGGCCCTACTTCTGCCTCTTTTTGCAATTCCCTGTTTGGGGTCCCAGACTACGAGGGAATTGGCAGATAGCTCAGGGTGTCGCGCACAGTGTCCCGCTAATCTCATCATTCTCTCACGCACTTTGTCAGACACTTTTGGTAATGTACCATAAAAGTCACCATTTCTAACGTAGTCACAACACGACATATTAAGAGCTATCCTGAGCATGCGTGAGTACAGTCCGTCCAATGCTTTCTCTTGCCGCGCTGAAAGTGTCCATGTCTCTGTTCCATGCAGTAATACAGACTCAACTGTTGCTCCATGCGTGGCCACGTCTGATCCTGATATATTGTTCTGTCGAGGCAATCCAGGAGCCCAGATACTTGAAGTCGTTCTTCACATCGAGTACTGCAACGTCTAAGGTTGTGATAATGGTCTCGTCGACATGAAATGCCATCATCTTTGTCTTCTTGGCATTGAGCTGTAGACCAATCTTCTTGCACTCCTTTTCCACTGCAAGTAGCAGCTTCCTTGCCTTTTCAGTCGTATCTGATATATGGCAATATATCGTCAGCAAAATCAAGGTCAGTGACCATTACCAGGCGGAACACGACGGCTTTGACGGGGCACCGATGTAACTCCAAGCTCCTCCTCCTTGCCATTGATGGCGATCCCGAGCCTCAAAGTATAGTCAAGGGCTACGATAAACAGAAAGGGTGCTCATGCGTCTCGGATCCTTGAAGTACCCGAGTCAGTATTTCAAAATACTCTGTCTCTCCACCAGGCGACCACACTTTTGCATGCGTCTTGGAGTAAGTGAAGTGGCATTAATCGCACGAACTAGTTTCTCAGGAATGCCATAAGCGTTGAGATTCTCGAGGAGCTTCCCACGATGGATGCTGTTAAAGGTCTTCTTGAAACCGATATATGTGATCACTGCAGGAAGGCTCCTATTTCTCACTCCTTCAAGTATTATTCTAAGTGCTAGGATCTGTCCACCAGTCAATCGCTCCTGTCGGAAGCCATTCTGAGAGTCGCTAAGCAGTGGATCAACGTAGGGTCTGATACGGTTCAAGATTATTCTGTTATATGTTTTGGCTACTACTGAGCTCATACAAATCCCACGGTAGTTGACAGTGTTGGAGAGATCCCCTGACTTTAGCACTGGGATGATGTCAAATGTAGACCGCTGTTCCGGCTGGTCCCCATCCTCATATGAGCGGTTGATAAATTATCCTGACAGCCTGAGATGTATTCCGTCCAGAGATGGAGGTGTCGTGGATGAGTGGATAAGGGCGCTCGTCTGTGAACGACATGAGCGTAGTATGGTTCGTGGGTTCGAGCCCATGCCGAGCTCGACACGTTTGCCCTTCAGCAAGACACTTTGTCCACATTGCTGCTCTCCACCCAGGAGTATAAATGGGTACCCGGTAGGATGAGAAAGCTTACGTTGGTCGATCAGCATGTGGGCGCCTGTAAAATGGCTGCGACTGGCTGTAAATGCTCCCCAGGGAGTGGAGAGTGAGTACTGTCAGTGCTGGCTAGAATTAATGTATCCAGTGTCAGGGGTAATAATAGTCTACAAAGCGTATTGAGACACTTAAAATGTGTGAAATGCGTTATATAGAAACCTGCTATTATTATTATTAGTAGTAGTAGTAGTAGTAGTAGTATTAGTATTAATCAATTATTATCATTATAATTGATGAGCTTCAATCAAGCGGCTGCCAGAGTTTACATATGACTATCTCGAATATGGACTGAATTAGTGAGCGGATGAAACAGGTCAATAGCTAAGCCGATTGTGGTAACTTGGTGTATATACACGGAGAATGTGGGAATGGAATCCAAAATCTATAAGTATTGATGTGGAAATATGAGAAATTAAGATATATAGCCATTCCCTGTAAAAAAGAGCCTACATAAAATACAATAAGAATTAATGGATTAAATGAAGCTTTGAAATGAAAATGAAATCATAACCAAATATATAACAGGGAAATACAGGATTGATCGTAGGAACGCGTTAAAATTTACTGTATCAAGTGAATTCGAATGTTCAAAGTGCGAAGTTGTGTTCCTATAAATGAAATTGAACTTGTTACGAACTTGAAATTCAATCTAGCTGGCGTTAAATTGAATGGCAACTTTTTGTCGTGAAATTGCGTAAATAATAATAACCAGAGTCATAAATCATTTATTGAGCACAGAAACTATGCTTACAAACTCTTCTGGGTTTATATCTTACATTCCTCGAGTAAAACAATATTTTCAGAACTATGAAGAGTTACAAAATCATAAAAGTATGCCAAAGGTATGCATAAAATCGCACGGTGACCAACATCTCCCTACCGTGCGATGGGGGACAACCCCCTCTCCCCCTCCTCGCTTTGCATCACCATTTACGGAATTCCTGGATCTGCCCCTGTACACATTATTATAGGCCTATATAACAATAGATCCAGATTTGGGGAGACATTATGGTCATAATTTATATATCAAGGAGACTATTCGACCTTATGCTACAGTCACACACGGCCTTAAAGGAATTAAAACCGTATCGACCCGATTCGAGCCGTAGAGACCCGCATTGACCCGCATTGTAACCCATGTCAATTCCTGATGGATTCCGGGGGCTACAATACGGCGGAGAAAAATTTTTGGTCATGTTCAAAATTTTCTCACGGAATTCAATTCCGTATTGATATCCGAATTGACCCAGTTCGAACCGCATTGATTCGCATCGACCCGCTGCAACCCGCAGATTAAAACCGTATGCACCCTTGCCGTATACCGCATTGCTTTCATGCAACGGATAATGACAAGTTTTACATCCGGGTCGGTACGGGTCGAAGCGGGTTGACACGGGTCGATATAGGGGTCGAAAAGGATTCAGTTAAGGATTTAAAAGCGGATTTTTAAACGGTTCGATAAGTGTCAATACGGGTCTCTACGGCTCGAACCGGGTCGATACGGTTTTAATTCCTTATGGACCCGGTTCGAAATCCGGCTGTGTGTGACTGGAGCATAAATTACCTTCCATTCCGGGACTAATCCGGCTCATTTTTACCCGGATCAAATCCGTTTTGTGACCCGGCCGTATGTGACTGTAGCAACGAGACAATTTGTGTATCCTAAACGTTTTTAACTACATAATTATTATATCCCATTCAATCGCATGATTTACTGCTGACATTGCTTAGTAATACACTATTCGATTCAATTCAATTCCATAGTTCAATTCAATCATTTCCTACATTTCCTACGTTTTCAACTATATATATCCCATTCAATCGCATGATTTACTGCTGACATTGCATAATACACAATCATTTCCTATACAATGTCTCCTAAAAGCTGGATCCAGAATCTCATACACAGTGTACACATATAAACACACACACTCACACACACACACATATATATATAATATATATATATATATATATATATATATATATATATATATATAATATATATATATATTTATAATTCTTACAAAATCACACACTAATGACCATATGAATGATTAGATATTTACTTTTCTATTTTTTAGCAAATAGTCACTTTTAATGTCACGTTTTGTCTTTTTAGTTTTCCTTTCATTACTATCGTTAAAACACGTATTCAGAAAATGACACAGACAATTTATACGTACAAGAACCACAATAACAACCACAATACCTCTATGTGAAATCTTATCTAAAATGCTGTAATAGGGGACGCAGCTCGTGTCTATTATTTAGGTGGTGGTGTATGCGCTGGTGCAGCGGAGGAGAGTAGGAGTGAGAGTAAGTAGGGACTTTGTTTCAATAGCTACCCCATATTCATTCGCCGCAGCTACTGGTACCAGAATTCAGGTTTAAAAAAGTTGTATGGGTTGATACGTCCTCCCGTCTCCATCATCTCACGAGCCCCAACCACCTCCCTGGCCCCAACCATGTTTGGACATACCACAATGGTGACAACGCTCATCCAAAATCATGAACTACATACATACCTCTCTGATGAATGGCTTCCGCTCATGGTCAGTAGTGAACTCGTAATTCCTGACTACACTACATAATAGCGCCGCACCTAGGCTGGTGATATCCTCACTGTTCGCGATATTGCAGCTGGCACCGTTCTCTAGCAGAACCTCCACCATGTCAAGATGCAGCCTTGGTACGGCCATCATTAGCGGTGTGTTTCCGATGCGGTCATCACGCAAGTCCAACTCGCAGCTGGCCTATATGTAGGAATGTTGTGTGAACAGCGAAAAGAAAATTAGAAACCAAAACTAAGCCGCTGGCAGTCACAACACACAATACACTGTAACACCCCTGTAGGGGTACGGGGTGCTAGAATGATGAAAGAATGAGGAGAAACAAGTCGTTGGTTGTGGTAGCAGCATCTATGCATGGAATCGCACATTTATTGCTCTCATAAAAAGTCACAATCAGACAATTAAGTATTGACAAACACTGCAGAGCAATCAATGTGTAACAAAACAATAATAATCAGTTCTCAGTTTAACACATAAATACACACGAGCTCGATGTAACTGTATCCAAATCTGTCATAAACAGTGTTTCCACTTAATACATGAGCTGCATACTGACACTCGTAACCAATAATCAGTATAATATCTGAACGTCAATGACTGTAATTCTAACAAACTATTCTCTGATTTCATTCTCCTTCTCTTTTCATCAATGAAATGTTCATAATATATTCTAATATCTTCTTTATACAATTAACTAGTGATTCCCGCCTGTGCTGAATTCTCATTACAATACAAGTCTCACATCTGTTCAAATCTTTCTTCCGAATAATATCAATTCTTATCAGTTTGAAGTGTATGAACACATCTGGCCTTTTCCTTACATGAGTGAGATAATTCTAAATATTAATTGTAGAGTTTGCCGAATCAAACAGTCTTCTCATATAAGAATTCCCAATAATATGGGTCTTCATACTAAAGTATGAAGCTAAACTATAATTCAAACAACTATATTTATTCCACAACCATTAACAAATTCTCCTAACTAGTTCATCCAACGTTTTTCCCATAAAGGGAACATTGGGATTAACTAACTTTTCTGCTTGATACTCTTTCTTCGGATAAATTTCTACAACAACTCACTAGTACAGAGCCAGCAAGCATAAACTGAGGGAGGGAGTCTATAAACTCTTTTCTTAACAAAGAGCACCATGGCCCTTGTCTTCATGTATACATTAAACTTCCCTTATCCTCCTACCTGTAAGTTTGCTCTCCTCTGTGAGCTGGAGGGACAACATCTCGCTGGAGACTGTACTAACATACAACACTTCCTGTCCCCTTGATAGTCTATAACGCAGACCACACAGCTATATACATACACTCTAGTCATTCTTTCTATCAATGTATCCCTACTAACAAAACCTACTCTAAAATCTGTGAATTAACATCAATAACATATCTATATAATGTGCCTGAAGATCTTGGCAGATAAAGACACAAATGACATACAACTATATACATGCATAGTAGTTAAATATTTCCTCACTTGTAGCGGGTCTGAATAATTCAGACTAGCTACACATGTTGGCAGTCCCATACACTGACCATAAAACTCTTAATCTCTGGACTGCATCTATTCAGTCTCTCACACAGAACAAAAGCCTAGACCCCATCTTTGGGCAGAGTGATAAATGTACTGGTACTCTAAATGCTGCATCTAGGCATGAAACAAAGAACCAGTTCTCAAGCCAGTGCCCTATGGTTTAAACCATGTGTGTACACCTGTATTGCAGGGTGCAATGTACACTCACATCCAAAACTTGCTTCTAGGCCTCTACATACATTAACTACAGACTAGACATCCTCAAAACCCATGTACAAATTATATACAAATTACACACTCTGAATGTATATCTCATCATGTGCAACAAACCACCACCAGATACATATTCATTCATCACTGGTAAATCAGAATTAGCATAGTAGCAACACTCAGACTCAATAATTAACATATACCCACATAGTTACTATGCCATACAATGTTTTCTGACTGAAGTGTTCTCTCAAAATAAATCTTATCCTTGAAATGAACATATGCCAGTGTATTCCCAAGAATACACATTTCAATGTTAAATGAATAACATTCCTTATTGTAATAACATTACAAATATATGAAATCAGAATGAGAAGAGACTTACCTAGAATGATGAAAGAATGAAGAGAAACAAGGCGTTGGTTGTGGTAGCAGCATCTATGCATGGAATGGCACAAAAGCTGCTGTCACTTCCTGCCACTGCTTCTCCTCACCCAAACTCCTTAGACTCTTCCATTCTCCAATAGGTAGGGTATATGTAATCTGGGAGGGGGTGCCTCTTATCAAAGTGTAAGCAAGCATGTCTTGTAACCTTTTAAGGTAAGTAATTAAAAAAATGGGGGGGGGGGCAATTTCCATCTCATTCCCAGGATCACACTCTTCCCCACCAGAAAAAAATGTCGTCCTCGACATTTAATCACTTAAGCAATCTATTTACAAAACAACAGTGTAAAGAACAATGTTCCATCTTGGCATACACCAACTACCCGGCCATGTTTATATTTCACGTGATCAGCTTTATCCATTATTGCTCCCACAATTTTAGCGTAAACAAACATCAATGGTGTGCACTTTCCATTAATGTTGTTATCTGCAGTCAACTGACTTTAAATTGTGACAGTGAGCATCCGTTGATGTTAAGGATAAACTACTGGCATTTCCTATGAGTGATGTCCGTCAAATGAATGTTAGCAAAACATATAATGCATTTACTCAATTGTGAGTATCTTTGCATTCTTCTAGAGTATCTGCACTCTCTTCTCTCACCAACTTTCCTGTTACACAGCGCTGTGATTTCTTTTTCGACTATCACTCCAATATCAAACCTATGCCAATATGTTTGTCATTGACCTTAAATGAAATTAAACTCAGTGAGATACCCTCATTGTCACTGTAAACTTTCAAAACAGCTAACTTAGTTTTTACAGTTCATGAAACCTTTGCATCAGTTCTGCTGAGGGACTTGCTGCTGCACTGTGCTGGTCGGCGGCCAGGCCTGGCGTCCATCGTTGATCGGCGGCCACAGGGGTTGTCCTACTGGATACGGTGGTCCCATCATGAACGGCCAAGGATGCACCGGCTGAGTCTATCCATCAGCATTATCACCTGGTGGCTGAAACGCTTGGTAGTGAGAGTGAAACGGGATGTTAGATGGAGTGGTTAAAGGAGCGGGCCCTGGGATAGGGTGGAAAGGCATGGGGAAAGGCATTGGAGGTACGGATTGAAAAGGTGAGAAATTAAATGGGGCAGGATGGTTTATGTCAGGGGTGGGGTGGACTGACATCACATTTCCATGCTGGGGCACAAGGGATGGATGCCCAAGTTGGTCGTATGTCAGGCGAGACGGAGGACGTCTTGTTCGTGGGCGAGGCATTTCCGTCGCCACCTCAGTCCTGTCGGTTTCCGGAGTTGCTGTGCCTTCGAGTAAAGGGTTCACTGGCCTCTCGTCTTCCTCTCTTGGAACAGTCATGGGTATGTAGTTGGGAAGATCTGCTGGTTCAGGGGTAATACTGGTATCTGGAGCTATATCATTTTCCTGAGCAGCGTCTTCAACATCGTTTGTCTGAGAACTTACGTTGCCTTCAGGAATTTCAAAAATAGCGTCCATTTCTTCGTCGCTCTCATCACTGTTCTGAACCTGTTCAGAGAAATTTTCAACTTGTTCACCCATTGTTTTGTTATTTCGTTCCACATGTTTCTTTTCACGTGGGGTCTGCATCTGCCTGGGGTTGTTACTACTACCCACCGTTTTAGTCGGAAATGGCTGTCTTGGGAGGAGGTCGCACGGCAGCAATAGATTTCGATGTAGCACTCTAGTCTTTCCACCACCATTTTCTGCTTTGAGTTCATACACCGGCAAGTCACCTCTTTGTTTCACTACCACATAGACCTGGTCTTCCCAGTAGGCTCGCAGTTTGGATGGGCCCTCAGAGCGTTGCATGTTTCTGACAAGAACACGGTCCCCAGCTGACAAAACAGTGGAGTTTGCCTTTTTGTCATACTGCTGTTTCCTCTGATGTGCGGTCTTGCCTGCATTCCTGGCAGCAATGTCATAAGCTTGCTCCATCTGCTCTTTCCATCGGGACACATACTCCTTTCTGCTAGAGGTCTCTGTGTGATGGATGTGGTCTAGTCCGAGAGCAAGGTCAATGGGAAGGCGAGGGTGTCTGCCAAATAGTAGGTAGAAGGGTGAGAATCTTGTCGTCTCATTTCTCGTACAATTGTAGGCATGCACCACCTTACCAACATAGTCACTCCAGCTGCTCTTCTGTTCCTCTCCCAGAGTACGCAGCATTGCTAGCAGTGTACGGTTAAATCTCTCGACTTGACCGTTACCTTGTGGGTGGTATGGTGTAGTGCGGGAGTGAGAGATTCCAGAAAGTTCTTGCAGACGGTCGAACAGGTGATTTTCGAACTCCCTGCCCTGGTCATGATGAAGTCTTTTCGGAAATCCGTACTTGAGGCAGTAGTTATTGAAGATGATGTCGGCTGCCGTCTTTCCACTTTTGTTTCTTGTCGGGTAGGCTTGGGCAAAACGGGTGAAGTGATCAACCACCACCAATATGTACTCATATCCCCCTTTACTACGTTCTAGATGGACAAAGTCGATTGAAACCAGTTCAAAAGGCTGTGTAGTTTCAGTGGGGACAAGAGTTGCTCTGATTTGTCTCAGGGGTTTCTTCTGTTTCAGACATGAGCATTGCTGTGTGATGTACTTGGTCAAGTCACCCTCCATGTTTGGCCAGTAGAATCTCTCTCGCGCAAGATGAAGGACTTTCTCTGGGCCGAGATGTCCCATGTTGTCATGCAGTTCCTTATACACCAGCTGTCTATACTTTGCAGGAAGCACAACTTGATAGTAGGAGCTGGTCTTGCGTCGGAGGATTCCTTCCCCATCTATCTCTAACTTCTTCCATTCACGTAGTAGTTGCAATGTTTTCCTTGGCAGCTGTCGTCTCTCCGGCCGGTTAGGGAGTTTTCCATCGCGGACAACCTTCAGTACATATGAGATGGACGGTTTCTCCTTCTGTGCTCTCTTAATGTCTTCCTTGCTCAACTGGCAGGATGAGGACACCTCAGTATCTATCCCGTCATCACTGTCAGATGCCGTCACAGCATTTATCCAACTGGTAACATGGAACTGGTCTGCTTCTACAGCTTGGCACACAGCACTGATGGTGGATGGGGAGATTTCTTCAGTGAACTCATCAATGTCACCAGCCTCTAACGGCATCCTGGACAGCGTATCTGCATCCGCATTGGCTCGGCCTGGTCTGTACTTGATGTTGAATGAGAAATCTGCCAATTCTCCAACCCAGCGGTGACCTGTGGCATTCAACTTTGCTGAAGTGAGGACATAGGTTAGGGGGTTGTTGTCAGTGAAGACTGTGAATGGAGGGGAGTAGTACAGGTAATCCCTAAAACGGTCACAGATGGCCCATTTCAGAGCTAAAAACTCTAGCTTACCAGAGTGGAGATGGTATCGTTTCTCGGCAGGGGTGAGGGTTCTTGAAGCATAAGCAATCACTCTCAACTTTCCCTCTTGCTTCTGGTAAAGTACCGCACCCAGTCCATCATTTGAAGCATCGGTGTGTAGTACAAATGGCTTCTTGAAATCAGGAAACGCCATGACAGGAGCCTCAAGTAGACTATCTATCAGATGGTTCAAGATGTCCTGGTGGTTCTGTTTCCATTCAATGGGATGTTTTGAAGGCAGGATGTGTTCATTTTTCTTTGTGGTTCGCTTTGGGGATGTCTTGCAGTCTGAAGTTGGTGATAGTAGGCTGTAGAGGGGCCCAGCTTTCTTCGAGAAATTTGGGATGTACTTTCGATAGTAACCTATGAGCCCAAGCACCCGTCTCAACTCACCAACCGTCTGGGGTGTTTTCTCTCGGAGTGCCTCAACTGCTTCCACATCTGCCGGGTCTGATCGGTGTCCATCTGCTGAAACTATCCGTCCGAGATACTTAACCTCCCTCTGGAAGAATCTGCATTTCGAGGGTTTCAGTTTAATCCCCTTTTCCTGGACACGTTTCAGTACTCGTTTTAGATGGTGGACATGGTCTTCGAATGTTTCACTGTACACTAGCACATCATCGAGATAGACATGGCAAATGTCTCCACTCAGACCCTCCAAGCAATCCTCCATGCAGCGTTGGAACACGGCTGGGGCATTCGTGAGCCCAAATGGAATCCTGTTCCACTCGTACAGGCCCCATGGTGTCACAAATGCTGTCATGTGCTTACAGTCTTCACTGACGAAACCCTGGTGGTAAGCCTTTCCTTAGTCTAGTGTCGAGAACCACTGGTTTCCACCAAGGCTGTCTAGCACATCTTGGATTCTTGGAATCGGCTGTCTGTCAGGAATCGTTTTGGCATTAAGCGCCCGGTAATCGATGCACAAACGTAGTGACCCATCACGCTTCCTGACACAGACGACTGGAGAGGAGTAGGGAGAGGTAGACTTTCGGATCCAGTCCTTTCTCAGCAAATCGTTGATGTACTCTTTCACTTCTTGCAGGAGGGGACGTGGAATTGCCATGTAATTCTTCTGCACTGGTATATCATCAGACAATTTTATCTTCATATGGAGGTCTCCTATCTGGCCAATATCTTCATCTCCCATGGAAAATGCCGCCTTTTCTTCTCGGAGCATATCTAATACCATCGACCTTTGGGATGGACGGAGATGATCGAGCTTGAAGTTGGAGAGCCAGTCATTGGTGGAGACAGTTGTCTTGACTTCACTAGCGGTCACATGATCATCTTGAGGGATCCGCTGGATATCTCCAATCGGTTCAAGTGAAGCAACCACTGTTTGTTTGGGAAGAAAAATCTTTGATGAGGTTTCATTCGTCACCAAAACCTCTATTTTGCAGTGCTTGCCTTTTACAATTTCCACGATGGCTGGTTGGATTTCCAAGGCATCCAGTAACGATGGAGAAGGGCTGGTTCAAGCAGGGCGGTGGTACCTTGCAAACCCCCGGCATGTATCTTGCAAGTGATGACAGATGTACCTGGGTGTATGCATTGCACTCTCCTTCCCAATTTCACTGGTCTGGCAGGTGTGACATCTGGCGTGGTAATCAAGTCAATGACAGCTGTAATAGTAGGCTTGGGATAATTCGGGAGGATTTCGGCCATGAAGACACCAACATCTTGAGTCGAGTCTGCAACCACTTCAGCAATCACATTGTACCCTAAGATGAGATGGTCTTCCCTCGAATTCGTGACTAAAAATGGGACCACAATTTCAGTCTTCTCTGCTCTATCCAGGCAGACGGGGAGTTCCACATATCCCAGGTATGGTATTGCTGTGTTGTTGGCTGCCGTCAAGTGCAGTGATCCACCAGGGAATAATTCAGAGATTTGTCGTATCCCATCTTGTGGATGGTGCCTCTGTAGCCATCTCTTTGGGAGAACAGAGACTTGTGCTCCCGTATCCCACAACACCTCTGTCTTCACTCCTTTGATATGACACGATAAGGTACACTTCTCCCCCACCAAACTGGCTACTTTCTGTCGGTTTCCTGAAATTGGGGGCGGCTTCACTGACGTTCGGGACGAGATTGATTTGGGCGCTCCATGTCCCTTTGGGGCGCCCTGCTGTCGTTTCCCTGGTTGCGGCAGCCCCTCGCAAAATGGTCACTGCTGCCACATTTGAAACAGTGGGAGCAGCTATCTCCACGGCCAGCTTCATGGCATATGTTGCAACCCCGTCTACTTTTGCGTCTATTAGAAGGAGGCTGGTGGGTTGCAAAGGTCTGGATCTCATTCTGAACAATGGAACGGATGGCTGCCTGCATCTGGTCCCAGTCAGGCAGATTTGGTTTTTCAGGCTTTCCTTTGGGCTGATGACTCTCTTTCTTGTCCAGTTTCTCGTGTGATACAGAAACCTCGTTTATGGAGCTGGTCCGATGGGGCTTCCCTGCCATCAGTTTCTGCCGCCTCTCTGTCTCATGTCCTACTGCCACAGTCAAGGCTTCCAGAAGCTCCTCATCTGAACCATTCCTAATCAGGAATGGCTTCAACTCCTGGCGGATGACATCACTCTGTAGGCCAGTAGAGACTGCATGGAGAAACATCTGCTGGACCTGCTCTTCCCCATACAGTACTCCCGATCCCGCTTCCTTACAAGCAAACAAAATCTTTTGTTTCAAGTCCATGGCTCTGAGGATAAAATCATGTTCCGCTTCCTTTGGGCTCTGAGCGGCAGTAGACAACTCTTGGAACAGAGCTGTTGCGTCTTTCTCACGGTAGTGGGCACGAAGGATTTTCCTCAAGGTTGGCAGATCTAGTCCCGACCGTCCTTCCAGGTAGCTGCGAATCCTTAGCCCTGGACAAATCGCTCTGATCACCTGCTCCGTTACCTCTTCCTCTGAAAATCCTTTTCTAAGCCCACTGTCAATTTGCCGAGCCAAGCTTGAGAATGACAGACGATCTTTCTGCTGGGGCTCACCAATCTGTCCCATGATGCGAAAATCCCGGCGAAGGGACAGGCTGCTGACTTGAAGGGGGCGTTGAGAGTCCTCCACTTTGGGCTGCTGAGGTGCCATGGTCTTCCCTGATTGGCTAGCTGGGGGTGATTCCAATTTGTGGTTGGTATCCTCCCTATCTACCTTCCTAACCAATACCTCCTTTGCCCTATCCCACAATGCCTTACCTTCGTCATCTTGCTCCTCTACCTCCTCGCTGCTCAGGTAGCGCTGGAGTAGCCGGAGAAGCCCCGCACGTCCCTTGGCCTTCGCCCTGGTCACATCCGCCTCTGGTCTCTGCAGCACCCTGGCCACTTCCATGAGCTCCTCCTCCGTGCTCGCCTTAAGCCTTCCGAGCACATCGGCCATTAGCTCCCCCATCTGCTCAGCCATCCTTCTCGATGCTCTGTAGACTGGGTAGTAGCAAGGATCCCCGCCTCCTCGTGGTGGATACAACCAGGTCGTCGTCCGGTTCGTTAGGTTGGATGACACATTGGCTAGCAAAGCTGCTCAGCGGCAGACAATACCTGTAGATGCATCATCCGGGCAGTGCCTCCAGAAAATGTAACACCCCTGTAGGGGTACGGGGTGCTAGAATGATGAAAGAATGAGGAGAAACAAGTCGTTGGTTGTGGTAGCAGCATCTATGCATGGAATCGCACATTTATTGCTCTCATAAAAAGTCACAATCAGACAATTAAGTATTGACAAACACTGCAGAGCAATCAATGTGTAACAAAACAATAATAATCAGTTCTCAGTTTAACACATAAATACACACGAGCTCGATGTAACTGTATCCAAATCTGTCATAAACAGTGTTTCCACTTAATACATGAGCTGCATACTGACACTCGTAACCAATAGTCAGTATAATATCTGAACGTCAATGACTGTAATTCTAACAAACTATTCTCTGATTTCATTCTCCTTCTCTTTTCATCAATGAAATGTTCATAATATATTCTAATATCTTCTTTATACAATTAACTAGTGATTCCCGCCTGTGCTGAATTCTCATTACAAGTCTCACATCTGTTCAAATCTTTCTTCCGAATAATATCAATTCTTATCAGTTTGAAGTGTATGAACACATCTGGCCTTTTCCTTACATGAGTGAGATAATTCTAAATATTAATTGTAGAGTTTGCCGAATCAAACAGTCTTCTCATATAAGAATTCCCAATAATATGGGTCTTCATACTAAAGTATGAAGCTAAACTATAATTCAAACAACTATATTTATTCCACAACCATTAACAAATTCTCCTAACTAGTTCATCCAACGTTTTTCCCATAAAGGGAACATTGGGATTAACTAACTTTTCTGCTTGATACTCTTTCTTCGGATAAATTTCTACAACAACTCACTAGTACAGAGCCAGCAAGCATAAACTGAGGGAGGGAGTCTATAAACTCTTTTCTTAACAAAGAGCACCATGGCCCTTGTCTTCATGTATACATTAAACTTCCCTTATCCTCCTACCTGTAAGTTTGCTCTCCTCTGTGAGCTGGAGGGACAACATCTCGCTGGAGACTGTACTAACATACAACACTTCCTGTCCCCTTGATAGTCTATAACGCAGACCACACAGCTATATACATACACTCTAGTCATTCTTTCTATCAATGTATCCCTACTAACAAAACCTACTCTAAAATCTGTGAATTAACATCAATAACATATCTATATAATGTGCCTGAAGATCTTGCAGATAAAGACACAAATGACATACAACTATATACATGCATAGTAGTTAAATATTTCCTCACTTGTAGCGGGTCTGAATAATTCAGACTAGCTACACATGTTGGCAGTCCCATACACTGACCATAAAACTCTTAATCTCTGGACTGCATCTATTCAGTCTCTCACACAGAACAAAAGCCTAGACCCCATCCATGGGCAGAGTGATAAATGTACTGGTACTCTAAATGCTGCATCTAGGCATGAAACAAAGAACCAGTTCTCAAGCCAGTGCCCTATGGTTTAAACCATGTGTGTACACCTGTATTGCAGGGTGCAATGTACATTCACATCCAAAACTTGCTTCTAGGCCTCTACATACATTAACTACAGACTAGACATCCTCAAAACCCATGTACAAATTATATACAAATTACACACTCTGAATGTATATCTCATTATGTGCAACAAACCACCACCAGATACATATTCATTCATCACTGGTAAATCAGAATTAGCATAGTAGCAACACTCAGACTCAATAATTAACATATACCCACATAGTTACTATGCCATACAATGTTTTCTGACTGAAGTGTTCTCTCAAAATAAATCTTATCCTTGAAATGAACATATGCCAGTGTATTCCCAAGAATACACATTTCAATGTTAAATGAATAACATTCCTTATTGTAATAACATTACAAATATATGAAATCAGAATGAGAAGAGACTTACCTAGAATGATGAAAGAATGAAGAGAAACAAGGCGTTGGTTGTGGTAGCAGCATCTATGCATGGAATGGCACAAAAGCTGCTGTCACTTCCTGCCACTGCTTCTCCTCACCCAAACTCCTTAGACTCTTCCATTCTCCAATAGGGAGGGGTTATGTAATCTGGGAGGGGGTGCCTCTTATCAAAGTGTAAGCAAGCATGTCTTGTAACCTTTTAAGGTAAGTAATTAAAAAAATGGGGGGGGGGGGGCAATTTCCATCTCATTCCCAGGATCACAACACTCGAGAACTATACAATGTTTATAAATACAGGTTTGTCCCCCTTGCGTAGCGGAATCGCCACATAGGCGTTATTTTTCTTTCGTCCTACTCCTCGTCGGCATCGTCAATAATTTAGTGCACTCCTTATAACTTTCAAAAGCTTTCAGCTTCGACCTCCAAACTCACACCACAGGTATATAATCTTAAATGCCGGTCAAGTCCGAATATGGTTGAGGCCCAACAAGGTCAAAGTCAAAAAGATAATGAACTTGCCCTGATAAGCACAGCACTCACAGCATTGTGGTGTACTCTCAATAACTTCCCACAGATTTGAGGTATGACCGCCAAGCTCACATCACAGTAACATAACTTAAAGATGCCGGTTAAGTTCCAATATGGGTGAATTCCAACATGGTCAAATGTCAAAAGTTCAATGAACTACATTGAAAAACACTGTAGTCACAAAATTCGATATGCAGGAGAGACATCGCTTGGCGTTTGCCTTGTTCTTTTCGTTAGTATAATACGAGACGAAAATTAAAGATCCTACAACATTCAAATGAGCAAGTATTCGACATTTTGTTGTATTCCTATACCCTTCATATTTTTTTTTTTTTAAGAGAAGAAAAGAACCAATTTCCAAAGGTTTATATCAGTATTATGATACCATGCCTTCTGCAGCGTTGATGTAACTGTAGGGGTGAAACAGATATGAATTTCTGCTCAAGTCTCATCATGCACGGTGAAAATGAAAGTGCGTTTGAAGGGTCAATCGTTAGTTGTGGCTATTTATCATTATTCCTTGAGATATAATCAAAGTGGATGAGACTACAAAAGAACCTTATAGTTGATAAGCTGTTGTATACCACACATGACCAATTAATGAAAGAGCATGGACGGTAGAATATGGTATGAACTAGGGGAAAAAATAGAGATATATGTATTCTGCACATAAATGATGGGTAATGAATGCACTAGTGGTACATAACGTGGTTACCTGCTGTACAAGGTACTTTGCCACCGAGAGGGAATTGTGTTGAACTGCAATGTGCAGGGCTGTCTCTCCATAACCTGTAGTCCTTGCGGTGGAAAGACGTGGTACTCTTTCGAGGAGCCTTTGCATGACGCTAAACAAAACGATAGCACAATAATGAGTTGAAGTGAAAATAAGATGTACTCCATCTTTGAATTTATATTCATTACACAACTGCAATCCATACACTTAGTGCGCCTAACTCTGCAGTTAGTCGACGTGAAGACCCTTGAAAGAGTCTAAATTTGAGCTCAATGAAATTGAATTGTTGTTAGGGTAGAATATCGATTTGCCATGTAAACTAATGTCAAAGGCATTTTCAGGTTTTCCAGCAGAGTTTAAAACTATGACGAAGTGTTATATTCACGATTATCAGGACTATAATCTCTTTATGAAATTTGTTGGAACTTCTTGAGTGATTTATCAAACTGCTACATTATTCACTCAACAGTTACCAACTGAAGTTAATAGTTAAGTTAATAGAAGTTAATGTGTGTGTGTGTGTGTGTGTGTGTGTGTGTGTGTGCGTGTGTGTGTTTCTGACCCTGGAAGCACATAATATTTCTATACATCTTAGTGACTCTCGAGTTTGCACCTAATACTCCCGTATATCTTCCCTTCTGTTAACTTTTACTCATTCTCATAACAGTCATAATATGAGTGCACCGTAACGAAAACTGTGTATATAATCTACACCGGTACGCTCATATGATATTTACTGCAAACAGGCAACTTCATTGTCACCTCCACGCAACCATAAACTATGACAAATGCATGAATGTTGGAAGACACGCACACACAGAGACATCAATCACGTACTAGGTGTTGTCATATCTTGCTGCGAAGTGTACGGCTCCTTCCCTAACTATTGATAGTCTGTTCAAAGTAACAGCCTTGAAATCAGTGTCCTTTCGCGCTGTCAGCATGTCAGCAATCGTGCGACTCTTCGGGTTGATAGCGGCGTAATGCAACGGCGTCGATCCTCGTTCTTCTAGCCGGGGTTCTCCGGTCTTGGTGGAAGCAACGAGGGTAGAATGAACCTTTCTGAGTAACGATACGCCATATTTGACACGGATCTACCACTATCAAAGTTCCCTCAATAAAACAAGGGAGTCGTTACTCTGAACGGTTGCTTGTGATTGTCAGTAATCAGAGTGACATATGCAAGGACTTTATCCATCCGGAGTTAATTGGAAGATAGTGAGGTGAGATCAAATCCTAATTATATTGAGTTCTCTAAACAGATTCAATTGTTGTATCCTTTAAGGGGAATTCCATTGCAGTGAAATGTTAGCCTGGAAAGAAGAGGTACAACTTTCTCACAACAATGACAATTTGATGAAAATCGGATAAAGAATAAAGAAGTAATGACATTTCGCAATTTTCAGGAAACAGTCACAATGAACATGTAAATAGTAAAGTGATGATGTCATCCCCTCACAACTTGCACATAGTTTGTACATGGAATTTTGATTTTTTTTTTGAAAAAGTTTTTCATTCAAATGCAATTTCATCCCAGTCTAAAATCCTGACATATATCTAACTTATCAATATTCTGAAGTCATTCTGCCAGGAATAACAACATGTTTTACACTGGCGGCAGCAACATTTAATTTTCGTTATTTTCTTTTTGTTTGTGTGTGTGCACGATCAATGAAAAATTGTGAGGTGATGACATCATCAGCTTACTCATTTGCTTATTCATATCAACTGTACAAAAAACCGTCCTGCAGATTAGCGAAACTTCATAATTTCATAACTTTCCTAATTTTCATCCAATCTTGATCAAATTTTCACTGTTGTATTCGTTAGACTTTATTCTTTCTTATGAGACTAGCTTATAATGTGACTAGACTGGAATTCCTCTTTGAGTGCAATGCGAAATAGATCATACACGAAAGGTTTTAGGCAAAGCCTCTTCAGAAATACCCTACATTATAGCCTGTGCATCATGTGTGAAAGATCGGTGAAGAAACGCAGTTGGTAGTTACAATTCTAAGTGTAATTTGAGTTTCGTATCCTTTATGAATATATAAACATACGTTAAATGTTATTGGAAAGGGAGTCTTATCAAAAAGTGCCAAAATAAGAGAGCTTTTCTGATCTGTACACCAACATAAAAATTATAGTGAATTGTTATAAGAAAACATTAAAGAAATGCATTATACCAACAGGCGCTGTTTAAAGACATTATCATTTTAGTTTGTTATTGATGGGACCAGAACTTGTCATCTTCATCCCCCATATAGTTCAAGTTCTGTAGCACTACAAAATTTCGGAAAGATATCTACTAAATGAAATTAAAAGTACAACTAGAATGCTGATGCACGCTCGTAAGGGTTACCCTGGTACGATTGACATCGGCGCCGTGCAGGAGGAGGTAATGAGCGCACTGGAAGTGGCCCCGCTCCACTGCCATGTGCAGGGCTGAGTCACCTTCTCCGTCGACTGCATTTACATTTGCCCCATGTCTTAGGAGGTAATCTACCACCTCGTACTTATTGCTACAGAAGACGGAATAAAAAAAGCAACAAAAATTACAAGAGTCAAGTAAAGGAATATCTAGCTTGCCTTTTTTTTCGCGATTGAAACGAACAAAAATGAATACAAAGGGGAGCAAAAATGAATACAAAGGGCAACTACAGATACTACATTTATTTGTGTTTATGAAAAAGGGAAGCCAGTACAGCTGAATTGACGAAATACAGCTGTTCTTACAAAAGACTTCACTTAAAAGTAACTGTTGATTAATGTTACTTTCGTGTATACACATGCAAGTCATGCCTCCCCAATTTACGTAAAGACGAGCCTGTAATATGAGAGGTCATATACTTCAGTGATAACTGTTATATTGTATAGACATTGAACTTGTAGGCCTACACACTTTAAAGAGTTAGAATGCTTAAGCCATTCAATTAAAGGCTGCTTTAATCTTTTTAGTTTTCCTCGCTTTATTGGTCATTCGATCCATCATTTGACCAATTCTCTATTCATTTTTGATCATCTTTTTTTTTTTAACAATCACCTAACCTCACATTAATAAATTCGATCGTCTTTTTTATTTTCAAAGTAAATAAGAACTGTGTTATTTGTATACTGTAACTGCAAAGAAATCTTCTCAAATTGGAACCAGAAGGATTCCACACTAATGCAATCATGGATATAAGATGTATTATGTGTGCGTATGACACGTCATCTTCTTGATAAATTATCAATTAACCTGCTCTTCCTCTGAAATCACCTTGAGCATCTTTCTGTTATTGTTTTTCATGGAATCGGCTGGAATTGAATTAACTGGGTAACATCCATGGTTTGCATTGAACAAAAACAATAACATATCAAAACTCCACGAATATCTTTACATGCACATACTACTGGCAGTTGATAATCGGATACGTTGTCTGTTTCATTTTCATTTTTAACTTTGATTTAAGGAAGAATTAGATGAACTGATCATGCAGTGACATACTAATAGACTGCGTGCATGAGGGACGTGTGGCCTCCCCGGATCCTGCTATCGATAAATGCCCCTCTGTCAACGAGCAATTTGACCATTGCTGTGGCGTGAAGGTAGGGCATCACATTCGAAATCAGAGTCATGCCTTGTGCATCTTCATATTCCACCTGTCGTGCAATATTCATAAAAGAACACATTACTAAAACGCTATAACAATGCAACAATGCAACGATGCAACAACGCTACATACATCCAATTAAACATTTATTATAATGTCAATAAAATCAGGCTAGCCTCTTTTGTGTCAGCAACCAGTGCTATTCGTCACTAAAACTAAAACTAAAACAAAAAATAAATAAAATGGTGATTTGTCGTGATTTTTGTCCCCAATTGGGTATCAGAAAAACAGTCTATATATGTTTTAACTTATATTCCATTTGTGCTTTCTAGATTTTGCTGTTACGCAGCCTTTATAGATCCATTCTGCCGTATTCAATTTATGTTTAATACGTGTCTTGTAAAGAAAATAGTGTATCTGAAATTAAAAAAAAATCACAATTTCATATAGGAGTCTAAAACGAATAATCAACAGAACACAAATGACCACTTGACAAAATAAATGTGTGTCCGAATATTTTATGGTTAAGAAGTCTGGGAGCACGTTTCAAGAATATCCGTCATTAAAATCAAATCAAATTTGGAATAATCTATTTGCGGACAATGTAGATTTATATCAGTGTTTCAATGAGTACTTGGATATTAAATCAAAGTCACTTAAAAACAAATAAAAAATAAATATACCAGACAGGAGTGGATGATATAAAGCTCATGGAGTACATTGGAATAATTCATGTTGAAGAAGTCGAACCCTGGAGTAACTGGGGCATTTGATCTCTTTACCCATCATGTCTTGAGGGGATGTCTGCTTACTACTCCGCTCCCCTTTCTTTTCCCTTTCCTTACTCCTCCCTTCGTCTTCCCTTTTACTCTATTATTGCCATCACCTTCTGTTATGTATTTCTACAGTGGATAGATATGAAATATATGAAATTAAATATGTCATCATTACTGTTTAATCCCTGTATGTTTTTTCAATGACCTATAAATAATATTTAGGTTTCATTTTCTATAAACATCAATTCTGTCTGATCTGTATTATCCGTCATAAGCACTGATAGAATGATTTGCTCATTTCAAGCTATAACCCCAACTGGTGAAAAATGTAACCATACACAACTGATATCACTTGGAATACTATAATGTTAAGGATCATAAGATATTATACAAAGGATATGGAATAATAGACAGAGATACAATTAGTAGTCATTCAGCTTCACACTATATGACAGAAGGTATCTGCACCAGACTCACCTTTTCGGGCTCTTTGTCCAAGATTTGTCTTACACACTGCATATCCCCTCTGAATGCGGCACAAAAGATGGGAGAAGTTAAATCCACGCGGAACTGCAACTGATTTCCAAACGTATCTAAAGTTAAATCATCGCGAAACAGAAGGCATAGAAAGAAGAATACAGAGAAACACAATGCGTTGTGTTAGGCTAGATTGTACTCATCTTTCAGCCATGTCAGTAAACATTTGTGTTTTACCAAGCCACTGAAACATATGTGTTTTTTTTTTTAAATAACCCACTTCTTACTTGTATTTTTTTTTTTACAATATTCAAGATATGAGCATTACAGTATCATGATCAAGACGTAACCATACATTACATGCAAATACCGTATAACTACGTGTGTACTGTAGACGAAGGAAAGTAAATTAAATCAGATGCACTTTTTTAATTCATTGTAAATCATGGGCTGCAAAAGAAAATTACATTTCTAATGGAGGTACGATTACTATTGCCGTCTAGCTTTCATGCTTAACGAAAACTTAGACATGATAAAGGCAAGGAACGTGCTATATAGGGTAAAACTTCCCATTTGTCAGTATTCTTTAGTATTGACAAAGATTATCAATTGTGTGAGTGTATAACCATTTCATCTTTCAAATATGCTTGCATCGTATGTGATTATAAGATCTACACTCAGCAAAAAAAGAAAGTTAACACTTTTTCAAGTTTATATTTCTCATGGAATATTTGGCTAAAAGATAATGTATTATATACCATATTGAAGGTTATTTAATTGGCTATCAGCTTAGTAGGTCAATGAAATGGGAAACTGTACGCATGAGTAAACACCTTTGTTTTTCTCTTCCAAGGCACACAAACAAAAAATGCAAAAATGAACAAGTGGTCATTCATGCGCAAGTGCTCCTCCATATAACAATAAGAACTTGAGACAAATTTAACACAATTAGATCCATAAATTGAGTTGCAAAAATGAACCTTTGATCTCTATACTATTTTTGAAGAACAAAATATCAATAAAGGCAAAAAGTAAGGGAGAAAAATGAAGACTTTTCGGTCAAACCCAAATTCAAATGAAATAAGAGACGAAGCAATATTGATAAAAATGGTATAAATTTGTTCTCAAATTTGTTTTCAAATTGGGAGGTTTGTAAATGATATTTTGGTTCTTAAATTTATATGATGAATCCTTAACTTACTAAATAAAAAGAGTAAAGTAAAGAAATTCTGTTTACTTAATCATCTTTATGCCATTACTCCCTATGTCGTTTGAAGTTTAAGCTGACAAGAAATTCTTATTTACCCCCTTTAGTTTGCCATTTTGTTTTGTTTGAGGTTATAAAGAAATAAAGTGAACAGAAATTGGTTGATGCTATTTTATTAATATCTCTCATTGCGTTAAACTGGCTTTTTGTTGTCATTGTTATCTTGAAAGGCATTGCCAAGTGGAAGACATCTTGTAAAATTTTGCAATTTTTACTTTTGTGTCTTGGCGGGCAAAAATGAATGTGTTCACTCATGCGTAAAATGTCCTTTTGTATCAACCTACTGACTTCATTGCCAATTAAATTACCTTTGATATGGTATAAAATACATTTATTTTCATCAAAATCTTTAATAAAAAATATGATCTCGAAAAAGTGTTTACTTTCTTTTTTTTTTGTTGTTGAGTGTATATTCAAATCTCTTTATCCCACGTAATATTTGTTTTTTGTTTTTTCATTTTCCCTCTGTCCACTTGAAATAAATTATGATAATAATGATGATAATAATATAGGTTTTCCCGGTCAATCTCATACTTTTGTCATTCAAATTAATTTATGTGCATTCAAACTCACACAGCGCACGCACGCGAATATGTTCGGGCATTCGAATTCAGAATTCGAGCGATCAATTTCATTTATGGGAGTTATATTTCATTTTCGTCAAATCAAATTCACCCTTGGGCGTTTAATTTTCAAATGCGAGCATTGCATTTATTACTCGTGCATTCAAATTCACCCGATAGTCATGGGATAGTCTCGATGAGCTTGTTTGGAGCGCTCAATTTAATTTTTAGGCAATCACTTTCCTGCTTCTTGCAATCAATTTAACGAGGAAAATGGAGTAGATTTTGTTAAGAAAGGTGAAAGGGTATACACAACCAATGAAGGCTGGCATATATGGTGTAATTTGGATTGTTTTAAGGTTCTACATTGTTTTCTGTTCATGCATTCTTTGTTTTTCATCTCAATAAAGTTTAAATTGTAAGGTCCAATCAGCATGCCGCCAAACAACACAACGACAATCTAATCATAATACTGCATGCTGACAATGTTCGTACACTAATCACATTATACCATGCATTTATTTAAAGACAAACTGATACACAATTAGTCCGCAAAAGTAAACCAATAAGTTAAGAAGACGTACAATGTTCATGTTATCAGTTTTAATGTAGTCGAGATTGTTTTTTTTTTCCCCAGAGGTGTCAACCAACCTTCCGTATCATGCTCGTCTGTAGGCCTATACAGTGCCTAATGTTTGTTTGTTTTATTTTCCATCTAAGAAGATGGCTGGATAGCCCATATTCAGCTGCAATAGCTGGTCTTTCATGTGGTCCAGTTGAATGTGAGGTGGGACCACTTCACCGGGTTAAACACCCTGCATTTTGCGATGAATGAATGAAGCGGGATCTTTTACGTGCATGACTTGTGAATCTCTCACACATGGGACCTCCATCTTAATATGTCCTATCCGAGGTACATGTGCCAGTATATTCCTTTTCGTAAAGCCCGAGTTCAAATATTTCAATGAATAGGCGGACCTCTACTGCAAAATAATAATCTTCATCATAAATCCCAGTATACTCAAAGCTAGTTGAAAAAGAAAAAACAACAACACACATACATGGCCCCAAACTAACTAAATTCATGACTACTTTTAAATTTAATGCAGTTACTTGGAATATGGTTGCCTATTCACGAATTTGAATGACCGACGAGATTCCGTGGCCAAGTTGACATGAATTTAAATGCTCTTTACTGAAATGCGTGCTCATCTCTAATGCTCCGATAGTAAATTTGAATGCTCCGATAGTGAATTTGAATGCTTCGATAGTGAATTTGAATGCTT
The DNA here is from genome assembly GCA_033980235.1 of Diadema setosum. Lineage (NCBI taxonomy): Eukaryota > Metazoa > Echinodermata > Echinoidea > Diadematoida > Diadematidae > Diadema > Diadema setosum. The sequence goes on along the minus strand of CM067077.1, from coordinate 33,729,799 downwards.
CGATAGTGAATTTGAATGCTTCGATAGTGAATTTGAATGCTCCGTTAGTGAATTCGAATGACCGGATTTTGAATTTGATTGCTGATTCAGTGCGGGGAGCGTGAAATGCGTGAAATCGAATGCTCGGAATAGGAACTTGAATGACAAAAGTATGAAGTTGACCGGGAAAACCTCGCGCTACAATGCCCCTTACTACTCAGCCTGAGTGCTCAAAATACGTATGTGATATATATTATATAGTGCGAGAAGATGAAGCCTTGAAAGGACGTCAGTGTAGCTAGTGTAGCTAGTTGAACGTGGTTTATTGCCAAGCTTTCGGTCTTTTCTTTAGACTTTCATCAGGGCTGTTATGTTAGTAGTATAACTCATCAGTCAGTCCGCAGCACCCGATAATTCGCTCGTATTTATTCAACTCGTATGCAAGCCCGCTTTAGGCTTGCATAATGAGCTGCGTAAGGGGATTTTGTCCTTGGACTTTCGGCAACAAAAATACACCTTATGTTCACAAATTTGGTATCAAATTCAAGGAAAATATGTAAACTATCGTCACATGTTACTCAAATTATTGTAAATGAAAAATATCATAGCGTAATTTGAGCTTGAAAAATGATGAAAAAAGTAATTCGTGCAGTACACTTTCAAGACGTCAAAAAATACCAAATTTACCTTGCGTCTCAATGAAAATGCTTTATTTGGTAGTCCATCTCCTAATCTTTGTATCCATGTAAATATCTTGACAATTTGTTGCTTAATCCGGTTAGGAACCAGTAAAATATACATCGATGTCAGTGCTGATCGGCTTGAAACCGTGCAATCTCAAGAGTAAGCTCTCTCATTGGACAGCGCCTGCACTCAGCGCTTGCATTACGTCATTACGCTGCTAAATAACGGTTTCATGCCACTTGCGGTTTCTTGGCACGCGTGTAGTTCAAGCGCTGAACGCACGCACTGTCCAATGAGAGAGCTCTTTCGCGCCACTGTACACTTTGTGCGGAGCATACTTCCGGCTTAGGAGTGAATTTTACAGACATTTCAAAACGGAAAAAAATAGTATAAATCATGCTTGCGTCTCCTTGACTCCAATATATGATGAGCATCTAAGTTTCCTCTCTACGAAAAAGCCAAAATCAGAAACAACAGTTTCTTAATCCGGTCAGGAACCAAAAAAGAATTTTAGGCGACAAAATCTTCCGTGAAAAGCAGGTAAAATTTACGCAAATTCAACTGATTATATAGTCATGATAAGATCCGATGTTATAGGCAAATTTAGTATCAAAATAAAGATCAAAGTCTGGAAAACAATTTACCGTGACTTGTAGTCATGACTAATGTATGTACAAGTCGCTACACTGTGAAAACCATAGCCCTATCAAAGTCTCGCAAAATCTCGCACGACGAGACACCTTTCGAACGCAAAGATCGTCAACGAGAGTGCTGAATAAATCTTGCCGGATCGGCTCATTAGCATACGTGCTGCGGACTGACTGTCATGTCATAATTACGCGATAGCCAGAAGACGACGCGTGGCTACTTATACTGTGCATGTACATGTTACACGTAGAATACCACAACGTCCAGTCTTGCACTGCTGTCATATCACTTATGTTCTATATCATTGTCAACAATACGAAAATGTTAAATAGCCCTATGTTACGTCACAAAGTATACAACACGAGGATATCAAATTGGCCATTATTGTTTGTATACTCTCATATTTCTTATAACCAATAACACGCGGATGTTCAGCCTGACATTGTTATACCCTTATAACCGGGGGGCCAAAACCTTAAAACAGAGGTCGAGTTGCACTCTCTCTACAAACTAAGTAGACCATGCTTATTTTCAAGTTTTTATTGTAACAAACAACATTCCACTGGTCTACCTCAAAAAATTTGTTGCGAAAGCCTCCAAATCCAAGATGGCGTCCAAAATGGCCGCCATATTTACTGAATTTGTTATTTGAATGATAGAATTCGACAGAAACATCAGATTTCAACAAATGTGATGTCATATGAAAGAGAATAAAAATTTCTACAAGTTGATACCATTTTTGTGGGTTATTGTGATAACTGGATTGAGATTTTAAGGAAAAAACACTAATTTTTTTATATTTTTCTGAAAAAAGGAAAATCATGAAAATGCTTGATTCGGCATAAATCAGAGAATGACTGAAGGATTATCTTGAAACGTTTCAGGAATTTTGTTTGACATATAATTAATATTTGGAGGAAATGAGGGGTCAGTACCGCTTTTTGTTCAGGAGTAATAATGTCTCAAACTTGAAAATTCACTTTGTAAAAATGGGCACTTTAGTTGTGACAAGACCTTGTTGGTCATAAAACAAGTCTGCGCATGTCAAGACTACTACACGCACCACTAGCACTGGCGCGTGTAGCAGTGCCAGTGGTGCGTGTAGTAGTCTTGGCAAACGCAGACTCTTGCTTTGACAAACAAGGGTTTGTGCCTGCAAACTAACTTTTCGTACCAAGTGGTAGCTCAGGTGACGCTGGTCGCTATTATTTCAAAGTAGATTGTTCTGAAGCAAATGAGATAAAGCAATTTTTTTTCTTTCAAATAGCGGTAGTTGCTTGAAACTTGGCACCAATCTTGTTATAGATAGTTTAAAGGACATGTTTTCCCTCATAGACATGCGGGTTGAGTGAATGCAGCAATATTAGTAGAACACATCAGTGAGAGTTTGAGCAAAATCAGACAATCTGTTAAAAAATTATGAATTTTTGAAGTTTCTACTTAGTCATGGCTGGATGGAAAGACTACTATAGCTTGTGATGTCACATGAGTACAACGATATAAAGAAAGAATAAAGAAAATTCAACATATTTCCATTTTTCTCGCATAACAAAAGAACACATGACTTCTCTCTCTCAGAAGGCAGGGGGAATAATATTACCATTAATATACGTCAGTCGCAAGTCGAAGAAATGTGCACTTTATTTAAAAAGTAAAGTCAAACTTTCACTGATGTGTTCTACTAATATTGCTGCATTCTCTCAATCCTTATGTATATGAAGGTGGACTTGTCCTTTAAGGCAGAATTCAGATCAACCACACACACAAAAAAAAAAAAAAATCAAGATGACAGCCATCAAAGTTGACATAGTTTATTGCACCAAATTAAATGTATTATCATGATTTTCATAAAAATTTTGTCTGTTGTACTATTTATATGTTTTTACATATTTCAAACATTGTAATGCTATTTCAAACCGTCTTAGGTTTTTATGGAGACATTTTTAAGACCAGTGATATTCTACTCTCCAAAAAAGAGAAAAAATCGAGTGGAAGTATTCACTTTTGAAGGAGTGAATAACAGAAAACAGTGAATTTAGAGTGAAGTTGGAGTGAATTTTGAATGAAAATGTTCATTTTCACTTATTTTAGAGTGACCTCAGGGAACACTCGTCATTCTTCGAGTGATCCCTGAGGTCACTCTAAAATGAATGAGAATGAACATTTTCACTCTCGAGTGATTCTGATATCTACTATGGGAAAGCATGAAATGGCCTAAGTTCAGATCAATAAATTGTGACACTATAACCAACATGAAATCAGCCTAAAAACAATGTAAGAAAAATCTTATAACAGTAAATACAGTTTCAGCATGCTTATTTGTAAATGTGAATATACAGCACGAAAAATACATTTGGACAGTCTTATTCGAAAAATATACTGAAAAATGATTTCGCACAAGATTGAGAAATTGCCGCCATGTCGGATTTTCCGGGGGGGGGGATCAGAAGGGCTTTCAAGGACAAGGATCTACGGACATTATTACACATAGTACCATCATTATTCACGTTTCTGCAACAGCAGAGTAGCATACAAGTAAAAAAAAGCATATCTTTGATACAGAAGCATTTCTTTTTCATCAAAGATTGGGCCTTACCCAAAATGAGTTCCACTGGAATGAGTTCCACCCCCCCCCCCCCCCCCACAAAAAAAAGACCCTCAATATGGTTTACACTATACAATATCGTTCGGATGTATAGAAACATATAATAGACAGCAATATAAATTAAATCATAAGTTGAGATTTAACTTTGACGCAACACACATAATGTATTGTTTACCATTGGGATATCACATTCGATTTATATGTGCAGGTTGGTTGTATCACAAAACATTCTACCATGTATAAAAATTAAAATAAAGACTAAATCATACGAAGATATCACCATTTCTTTACAAGAAACCATTAACCATGATAACTGTTGACAGCTAAGTATAAAAAACCCTGTTCTTATCAGATCTATTCAGTATATCTAATAATATTTGCAATGATTATACTGATTTAAGTTTGTACATTAGTTGTTCTATCCCTAACTCACAGTTTAGAACTATAGTTTGAGGAATTAACCAAAGGTGGGTTTTGGTTTTACGTGCACCTATGGTATATAATGCCTTGAACGACAACCTCAATCAATTACTGCCATCTTGAATTTTGTGCTGATACTATTTTTGTTGCTAAATATGACACATTGGCAAAATTTGTGCCAAATTCCAAGCTCCTATCTCTTTTTGGAAAATACTTTTTGTTCAATGTTCAATCTTATCTGCCTCAGAACAATCTACCATGAAATGCTACAGTAATAGCGACCAGTGTCACCTACCTGTCCACTTGGCATGAAAAGATAGTTTGCAGGCACTTATAAGTCAATAGACCATTACAGTATTACATGTGACCATGTAAACACATTGTATGCAAAATTTATAATGCATAGATATATCTTTTTTTTTTCAAGTTTTAGATATTAACATGTCAACAGTGTATGATATTGCTTGTAATTCCATAAATATGAATTATGTCTCCTCTCAGTAGATCTCAATCACAATCGCAGGTTTCAAAATAATTATTCAGTTCTTCTTTGATAAATACTAAATCATGCATTTTTACATTTCATTCTTTCTTCAAAACAATATAAAAATATGAAATTCCTCCCCCTCCCCCCATTTATCACAATACACAGCTAAAGTGGTATCAACTTTTAGGAAGCTTTTATACTCTCCTTCACATGACATCAAAGTTTCTGCAATCTGATGTCTTTATCAATAGAAATGTTAAATTCAATAAAAATGGCGACCCTATTGGACCGTATCTGTACTTTGGAGGTTTTTGCAACAAATCTACTGAGGTGTACTTACGAAACATTGCTTAGTACGCTTAGTAACTTTATGTATGGTCTTATTCATAGAGAGAGTGGAACTCGAAAAGTAAGCACAAACTTGGATTTGACCCTCTGTGACATCTTTGGAAACAGATGCGTGTAAAAACATGATATTATGTAAAATGAGATTTCAAGTTTGAGACATTACAACTCCTGAACCAAATACAATACTGACCTTTTAATTTTCTCCAAATATTGATTATATGGGAAAGATGTTAATTTCTACATGGTTTTCGTAAAACATTTTTTATTATTTTTTTTTTACTTTTTAGAGAAATATTTGCGGTGCATTCTGAACAATGTCTCCATAAAAACCTAAGATGGTTTGAAATAGCATTACAATTTTCAAATTTATATAAAAACCATATAAACAAACCACATAAGCAAAACAGACAAAATTATATCAAAATCGAAATGATACATTTACTCTGGCGAAACACACTATGTCAGCTTTGATGGCCTGCAATCTTGATTTTTTTTTTTTTTTTGAGTGATTGATCCAAATTTTGTTAGAAACTTTCTAAAGCCAGGTTGTTTCAAGCTTCTACCTCTATTTGAAAGAAATTTTTGCTTCATCTCATCTGCTTCAGAACAATCCACTTTGAAATAATAGCGATCAGTGTCACCTAAGCTGCCACTTGGTATGAAATGTTAGTTTGCAGGCACAAACCCTTGTTTGTCAATGCAAGAGTCTGCGTTTGCTAAGACTACTACAGGCACCACTGGCACTGCTACACGCGCCAGTGCCAGTGGTGCGTGTAGTAGTCTTAACGCGTGCAGACTTGTTTTATGACCAGCAATGTCTTGTCACAACTAAAGTGCCCATTTTTACAACGTGAGTTTTCAAGTTTGAGACATTATCACTCCTGAACAAAAAGCGGTACTGACCCCTAATTTTGTCCAAATATTAATTATATGTAAAACAAAATTTCTGAAACGTTTCAAGATAATCCTTCAGTCATTCTCTGATTTATGCTGAATCAAGCATTTTCATGATTTTCCTTTTTTCAGAAAAATATTAAAAAATTAGTGTTTTTTCCTTAAAATCTCAATCCAGTTATCACAATAACCCACAAAAATGGTATCAACTTGTAGAAAATTTTATTCTCTTTCATATGACATCACATTTGTTGAAATCTGATGTTTCTCTCGAATTCTATCACTCAAATAACAAATTCAGTAAATATGGCGGCCATTTTGGACGCCATCTTGGATTTGGAGGCTTTCGCAACAAATTTTTTGAGGTAGACCAGTGGAATGTTGTTTGTTACAATAAAATCTTGAAAATAAGCATGGTCTACTTAGTTTGTAGAGAGAGTGCAACTCACTCGTTAAATAAGCGAGTTTTGGGGGTTTGGCCCTCCGGTTATTATGAAATGTAACCAATAATGTGAATTGATGAACTCATTGCGTTTTGTTATACAACAACTACGAACCCATTGATCAAATGGCCCTCATAGACTCACGCTAGCTAGACTTATACTGCGAGCAGGTGCAGCCATGTTGTTATAACATTATGTATACCAGTGAGTCATCTTATATATTACTTCTGGATACAGCCCTGATGAAGGTCTAGAGAAAAGACCGAAAGCTTGGTAATACAAAACCACGTTGAACTTGCTACGTCCTGTGAGCGCTTCACCTTCTCGCACTGAATAAATAATGAAGGAGCTACGCTGCTTCTGTACACGGTCGGGACCCCTTCTCGCACTCTCTCTTTCTCTCCCTCTTCCTCTTTCTGTTATAAATAAAGGACACATGTTTGGTGCTTTGTTTCTTAAACATGCGCTTCAGAGGCAAGATGAAGTGCTTTTATGCCCTGATAGGTTTTCTTCACATCTATCACATCTATCTATCTATCTATCTATCTATCTATCTATCTATCTATCTATCTATATTCAAATATACGCATATGAAAAATGACAGAAGCTTTATACCTAGCACCGACATTTTACCAGACATATACTTCCTATCTATCCATCTATCTATCTATCTATCTATCTATCTATCTATCTATCTATCTATCTATTTATTTATCCATCTATCTATCTATCTATATTTCAATATACGCATATGAATAATGACAGAAGCTTTATACCTAGCACCAACATCTTACCAGCCATATACTTCCTAATGCTATCTCCTTCCGGAAAAGGCCTGTAGACGGTGTAGGGTACCAAACACGCTGCATTGAATATTCGTCTTTGGTTTCCTGGAAATCTGACTTGAATGTCGCCATTGATCATCTTCGTTACCTGTCCTGACTTCCCGAGATACTGTTAGTTTGGGAGGAAATGAAAAACAAAAAACAAAAAACATGACCAACAGAAAAAGATAAGATTTTTAGTTACTCGACATTTGCTCCGTCGGCAATTGCTCCGCCAAGCTTACTCTGACCAGTATTGTTCCACCTATTGCTACACCGACATTTGCTCCGCCAACATTTGCTCTTCACCGACAAATTTTTCTTTTGTTCCGCCGACGTACTATAACCGATAAAGCATTTGAATAAATTGATAGTTACTGATTTGTCTGCACTCCAATTTCATCTCTTTCAAAGCACTGGGTAAGAAAAAAACAACAATTGTATAAAACTGTTTCTAATACAATATCTAAACGTCGCCTGATTATTATAATCTCACACAGAATTCATAAAAAACCCAACATTACTATATCAAAAGAGCTTGAGATTTCAATAGAGAATTTAATCTTCGGCGGAGTCGATGTCGGCCGAGCAATATGTCGCGGCGCATGTGTCGCCGAGCATTTGTCGCCATTTTCGGAGCACATGTCATGGAATCTTTTTATTTTTGTATACATGTATGTTATACATTAGCGGTACTCCACTGGAGAAGACAAGAATATGTAGATAAATTTGTTTTTGTCTTTTAATTTACGACTTTAAAATGAAGCAATTCCAGTATCACCTTGTTACACCCTTATTCTTTATTTTCAGCACTGTTATTCTTATTTTCTCTGATGCGCCCGGCAATAATTCTGTAGGCTTAAATGTGAACTTTGTCGTTCTTACCTAGTATATACAACAGTGTAACTGTACAGTGTGCTTTTGAAAAATGAGATAAACAATAACAATTGACATTAAATCATAAAAACGATACTAATTATAATAATAGCTATGATGTCATTCAAAGCGATGATCAGAGATGATAACACCAACGGTAAGAATGATAACCATAATTGCTATCATCATAATTATAATAAGAAGAAGCGATGGCTCAGTCAAAGTTCATTCAAACCTCTGTGATGTCATTGTCCCTTCCTCCACGATCTCCTTGTAATCTCGTTACCATGTCTAAGTCCATGCTGACAAATACCCTCTGACCTGGGCAATAAGTATAGAGCTGGTATTGGAAAGGGGTATAAAAACAACCATGAATTGGTGGTAAATTGCAAATTGTTTAAATTTCTTCTGAAAATGCAAATGGCTTCACTTTATTGTGCGCGAAGCACACCCTGCCTCTTCAGAACTTGAGATTCAAACTGATATAGAAACATCACAACATTTTGTCTCAAAATATTCCATTGGTGCATTAGCGTGTTGCTAGTATAGATAGTTAGAGATTTCATCTTTCGTTGCATTTGAAAAGCAATGTTTGTGGTTTTTTCGCCTTAAAACTTGTTCCTCACATAATGTCCTCCTAGCCCTTAACGAACTTTAGTTATGGGAGAGTAATAATTATGAATCAGGTGTAATGAATTAGGAATAAATTTTTCATCTATTTCTTTGTTATTTCCTTTGTTTTATTTTTCCATCTGAGAAGATGGCTGGATAATCCATATTCAGTTGCACTTGCTGGTCTTCCGTGGGCACGTTGGGGTCCAGCTGAATGTGAGGCGGGACCACTTCACCGGGTTATGCACTCCTGCTCTTTGCTATGAATGATTGAAGGATCTTTTACGTGCATAAGTTGTGACTCTCTCACACAAGGGACCTCCACTTGTGTTTTGCCTCTTACTAGAGGGGACAATATGATTCCACATCATGCCCGATGTTTTCTTTTTTAATGGTTTTACCCTATTTCGAGGGTGCTTGATCCGAATTTGGATGATGCAACTGTTGTAACCTTGAGGGTTTTCAGATATTCAAATTGGCCTCCTAAATGGCCGCCATAAATCTGAAATTCCTATATATTTCCCCATAAGTAGTGAAAATGCAAACAAAAATGAAGATTTGCCTTACTTAGAGGGCGATGAATCCGAATCTGGATGATGCCAGTTTTGCATTCTTGAGGATTTTGAGATATTCAAAATGGCCACCAAAAATTGAAATTCTAATATATTTCCTTTGAAATGGTGAAAAGATTGAAATCATTGATGGCCTCTACCTATTTCGGGGGTGCTGAATCGGAATCTGGATGAAGCACCTCTTCCATCCCTGAGGTTTTTGAGATATCCAAAATGGATGCCAAAATTGAAATTTTGATTTAAAGGGATGGTACAGTAATGATGGAGTTAAGGATTTGGCTTGAACATTTTTGCGAGATACCAAGAAACCACTTATGAAATGGTACAGAGCATGCCATTCTAAGAGGAATTTAAAGTTTATTTGATGAAAATCAGTTTTGGAATGGCTGAGATATCCAAAAATAAAGTAAAACAAAGGGATCGTAATAAAACGTGGGTCCCACATTTTATTAGTATTGATCTGTTTTGTTTTGATCTCAGCCATTTCATAACCAATTCTTATCAAATGAACGTTTAATTCCTCTCGGAATTACATGCTCTTTCATATTTCAGAAGAGGTTTCTCCACCAAAACTATACGAGCCCTATAAGCATATCCTCATAAAATGGGAATGATTTTGAAGTTCAAGATGGCCGCCAAAATGGATATCAAAACTCTTGAATATCTCAAAAACCTCAAGGATTCAAGAGTTGCATCAACCAGATTCGGATTCAGCACCCTCGAATCAGAGTAAACACATCAATCTATTCTCAATTTCGAACATTTCATATTGAAATACTTAAAACTAAAACCACTAAATCTTTTCAAGTTTTCATCATCTAAATTGAAATTACAGCAATATAATTTTTGGCGGCCATCTTGAATATCTCAGAATCCTCAAGAATGCAAAAGTTTCATCATCCAGAATCAGATTCAGCACCCTCAAAATACGGAAAACCTTCATTTTTGTGTCCAAAGTCTCACCATTGATATAGGAACTTCACATTTTACGGCCATAATTTTGGGGCCATTTTTAATAACTCAAAACCCTCATGTATACGCAAGAGTTGCATCATCCAAATTCGGATTCAGCGCCCTCGAAATAGGGGGAAACCTTTAAAAAACATCGGGCATACGGTAAAACAAGGTTAGGCCAAAAATCTGACTTTGGTACCCGGACTGTAACCAATTGGAATAGGCCTATATCTGTAAAATCAGGAGTGGGCAATTCTCTTCCCCAATGATGTCTATGAAATCTTGCCAACATAAATGTGCGTCGGCACTTAAAGGGTCAATAGCTTAGAGTAATCTCCTCAAATCACAAGTGATCCACAATAACAGAACAGCAACAATAACCACCAAGAAACCCCTCAATCTCAAAGGCTATACCTTCCATCTACTTTACCTTTCTCAATGCAGATGGATTCATCCATACAGTCTGTTGACAACCTGTGAAGTTGACGGCGAAGTTGCCTTGTTCTGATCGCTGTGTTACAACGCCCACCTTTCCAAGATTCTGCTAAAAAAATCCAAAGTATCATAAAGTGTACAAACATAATTCTCACAATTTCTATCTGTGTGTGTGTGTGTGTGTGTGTGTGTGTCTGTGAGTGCGCGAGCGCGAGTTTTAATTTTTGTGCGTGCATTGATTACATGTCTACGGGGCCGAAGTGAGTCATTTATATCTTTTAAACACGTAATACGGAGATCGGTCGTAAGATCGTTTATAAAAATAGATCATACACAGACACAAACGCACACTTTTTGTTTTAGGATTATTCTTTATTTGAATTTCATTCAATATCAGGTCCATGTTAACAACGAAATTAATAAAAAAAAAACAGCAGCTGTTATTTTTCTCTTGTGCTGCTAAATCATTTTTTTCCGAACATACAGTACAATATATTTTAGGGTGGTTTTTTTTAAATCATACCATGTTTATAAGAGAAATGCACACGCACACACACACACACACACACGCACACACACACACACTCACACACACAAACACACACACACGCACACACACAATATTGCTTTCTGATAGACGTACCTCTGCATCCATCTCTGGCAGCGCACGACGTTGTTGAAGTTCCCGCAGTTCTTCAAGACTCGCTATCAGAACCACTTTGTCCTGGATTTTAATTTCCTCCGCATCTCCTATAAATTCAACATTAAAGGGATTGTACAGTACTGGTTGGGGTGGGGATTCATGTTTTGAACATTCTTAAGTGAGATAATGAGAAACCTCATATGAAATATGAAAGAGCATGTAATTTTAAGAAGGATTCAACGTTTATTTGATGAAAATTGGTTTTCAAATGGCTGAGATATCCAAAAAAGTGATAATAATAAAAGGCGACATGCCACAACTTTATTAGGATCTCTTTGTTTCACCTTGTTTTTGGATATCTCAGCCATTTCAAAACCGATTTTCATCAAATAAACTTTTGATACCCCTTAGAATTGCATGCTCCTTGACGTCTCATAGAGTGGTTTCTGACTATCTCGCAAAACGTTAAAAGCTAAATCCTCACCTGGACCAGAACTGTACACACCCTTTAAGCATGTAGTTGCTTCATTACATAACGTTGCCATTTTGTATGCGGTTTTTACATTTTGATTGTTTTTCATATTAATTTGTTTTTTGTCAATATCACCAACCCCTCCCCCCCCCCAAAAAAAAAATAAACAAACACAAAAAACACATAAACTTATAAAACTTTAAAATTTTAACCAATTTCTATAGAGCTAATTTCCCCTTTTCACATCAGATCTTGACGGGCCTTCATGATTTGATTTTGTCGTATTTACCAAAGTCATGATAGACATGGAAATCTTACCACAATTCGGCAAGTGTGCCTGGTATATCTCTCCACCCTGCCCGGGAATGGTGCACATAGCTGTAACGTAGACTTTTCCAACCCGTACACTGTGCACATTATTTGACCTGACACCATCACGAAATTCGACAGTGACCTGCTGACAGACCTGCCCACATCCTTGTTCCGTTTCTGCATCACGGGAGGTATGGGCAACAATTTTACCCGGTCCGGTGTCTGAAGACAAATAAAATCACAACAATCTGGTATAAAGGCTGAGATGTCCAACTCATTTAAAAATATGAAGTACGTTGTGATTCGATTATTTTCGTCTTATGCAGATCGAGGATACCGAGCCAATACCGCTAAAGAAATAAAATTTGTACCATGTAAAGAAGACAAAGTTCTTTGTAAATGTTGTAATCTATTATGATCTAGAGGCATCCCTTACGTTAACTGCATCTCTCTCAAATATATTTTTTTTTTGGTGGTAACATTACAACCAAATGAATCACACTCTGACTTAAGGACGCGTGGTGAACATAGTAACGTGAATATCGATGGAAAAGACAGAAACCTGCAAACTGAATCCTACCGTGTATAATATTGTAGACTCTTAGTGATTTTTTTTTTCAGTGATGCGACCGATTTTCTGCTCACCCGATGCCACTCGTTGGACCCAGGAAGGGAACCTGACTACCTTCGCGCCGGGGAAAAAGCCATATATTGGTAAGAAAGACGACGAACATCTTGGTGGCATTTTTGGTCTAATAAAGACGTCATTTTCAAAGAGTGGGAGAGAGAGAAAGGGACAAAGAAAGGGAGAGACAGAAACAAAGAGCAAAAAAAAAGTAATAACCTCGAAAAGCCTTCATGAGATACCCTGCAAAATGGAAATAATCATTTCGTTATTCGTCAGCTAAATAAATCATCACTTCACCTAGTGAATTTGCAACTACATCCCACATTGTTGGTTTCATTAAAAGGATTTGAGGGAATGAACAATTTGTAATGGCAATTTGATTACACCTGCGTCTAATTGTGTACATTCTCTTTTAGGTTTCGTAATCTATCGCTTCTTTTAATTACAAAATCATCAATATGTAATTAAGTTCTTTGCTTATATAAATGGCAGTTAGCCACAGCTTGACCCAAACACACCCTTGTGATCTCACTAGTTACCCCATGGATGACTTTTCGGAGCGCTGCACTCTCATGAACACGTGCCGAATGTCATGCTTGTCCCCCATGTAACAGTCGGTGCAAAGGTCAATTCCATAGCATTCTGTGCAACGCCATCGATGCCCCTCGATTTCAGACTTGTTACACCCGTCACACCATACCCTGCTGTGAACCTCTCCTACAGAGATGGACATGGATGGAGAAAAAAAAAATGACCAGTCATGTGACCGTGTAATACAGTTAAACGGAGCAGATTAGGAGCGTTAAGGATGACGATAGTGATAACAATTTAGACATTGATAATGACAGCACCAATAACAATAAGACTATGAACAATAATAATGGCTAATCATTTTTGCACTTGCAGAAGTTCGTCGACGGGTGTTTCCATTATTGAATGCATACCATTACATTTCTTTCGATTTAAAGCAGCATGTAATTTTAAATTAAGAAAGAATTTATTTCGCAGTGAGGCTTATTTTTGAGCACATAAAATACTATAGTATTGATGCTGAGTTATATATTTTGTTCAATAATTTTGTAGTGAGGGGTCCACGACTTGCAAGACAAGAGTTTTGGTAGATATCTGCATTTCCGCTGTAATTAGATCAACTAATATCAATATCAACAGTCCTTTATTAACTTTTTTGTTATTTTCAGTTCATGAAAAGAACATTATATTTCATTTTCATGCTTTTGCATACATTTTTATTATAATGCCGGTGAAAAAAGGAAACGAAATAAATCAATTTACTTTTAATTCACATTTTGAGGTTACTCAATATTCGCCAAAGGATGGATTAAGACTGAAATAATTATTCAACCAAACCTCGTCAAAAATATTTTTGCTTTTGTACTGGTTTGTTTTAGATTTTGTTTTCTTGTGGTTTTATTAGGAAAGGGGGTTGGATGTGTGTAGGCGTTGCCTCCTTTTTGCGTCGATAAACATGTCTCAACATGAACGTACACCATAAAGGTAGCAAATTTTCGCCCCAGAGCATAATATTATCGGTTACAGCTCGTTATTCCGAAGGCTCGTTATTCCGAAGGCTCTTCAGTCCGAAGATCCCTTATTCCGAAGGTTCGTTTTTCCGAATTTCATTTTCGGATGAACAAATCTTCGGAATAACCGCGAACCTTCGGAATAACGCCACAAATGTTCGGATTAACGAATCCTTTTTCATTTTCGGATTAACGAACCTCTAGGTATAGGGAATTTGCGTGTTTCGGATTAACGAACCTTCGGAATAAAGAACCTTCGGAATATCGAACCTTCGGAATAACGAACAGCACCCATTATCGACATATTTTCCTTGTGAAATGCACTGGAATCGATTGAAATTGTCATCAGCATCTCTTCTTACATGTTGCTGTGTTTGGTTGTTTTAAAAAGACTACTTTTCAATGGATACTGCAATTTTTCTCACAGGATATTATTTCTTTCACTTACAAAAGAATAGCATAACATCTGAATCTTATTCTGTGCATTGCACTCTCAACAAAAAGATATGTTTATGGGTTTTACATTTTCAAGTCACGTTCTATTAATAATTTGTTCGATAAAGCTTCATTAATGATTTTGATATACAAATGGTTAATGCTAACTTAAAGGGAATTACAATGATAATAATAATGAAAAGTAACTTAAGGCCAATATTACTATGTGATATTGTTGTTGATACACATACAAAAACAAACAATAAAGCTGAAGAAGATGAAAGCATTCATAACAAAGGTAAAGGAGACAATTTTAGAGTGAAAATGTGAAAATGAGCGTTGATAATGAACAGCGTTGAAGAGGACATAAGAAATTCTTTACCAGCAAGTGCACTGTCAAGGACTCTCAGATCGAACGCCCCTTCGTGTCCCGCCCGATAAAGTCCCTTACTGCCCACGTCCCACTGCACCAATCTTGTACTGCTCGGACAGCGTGGTGTGAACCGACTCTTCATACTTATTATGGTGCCCATGTGACTTGGGCCGCCATCTTGGTCCTTGTAGATCCAATCAACGCCGCGTATGACACGGAAACCAACGTCAAATTCCATGCGTGGCCTAATGCATGAGAGAGAAATGGCTCACAAAACATAACCCGGAGAAAGTTCAAAGTGTGTACAGGTGTAGGTAAGTATTGCTGCACGTATCAGGGTATTTACATTACTCTTTGCATCAGCATACAGAATGCTCCCATACAGTGATTGAATCTTCTATGCACCACTCATAAATGCAATTAAAATGTAGCACGATAATCAAGAATGCGTAATATTCAATCATTATGTCATAACAATACACATGTTACAACTTTTAGCCCTCATCGTGATAAACACATCAATCACTCGTGATAGAATCAGACTTAAAGGATACCTCCGCATGATTTTCAGATTTTTGCATTTGAACAACTACAAATTAGTTATGCTGAGGGCAGAGTTTCAGAATTTATGATAACTGGGATGAAGAATAAGAATATTTTCAAAATTTAGAACAAATTGCAATGAACAAGGATGATGACATGGCAGAGTCACCATAAGTATGCATGAGTTGGGGCTCAAGGAAGCAGAACAAAAAAAGAAAGCATGCATAGATTATACACAGGTGAACTCGCAAGCAAGTAGTATTGTAATGGAATTACACTGCTACATTTCTGAAATATGTGAACCTCCTATGTCATCAACCTTGTTCAGTGTCATTTGTTTAAGGTTTTTCAAAGTATTATTTCTCTGATCAAGAACCACAATAAATTCCACAAATCTATACACGGAGTTGTCGATTTATGTACTACATGATGTGAAATTATGAAAATCGTCTGGAATGTCCCTTTAAATGTAATAAGAATTACCCACATGTTGCGCAAACAAACAACCAAACTTCACCTGGATAAAGATTATCACTGTCCATACTTCTGTTTTTTGATAAAGAATACCAAGTGGGCCTCTTTGACATCTGTTATTTTTTCTATGATTACATTTGATGTTATACCAGTAATTAACAGATTATTACTCTATACTGTCCATACGTTCGCTACATTTATGCTTTTTGAAGCATGTATGAATGATACAGCGCCTTGAACAGATCAATTACGCCTTTAATGATTGATTCATAAGGCAGACCTTTAGCATGTAGAAACTATGACCAAATCTGAAAATATAGTAAAAGTACAGGCACTCAGATTGATGTCCTCAGCACTATATGTATCAGTTTGTTTAGTGCCATACTGAATGATAAGCATGGAATCAACAGATTGCATAGCTACTTACAGTAAGAGACGAGAGCAGTCGTCAAAGCATTTGCTTTAATGCCTGAAATCTGTGGAGCAAATGTAATCCTTCCCCAACAGTTTAACTGTAACCATTTTGGATTGAAAGATATGAATATCGAAAGTATCGCGGGTTCGCGTTCACACGATTCCTGAAGATTTCAAACAAACATTTTTTTTTTTCACTAGTTACGGAGCAACATGATATGGAATCCTGATGAAAACTCGAGATCTAACCGATGATCAAAAGCATCACCAATTACCAATTGATGTCTCACCTTCATCGAAATTATTTTCCTCAATAAATTCTCAACTTCATGCAAAACGTTGCAAGTAGACCTGTACATAGCCTTAACTGCCTTAAAGGATGTACATTGGAATGGAGTACTATCAAGGCTCTCATTCAGAAGATGAGAAAGAAAAACTAGAAGTTTTAGTTACCAAATATCCATGTCTGCGCGCTTTGGCTTTGCCCTGGCCCACTGTGTGGCAGATGTAGAAAGAGATAGAGATAGAGAGAATAAATCTTGTATGATATCATATTTTAACAGACAATGGTTACAGATGAAAAACCTGAAAACGTAAACTAATCTGCGCACAACACACACACACACACACACACACACACACAATATATATATATTTATATATATATATATATATATATATATATATATATATATATATGAAGACCTGAATATAAGAACGACCCAAGTCCAATTTTTGGCCAAATTCAGTTTGACTTGGGAAATTGTAGCTTATGCATGGACTCATCTTGTGTATAAATGATAAATCCTAATTACCCCCGGAAGTGCCTAAAATAAATGAGTTAAATCTTATATGAATGTAAGAATGAAGGACTTGGGTCATTCTTACATTCATATTATAGCGCCCTCTCTCTTCCTTCTCTCATCTCTATAGCAGAATATCATGTATATGAATCAAAGAACGACCCAAGTCCATATGATTCAAAGAACGACCCAAGTCCATCACACAAAATGGCCTCTCCACAAATAATGTAAATGTTAATTGTCATAATAATATATGTTCTAATTTGTATATACAATGTTGCCTTCCCATCACAGTTAAATAGAATATTATTGGACAAATAAAAAAGATATGAAGTTTTTTTTTTAAGTTTACTCGAAATGGTCTTCCATGGACTTGGGTCGTTCTTATATTCAGATACTCATATAATTATATATGTATATAAATATATATATATATATATATATATATATATATATATTAGATTTAAGATAAATCATATGCGAGAGACAGCTAACGAGAGATTCTCAACGGCAAAACCCACCAACCCATAACGTATATACCAAACAGAGTCTTGGTTCCCTAGCAAACTGTCTGTTCCCTTGCTGGGCGAAGTATCACAGAAATATGTCAGCGGTAAAACATGACAAGGTAAAGGGGATCATGGGTAAAAATATAACAAGTAAAAATGTCAAGAGAAAAAATGTTACAGGAGAAAATGTCAGCAGTAAAACTTTCAGTGGTAAAAATGTCTGCAGTAACTCACAGGTTGAAATGTCAACGGAAAAATGTCACAGGGGAAAAAAGTCAGGGGTAAAAATGTCAGCGGTAAAAATATCACGCTTAAAGAAGTCTTGGGTAAAAACGTCAAGGGTAAAAAAATGTACCAGATTAAAATGTCGGGGAAACATGTCAGGAAAACGACTTCTCAATAAAGACCGTAAACAGTTACTTATTGCTTTATTTTAGACCTGCATGATGCATGTTATTTTTTATACCCTCGACATTTTCCCCTAACATTTTTATCCGTGGCATTTTTACCTTTCATATTTTAATCGCTGAAAATTTTTACCGCTGGGCGTAGTCATTTCAAACACAAAATAATAGTATATGTAGTACAATATAGCAACTTTCAAGCCACGCCCTTAAACAAACACACACACACACACACACACACACACACACACACAGACAACTCCCTCCCTCCCCCCCCCCAAAAAAAAAAACACCCCAAAACAAAACAAAACAAAAACACGAGCAGGTTTCCATCACAGTCGACCGGGGTCATCCCACAAGACCAACACCCACGAGTCATACGGTCCACGAGACCGACATAAAAAATAGGTCCATAAGTCATACTCCTGAGCCCGATGTTTAAACGGCTCACGAGTCAAACAGCCCATAAGTTCGATACTACGTAGAAAAGGCTCACGAGACCGACACTATGCAAAGAAAGCCCATGAGACCGACACTACGCAATTAATGCTCACTAGACCGACAGTACGCAAAAGAGGTTCACGAGACCGACACTAGGCAAAGAAACCCCATGAGACCGACACTAGGCAAAGAAGGCTCTCGAGACCGACACTAGGCAAAGAAAGCCCACAAGACCGACACTACACAGAGGTTCACGAGACCGACAGTACGCAAAAGAGGCTCACGAGACCGACACTAGGCAAAGAAGGCTCACGAGACCGACAGGATGAACAGCGCCATCTACATGTCAATTACAAGTACGTACCTGTACAGGGTGTTCCATAAAGGGGGAAACTACATACAAGCGGGTGCAATTTCATCACGCTATCGAGCGAGAGATTGTAACTAATTGAACAGCACCATCCACTTATCAAAAACATCAAGTATATACATTACTACACGTGTGGCTTTTAGGAGGCAATTCTGTCACGCTACGGGGAAGGACATCGTTACCATTTATATATATTTTTTTTTCAAATAAAATTGTACTCTTCATGGGACCCCCGTTCTAAAAAATGAATAAATAAAAGATGACAAGAACGATGTATAGTTTAATTTTAGATCTTGATAATGACATCGTGCTACTTTTAATAGGCTTTCCCAATTTCTATAGCTAGAAGATGTACAGGATGTAAGTTTTTCCCCTTTTCTTTCTCGCTCCACTAGTTAAGTAGGACTTACCCGCCTGCTAAGACGTTTTAGAGTTCAATTTGTAATTTTCTTGGTAACTATAATGTATGACATTCGACGGATGGAATCATTGTATATCGCAGCGATTCACCTCTATTTCTGGCTTGTGTTTGTAAAATCATTCTTCTCAAAACTCTACATTTCTACATTTTTCATTAAATAGAATAGCTGTTTTCATGGATGCATCTTCTTTTTCCGAATTCTTAACGCTACCTTAATAGACGACCACGTTATTTTCTGTGATTTTATACTAAATTAACACCTTCAGAGATGACTATTCCCCCTCCCGATCATGTAAAGCAGGTGAGCACTACAACATTGACCATTTTATGAAATATTTCCTTTTAAACGTCATTTTACAGCTGGGTAGTTTTCTGCTTGGTTGATCTGAATATCTCCTTTTTCATCTCTCATATCTTCCTTATGCCTTTATCTGGACACCCTATACAATTAATTGGTCTTTAGGTGGCGTGTTCATCCTGTCGGTCTCGTGGGCTGTGTTTGCTTAGTGTCGGTCTCGTGAGCCTTTTGTGCGTAGTGTCGGGCTGTATAACTCGTGGGCTTATTTTACGTGATGTCGAACACTTTTTTTTCTTTAAAGCGCCGAGTCACTGATTTTCTTTTCCCTTGTTTTTGTTTTCTTTCTTTAGCAAAATGCGTTTCGTATATTAAGATTAAGATTTTAATGAGTAGATCTATAATTGGTGTTGTATTATATTCGTATTACATATAGATAGGGCCTCATTACGTCAAGCTCTGCTTATGATGACGGTTCCCTGTATTGATTTCTCCTTTGTTCATAAAGACAGTATGTTGTGTTGATTCATATGTCATTACAGACTGATGTTGTTATGAAATTGACATTTCTTGTATTGATTTGTATGTTAAACTCTCCCCCCTTTTTTTTGCATAGTATTATTACTCTATATCACTTAGTTTTCATTTGTTGAAAATGCAGAAATAAACCAAACCAACCAAACCAAAACAACTCGTGGGCTTTACTTACTTAGTGTCGAACCTGTGGGCTGTATAACTAGTGGGCTGTATGACTTGTGAGCTGTATGATTTTTGGGCTGTATAATTCGTGGGCTCTATGACTTGTGGGTGTCGATCTCGTGACATGCACCCGGTCGACCTTGCTTGGTAGGGCTGTGAAATGCAACCCGGTTGTCCTATTGGTTGATGCGTTGTACTATAAATGCAAAGGGAAGTCTTAGTTTCGGATAGGTTTATCGGTACCTTTAGTATAGAACCGTTTTGTATTGCATCGATGATCTAATGGAAAGGACAAGTCAGCAGTCCATTGTAAAAAACAGAAAAAAATAGTGCAAAAGCAGTTACAGCGTTTACTCCGAAAGCAAGGATCTCGAGGCAGATGTCCGGATCGAGGTTAGGCTATACATGGACATACAAGATAGGTCTTGTTATACATTTATGTTTCCATGGTTGTCAACATAATCATGTGCCTCTATTCTAACATTGTGGACGGATAACAAATAGTACTATGAATAGCAGTGATCAAACACGAAAAGATCCTACTGTAACTATTTGATTGTTTGTTTTTTTTTTTGTTTTTTTTTTTGTTTTTTTTTTACCAAAGGCTCCTTTCATCATTTTAGTAAGATCGCCATGTTTTTGGTAACGTTCACATTCCTACTGCTATGATTCCCCGAAATGAGTGTAAGAATGCACAATCTTGCAGCCCATGGGATTATTGTAGAGCTGAATTAATGCACTACACGTCTTCTACAATCTACATTTCTATGGATACAGACATCACTCACTTGCATACAGTTTAGATGTATTTGAATTATTTCATTGTTTATGTAGAAGTCAATCACTGTGACGGAAGAACTATTTCTATAACGTAAGCATTGCGATTAATTATGTTCAAACTGGATCAAAGGGTTCATGGTAATGACGTTTTGTAAGCTATCTAAAACTGAGCTTTAGTCATGCACGTACATCTGTATTAGTGAAACTGCAGAATGACCCTTTCATTGAAAATAAGTAGAATTTATAGCAATATTTACGAGCCAAGTTATTAATACACTCACCCGTTTTATGTCGAGCTATGCCAGGGTACTGTACAACGCAACAGGTGAACATTGCTGCATCACTATTGCGAAATCCCCCACAACTGTCGTGCAATATTGCGACACATAGATGAATCTCATTTCCGCTGTCACTGCAGGATCGTTAGTCACAATGTTGGAGAATCCTTTGTACAGAATTGCGTCATAAAATGTAGGCAGCCCTCGAGACTGCGCAACCAGTGGGGAATCCCTGCGCTGCATGCAATGCGTAGTATGTTTCTCCTGTCAACATGCTCAATTTTAAGCCAATTACCGAGTATGAAGTCCAACGTCAATTATTTTCTCTGACGGTAAATACAGCATGTGGTCATGACACGTACTATCCCAGCTAAGCTGCTATGAGATGAAAAAGTTCCAAATTCATTGAAAGTGGCCAAAGTAAGATTTATCTTTAAAAAAATTGAAGGGGTCGGTGCAATATAGTGCTAACCCACACTTCCGTCAAAATTGAGTTACATGCATTTTCATAATCCTTATCCTTCACTCTAACCTCCGTGAAAATATCATATTTGAATTCAACCAATAAGAAAAAAAAATGCATGCATTCATGTTTTATCAATGTACAATGTATGGACTTTCCAAACATTCAACAGCGATTACCTCAAAATGAACATTGTGTGGGTTAGCACTATATTGCACCGACCCCTTCAATTGATTAGGAAAACCCTTGAAAATATCGTCCAATATCTGTCCTATAGGTTAAGGCTATAGGAAAAAAATGATTAATGATAGATTACTTCATTTCTTCGAAGACTATGAAAAAAAAAGTATAAACATCAATAATGCTTTGGAAAGAAATATATTACAAAGCTTTCCCGACTCAACTTGATTAATGATGTTATTCAGTCTATAGATAAAAGGATGGTTACTATATACGAACTTTCATTGATTTCATAAAGGCATTTGACACAATAAATCATACTATGTCGTGTAAGAAATCTGATTATGGGGCGCAAGGTATGCCCTTCCCATGGGTTAAAGATTATTTAGCTGACAGACTTAAGTAACTTCGTGAGCTGTAATGATGTGATTTACAAACCAAATGCCCGAACCAATAACTTGCGATCTCAGGATTCTGTTTTTGGACCAGCTCTCTTTCTATACCGCATGCCCCCCCCCCCCCAAAAAAAAAAAAAATCACAACGCAACAATAACTTTACAAATAGTGAATCAATCAAAATACAATTTCAGGGTATGAATTTATAACTTATTACCGACATCTTACAGAAAACCCCGTCCTATTCTCTTCAGTGGTCAAAGAGAAATGAGGGTTTTTTAGAGCACTATCAGGAATCCCTTCCCTCCAAGTTTTCTCCATTGTGTTCATACATTAATATGCAGTTCAAGAGCATCCAAGTGCGTAACGTGGAAGAAACACACCCATGCAATGTTTTATAACGATCCACATTTCTCTCTGACCACTTAACCAAAATGAATGTGTGTGTGATTTTTTTTTTTTTTTGCAACATGTAGGTAAGATGTTATATTTTTAGACCCTGAAATAGCATTCAGGCAATTTAATGATATTCAAGGTTTACAATGCGGATATCCCGTTGTTGTATTTTTTTAAGGACATTATACTGTACGGTATAATAATGACTTATAAAATTCAGATGATTATACTTCGCTCTTAGACTGTTTACAAATGATTCCCATCAACTTTGTATATTTACAAGCAGAAAATGAGCAATGTATTTGGTAGAAATAACCCAGAAGTTACTGTAAATTTGTTCAAGATATAAATCACGTGTTAAGTACAGGACGAAGACAGGTAATTAATGAACAAGGAAGATTGGATACAGATCTCCATGAAGCAGATGCTACAACTTTTATTGGAGTAGACATTGATAGGCATTTGACATGGAAAAGTCATATTGCCAAAATCAAATGTGTATGCGCAAAAAGGTTGGTGTCCGATATCGACTGCGAAAATCTGTGCCACATATTTGCTATGTAAGACATTGATGTAGCCTCATATCACATTATGTTATCAGAGTTTTGGTTGAAGCAAGGAAATTTGATCTCAATTCTCTACTATACAATAATTAAAAACTGGCAATTCGTGCGATAACATTTAATAAGTGTATACAAGGCACGTCAAGACCATTACTAAGAGATCTTATGCGATACGCCTATTTCCTATTTCTGTTCTATGTATAATTTACTTAATGCCCCATTCGCTGCTCTCGCAATATCGTTCTGTAATTCAACATGGGTTGAACACAAGGCAAAAATGAAATGAGGAAATTGATATATATAATATATATATATATATATATATATATATATATATATATACGTTCAAAATACTCTTATGATAAATTCACATTGTTCAATAGAGTGTCTTCCTAGTACCGAGAGCTTGGACCTGGCGGGCAGGGGCGTTGTCTGTTAACTGGCCATGGCATTATGTCTTTAATCACTATGCTTAAAAATCTTGGTGGGCCCCGTAGGAAGTTGAGGAAATTTGCAAACCCAAGACCCTACCGAAATTTGCATCGAAATAAAAAAAAAAAATATATACAATCATGACAAACAAGTTATTGAAAATTTCCAAATCCAGGGAAATGTGAAAAAGTTCCATGCTTTCTTAATTCTTCAAACGATTTTAATGGAACAGGTTGTGTTCTGCAAAGAGGATTGAACTCAGTTTAGTGGAATTTAACGAGGAGCGGACTTTTACTATCAAAGGGGATGGCTAGTAACTGATCAGTGGGAATCAGTGAGAATTCTGGGGGATGATTGTTCCAATCTTTGTGGGATTCATTCAAGAGTACATTATATATCTATTGTTGTGTGAAAATTATATGCTTCAGAATGGTCTCATATTCAAGTAATGTGCAGTTTAATGTTTCCAGGTTACCATGCCTGTACAGTGACGGGGCGACCGTTAACGGGCCGTTAACGATCACCCCGTCACTAATTCTTAACGCAAACGCTTCGTTACATGAAATACATATCGCATGAACGCAATTCAAAAATATGCTAGATTTGTTAACTCTCTATGATGTAACGCCATTTGTGAACTAGGTGCAAGCATAATAACAACAATACGTTATTGAAACTGACAGATTTGAAAAAGACAAATCAAATTAGTTCAAAACAAAACTGCACCACTTTAGGTAAGACATGAGCAAGTAATATTTCAACAAAACCTGACATAATTCATGAATTAATTTGAAAGCAAGTGAAAAGAGTAAACATTATGAGAAAAAAATGCATACCCACATCTGCGTGCCCTCTTTGAAGAAAAAAGTACAAAAATGTAACTGATCTGCTCTTTTGAGTGACGGTATTAGACACGCATGTTATACCCTCCATCATTTGTGTACCATAGAACTGCTAACAAAGAAGAACACACAAAATAAATATGAGTGTCAGAGCATTTTTTAGAGAAATGGTATCCAAAATATTTTTGTCGTATAGAGTTATGTGATTGGTTAATAGGAAAGTGAATGCCGAAATCTTTACTATTTTTTTTTTTGTATTTAAATGAAAATGCAAAGTGCCTCGCTTAAATGTTAGATTCGATACCACATATTTCATACAATCAAAAAAAATCACGCGAAACGAAAGAAAACATGTATACACTGAATATATCCCTCTTCTATGTAGGGGGCTTCTCTAAATACATTTTTTCTACTGAGTAATAGCGTCATTAGGTGCTAATACCGAACATTTCCCTCCATATTAGTCTAGATTGCATTTATCACTTGGCTTCCATCGTGTTTAAGACAGATCCGTGTGAATTTCGAAGTTGCAGATTTCATAATGTGTCGATATGGTTATGCTTTCAGATATGTTAGATTAATGGCTTTGCAACTGCTGAAATAACTATAAATAGAGGGCTTAAGTTTGACAAGGTAATAACCTGTTTTGAGTATATCACAGAAAACAAAGGGCAAGATCACCCCCCCCCCCCCGCAAGATAAAGAACTTTACTGGGATAACTACAGTTTCAAAGATAACTGCTATCAGTTCTTCTTAGTTGCTTTCCTGTCTTCTTTTATCTGAAGAAAACAACAACAACAATCCTCTTCTCAGCACCTCAATCTGTCAATGTGCACTAAATCTACCCAAAGAAATTTAAAATATCTCGCAACTCCCTGCAGGCTTTTGATGATATCATGTATACCTCCTCAGACTTTGACTGGCAAATAATCTAGAGGGCAAAAATGATGATATTTTCAGCATGTTGATGTTTTTCGCCCTTCCTTTTGTAGTGTTCATCAGTTTGCTTTGTTTGAAATATATGATTTCATAGAGTGAAATTAAATCTGGGCGACTAAACCATGTCAAAAGGCAACCGCAACGAACCCCCCCCCCCAAAAAAAAAGTGCACTATTTGCGCAATGTATTTTGAGTGTAGCTCAACTTTGGACACATACACGTAGGAATGTTTTAAATTTTAAAGCATTCTTAGATTGTTAAATTCGTGTACACTATTGTGTGGTAAATTCGTATCATTCGGTACAAACTATTCTAAAGCTATCTATATCTGACTTTTTCAAAATATTGCGACATTAACACTGGATTACAAGCAACTTTGAATTAGATGCCATGAAGTGTCAAGGTATGCTATAACATATGACATTACCACATAAACTATTTTGTAATTACTTATCACTGCTGCGACTTTAACACAACAACGCTACTTTGCTGCATTACGCTATTACTTATTTTCAAAATTTTCCCAAAACACAAAAGAAAACAAACAACTAAACAAACTAACAAATACCCACAAAACCTAAACTTTTCACTCATCTACTCATCATTTTAGCCTTACTTGTAATTTTTGTTTTATTTTCTTTTGTATCACTGCACAATATGTACTTCTCTCGCTCCTTTTCATCAGCAACGATGACAATAACCATTAATGACATGGCACCACACGGGGCGCTATTCATCACGATATGAAAAATATACGAGACCTATGATGTATCGTTTGGTCTAGGTATATGTATTATATTTCATATTTCCATAATATTTGAAATCTTGTGTTTGCAATAAAATTTAATCAATAAGATAAGGGTGTAGGAGTGGGCAAATGAAAGAAGGGGATAAAATATGCCCCCCTTGGGCTTTATAGGGTTAAAGCAGACAATTGTTACATCATTATCTGTGACAGTTCCTGTCTCTTAAAAGAATTCACAGATGTAACTCCCTCCAAATATATTATCATAACACATTAAGAGTCATGAACGCCATCACAACCGTCACTTGTGTGAAGCACAACGCCCGTCAACTTCCCGCGGCAGCGAGGGCAATCGGGTACCAAATCCGCAACACTCTTGATGACGTCATGCCCGCAGGCGAACGATATCCTCATCTCCGTCAGGTGGTCGAAGCGGCGGAGGTCGCGACGCAGGGAATCCACTTCTTTTTCTACATCCCTCAGTTTGGTCTTCAACTTGGTTATCACTTCTGTGGTAAAAGAGAAGAAGAACAAGAGATAAACGCAGAAATATGTACGTGTATTATGAAAGAAGAAAGTCACCGAAGACTGCAGATGATAGCCCAGAGGTTACTTCAAAGAGTGTATCAATATACTCAATCCATACTTATTATTAATCATTAATATTTAGATTCTATCTTCTATTTCATGTCGTTTGTTACGCTACGTTCGTCTTTCTGGGTATCAAAAAGGAAATGTATGATGGAAAATCAAAGATCTTGATGCCTGATTTTTCCCAAGTAACTGAACCTGCTGAGTTACAAAGCAAGTTATCAGATTTGACTTACTGGTTAATTCTGATACATGGACTTTATGAGCAACTTTACCGCAAATAACAAAACTGAACGTACCACTTTCCGTGGGACTGCCTCCTGACGCAGCACTTCCATCGGATTGGGCGTTATCCGCGGAGGCTGTGGCGGATTCGTCACTGACAGACGAGCCCAACGACTTGTGGGTAGTTTCGCTGGGACTCTCGTCCTTTACTCTCGCGTTACGGGTTTTGCCTTTGCTCATCTGTCTAGATCGTACCAAATCAGCCAAATCAAGTTTGGCGCCAAATCGTTCTTCGGGCTTGTCCGTCCCCTTTCGGAGCCTCTGGAAGCCCGGGGTTGCACTGGTCTCGCTTTCCGGCTGTGAATTCGATGCTTCCTTCTTGTTGCCCTTAGGCTTCTGCTCACTCTTGGACTGCTTTGCCTGGGTCCTGGTGATGACAAGGAACAAGTCAAACTACGCAAACGTGAGTATTACACATAAAAATCTTCCGTGGCCGGACTCTCGGATTATTAATTTATATATATATATATATATATATATATATATGTATATATATATATATATATAATCATTCGATACCTAAGAAAATCCATTCTAGTTGCAGTGAACGATGTGAGCTTAGTGAATTATGTAGCGCGATGACTTTTAAACCGTGTTGCAATTCCAGTATTGTAACTATTACTTTCTGATAATTACACTAGTTAGGTGATACGCTATCAGCGTATCACCTATTGTGATTGTCAAAATCTCTCTTTATTTTTAGGTGATACGCTATCAGCGTATCACCTATTGTGATTGTCAAAATCTCTCTTTATTAGGTGATACGCTATCAGCGTATCACCTATTGTGATTGTCAAAATTTCTCTTTTTTTTTATTAGGTGATACGCTATCAGCGTATCACCTATTGTGATTGTCAAAATTTCTCTTTTTAGGTGATACGCTATCAGCGTATCACCTATTGTAATTGTCAAAATTTCTCTTTTTTTTTATTCTTCTTTCTTTCTGCCACATTTTGTGTCGTCAATATCTCAACAATGACATCACGGAATGACATGACATTTTCAGTCATCATGTCTCATAACAATATCTAGCCACAATAAGGTTTTCATGACAGTAACATATCTATGACGTCATCTAGGCGCCATTTTGTGATTTTCGGACCTTGTCACATGATCAATCATAACTTCATAACTAGATGTCATTTCTGTATCATTTTCGCTGGACATAAAGTTCAGGTCACGCTCTATCTTACTTTCTAATGCTAGTTACCCAGGTCATCATTAGGCGCGCGTAAGCGCGCGTCAAAATTTTAAAAGGCTCAAAACGACTTCCCAATGGGAAATCTCGAAGTTTCAGACAATTTTAAGCGTTTCAAACATTTTCTCGCGTGCGCGTCCGTCCGCGCAATTTCGCGCGCAGAGGGCGTAACCAACATGAAAATGCAATTTTTTTGACTGATTTGGATTCCTGATACTTTGAGTAACAATATCCACTGATTTCCGATCGATGTTGACCTATAACAAAGGAATGCGCTGGCGTCAAAGTTGAAATTTCGTGTGCGCGTCTATGTGGAAATATAGCGAAAAACATGTCTTTGTTTATTTCGCAATAGCTCTTTAAAAAGTCCGTTGACCCTATGTTTTTATTGCATATTGCAAAAGCATATGAATTGGAAATAACGTTTCAAGTATCAATATTTCCCGAAATACATTATGACGTCATCATATCATCATCTGAAATCAAAAAAGTGGAATTAATTTTTTTGAGGTACTGTTTCTAACATTCATTTGCTCGTATCTCTGTTGTTTAAGCTTAATATTATCCCAAATTCACATATGTTGTACTTTTAACATTTGCCTTTCAAGTCCATGTCATGGTTTTGAAATTTGATGACGTTATCATACTTTAAATTGTGATTAAAAGTAAAGATGCAAAATCGGACAAATTTACGTGTTATGTCTATGGGAAGTGATTTTTTTTTAAAACCATCCATTGACTTGACAACGTTTAAGCACCTTTATCTCAGCTGATTTTGCTTCATTTCCTCTGAAATTTAAGTATGTTGTAGCTGAGACAATAAGCTGCAGTAATCATGCATTTTGTTCGTTGAAATCTTCTCATGAGGTTGACAATTTTGCAGTTTAAAACTGAAAATGAGAATGGAATGTGGACGAATCGATTCCTGATTCATCTTTCACATACATAAGTTTACGTTCCTCATATTTTCTCGTCGAGACGTATGGCCGAGTGGTTAAAGGCGCCGTCTCAGAGACGTGAGGTTGCACTCGTGCGGGTTCGAACCCCACAAGATCACGAAACAAAATACCCAGCTATTTTACTTTTTTTTTCTTCAATGGTGTATTACACATTCGTCCATGTAGAAATTACGTTCGTATATAAACGCACCTATACACACACACACACACACACGCACACACACACACACACACACAATATCCCTCTGTTTTGTGTTGGAGACCACATTGCTTCGACTGCTGCAGAATGTTGCATCCTGACTCTGTCAAATAGTATGTAATGACGACAACGGAGGTGTTGTACTTTGAGCAATTGTCTTTCAAGTCCATGTCATTGTTTTGTACTTTGATGACGTCATCACACTGAAAATTGTGATTAAAGGCAAGGTATCAAAATCAGCCGATTATAGGTTTTATGTCTGCGGGACGTATTTTTCCGAAATTGCCAGAAATGGCACAGCGACCTCAGTCGTTACAAGGCCGCATTTCCTTCTAGCAATGCAATACATGTTCACGCGGCCACAATTGTTGAGTGGGCATTGACTTTTTCCCCCTGTAATATCTATACATTTTTTTTCGGCCTTACCGTTTCCGTGGATGTCCCGTGGCCGAGTGGTTAGAGAAACCGTTTTGCATGCACGCTCAATATAACTTCAAGGTGCCTATATCACATTCTTTTCTTTGTCGATCACAGATGACCGACATCTGATGACCCCAGGCGTATCACCTAACTCGTCAGTGTGACGAGTTTCATGTCTCGTTTTTTATTCTTCTTTCTTTCTGCCACATTTTGTGTCGTCAATATCTCAATAATGACATTACGGAATGACATGACATTTTCAGTCAACATGTCTCATGACAAAATCTAGCCACAATAAGGTTTTCATGACAGTAACATATCTATGACGTCATCTAGGCGCCATTTTGTGATTTTCG
Organism: Diadema setosum; assembly: GCA_033980235.1. NCBI lineage: Eukaryota > Metazoa > Echinodermata > Echinoidea > Diadematoida > Diadematidae > Diadema > Diadema setosum. Next base: position 33,699,218 of record CM067077.1, on the reverse strand, counting down.
GACCTTGTCACGTGATCGATCATAACTTCATAACTAGATGTCATTTCTGTATCATTTTCGGTGGACATGAAGTTCAGGTCACGCTCTATCTTACTTTTTAACGCTAGTTACACAGGTCATCATTACGCGCGCGTAAGCGCGCGTCAAAATTTTAAAAGACTCAAGACGACTTCCCAATGGGAAATCTCGAAGTTTCAGACAATTTTAAGCGTTTCAAACATTTTCTCGCGTGCGCGTCCGTCCGCGCAATTTCGCGCGCAGAGCCCGTAAGCAACATGAAAATGCAATTTTTTTGACTGATTTGGATTCCTTATACTTGGAGTAACAATATCCATTGATTTCCGATCGATTTCGACCTATAACAAAGGAATGCACTGGCGTCAAAGTTGAAATTCCGCGTGCGCGTCTTTCTGCAAATATAGTGAAAAAACATGTCTTTGTTTATTTCGCCATAGCTCTTTAAATCGTCCGTTGACCCTATATTTCTATTGCATATTACAAAAGTATATGAATTGTAAATAACATTCCAAGTATCAATATTGCCAGGAACACGCGATGACGTCATCATATCGTCATTTTAAATAAAAAAAGTGGAATTGATTTTTTTCAGGTACTCTTTCAGACATTCATTTGCTCGTATCTCTGTTGTTTAAGCTCAATATTATCCCAAATTCAGATATGTTGTACTTTGAACATTTGCCTCTCAAGTCCATGTGATGGTTTTGAAATATAATGACGTCATCATACTAGAAATTGTGATTAAAGGTAAAGACTCAAAATCAGACAAGTTTACGTGTTATGTCTATGGGAGGTGATTTTTTTTTAAACCATGCATTGACTTGACAACGTTTAAGCACCTTTACCTCATCTGATTTTGCTCCATTTCCTCTGAAACATACGTATGTTGTAGCTGAGACAATAAGCTTTAGTAATCGTGCATTTTATGTTTTCAAATCTCCTCATTAGGTTGATAATTTTGTAGTTTAAAACTGAAAATGAGAATGCAATCTGTACAGAACGATTCCCAATTTATCTTTGCAACTGTATATTGATCGAATCCACGCTGCCACTTGTGAGAAGTTGAATAGCGCCATCACAAGTCAACCAGTCACGACAGTATTATTATATATTTAAGTTTCGCACTCGGTCTTCAGGACAGCCGTGTGGCGTAATCGCTTAGCGCGCTGGGTGTTCATAATGCCATACCGGAAAGAGAGAAGTTCGACTCCCGCAGGATTTTTCCTGTTTTTTTTTTGTTTGTTTTTTTTTCGGCAATTCAGCTTTACTCCGATGTCATTTATCATATTATTTTATTAAGTGTACGTAACCCGTGAACACGGCTGCTCTATTTCCCTTGTTTTGTATTGGAGTTTGGAGATTGGGTTTGCTTCATTAATTTTGTCACACTTAATGTTGTAAATTGCCCCTTGTTACAGTGTCCCGCTTGCCACCTTTCGTTTGCTCTTTCCTTTTCTCTTCATTGGCTCTTGTTATATTGTAACAGGATAGGTAGGAACATGTACGTTTAGATAACTGGCAGGAATGGGAGCTGAATTGATTAACTCTAGTCCAGGTGTATGGCGTCTCGCTCATCTCTTTGAAATTCCAGGTTGTTATTGTTTGACCCAATAACGAAGTTGTAGACAGGTTTTATGTTGCTATAGAGGTATCTTGTGCCACATAAATGGAAGGCGTCACTGTTTAGTAGTAGTAATGAACCTTTTCATGTTGTAAATGATATAAAGATATGAATTTCACATCCAATCTTCGGGACAGCCGTGTGGCTTTATAGTCGCTTAGCGCGCTCCATGGTCATTATGCACTACCTTCGAGACCCGCAGGACGCTATTATTTTTTTCTCTCTCTTTTTCTGTGTTTTTCGTTTGGCAGTTCAGCTTCATTCCGATGTCATTACCCCACAACACACAGTCACTCAATTCCCCCCCCCCTTTTTTTTTGTCGCAGACTGGAGGTTGGATTTGCTTCATTTATCATACGTGTAATGTTGTAAATTGCCCTTGGTATACAGTGCCCCGCTTGCCACCTTTGTTTTCTCTTTCCTTTTCTCTACGTTTGTTCATGTTACACTGCACAAGACAGGTCGGAAAATAATTTACATAACTCAACTGGAGCAGGAATGGCAACTGAATAGATTAACTCTAGGCCAGGTGTATGGCGTCTCGCTCATCTCTTTGAAATTCCAGGTTGTTATTGTTTGACCCAAGAACGGAATTGTAGACAGGTTTTATGTTGCTATAGAGGTATCTTGTGTCACATGAGTAGAAGGCATCACTGTTTAGTAGTAGTAGTAATGAACCTTTTCTTGTCCCTCCATGTCAATTATAGTGTGTTTAAAGGGGTTGTGTGTCTATCTGCTAAAGAAAAGGAAAACCTTATTTTCGTCATGGCTGTTTCTCTATACGTAGCCGTAGGTGATGAGTGTTGTTGGTATCTGAGCAGTGAACAACAAAGCATCAGGCTAAAATCCCCCTTAGTTATACGCGCTAAGCGTTCAATTTGATATATCTTTATTTATGTAGTCAATCACTGCTAATGGAGTTACAGAATTATGTTATGACACATTGCACTGAAAGTTTGTAAAGCAAAGTTTATGGACAAGGCAAGCAATTGTACATGAATAATACCATTGATTTCAGAGGGAAATTATGGTATACCTAAATGTAAGGGTATCATTGCTTCGGAATTGCTGAGACAATATCTTGGCACGAGGGCTTCCACTTCTAATAACTGATCCCTTTGAAGATGTGTCGGTCACGGGTGATCGTCATGATTCATCTTTCACGTAGAAGCTTCCGTTCCACACTCTTCGTTCGAGAAGACTTACCATCATACTTCAAATTGTGATTAAAGGTAAAGACTCAAAATCAGACAAGTTGACGTGTTATGTCTATGCGAGGTGATTTTTTTTTAACCATGCATTGACTTGACAACGTTTAAGCACCTTTATCTCAGCTGATTTTGCTCCATTTCCTCTGAAACTTATGTATGTGGTAGCTCAGACAATAAGCTGCAGTGATCATGCATTTTATTTTTTTCAAATCTCCTCGTCAGGTTGATAATTTTGCAGCTAAAAACTGAAAATGAGAATGGAATGTGGACCAAACGATTCCTGAATCATCTTTCACATATAAGCTTACGTTCCTCATATTTTCTCGTCAAGACGTACATGGCCGAGAGGATAAAAGCGACGTCACAAGAGACGTGAGGTTGCACACGTACGGGTTCGAACCCCATAAGAGCAAGAAACAAAATACGTATATCTTTTTTTTTTTATGGAGTATTCACCTTCGTCCATGTAGAAAGCACGTTTTCATGTAAACGTACACACACACAGGCACACACACACACACACACACACACACACACACACAATATCCCTTTGTTTTGTGTTGGAGACCACATTGCTTTGACTGGCAACTTGGACTTGAAATTACAAAGTGAAGATGACTCTTAAAAGACAGCATGGCCATGCTTGATTTTTTTTAACAATATGAAGACCTATTGGTAAATATTCATTCACATATCATTTCCAATCAACTTACTTGGACACGGTGACACCACACGAAATTTTCAATTGGTTGCATGACAGAAACAATTTCATCTGAATTATATAGGACTGTATAAAGAATTGGACTTCACGAATATTTCTCAATATTACTTTAAGTCGCAACTTAACATTATTTTCGTTGTCGATCACTGAAAATGAGAATGGAATCTGGTCGAAACGATTCCCGATTTATCTTTGCAACTGTATATTGATCGAATCCTCGCGGCCACTCGTGGGAAGTTGAATAGCGCTATCAGTCACTTTACGTATATCGCCAAAAAACTGAATATCAATGTAAATTTGTGTTGTGTATAGCATACATAGATAGATTTAAGTTTCGCACAGGATCTTCGGATCTTCCGTGCGGCAGAATCGCTTAGCACACTGCGTGTTTATAATGCCCGACCGGAAGGAGAGAAGTTAATCGAGTCCCGCAGGACTTTTTCCTTTTATTTCTTTTTTCTTTTTTTTTTTCAGCAGTTCAGCTTCACACTGATGTCATGAACACAGCTACTCTATTTCCCTTGTTTTGTATTGGAGTTTGGAGGTTGGGTTTGCTTCATTAATTTTGTCACACGTAATGTTGTAAATTGCCCCTTGAAACAGTGCCCCGCTTGCCACCATTCGTTTTCTCTTTCCTTTTCTCTTCATTTGTTCTTGTTATACTGTAGCAGGATATTTAGGAACGTGTACGTTTACATAACTAACAGGAATGGGAACTGAATTAATTAACTCTAGTCCATTTGCATGGCGTCTCGCTGATCTCTTTGGAATTCCAGGTTGTTATTGTTTGACCAAATAACGGAGTTAAAGACAGGCAGGGAAGGAAGTGACTTGATATTGCTTCATAATGAGGAATTTTGGGCAACACCTTTCCAAGCGTAGTGATTATGACGGGGTTCTCTGTCGTTTATTTTCGTCATGGCTGTTTCACTAGTTTAGCCATTGGTGACATATGTTGTTGGCATTTTTGAGAATAGAACAGATCAGTACCAAACTGGAATAGCCCTATAAGTAATGTGGTAAGCGTTCAATTTTTTGCATTATCTTTCTTCTTCAAAGTCAGTCACTACTGATCGAAATACACAATAATATGACACGTTCCATTGGTAGTTTAGGAAAAGGGAGTTAATGCACGATGCAATGATAAATGTGCTACCATTGATTTTAGAGACGTCGTTGTGGTGTGGTACTGGTGATGGTAAGGGAACCATAGATTGCTTTTAAAGTAATGAGACAATTATTGGACCTTTGCATCAAGACCGTATTCCCATCTAGAATATAATGCATGTTCGTGCGGAGTTTTTTTTTTTTTTTAATCCTGACGTGGACATTTTCTTTTCCTTGTTTTTAATTTAAGAATGTTATATCTAAATTTGTTTCTTTCCCCTAACATTTTTTTTTTGTTGGATATAAAGTTGGACGTTCCGTCACCGAGTAAAAGAGCAGCGATTTAGTTACAGTTTCAATGCATCTTGTTTACCATCTTCTCTGACATTAAATTGATTGTTTTTAAATTTGACATTGTCTGTCTATAAAGCAATTTGCCTGTTTATGCTCATAAAACACTGCTATAACAACTAATACATTTGCTTCACTTGTCACACGCAATGATGTGGATTGCAGTTGTGCATGCATTTTTTCTTTTGCCACCTCTCGTTTTTCTCTCCCCTTTTCCCTCATTTTGGTTTTGTTATACTGCAGATGGGAATGATTACAATGACATAACCCAACTTGAAGTAGGAATGAGAACTGAATAAATTAACTCTAGGCCAGGTGTATATAGCGTCTCGCTCATCTCTTTGAAATTTCAGGTTGTCATTGTTCGATCAACGGAGTTGAAGACAGGCTTTATGTTGCTATAGAGGTATCTCGCTCCACATGAATGGAATGCATACGCTGTTTAGTATTAGTAATGAACTTTTTCATGTCCATCCCTGCCAATAAAAGTGTGTTTGATGGGGTTTTGTGTCATTGTGCCTATGAGAAAGCAAAGTTTTATTTTCGCCATGGCTGATTCTCTATGCGTAGCCGTGGGTGATGGGTGTTGTTGGCATCTGGCCAGTAAAGAACCGAGTATTATGCTATAATACCCCCCTCCCCCGGTTAGGTTCTAAGCGTTCAATACGGTGATATATCTTTCTTCTTTATTATGTCAATCACTGCTGATGGAATTACAGAATTATGTTATGACACGTTTCACTCAAAGCTTAAAAAACAAAGTACATGCACGATACAAGTAATGGTGCATAAGTCCTATAGGCCATTGATTTTAGATGAGAAATTATGACATGCCTATAGTAGGATTGTCATTGATTAGGAATTAATGAAACGATTAAGCACACCTTCCACTTCTAACTGTCCCCTATGAATGTGTGTCGATCATGTGAGATCGTCATAAATTATCATTCACGTATAAGCTTACGTTCGAAGTGTACTCTTAGTTGGAGGAGACCTATAGTTACATGGTTAAAGGCGATGTCTCTTTCGCTGGAGCCGTACGTTTGGCCCGTTTTTCTTTTGCCCTTTTCTCTTTAATTGAGATATCACTTTCGTCCAGGTATAAATCACATTCTCATGTAAACAGACTCACTTGCTCTATATCCCTTGTTTTGTATCGGAGGCTTCATTGGATTTACTGCTTGTAAATCTCACAGGCTTGTATATAGCTGTAAGAGCTCTTTGAACTGATCACTATGATAGCAAGATGAGAGGGAGTCATATTGGTTATGTAAATAATGGTCAAAGGTCATATTTTAAAAGGCCACTGTTAAAGCCAGGATGGTTATAAACACTTAATTGTCATGTTTTATTTGTACGTGCCGAGGATCACTTGGATCCCGTTTACAGTGCGAGGTTCGGCCGCGGCTCGGCCGCGCCGAGACCGCCTTCATTTCGGTGTAAACGCGCAAAAGGCCAAATGCGGGGCCAAAATGGCCTCGCATTAGGCCACGCTAATGTGGTCTCGGCCGCGGCCGAGCCGCGGTCGCGCCCGGCCTTTTTCTCAGTGTAAACGCAAACTGGGCTAAATGCGCGGCCAATTTTATTGTGGCTTCCAAACACTCTACTATTTCGCTATTCAGGATATTAACCACTTCAACGTCGAAAACTAGTATAGTTTAAGGTGGTTTTGTCCTGCAAAGGATTTTCTCCTTCGGCAAAGGCCTTTGCCCGAACGGCGACTTCGCCACTACGACAAAATATTGAAAGGTTTGAATCAAAAGCGCGGCCGAGCCCGGCAGTGTAAATGGACTAAATTGCGGGGCTCGGCCGCGCAATTGAGGCTCAAAAAGTCCGTAAATCGACTTAGTCGTACATGCACAGAATTTCCACATAGTTTGTGTGACAGAAAAACAAATGTGATCTGAATAATAAATGTAGGCCCCCAAAAAAGTTCAACTAAGTATCTCATTATAACTTCAAGGTGCTATATTACATTCTTTTCTTTGTCGATCACGGATGACCGACATCTGATGACCCCAAGCGTATCACCTAACTCGTCTTCAGTGTGACGAGTTTCATATCTCGTTCTTCTTTCTTTCTGCCACATTTTGTGTCGTCAATATCTCAATAATGACATTACGGAATGACATGACATTTTCAGTCAACATGTCTCATGACAAAATCTAGCCACAATAAGGTTTTCATGACAGTAACATATCTATGACGTCATCTAGGCGCCATTTTGTGATTTTCGGACCACGTTACATGATCGATCATAACTTCATAACTAAAGGTCATTTCTGTATCATTTTCGGTGGACATGAAGTTCAGGTCACGCTCTATCTTACTTTGTAACGCTAGTTACACAGGTCATCATTACGCGCGCGTAAGCGCGCGTCAAAATTTTAAAAGGCTCAAAACGACTTCCCAATGGGAAATCTCGAAGTTTCAGACAATTTTAAGCGTTTCAAACATTTTCTCGCGTGCGCGTCCGTCCGCGCAATTTCGCGCGCAGAGCTCGTAAGCAACATGAAAATGCCATTTTTTTGACTGATTTGGATTCCTTATACTTGGAGTAACAATATCCATTGATTTCCGATCGATTTCGACCTATAACAAAGGAATGCACTGGCGTCAAAGTTGAAATTCCGCGTGCGCGTCTTTCTGCAAATATAGTGAAAAAACATGTCTTTGTTTATTTCGCCATAGCTCTTTAAATCGTCCGTTGACCCTATATTTCTATTGCATATTACAAAAGTATATGAATTGTAAATAACATTCCAAGTTTCAATATTGCCAGGAACACGCGATGACGTCATCATATCGTCATTTTAAATAAAAAAAGTGGAATTGATTTTTTTCAGGTACTCTTTCAGACATTCATTTGCTCGTATCTCTGTTGTTTAAGCTCAATATTATCCCAAATTCAGATATGTTGTACTTTGAACACTTGCCTCTCAAGTCCATGTGATGGTTTTGAAATATAATGACGTCATCATACTAGAAATTGTGATTAAAGGTAAAGACTCAAAATCAGACAAGTTTACGTGTTATGTCTATGGGAGGTGATTTTTTTTTTTAAACCATGCATTGACTTGACAACGTTTAAGCACCTTTACCTCATTTGATTTTGCTCCATTTCCTCTGAAACATACGTATGTTGTAGCTGAGACAATAAGCTTTAGTAATCGTGCATTTTATGTTTTCAAATCTCCTCATTAGGTTGATAATTTTGTAGCTTAAAACTGAAAATGAGAATGCAATCTGTACAGAACGATTCCCAATTTATCTTTGCAACTGTATATTGATCGAATCCACGCTGCCACTTGTGAGAAGTTGAATAGCGCCATCACAAGTCAACCAGTCACGACAGTATTATTATACATTTAAGTTTCGCACTCGGTCTTCAGGACAGCCGTGTGCCGTAATCGCTTAGCGCGCTGGGTGTTCATAATGCCATACCGGAAGGAGAGAGGTTCGACTCCCGCAGGATTTTTCCCGTTTTTTCTTTTTCTTTTTTTTTCGGCAATTCAGCTTTACTCCGATGTCATTTATCATATTATTTTATTAAGTGTACGTAACCCGTGAACACGGCTGCTCTATTTCCCTTGTTTTGCATTGGAGTTTGGAGATTGGGTTTGCTTCATTAATTTTGTCACACTTAATGTTGTAAATTGCCCCTTGTTACAGTGTCCCGCTTGCCACCTTTCGTTTGCTCTTTCCTTTTCTCTTCATTGGCTCTTGTTATATTGTAACAGGATAGGTAGGAACATGTACGTTTAGATAGCTGGCAGGAATGGGAGCTGAATTGATTAACTCTAGTCCAGGTGTATGGCGTCTCGCTCATCTCTTTGAAATTCCAGGTTGTTATTGTTTTACCCAATAACGAAGTTGTAGACAGGTTTTATGTTGCTATAGAGGTATCTTGTGCCACATAAATGGAAGGCATCACTGTTTAGTAGTAGTAATGAACCTTTTCATGTTGTAAATGATATAAAGATATGAATTTCACATCCAATCTTCGGGACAGCCGTGTGGCTTTATAGTCGCTTAGCGCGCTCCATGGTCATTATGCACTACCTTCGAGACCCGCAGGACGCTATTATTTTTTTCTCTCTCTCTTTCTTTGTTTTTCGTTTGGCAGTTCAGCTTCATTCCGATGTCATTACCCCACAACACACAGTCACTCAATTCCCCCCCCCTTTTTTTTTGTCGCAGGCTGGACGTTGGATTTGCTTCATTTATCATACGTGACATTGGGTTTGCTTCATTAATTTTGTCACACTTAATGTTGTAAATTGCCCTTGGTATACAGTGCCCCGCTTGCCACCTTTCGTTTTCTCTTTCCTTTTCTCTACGTTTGTTCATGTTACACTGCACAAGACAGGTCGGAAAATAATTTACATAACTCAACTGGAGCAGGAATGGCAACTGAATAGATTAACTCTAGGCCAGGTGTATGGCGTCTCGCTCATCTCTTTGAAATTCCAGGTTGTTATTGTTTGACCCAAGAACGGAATTGTAGACAGGTTTTATGTTGCTATAGAGGTATCTTGTGCCACATGAGTAGAAGGCATCACTGTTTAGTAGTAGTAATGAACCTTTTCTTGTCCCTCCATGTCAATTATAGTGTGTTTAAAGGGGTTGTGTGTCTATCTGCCAAAGAAAAGGAAAACCTTATTTTCGCCATGGCTATTTCTCTATACGTAACCGTAGGTGATGAGTGTTGTTGGTATTTGAGCAGTGAACAACAGAGCATCAGGCTAAAATCCCCCTTAGTTATACGCGCTAAGCGTTCAATTGATATATCTTTATTTATGTAGTCAATCACTGCTAATGGAGTTACAGAATTATGTTATGACACATTGGACTGAAAGTTTGTAAAGCAAAGTTTATGGACAAGGCAAGCAATTGTACATGAATAATACCATTGATTTCAGAGGGAAATTATGGTATACCTAAATGTAATGGTATCATTGCTTTGGAATTGCTGAGACAATATCTTGGCACGAGGGCTTCCACTTCTAATAACTGATCCCTTTGAAGATGTGTCGGTCACGGGTGATCGTCATGATTCATCTTTCACGTAGAAGCTGCCGTTCCACACTCTTCGTTCGAGAAGACTTACCATCATACTTCAAATTGTGATTAAAGGTAAAGACTCAAAATCAGACAAGTTGACGTGTTATGTCTATGGGAGGTGATTTTTTTTTTTTTAACCCTGCATTGACTTGACAACGTTTAAGCACCTTTATCTCAGCTGATTTTGCTCCATTTCCTCTGAAACTTATGTATGTGGTAGCTCAGACAAAAATCTGCAGTGATCATGCATTTTATTTTTTTCAAATCTCCTCGTCAGGTTGATAATTTTGCAGCTAAAAACTGAAAATGAGAATGGAATGTGGACCAAACGATTCCTGAATCATCTTTCACATATAAGCTTACGTTCCTCATATTTTCTCGTCAAGACGTACATGGCCGAGAGGATAAAGGCGACGTCACAAGAGACGTGAGGTTGCACACGTACGGGTTCGAACCCCATAAGAGCACGAAACAAAATACGTATATCTTTTTTTTTATGGAGTATTCACCTTCGTCCATGTAGAAAGCACGTTTTCATGTAAACGTACACACACACAGGCACACACACACACACACACATACACAATATCCCTTTGTTTTGTGTTGGAGACCACATTGCTTTGACTGGCAACTTGGACTTGAAATTACAAAGTGAAGATGACTCTTAAAAGACCGCATGGCCATGCTTGATTTTTTTTTAACAATATGAAGACCTATTGGTAAATATTCATTCACATATCCTTTCCTATCAACTTACTTGGACACGGTGACACCACACGAAATTTTCAATTGGTTGCATGACAGAAACAATTTCATCTGAATTATGTAGGACTGTATAAAGAATTGGACTTCACGAATATTTCTCAATATTACTTCAAGTCGCAACTTAACATTATTTTCGTTGTCGATCACTGAAAATGAGAATGGAATCTGGTCGAAACGATTCCCGATTTATCTTTGCAACTGTATATTGATCGAATCCTCGCGGCCACTCGTGGGAAGTTGAATAGCGCTATCAGTCACTTTACGTATATCGCCAAAAAACTGAATATCAATGTAAATTTGTGTTGTGTATAGCATACATAGATAGATTTAAGTTTCGCACAGGATCTTCGGATCTTCCGTGTGGCAGAATCGCTTAGCACGCTGCGTGTTTATAATGCCCGACCGGAAGGAGAGAAGTTAATCGAGTCCCGCAGGACTTTTTCCTTTTATTTCTTTTTTCTTTTTTTTTCAGCAGTTTAGCTTCACACTGATGTCATGAACACAGCTACTCTATTTCCCTTGTTTTGTATTGGAGTTTGGAGGTTGGGTTTGCTTCATTAATTTTGTCACACGTAATGTTGTAAATTGCCCCTTGAAACAGTGCCCCGCTTGCCACCATTCGTTTTCTCTTTCCTTTTCTCTTCATTTGTTCTTGTTATACTGTAGCAGGATATTTAGGAACGTGTACGTTTACATAACTAACAGGAATGGGAACTGAATTAATTAACTCTAGTCCAGGTGCATGGCGTCTCGCTGATCTCTTTGGAATTCCAGGTTGTTATTGTTTGACCAAATAACGGAGTTAAAGACAGGCAGGGAAGGAAGTGACTTGATATTGCTTCATAATGAGGAATTTTGGGCAACACCTTTCCAAGCGTAGTGAGTATGACGGGGTTCTCTGTCGTTTATTTTCGTCATGGCTGTTTCACTAGTTTAGACATAGGTGACATATGTTGTTTGCATTTGGGAGAATAGAACAGATCAGTACCAAACTGGAATAGCCCTATAAGTAATGTGGTCAGCGTTCAATTTTTTGCATTATCTTTCTTCTTCAAAGTCAGTCACTACTGATCGAAATACACAATAATATGACACGTTCCATTGGTAGTTTAGGAAAAGGGAGTTAATGCACGATGCAATGATAAATGTGCTACCATTTATTTTAGAGACGTCGTTGTGGTGTGGTACTGGTGATGGTAAGGGAACAATAGATTGCTTTTAAAGTATGAGACAATCATTGGACCTTTGCATCAAGACCGTATTCCCATCTAGAATATAATGCATGTTCGTGCGGAGTTTTTTTTTTTTTAATTCTGACGTGGACATTTGCTTTTCCTTGTTTTTAATTTAAGAATGTTATATCTTATCTAAATTTGTTTCTTTCCCCTAACATTTTTTTTTGTTGGATATAAAGTTGGACGTTCCGTGACCGAGTAAAAGAGCAGCGATTTAGTTACAGTTTCAATGCATCTTGTTTACCATCTTCTCTGACATTAAATTGATTGTTTTTAAATTTGACATTGTCTGTCTATAAAGCAATTTGCCTGTTTATGCTCATAAAACACTGCTATAACAACTAATACATTTGCTTCACTTGTCACACGCAATGATGTGGATTGCAGTTGTGCATGCATTTTTTCTTTTGCCACCTCTCGTTTTTCTCTCCCCTTTTCCCTCATTTTGGTTTTGTTATACTGCAGATGGGAATGATTACAATGACATAACCCAACTTGAAGTAGGAATGAGAACTGAATAAATTAACTCTAGGCCAGGTGTATATAGCGTCTCGCTCATCTCTTTGAAATTTCAGGTTGTCATTGTTCGATCAACGGAGTTGAAGACAGGCTTTATGTTGCTATAGAGGTATCTCGCTCCACATGAATGGAATGCATACGCTGTTTAGTATTAGTAATGAACTTTTTCATGTCCATCCCTGCCAATAAAAGTGTGTTTGATGGGGTTTTGTGTCATTGTGCCTATGAGAAAGCAAAGTTTTATTTTCGCCATGGCTGTTTCTCTATGCGTAGCCGTGGGTGATGGGTGTTGTTGGCATCTGGCCAGTAAAGAACCGAGTATTATGCTATAATACCCCCCTCCCCCGGTTAGGTTCTAAGCGTTCAATACGGTGATATATCTTTCTTCTTTATTATGTCAATCACTGCTGATGGAATTACAGAATTATGTTATGACACGTTTCACTCAAAGCTTAAAAAACAAAGTATATGCACGATACAAGTAATGGTGCATGAGTCCTATAGGCCATTGATTTTAGATGAGAAATTATGACATGCCTATAGTAGGATTGTCATTGATTAGGAATTAATGAAACGATTAAGCACACCTTCCACTTCTAACTGTCCCCTATGAATGTGTGTCGATCATGTGAGATCGTCATAAATTATCATTCACGTATAAGCTTACGTTCGAAGTGTACTCTTAGTTGGAGGAGACCTATAGTTACATGGTTAAAGGCGATGTCTCTTTCGCTGGAGCCGTACGTTTGGCCCGTTTTTCTTTTGCCCTTTTCTCTTTAATTGAGATATCACTTTCGTCCAGGTATAAATCACATTCTCATGTAAACAGACTCACTTGCTCTTTATCCCTTGTTTTGTATCGGAGGCTTCATTGGATTTACTGCTTGTAAATCTCACAGGCTTGTATAGGCCTAAAGCTGTAAGAGCTCTTTGAACTGATCACTATGATAGCAAGATTAGAGGGAGTCATATTGGTTATGTAAATAATGGTCAAAGGTCATATTTTAAAAGGCCACTGTTAAAGCCAGGATGGTTATAAACACTTAATTGTCATGTTTTATTTGTACGTGCCGAGGATCACTTGGATCCCGTTTACAGTGCGAGGTTCGGCCGCGGCTCGGCCGCGCCGAGACCGCCTTCATTTCGGTGTAAACGCGCAAAAGGCCAAATGCGGGGCCAAAATGGCCTCGCATTAGGCCACGCTAATGTGGTCTCGGCCGCGGCTGAGCCGCGGTCGCGCCCGGCCTTTTTCTCAGTGTAAACGCAAACTGGGCTAAATGCGCGGCCAATTTTATTGTGGCTTCCAAACACTCGCCTGTACTATTTCGCTATTCAGGATATTAACCACTTCAACGTCGAAAACTAGTATAGTTTAAGGTGGGTTTGTCCTGCAAAGGATTTTCTCCTTCGGCAAAGGCCTTTGCCCGAACGGCGACTTCGTCGCCACGGAATTCAGTTGCCAAAGGATCTGAAAACCAGACAATACCAAATTGCGTTTGTTTACAAGTAGAGCGCCACTACGACAAAATATTGAAAGGTTTGAATCAAAAGCGCGGCCGAGCCCGGCAGTGTAAATGGACTAAATTGCGGGGCTCGGCCGCGCAATTGAGGTTGGCCGCGGCCGCGGCTCGGCCGCGGCTCGGCCCAGCCCCGCACCGTAAACAGGGTCTAAGTTTATCCACTGTACGTACTCAAAAAGTCCGTAAATCGACTTAGTCGTACACGCACAGAATTTCCACATAGTTTGTGTGACAGAAAAACAAATGTGATCTGAATAATAAATGTAGGCCCCCCAAAAGTTCAACTAAGTATCTCATTATAACTTCAAGGTGCTATATTACATTCTTTTCTTTGTCGATCACGGATGACCGACATCTGATGACCCCAAGCGTATCACCTAACTCGTCTTCAGTGTGACGAGTTTCATATCTCGTTTTTTATTCTTCTTTCTTTCTGGACAATTTTGTGTCGTCAATATCTCAAGAATGACATTACGAAATAACATGACATTTTCAGTCGACATGTCTCATGACAATATCTAGCCACAATAAGGTTTTCATGACAGTAACATATCTATGACGTCACCTAGGCGCCATTTTGTGATTTTCGGACCTTGTCACATGATCGATCATAACTTCATAACTAGATGTCATTTCTGTATCATTTTCGGTGGACATGAAGTTCAGGTCACGCTCTATCTTACTTTTTAACGCTAGTTACACAGGTCATCATTACGCGCGCGTAAGCGCGCGTCAAAATTTTAAAAGGCTCAAAACGACTTCCCAATGGGAAATCTCGAAGTTTCAGACAATTTTAAGCGTTTCAAACATTTTCTCGCGTGCGCGTCCGTCCGCGCAATTTCGCGCGCAGAGCCCGTAAGCAACATGAAAATGCAATTTTTTTGACTGATTTGGATTCCTGATACTTTGAGTAATAATATCCATTGATTTCCGATCGATTTCGACCTATAACAAAGGAATGCACTGGCGTCAAAGTTGAAATTCCGCGTGTGCGTCTTTCTGCAAATATAGTGAAAAAACATGTCTTTGTTTATTTCGCCATAGCTCTTTAAATCGTCCGTTGACCCTATATTTATATTGCATATTACAAAAGTATATGAATTGTAAATAACATTCCAAGTATCAGTATTGCAAGGTAAACGCGATGACGTCATCATATCGTCATTTTAAATCAAAAAAGTGGAATTGATTTTTTTGAGGTACTGTTTCTGACATTCATTTGCTCGTATCTCTGTTGTTTAAGCTCAATATTACCCCAAATTCAGATATAATGCACTTTGAACATTTGCCTTTCAAGTCCATGTAAAGGTTTTGAAATATGATGACGTCATCATACTAGAAATTGTGATTAAAGGTAAAGACTCAAAATCAGACAAGTTTACGTGTTATGTCTATGGGCGGTGATTTTTTTTTTAAACCATGCATTGACTTGACAACGTTTAAGCACCTTTACCTCATCTGATTTTACTCCATTTCCTCTGAAACATAAATATGTTGTAGCTGAGACAATAAGCTTTAGTAATCATGCATTTTATGTTTTCAAATCTCCTCATCAGGTTGACAATTTTGCAATTTAAAACTGAAAATGAGAATGCAATCTGTACGGAACGATTCCCAATTTTTCTTTGCAACTGTATATTGATCGAATCCACGCTGCCACTTGTGGGAAGTTGAATAGCGCCATCACAAGTCAACACTGTCACGATAGTATTTAGATTTAAGTTTCGCACTCGATCTTCAGGACAGCCATGTGGCATAATCGGTTAGCGCACTGGTTGTTCATGACGCCATACCGGAAGGCGAGAGGTTCGACTCCCGCAGGACTTTTATCCGTTCTTTCTTTTTTTCTCTTTTTTTTCCGGCAGTTCAGCTTTACTCCGATGTCATTTATCGTATTATTTTATCAAGTGTACGTAACCCGTGAACACGGCTGCTCTATTTCCCTTGTTTTGTATTGGAGTTTGGAGATTGGGTTTGCTTCATTAATTTTGTCACAGTTAATGTTGTAAATTGCCCCTTGTTACAGTGTCCCGCTTGCCACCTTTCGTTTGCTCTTTCCTTTTCTCTTCATTGGTTATTGTTATACTGTAACAGGATAGGTAGGAACATGTACGTTTAAATAACTTGCAGGAATGGGAGCTGAATTGATTAACTCTAGTCCAGGTGTATGGCGTCTCGCTCATCTCTTTGAAATTCCAGGTTGTTATTGTTTGACCCAATAACGGAGTTGTAAACAGGTTTTATGTTGCTATAGAGGTATCTTGTGCCACATGAATGGAAAGCATCACTGTTTAGTAGTAGTAATGAACTTTTTCATGTTGTATATGGTATAAATATTTAAGATAAATATATATATATATATATATATATATATATATATATAAATAAAAAAAGATTAAAGATAAATTTCACATCCAATCTTCGGTACAGCCGTGTGGCTTTATAGTCACTTAGCGCGCTGCATGGTCATTATGCACTACCTTATGACGAGATGTTCGAGACCCGCAGGACGCTATCATTTTTTTTCTCTCTCTTTCTTTGTGTTTCTTTTGGCAGTTCAGCTTTATTCCGATCGATGTCATTTATCGTATTATCTTATCAATTATACTATCCCACGACACACAGTCGCTCAAGTTCCATTTTTTTTTTGTCGGAGGCTGGAGGTTGGATTTGCTTCATTTATCATACGTATTGTTTAAATTGCCCTTGGTACAGTGCCCCGCTTGCCACCTTTCCTTTTCCCTTTCCTTTTCTCTACGTTTGTTCCTGTTAAATTGTCACAAGACAGGTCGGAAAATAATTTGCATAACTCAACTGGAGCAGGAATGGCAACTGAATGAATTAACTCTAGGCCAGGTGTATGGCGTCTCGCTCATCTCTTTGAAATTCCAGGATGTTATTGTTTGACGCAATAACGGAGTTGTAGACAGGTTTTATGTTGCTATAGAGGTATCTTGTGCCACATGAGTAGAAGGCATCACTGTTTAGTAGTAGTAATGAACTTTTTCATGTCCCTCCATGTCAATTATAGTGTGGTTTAAAGGGGTTGTGTGTCTATCTGCCAAAGAAAAGGAAAAAATTATTTTCGTCATGGCTGTTTATCTATACGTAGCCGTAGGTAATGAGTGTTGTTGGTATCTGAGCAGTGAAGAACAGAGCATCAGGCTAAAATTCCCCTTAGTTATACGCGCTAAGCGTTCAATTTGATATACACGTATCTTTCTTTATGTAGTCAATTCCTGCTAATGGAGTTACAGAATTATGTTATGACACGTTTCACTGTAAAAAGTTTGTAAAGCAAAGTTTATGGACAAGGCAAGCAATTGTACATGAATAATACCTACCATTGATTTCAGAGGGAAATTATGGTATGCCTAAATGTAAGGGTATCATTGCTTTGGAATTGCTGAGACAATATGCTTGGCACGGGGGCTTCCACTTCATAACTGATCCCTTTGAAGATGTGTCGGTCACGGGTGATCGTCATGATTCATCTTTCACGTAGAAGCTTACGTTCCACACTCTTGGTTCGAGAAGACTTACCATCATACTTCAAATTGTTATTAATGGTAAAGACTCAAAATCAGACAAGTTTACGTGTTATGTCTATGGGAGGTGATTTCTTTTTTTATGTGCATTGACTTGACAACGTTTAAGCACCTTTATCTCAGCTGATTTTGCTCCATTTCCTCTGTAACTTAAGTATGTGGTAACTGAGACAATAAGCTGCAGTAATCATGCATTTTATTCTTTGAAATCTCCTCATCAGTTTGACAATTTTGCAGTTTAAAACTGAAAATGAGAATGGAATGTGTACAAAACGATTCCTGATTCATCTTTCACATACATAAGTTTACGTTCCTCATATTTTCTCGTCGAGACGTATGGCCGAGTGGTTAAAGGCGACGTCTCAGAGACGTGAGGTTGCACACGTGCGGGTTCGAACCCCACAAGATCACGAAACAAAATACTTAGCTATTTTACTTTTTTTTCTTCAATTTTGTATTACATATTCGTCCATGTAGAAATCACATTCGTATATAAACGCACCTATACACACACACACACACACACACACACACACACACACATACACACCATATCCCTCTTTGTGTTGGAGACCAAATTGCTTCGACTGCTGCAAAATTTTGCAGGCTGACTTTGTCAAACCGATCATAGTACGTAATGACGACGACGGAGGTGTTGTACTTTCAACAATTGTCTTTCAAGACCATGTCATTCTTTTGTACTTTGATGACGTCATCACACTGAAAATTGTGATTAAAGGCAAGGCATCAAAACCAGCCGATTATAGGTTTTATGTTTACGGCACGTATTTTTCCCAAGTTGCCAGAAATGGCATAGCGACATCAGTAGTTACAAGGCCGCATTTCCGTCTAGCAATGCAATACAATGTCATGTTCACGCGGCCACGTTGGTTGAATGGGCATTGATTTTCTCCCTGTAATATCTATACATTTCTTTTTTGCCTTACCATTTCCGTGGATGTCCCGTGGCCGAGAGGTTAGAGAAACGGTTTTGCATGCACGCTCAATATAACTTCAATGTGCCTATATCACATTCTTTTCTTTGTCGATCACAGATGACCGACATCTGATGACCCCAAGCGTATCACCTAACTCGTCAGTCTGACGAGTTTCATATCTCGTTTTTTTTTATTCTTCTTTCTTTCTGGACAATTTTGTGTCGTCAATATCTCAACAATGACATTACGGAATGACATGAAATTTTCAGTCAACATGTCTCATAACAATATCTAGCCACAATAAGGTTTTCATGACAGTAACATATCTATGACGTCATTTAGGCGCCATTTTGTGATTTTCGGACCTTGTCACATGATCGATCATAACTTCATAACTAGATGTCATTTCTGCATCATTTTCGGTGGACATAAAGTTCAGGTCACGCTCTACCTTACTTTTTAACGCTAGTTACCCAGGTCTTCATTACGCGCGCGTTCGCGCGCGTCAAAATTTTAAAAGGCTCAAAACGACTTCCCAATGGGAAATCTCGAAGTTTCAGACAATTTTAAGCGTTTCAAACATTTTCTCGCGTGCGCGTCCGTCCGCGCAATTTCTCGCGCAGAGGGCGTAACCAACATGAAAATGCAATTTTTTTTGACTGATTTGGATTCCTGATACTTTGAGTAACAATATCCACTAATTTCCGATCGATGTTGACCTATAACAAAGGAATGCACTGGCGTCAAAGTTGAAATTCCGCGCGCGCGTCTTTCTGCAAATATAGTGAAAAAACATGTCTTTGTTTATTTCGCCATAGCTCTTTAAATCGTCCGTTGACCCGATATTTCTATTGCATATTACAAAAGCATATGAATTGTAAATAACATTCCAAGTATCAATATTGCCAGGCAAACGCGATGACGTGATCATATCGTCACTTTGAATAAAAAAAGTGGAATTGATTTTTTTGAGGTACTGTTTCTGACATTCATTTGCTCGTATCTCTGTTGTTTAAGCTCAATATTATCCCAAATTCACATATGTTGTACTTTAAACATTTGCCTTTCAAGTCCATGTCATGGTTTTGAAATTTGATGACGTCATCAAACTGAAAATTGTGATTAAAGGCAAGGTATCAAAATCAGCCGATTATAGGTTTTATGTGTGCGGGTAAAGATGCAAAATCGGACAAGTTTACGTGTTATGTCTATGGGAGGTGATTTTTTTTAAAAACATGCATCGACTTGACAACGTTTAAGCACCTTTATCTCAGCTGATTTTGCTTCATTTCCTCTGAAATTTAAGTATGTTGTAGCTGAGACAATAAGCTGCAGTAATCATGCATTTTGTTCTTTGAAATCTTCTGATGAGGTTGACAATTTTGCAGTTTAAAACTGAAAATGAGAATGGAATGTGGACGAATCGATTCCTGATTCATCTTTCACATACATAAGTTTACGTTCCTCATATTTTCTCGTCGAGACGTATGGCCGAGTGGTTAAAGGCGCCGTCTCAGAGACGTGAGGTTGCACTCGTGCGGGTTCGAACCCCACAAGATCACGAAACAAAATACCTAGCTATTTTACTTTTTTTTTCTTCAATGGTGTATTACACATTCGTCCATGTAGAAATTACGCTCGTATATAAACGCACCTATACAAACACACACACACACACAGACACACAATATCCCTCTGTTTTGTGTTGGAGACCACATTACTTCGACTGCTGCAAAATGTTGCATCCTGACTCTGTCAAACCGATCATAGTATGTAATGACGACAACGGAGGTGTTGTACTTTGAGCAATTGTCTTTCAAGTCCATGTCATTGTTTTGTACTTTGATGACGTCATCAAACTGAAAATTGTGATTAAAGGCAAGGTATCAAAATCAGCCGATTATAGGTTTTATGTGTGCGGGACGTATTTTTCCGAAATTGCCAGAAATGGCACAGCGACCTCAGTCGTTACAAGGCCGCATTTCCTTCTAGCAATGCAATACATGTTCACGCGGCCACGATTGTTGAGTGGGCATTGACTTTTTCCCCCTGTAAATATCTAAACATTTTTTTTTTTTGCCTTACCGTTTCCGTGGATGTCCCGTGGCCGAGTGGTTAGAGAAACCGTTTTGCATGCACGCTCAATATAACTTCAAAGTGCCTATATCACATTCTTTTCTTTGTCGATCACAGATGACCGACATCTGATGACCCCAGGCGTATCACCTAACTCGTCAGTGTGACGAGTTTCATGTCTCGTTTTTTATTCTTCTTTCTTTCTGGACAATTTTGTGTCGTCAATATCTCAAGAATGACATTACGAAATAACATGACATTTTCAGTCGACATGTCTCATGACAAAATCTAGCCACAATAAGGTTTTCATGACAGTAACATATCTATGACGTCATCTAGGCGCCATTTTGTGATTTTCGGACCTTGTCACATGATCGATCATAACTTCATAACTAGATGTCATTTCTGTATCATTTTCGGTGGACATGAAGTTCAGGTCACGCTCTATCTTACTTTTTAACGCTAGTTACACAGGTCATCATTACGCGCGCGTAAGCGCGCGTCAAAATTTTAAAAGGCTCAAAACGACTTCCCAATGGGAAATCTCGAAGTTTCAGACAATTTTAAGCGTTTCAAACATTTTCTCGCGTGCGCGTCCGTCCGCGCAATTTCGCGCGCAGAGCCCGTAAGCAACATGAAAATGCAATTTTTTTGACTGATTTGGATTCCTGATACTTTGAGTAATAATATCCATTGATTTCCGATCGATTTCGACCTATAACAAAGGAATGCACTGGCGTCAAAGTTGAAATTCCGCGTGTGCGTCTTTCTGCAAATATAGTGAAAAAACATGTCTTTGTTTATTTCGCCATAGCTCTTTAAATCGTCCGTTGACCCTATATTTATATTGCATATTACAAAAGTATATGAATTGTAAATAACATTCCAAGTATCAGTATTGCCAGGCAAACGCGATGACGTCATCATATCGTCATTTTAAATCAAAAAAGTGGAATTGATTTTTTTGAGGTACTGTTTCTGACATTCATTTGCTCGTATCTCTGTTGTTTAAGCTCAATATTACCCCAAATTCAGATATGTTGCACTTTGAACATTTGCCTTTCAAGTCCATGTAATGGTTTTGAAATATGATGACGTCATCATACTAGAAATTGTGATTAAAAGTAAAGATGCAAAATCGGACAAGTTTACGTGTTATGTCTATGGGAGGTGATTTTTTTTAAAACCATCCATTGACTTGACAACGTTTAAGCACCTTTATCTCAGCTGATTTTGCTTCATTTCCTCTGAAATTTCAGTATGTTGTAGCTGAGACAATAAGCTGCAGTAATCATGCATTTTGTGTTTTGAAATCTTCTCAAGAGGTTGACAATTTTGCAGTTTAAAGGGGAAGGATAGTAACTGATCAGTGGGAATCAGTGGAAATGCTGGGGGATGATTGTTCCAATCCTTATGGGATTCATTCAAGAGTTCATTGTATATCTATTGTTGTGTGAAAATGATTTGCTTCAGAACGGTCTCATATTCAAGTAATGTGCAGATTAATGCTCCGTCACTGACCAGGGACGCTAACCTGGAAGCATTAAACTGCACATTACTTGAATATGAGACCATTCTGAGGCAAATCATTTTCACACAACAATAGATATACAATGAACTCTTGAATGAATCCCATAAGGATTGGAAAAATCATCCCCCAGCATTTCCACTGATTCCCACTGATCAGTTACTAGCCTTCCCCTTTAAAACTGAAAATGAGAATGGAATGTGGACGAATCGATTCCTGATTCATCTTTCACATACATAAGTTTACGTTCCTCATATTTTCTCGTCGAGACGTATGGCCGAGTGGTTAAAGGCGCCGTCTCAGAGACGTGAGGTTGCACTCGTGCGGGTTCGAACCCCACAAGATCACGAAACAAAATACCTAGCTATTTTACTTTTTTTTTTCTTCAATGGTGTATTACACATTCGTCCATGTAGAAATTAAGTTCGTATATAAACGCACCTATACACACACACACACACACACACACACACACACACAATATCCCTCTGTTTTGTGTTGGAGACCACATTGCTTCGACTGCTGCAGAATGTTGCATCCTGACTCTGTCAAATAGTATGTAATGACGACAACGGAGGTGTTGTACTTTGAGCAATTGTCTTTCAAGTCCATGTCATTGTTTTGTACTTTGATGACGTCACCACACTGAAAATTGTGATTAAAGGCAAGGTATCAAAATCAGCCGAGTATAGGTTTTATGTCTACGGGACGTATTTTTCCGAAATTGCCAGAAATGGCACAGCGACCTCAGTCGTTACAAGGCCGCATTTCCTTCTAGCAATGCAATACATGTTCACGCGGCCACGATTGTTGAGTGGGCATTGACTTTTTCCCCCTGTAATATCTATACATTTTTTTTTATTCGGCCTTACCGTTTCCGTGGATGTCCCGCTTTGCATGCACGCTCAATATAACTTCAAGGTGCCTATATCACATTCTTTTCTTTGTCGATCACAGATGACCGACATCTGATGACCCCAGGCGTATCACCTAACTCGTCAGTGTGACGAGTTTCATGTCTCGTTATTTTGTAATGATCACACTATCATTATGACAAACCTATGAGTATCCCTAAGGAGTTGAGAGACATGCCTGGACGGTTGGATAGAAAACTAGTGGGTGCGTCCTCACAGATACATCAACGACATAATGTCAAGGGGTAGATGATAGTGACAGTGAAGAAGTACGTCGTGTGGTCGCCGCGTATTTTCGGATTGGTGTATTCGGCGCGCTAGAAAAGATCCTCAATACTATTCCAGGGGAAGACTAATAATTATTAGTTCGTAAGCACTATCTGTTTATTTTAGTTTGTTCTCAGAGTCTGTTACTCAATTACTATACTTTTTTTTTTGCATTTTCAATTTTAAAGCAGTGGAAGGGTTTACAGACGAAAGGAATGAGAAAAATCAGGATTGTTATAAATTATAACCTCCTCTGTCTTTCAATGGCCTCCAGAGCAGGCAGGATGGGGTCGCGAAGGTCTCTCAGGCACTCTCGTGCAGTAGTTTTGGCCGAGTTGATCCAATCTAAATCGGCTCCATGGGATACCAGATAAGCGGCGAGGGCGTCTCTTGTTGTCCGAACGCCTTTCTTATCCCACTTCTCCTTCATCTGTGCCAATGGAAATTTCAAACGTACAACAAAATATGTTTGTTTGACACAAACATGTTTCTACGTGTGTGTATGTACAGTATTTGTAAATGTGTGTGTTGTCACTTGTGTGTACGCACAGACGGAATAAAAAAATCGGATGGTGCTAAAATTGCATGCACATTTATACACACATAAATATATTGTGTCAAATGTCAAGATATGTGAAAATACAGTGTCAAAGGTATATTTATGTAATGTATGAGCTTTAGTACTTTTTTGTGTATCCTACCATGTCATGTCATTTTCTTCCTTCTATTCATTCTGACACGTATGTCTGAGTTTTTTCAGCATACTATGAAATAAAATACAAGAATACAGACATAATAAATACACGCTGAAACAGATTACATAGTAACAGAGTAAATACTATTAAAGGATAAATGATATCTGGGCAAAAGCTGAACGTATGAATTATGTCACAGAAATTACACCATTACCGATGTAATTACATGTAAAATCTTCAAACATATTGACGGTCGGTAACTCGTACCTGAAATTTAAGGTAATCTATTAAATGATCATACAAGTAGGTGAGGCGGGATGGGAGGGAGTGAACTAGAGATCAATGGTTGGGGTTTTGTTTCAATAACAATATTTTCATTTTCATTCCGCGCGGATGCTGGTATCAGAATTTTAGATGTTTAAATGATATATGGTTTAATTATGGGTTGTCCTGTCTCCATCCTTTTCCGCTCCCTGAAAATGAAATTACCATACCAGGAGGTGACAACTGCATAGATTATGGCTGCACACATACCTCTCTGATGAATGGTTTCTGCTCTTGCTCAGTGGTGAACGTGACATTGTAATAACCAAAAAGCACCATTTCAAGGTTCGATATCCCATTGCTCGGGATATTACAGCTGGCACCGTTCTTTAACAGGATTTCCACCACATCAAGATGGCGCTTTTGCAGGGCTGTCGACAGCGGTGTGCCTGCCGCTTCATCCCGCCCATTCAATTCGCACTTGACCTGTGTGTAGCAATGTGTTGTAGACAACAATTCACAAAAAAAAAAACAAATTCGCAGTAGATAATGCAATATGCACTCGATAACAAAGATTTGCCGTTTGTACGAGTTGTTCGAGAAGAAGACATTTGCAACTTAAGCAAAATTAGCTAGGTTTGTACACTTTATAGGCCTACACCTCACACTAAACATGGTAACCACTTTGATATTATTCAAATTGTTTGGTTTACAGCGGAGTCCATTTTTTGGAGAAAAAATTAAGAAACATACATTAGGGTGTGCCTCGGGCATTGTCCATACAGGGGGATTTATCTGAATGCTGATGTGGCGGACTTTGGAAGGGTTACAAGGGGATATATATTCGATAATTCGTAAAGCTGCCTCAAAGAATGCACTGCGAATAAGCAGCTGGCTGGCTCGTTGCACTTAACATGCACGTGACAAATCAGTGAAAGATCATGTTGTGATTGGGGATAGCAGGTACATGAAGGGAAAATTCAGATATTTGCAATTCTCCCGAAATTTGACAATTTTTCTCCAAAAAGACGAGTATCTGATATGCCTTTTGCGTGCATCGGACGAGCACCATGTTCATAATGGTGGTTACCTGTTCAACAAGGTATTTTACCACGGTGATGAAGTTGAATTGAGCTGCAACGTGTAGGGCTGTCTGTCCAATTACGTTCCTTGTTGTGGAAAGACGTGGTACTCTTTCAAGAAGCTTTTTTTATGGTACTACAAACGAAAGAACGATAACAACAGATTTACAGGACATTGTTCTCTGCAGATGTCATATCGAACTTCTCCTCATTTCGACACTTTCATGTCACGTGCATTTTTAGTTCCATTTTTTTTTCTCGTTGACTGTAAAAGTGTCTAAAGAATTCGACAAGGTATAAATGTAAGTTTGCGAGGTTGAGGCATTAGCCCCACTGCGTATAATGCCGAGCAACTAAGTTATTTTAATCGATTCCGTACTATCATCTCCGACACACTTGCTTTTGCATATATTCCCTAAAACAAACAAAGAAAGAAACAAAATAGAGTTCTTCAGACAAGAGAGAAAAATCCAACAAAGGAAAAGAAGTAATGTTTCTAAAGTCATTTAGGATTATCTTTGCTTGATAATGTCGTAGTCTCACGATACAATCCATTTCCACAGCATCTGATATTTCTAAATAAGGCAGTTTTACAGTGTTTTGGAGTCAACGGATATTTAAATTACGTAAGTGACATTTTAATTACTTATGACCGACATGATACTCTCATTGACACAAGATGACAAGAGAAATTTCTATTGTGTGGAGATTTGACTTGCCTTTGGTCTTCTCTTGACCTATTGGAATATTCTTTCTAAGTGGACATATGATTTAGCTATACTGAAATTTGAATTACCATGAAATATTATACTTGCTTCGATATGGGGTCGGAAGAGTCGAATAAAATCTAAATCTAAATCTAAATCTATTTGACTGGGAAAACCTATAGTTTCTTTCTTCTACACAGCACCATACATTTAACACCAGACTACAGTGGCAAGAAATACGAAATTCATCGAAATCTTTGCATGAGTGCACACCGAAAAAAAAAATCTGCAAATAAAAAAAAAATGAATTAAAGAAAAGATGTGACTTCCATAAATTCACTATTCTGTACAAATATATATTGATAAACATTTCCGGCTTGTGGTTATTGACTTTCTTTTTGAAAAACAACAAAGACAATATACAACAACAAACATGAATACACTCTTCATAGAATGATTCTTAACTCTTTTGCCTCATCGCATGGAAAAAAAAAAGTTACTTCTTTTGCTACAGTTTTGTTGCAGTTCATAAACATGAACCCGACATTTTACTGCATATGAAATTATTTTTCAAGTTTCATTTTTCTAAAAAAATGTTTCATCACCCTAGATTTCGTATTCCCTGATAGCAAAGAATAATCATTAAACTTCAGAAAAGAAAAAAAAATGACTGAGACCCATTTTTTATTTAATAAATGTAATAAAAGATTGTCTCTGCATAATGTCATTGTCTATTGGTCATTCTTTGATAAGTGTATATTATTTTCGGCATTACAAGTTATTGAAAGAAAATATGGAAAATCTTTCATGAAGTGGGAAAATCACGATGAATGCTGACTTCATTTAATACGGGCGCAATCTTTATGGGATGTTTCCTCATTTAAAATAACTTTCAATTTTTAGTGCTGCAGTAATAAATATACATGTATGCACAATGTGACGTGACGGAGATGACGTGACCGAGTGGACATTTGGATGTCCAATATGGCATAAACAGATTTAAGGATGGATATTTAATGCAAGTGAAAAAAAAAACCAGTGGCTAAAGGACTTCCAATATGACTAACATCACGCATTTTTAATATCACTTTAGTGTAGTTTTGTACTAAAGAAAAATTCCATCAACGTCATCTCCGTCACTCTTCGTGACGGAAATGACGTGACAGAGATGACGTGATGGAGATGACAGGTTTAACAATTAATTGCTTCTATCATCTTCCTAATCCATTCACCTGCGGTAAGAACCGTGTGTACTGGTAAATGGTATGTCCCTCTCCCGTTATGCCACCAAAATTATAAACTGATTTGATTTGATATGTAAACTCTTAAGCATTCAAAGATGACGCTGAATAACGGTACGACCT
Organism: Diadema setosum; assembly: GCA_033980235.1. NCBI lineage: Eukaryota > Metazoa > Echinodermata > Echinoidea > Diadematoida > Diadematidae > Diadema > Diadema setosum. The sequence goes on along the minus strand of CM067077.1, from coordinate 33,671,703 downwards.
GGCTAAGGTCACAAATTAAATATGCGTATATATATGTATATATAATATATATATATATATATATATATATATATATATACATACATATATATATATATATATATATATATAAACATAAGGGGGAAAACGAGGTGCGTTCTTCAACTTCAGCATGCTACTCTCATGAACCACTAAAATTGATACTTAGGGTACCCGACATTTTTCGTTAATGGCGTCCTAAATGTTCGTGACGGAGATGACGCAAAATGGCGGGACACGCAATTCCGAATTATTCATTCCATTTTTTCTTAAATCGTTTCACATTAGTATATCTTAATGCTAATATTTTAATAGTACGCTCTGAAATGAAATAGAAAAGCATTAAAAAAACGTTTCAACATGCTTGCATCCTGAAATGTGACATAATGATATTAATTTGTACTACCACCGGGACATGGGTTTCTTAGTGGTACGGATACGGGAAAAATAACATGATAGGTCAGGATAAACATTTCATCCCTCTATTGTGTATGTTATCTTAATAACGTGAATGTAAGTCATTGTAAACAGAACAGAAAGTAATGAAATGACCTTTTATTTTGTACATATTAAGTTCAAACTTGTGGGACACAGAAACATACACTCAGCGAAGAATGACCCCTATACCTGATAATAATTATCAGCATCTTATATTTTTGAGTAAGACATCTTTGCCGTGTTTCCGAGTCAAATGATATTTGAATAAAAACAACGTACATGAAATCACTCTTCTTAAGAATGATTCTTAACTCTTTTTGTGTGGATATTTTACTTGGCTATGGACATCTTATTTACCTGATATGATCTTGGTCTTGCTATGTCGACATTTCGATATTCCTGTTGACATTTGAGTTACCAGGTACCAATAATACGAACAGTTGCTCTGAAATTCCGGATATTTAACCTGGTAAACGTATAATATACTGTACATGCATTATTGGCCGCGTTCATAAGATTATGCGTGCCGACAATCATTGTTTTCAAAAACTGATTCGGAACACTGATTTGAAAGACGGTTTTGTTTGAACAGCGTATATAAGAGTTTTGCCCAAGCGTGTTTGGGCTTTCTCAGACTGTGCCATTTCGCAGCTCATTCTGAGCAATTTGTTCCTCAGCAAAAATTCAAACAGGGTGCGAGCAAGGCAATCGTGACGTCATTTCAACAGAGTTTTGACATTAGTGTGGTTGACGCGTTATGACATTTGCAGTAAGATTGAAATTTTAACATTTGTGGTCGACGTTCTATGACATTTGTGGTTAATCAGATTTTGATATTTGTGGTTGACGTGTTATGACATTCGTGGTAATTTTGACATTTGTGGTTGACGTGTTATGACATTTGTGGTTGAGGTATTATTACATCTGTGGTAATTTTGACACTAGTGGTCAATTTTGACAGTCTTGGGCTCTACACACCCTCCCCTCCACATAAATTGCCAACACGTTGTCATGCAAAAATATTATCATGCGGCTGTGTCATGACCTTTTTCTCTAAAGTGTTCCGCAATTTTGGAAGCCAAACTTGTATGCCCCGATGTTCGGTAACAGAAATATGTCACATTGTCATATGGCATGTCACTATTTCATAAAAAAGTCAGCTGTTTTGCATTTGTTTGAGTGTAATTCTTCTGGACCCCTCGGTAGAACAGCTCCACCATGAGGGCGGAGCTGAATAGGGCCATCCAGCCGCAATTTCATGAACTTTTTGTGATAATTTCTTTGTATTTTTCAATAAGAAGTGATGTGCATATTTTATTTTGCGGAAATAGAAATCAATCAATCAATCAATTAATCTTTTGAGAATAGGAAGGAAGAGGGGATTACTGTATTGTTTTCAAACTTTTCATTTTATAAAAGGAATTATTCCTATGTTATGTCAATTAGAAGTAAAATTATCAGTCTTAGGTCATAAAACAAAAAAAAAAATGCATAAAATCAGTCAAAGAAAAATAAAAGTAATTGAATTAAAAAATACACAAGAAAAAATAGCAAAACTAGTAAAAGCAGTAAATAGTAAATATCAATAGTAAAAAAAAAGAAAAAAAAACACTAGTGCTTTTTTTTTTCCACGATGAATGACACACCGAATATACAAGTAATGTCACAACTTAATTAGTTTATGATTTCATAAGCAATGAAGATTGAAAGAATTAATACTTTACTACAAGAACGCAATTTCTGCCAAAATTGTTTTCATAATTACATATATGAGAAACAAAAATTAATATCATTAGATTGACTATGCAATCTTGTAAACGAGATAATGAACACTCGCCCCAAATTTGGTCATGATCTGATGATCACTAGCTGATATGGGGGGGGGGGGGGGCTTTAGGCCCCCATCCAATTTGTTTTTGGCCGACAAATCAACCCAGTCTTTTAAGGGTAAAAAGCCCCTGATGATCACGATGTTTGAACTGGCTATAGCGCGATAGCAATTATTGCAATTATAGCAATTATTGCAGTATTGTTCGGTATATAAAACATATCAAAATAGGCTGCTTTCAATTTAATTCAAATCAATTCAAACTTTAATTTCTTTTTTGTTCAAGAGAATATATATATATATATATATATATATATATACGTACATATATGTTATTCAGGGCATGGTTAAAGGTACTGTTTTACCATTAGGTAATAGTGATTTACAAAATGTTCGAGACATCCCTGCTGCCACCTGATGCAAATGTGTAGGTCAGTTGTATCACAAAATATTCTACAACATAAAAGTTTTGCAATAAAGCCCAAAATATGACGAGATGTCACTGCATGTTTTCTCAATAAACCATAACTCTAGACGGTTTAGTCTAGGAATATTTTTATTATACCTCTAGTTCACATTTGTATTTGACAATATTTAACATTGACCATACTGAATCAAATTCATACATTGGTTTTGTCTATCCCAAACTCACATTTCAGAACTATCTTGAAGCACCAAAACTGCCTTTTTGTTTCATCTGCAAATGGTAAATTATGCCTTTACGATTATCGTCCCTCGGGTCATATGACAAGGAATTTAGATCACATGGGGCAAAATAGTCAATGTCTGTATACTAGTATACAAATATCGAGTGCTTCAGAGGGAGATGGTAAAACTATTTGCACCGAGGTGATTTCTCAACAGTGCTATGGCCCGAGACGAAGTCGAGGGACATGGCACTGTTGAGAAATCACAGAGGGCGAATGCTTATACCATGACCCGAAAGAAAGCAGTCGATATTTGTTTATATCCCTCTCGAGCATTTTACTAGCTCTGCCCTACTTTGGCAAATGGAAGCAAGTGACATCCGAGTATACAATTGCTACAAATGAAGAAAATACGTTTTTGGGTAGGCCCTTCAACATTCAACATTTTTGAAGAGAAATCATGGTGATACATTAATGACAATTCGAAGAATTTTGATATTTCCATAGAACATCATTGCTATGAAACTTGCTTCCTTTTGCAAAAGTATTATAGATTTGTAGCAAACATGAAAAATCATGCAAAAGGAAGCATGTGACAATCATATAATGAGTATGTTACTTGCTTCCTTTTGCCAAAGTGTTATAGATTTGTCGCAAACATTAAAAGAAATGGCAAAAGGAAGTAAGTGACAATTATCATTAGGATGTCACTTGCTTCCTTTTGCCGAAGTATCGTAGACTTTGTGCAAATATAATTAATTTTGCAAAAGGAAGCAAGTGGTAATCATATACCATATGAGGTAGTAACTTGTTTCCTTTTGCCAAAGTATTTCAGATTTTTAGCAAACATTAAAAAGCTAGCAAAAGGAAGCAACACTGCAAAAAGTCCGGTGTTGAATATGAAACACTGAGCTGGTGTTAAATTTACGGTGCTCATTTGTGGTGTTAGATCAACACCTCCGGGTGTAATTTCAAAATATAAAATTGTTTTTTGAATAGTTTCTTAGTTACTGTTTTTCTTGTTGATTTTGAACCTCAAAAAGACGATCAATACTTTTCCGATAAAGTACTTGATTTTTGAAAAAAGGGTGTAAACACATTTACACCACCATGACCACAGTATCACCAGTTGGTATGGTCTCCTATTGAAGCTGAGCGGGTGTTATACCATTGACATTAACACCAGCAATATCAAATCAACACCATGCGGTGTCATCGTTGAATTAACACCAGCGCAGTGTCAAAAATATCACCAGCTGCAGTGTGAAATTAACACCACGAAGTGCCAGGTGAACGCTTTTCAACACCATCACAACATACTTTCTACACCTGTGGGTGTGGTCCTCTATTCACACTTGATCGGTGTTAGATTTAATACCCTTGGTGTTAAATCTAAAACCGATGTTTTTGTAGTGAAGTGGCAATAATATCATGAAAAAGTTCCTTCCTTCCTTTTGCCAAAGTGTAGTAGATTTGTAGTAAAAATAAAAAAATTGGCAAAAGGAAGCAAGTGACAATCATATCAAAAGGATATTACTTGCCTACATTTGCCAAAGTATTTTAGATTGTATGTAAATATAAATGATTTGGCTCAGGGAAGCAAGTGTCAATCTTGTCATGAGGTTGTAACTTGCATCCTTTTGCCATTTTTTTTTCATGCAATTTTGTGCACTTGCTTCCTTTCGCCACCCGGATATCTCAGAAAAGGCCAAAATTGTAACATTTGGATTTTCAGTTCTATAGACCATGGGTCAAATGTGCCAAATTAATAAAAAGTCAACATATCCATAAAAATGTCACTTACTTTCTTTTGCCAAAGCAGGGCAGACCTAGAGTGATGACAAGGTTCCCTTTTAGAAATGTGTAGGTTTACCGTTAAGGCCCCGTCACACTACAGCGTATAAATCAGCGAATGCCTAGCGGATGGGCAAAATTTGGCAAAGTCCAGATACTCTCGAATCCGCTCGAATTCGCAAGCAAAATGTGGTTTTCGAACGTTCGCCTAACGAATGATGAGCATATGCTAACCGTGTAACGAGCGGATAAAGTAACGAATGAAAGCGAATGCGTACAGTCCATCCAACGGATGCTGAGCGGACAAAGCGAATGAGCAGCGAATGCCCAACATATGCAGAGCGATACTGCGGCAATCACGTGACGGATCTCGGATGACACACACTTTACCAAATCATTTTGAGCAGTGACAGTGTCAAGTAATGTTCTCTCTCTAAAAAAAGAAGAGTGAAAATGTTCATTCATGAAGGAGTAGATGACAGAAAAGAGTGAGTTTCGAGTGAAATTGGAGTGACTTTGGAGTGAAAATGTTAATTTTCACTAATTTTGGAATGACCTCAGGGATCACTCGAAGATTTTGGAGTGATCCCTGAGGTCACTCCAAAATTAGTGAAAAATGAACATTTTTACTCCAAAGTCACTCCAATTTCACTCGAAACTCACTCTTTACTTTTATTCACTCCCTTAAGATTGAACATTTTCCCTCTTCTTTTTTTAGATAGTTGTGACTGTGAAATGGCCCCCAAAAGAAGGAAGCAGAAGTAACCACCAAGTACTCCTGATGTCACTCATTCAAGATTCCCCTAAAAGTGTACTTCCTTCTGATGAACATGTGACGATGATGTTGGTAGTCCAACATCCTCCAGTGTGTCTGGTGCCTCCAACTGGAGTCGAACTTTCACAATTCCCAATTTCCATTCAGAGATTTCCATTTACTACAGGTTGACTTTTATAGCAGTGGTTTAGAATAATGTTCTCTTATTACTTAATGCCAGAATACGTATAATGAAATGTCATGTAGGGGGCTGTGGCATAGTGGACCCGACTCCCGAACCGATGACCCGGGTTCGAATCCCGCCTAGTGCTTACATCCTTCCGACAAGATTTTTTTTTTTTTTTTTTTTTTTTTTACCTACGATGTCCTCCTCGACCCAGGTGTATAAATGGGTACCTGGCAACGCTGGGGTAATAATAATGTTAGGGCCCTCTGGTAGAGCAGTGACAACACTGAAGAGGCTACCCTGGGCAAATAAGACTTTTTTTTCTTGTTATTATAATTATCATTGTTATTATTATGTGTGCTATATTAATATCTATTTTTTTTATCTACGTTTGATTAACGTGTGCTGCTGTGCAGATTTGCTCGGCGAATTTGGACGAACGGCGGACGAATGAGAAACGAATGCAGAGAGACCAAAACTTTCAATCAGCGGATGCTAAGCGAACACAGAGCGGATTGTCATTCCGTTCGTCATCCGCTCAAGATTTTGGACATGTCCAAAATCAAAATTTGGCTCCGGCGGATCTCTGCAAATCTCTGCGAACAGCTAGCGGATACAACGAACGTCAAGCGGATCACGAACGACGAGCAACGGATGTGAGCGTATCTCCAAATTTTCGGATCCGCTGGGCATTCGTTGGCTCGATCCGCTCTAGTGTGACGGGGGCTTAATAGTTCTAGGTCGTGGTAGTGCAGCGCATAGCGGCGACATCGCTGTGTAATCTTATAGGCCACTGTGTAGCGTGTATTCACCGTTGTTGATTCCTCCGAGCTATATAGCGTAGAACTGCTAGAGAAGGAGGTCTAGGACTAGAAGTAGGCCTAAAACGGCCTATGTTATCCAGATCACGTTTTTGTTTTGTTTTGTTTTTTTTAGTTTCCTTATGTAATTCCTAAACCATGTGTTGTACTTTTGCTGCAATTTACGGAATTCCTTCCTTAATAGACCTACTTAAGCAGTCACTTTGTCCGAGCTGAATTGCATTGATCACACACGTACACACAAACCCATGCGGTACGTTTTCGATATCGCAGCTTCTGTGATGCCGTCGGCACCCTCGCGCTAGCAAGCTAGTTTTGCTACTTTATACGCGCACTGCGTACATTCTAATGTGAGAAATTTAGATATCAATCAGACGATCACGATTGCGTGCAGATCGTGGATTCCCAAATGTACTAATAGTATATCACGCTGGATAGTAAGCCTTTGCACCGCATTCAGCTGCTCGTAGAGACCTAGTAAAACTACTGTTTTTCCGTGCTCTGTACAATCATATTGCAAGAAGCTTTACATAAGGGATATAGTATTCTATATCTGAACTACCACTCTGCGAAGTTAAAGATGATCTTCCACATAAATATTTGTGTCATAAATGGACCCCTTGGTCGTCATCTTCTCACTATCAAGAAAATACGATAACCTATCGGAAAAATAACCTGCCTAACACCTACTATAGATTGTTGCCTCTTGCTGCGATGTGGACGGCCGTTTCTGCCCCTTGACTTTCACAACATGTAGCCTTGAAATCTACATCCTTGCGTTTTGTCAGTAGATCGACAACGGTGCAACTCTCACTGCGTGCAAAAGCGACGAAATGTAAAGGTGTCCAGAGTTTCTTTGTCCCGGGTTCAAACTGAAAGACAGCAAAAATTGCCGGTGATTGACAGACTGAGAATAATTTTCCAAGACTGAATCGACATGTGCGTTATGAACACTTCCCAAAACTATCATGATATAATATTGTATATACCAATAATACCATTGTCACCTGGTGTGGAGCAACTGAAGCACTATAAGTGAACTTGTCGTCTACCTTTGCCGTTGAAATATGGCCGGAAATTGCTTTAATTGGGGAACTGTCTACAAACACCATGTATGGTTCTATGTCTTTATACACTAAGTTCTTCAGGTCGAAATTCTATTCGGCTGATGAACCATTAGAACCAACAGGCATAATGTTTTTAATACGGACAGTGAGAGGGTGGACCCACAGATCCATAGACCCACAGGCATTAATGCTAGACAAAAGGGATATGAAACTCAAAGGAATACCTTGGTGGAAACAGAATAAAAGCTATAGAGAAATCCAAGTGAATCACAGAATGATGAAATGAAGCATTAAAAACACACATAATATAAGTCCAAGTTAATCAACGTTACAGTTATGAATGTAAGTAAATATACGGGCAACTTACCACTATACAGGGTGTATTTATCCACACAGAATGGAGTATAACATGAAACGAATAAATTGAAAGACTTGCCCACATCTATGACGACGACATCCGTCATGTTTCTTAATTTCACTAATTTATAGTACACTTTGAACTGATAATGTATTTTCTTCATGCTTACTAAATTTAGTTGTAAACCATCATTTGTAATAGATTTGGAAATGTGAATTATATTTTGCAAGATACCTGACATGATCCATTTGTTGCTATACAAGAAACAATACAGTCACTGCCTTTGTAAAAACTGGATATAACAAAATGTTAACAACTGTGCAAATTACTTTCTAATGGAACGCACACCACCTGTTGCTTTTGGTGCTGTTGGTTTCAAATGGTTCCATAGGTTTTGATGGAATCGTTTCTAATGATGTCTATTTGACCATCAAAATGTCCATCAGGGATTGATCTTGGTCCATCAAACGCCAGCAGACCATTAGAAGCCATCGAAAATTTCTAATGGCCTTCTAATGGTCTCTCATGAAATTTCGACCTGAGATTTGATGACGTATCAGTCTACTGTACAAAAAAAAAAGAACTGTAGATATTCACATTAACGATCTTGACGAAAAAGGAAATACCAGTCATTTGAAATTGTGTCGAATAACACATAATTATATGTGCTTCCAAATCTCTGCAGATCATTATAATCAACAATTTTCTGAAAACTATCGACAAGTTTCCAACTTCTCGTTTCTGATGTCTAAGCTTGTTTTAAAATCTGAGCTTGAAAGCCTGGATGATCACGTTTATTGCAATGGGCAATAATAACCTGACTACTATGGTGCTGCTGATTTATTATCATGAGAGTGCAGGTACATGTATTAGGGGAAATGGGGATTTTTACTTGACTTTTGACTGACCTTTTTATAAGTCTATGCAGTGAGTAATTTTCAAGGTATGAAGAAAAAGTAATTTGAACATAAAATATATTTTTTTTTTCACATTCTAGCCTGGCCTTCGAACCTCAACCCTTGACATTTGACCTTCTAGCAGGAAATTTCCCAGAGAATCTCCATTAGGTAATACATGTATATATTAAGTTTTAAAAATAATCATGCAAGCATTGCATATACTTGCATATGAGGGAAATAGTGAAATTTTGAGGAGTTGACCTTGATCTTTGACCCCCTGACTATTGACTCATGACCCCTAAATGCCCTAGATAATCCCTGCCAGTCAGTATGTGTGGATGTACCATGTTCCATGAAGATACACTGAACCATTGGCGAAAAAACTGAAATTGTAACATTTTTACCTGACCTTTGACCTTTTGACATTTGACCTTATGACATGAATCTCTCTGGAGAATCTTTATGCAGTAATTAATACATGTCTACACCAAATTCAAGAAAATGTCTTCGGGCATTGTATTGATATGGGGGAAATAGCAAAATTTTTAACGTTTGACCTTTACTTTTTGACCTCTGACCTCTTGCCAATTTCCTCCCCCACCCCCCCAACAAAAAAAACAACAAACAAACAAACAAAAACTTCTCAATTAATTGCCCCATCATACGTCATCCTTGGGCCACGTCTGGTGAAAGTTGCTTCATTCAGTTTTGAGTTATCGTGTAAACAGATAAATTTTAGGAATTGACCTTGATCTTTGACTTTTGGCCTCTGTTCGACTTTACTCAAAAACTAATCAAGTAATTGTCCCATCATACATCATCCTCGGACAAAGTTTGATTAAATTTGCTTGATCCAGTCTTGAGTTATCGCGTAAACGGATACAATTTCAGGATTTGACCTTGACCTTTGGCCTTGAGGCGATTTCATCTAAAATCTAATCAAGTAATTGCCCTGTCATATTTGATACTTGGAGCAAGTTTGGTAAAATTCCAGTCAATATTACTCAAGTTATCGTGTAAACGAATGCGAACGGACGTACGGACGGACGGACGGACAACCTGAAAACATAATGCCTCCGGCTGCCTCCGACACCATTTCATGGCGGAGGCATATTAAACTAGAAATGTCGTTATGGCGACTGATGCCTCCGCCATAATGCATGATTCTCCCAATAGGTGTATAGTACAATGTCTTCACAATGTGTGATGACAGTTTCACATAACTGGCAAAATATTGAAATGACAGGTTTGTCAGAAATATCTTGAATGTTCACTTTCCTTGAACTGGGTTTGCTATAATTGTCTAAGAGTGCAGGTACACATATTTGGGGAATTGAGGATTTTTACTTGACTTCTGACCGATCCTTTTATAATTTAATGAAATGAGTAATTCTCAAGGTATGAAGAAAGAGTGTAATTATACATACAGTACAAAATAGATTTTTTCTTTGCATTTAAACCTGGCCTTTGACCATTAACCTTTGACCTTCTGGCTGGAAATTTCCCAGCGAATCTCCATTAGGTAATACATGTATATATTAAGTTTTAAAACTAATAATGCAAGCATTGCATATACTAGTATATAAGGGAAATAGTAAAATTTTGAGGAGTTGACCTTGACCTTTGACCCCCTATTGACCCATGACCCCTAAGTTCCCTAGATAATCCCTGCCAGTCAGTGCATGCGTATGTACCAAGTTCCATGAAAATACAGGGTACATAACCATTAATTGCGAGAAAAGTGAAATTGTAACATTTTCACCTAACCTTTGACCTTTTGACCTTTGACCTTATGACATGAAACTCTCTCTGGAGAATCCTTACGCAGTAGTTCATGTCTACACTAAGTTGAAAGAAAATACCTTCGGGCATTGCATAGATATGGGGAAATAGCAACATTTTTAGCATTTGACCTTGACCTTTTGACCTTTGACCTCTTGCTAATGTCACTAAAATATACTTAACTAATTTGCCCCATCATACATCATCCTTGGACCAAGTTTGGTGAAAGCTGCTTCATCCAGTTTTGATTTATCACGTAAACAGATAAATTTTAGGATTTGACCTTGATCTTTGACCTTTGACCTCTGTCTGATTTCTCTAAAAAACTAGCAAAGTAATTGTCCCATCATACATCATCCTCGGACAAAGTTTGGTGAAATTTGCTCAATCCAGTCACGAGTTATCGCGTAAACAAGTACAATTTCACGATTTGCCCTAACAAAAAAGTCCTGTGGTACTCCCTGAGGTACTTGTCGGTACCACACAATGTACCACACATTTGTAATGTTACCACAGGAACTGTGTGGTACTGTACCACAGGCTTGTAGGGTACTCCCTGTAGTACTTGTCAATACCACACAATGTACCACATAAATAAATGTTACCACAGGAACTGTGTGGTACTGTTTTACAGGCTCATGTGGTACTCCCTGTGGTACTGGTTGGTACCACACAATGTACCACACAAATATATGTTAACACAGGAACTGTGTGGTACTGTGTCACAGGCTCGTGTGGTACTCTGGGATGTACCACAGGGCAGTACCACAGGACATTACCACAGGAAAGTACCACAGGACAGTACCACAAGACAGTATACACACAAATTGTCCTGTGGTATTTTGGGACGTATACCACACGACAGTACCACATGAATTGTCCACCGGAGAGTACAACAGGAAAGTACCACAGGATAGTACCACAGGACAGTACCACACGACTTGTTCTGTGGTATTTTAGGACGTACCACAGGACAGTACCACAGGGCAGTTCTACAGGACAGTACCACAGGATAGTACCACAAAACAGTACCACAGGAATTGTCCTGTGGTATTTTGGGACGTACCACAGGATAGTACCACAGGACAGTACCTCACGACTTGTCCTGTGGTATTTTGGGACGTACCACAGGACAGTACCACAGGGCAGTACCACAGGACAGTACCACAGAGCAGTACCACAGGATAGTACCACAGGACAGTACCACACGACTTGTCCTGTGGTATTTTGGGACGTACCACAGGACAGTACCACAGGGCAGTACCACAGGACAGTACCACAGAGCAGTACCACAGGATAGTACCAGAGGACAGTACCACACGACTTGTCCTGTGGTATTTTGGGACGTACCACAGGGCAGTACCACAGGACAGTACCACAGGAAAGTACCACAGGATAGTACCACAGGACAGTACCACACGACTTGTCCTATGGTATTTTGGGACGTACCACAGGACAGTACCACAGGGCAGTACCACAGGAAAGTACCACAGGATAGTACCACAGGAGAGTACCACAGGAAAGTACCACATGATAGTACCACAGGACAGTACCACACGACTTGTCCTGTGGTATTTTGGGACGTACCACAGGGCAGTACCACAGGACAGTACCACAGGAAAGTACCACCGGACAGTACCACAGGAATTGTCCTGTGGTATTTTGGGACGTACCACAGGACAGTACCACAGGATATTACCACAGGACAGTACCTCACGACTTGTCCTGCGGTATTTTGGGAAGTACCACAGAATAGTACCACAGGGCAGTTCCACAGGACAATACCACAGGGCAGTACCACAGGACAGTACCACAGGAAAGTACCACAGGATAGTACCACAGGACAGTACCACACGACTTGTCCTGTGGTATTTTGGGAGGTACCACAGGGCAGTACCACAGGACAGTACCACAGGAAAGTACCACAGGACAGTACCACACGACTTGTCCTGTGGTATTTTGGGACGTACCACAGGACAGTACCACAGGATAGTACCACAGGACAGTAACACATGACTTGTCCTGTGGTATTTTGGGACGTACCACAGGACAGTACCACACGAATTATCCTGTGGAATTTTGGGACATACCACAGGACAGTACGACAGGAATTCCTGTGGTAATTTTCGATGTATACCACAAGAGAGTACCACAGGAACTGTCCAAAATCCCACAGGAAAATCATAATATGGTGCTATTCCACACAGAAGTACTACACAGCAAATTAAATTCGTAAGTACCACAGAAAAATGCTACAGGATATTCTTTTTTTTTTCTTAACATTTTATACCAGAGGACTATCACATCAGGAGAATATCAAACAGCAGTACCACACAGGAGTAACACACAGGAAAATTGTAAGGCAGAATCAACTGAAATTTATAACAAAAATACAAACGAAAAGGCACATATTGATATTCCTCAATTAATTGATAGATGAGTTGTGCTGTGAATTATAGCAATCGATTTGCCATTACTTATCCTGTCCTATACTCCTACAGTATTACCTATTTAGTGAAAGTTCAAGTTCAAGTTCAACTTTATTTTTCATTTCCATTACATAAACAGGAGAAATTATATTCAATGCATAAACAGAACAAATTTGTAGTAATTTCGATAAACGTACATCAACAAGATACATGTGATGATGAGTAACGACATACAATTGCATTTATAAGGTATATACATATGCATATTACACGAATGGTAATGGAAATGGAGGGTCCCACTAAAAAGCCAAGCTTGTACGATATGGGACCCTCAGAAATACATAAAAAGCAAATAATGGCTTCATGACTACAAACAAATATATGAAACAAAATCAAAATCAAAATCAAAGAAACCAATGTCAACTGACAAGAAATGTCAACTGACAAGAAATGATATAACAGGAAAGAACGAAAAAAACAAAATGGGAAAAAAATGAAACTGCAACACACGCCATCGTGGACACAAGCAAACAGATTTCCAGGATGTATAGGAGTAGTAATACGCACCCTTGAATGATATTGTGAATATAAGGATTGGGTACATATACCAGAAAAACTACAAAAGCGCGGACATATTAAAAGCAAAGAATAGACACAATGATGCATTGTTCGATGACTGTCATATTTGAAGAGAACTTATATTCGACAGATTATTTCACTCTCATGATAGAAAATAATTGATGTGTAATGATTAATGCATAAAAATAAGTGGTAACTTAATTGAGTTAATGAAACAAACCTAGTTCGGTAATATGTTATAAGATTTCAATAAAAATAATTTCAATTTATTTTTGAAAGAATTCAAAGTTCGTACTGTTACAATATCATTAGGAAGTGAGTTCCAAAACTTTGGCCCATCATAAATAAAGGTGTTCTGAGCCAGAAGAGTTCTGAAAAAGGGCAAATGAAACTCATTCGAACGCCTTGTTGGGTAATTGTGGACGGACTGATTTCTTGGAAACATTGTATCAAATATATTTGGAAGATTTTTTTTTATCATAATTAAACATAAATTGTCCTAGGTTATACAGATACAAATCCTTGATTTTCAATATTTTGTTTTCAAAAAATAACGGGTCAGTATGAGACAGAAATGCAGTATGACATATAATACGGAGTGACTTCTTTTGTAATAAAAGTAATTTATCTAAGAATGTTTGATATGTGTTTCCCCAAGCAAGAATACCATAGTTTAAGTATGGCAATATGAGAGATGAATATAATGTAATAAGGGACGACAAAGGAAGACAAAATTTAACCTTGTTGATTATACCAATATTTCGTGAAATAATTTTACATATACTATCAATATGGAATTTCCATGAAAGCTTATTATCAACTGTTATTCCCAGAAATTTAATATGGGAAACAATTTCCAGTGGAGTCCAATCAAAAACAATGTCAACAGGTGGTTTCTCTATACAGTTGCTAAAAAACATATATTTTGTTTTTTGAAGATTGAGAGATAATTTATTTGCCTTTATCCATTCGGCGACTTTTTCTAATTCAGAGTTTATTGTATTTACAAGAGTAAGAGGATTATTGTGCGAAAAAAATAAATTTGAGTCATCCGCAAAGAGAATAAAGGAAAGAACATCTGATGACCTACAAAAATCATTTATATAAACAAGAAACAAAAGCGGACCTAATAAACTTCCCTGTGGGACCCCACATTTGATATTCAACATTTGTGAATTATACCCATTCAAAGAGACATATTGCTTCCTGTTCATGAGGTAGCTCCTGAACCACTCCAAGGCCTTCCCACGCACTCCATAATGATGTAATTTATCAAGTAAAATATCATGATTAATGGTGTCGAAGGCCTTGGAGAAGTCCAGGAACAAACCTATTAGATGCGAAGATCTGTCAATAGCGTGTGCCACTTTTTCTACAAAACTTAACAATGCATGTGTTGTGCTGTGTTTTTCTCTAAATCCGAACTGAGAATTTGAAAGTATATGATTGAATTTTAAAAAAGTAATAGTTCTTTTATGAACGATTTTTTCAAGAATTTTGGACAATGTACATAACAAAGAAATCGGTCGGTAATTATTAACATCTAGTTTGTCGCCTTTTTTAAACAAAGGAATAACTTTTGCTATTTTCATGCTCTCAGGGACAATGCTGACAATGCTGAAAGTGCTGACGTAAAGCATGAGAAATTTCATAAGGACTTCTGTGGTACTCCTGTGGTACTCCTGTGGTGCTCCTGTGGTACAAATTTTTACATAGCTCATGAATATTCATAAAAGCATTCTAGATTTTAGAAAATACGTATATGACTTAAAAAGTCAAAGTATTAGTGATGGAACTTGCTTTGAACTTTATGAAAGATTGTCTAATTATGTTATGTTATTCCCAATATCATAGATATTGTTATGAAATTGTAATTTCATATCTTGATAGTAAAGTAAAATCGAGTTAGTAACCATGCCTTAATGCTTTACGGATAGACGGCCATATCTATATGTACTGATACGGTCGATGGCTACCTAGGAATAGAATATGACTATATAGATCTATTATAGGACTAGATTGGCACTTGGCCATTAGACTGTCGTATGAGGTTATATGTTAGGAGTAGGACAGGTTATTAAGTAGGGCCATGTATGTCCTGAAATCCATCACTCACCTATCACGAATATTCCTTGATATGTGGCTAAAATTCTCCCAGATTTTTTTTTTCGATCTATCCTGTGTGGTACTCTCCTGTGGTACCATGGAAATGCTGTGTGGTACTGCCCTGTGGTAATGCTCTGTGGTAATGATCGACCTGTGGTACTGTCCTGTGGTACTGTCCCAAAATACCACAGGACAGTTCCTGTGGTACTGTTCTGTGGTACTAGTCCTGTGGTACTGCCCTGTGGTACATCCCAAAATACCACAGGAATTCCTGTGGTACTGCCCTGTGGTACGTCCCAAAATACCACAGGAATTCCTGTGGTACTGTCCTGTGGTACTGTTCTGTGGTACCGGTCCTGTGGTACTTTCCTGTGGTACTGCCCTGTGGTACGTCCCAAAATACCACAGGAATTCCTGTGGTACTGTCCTGTGGTATGTCCCAAAATACCACAGGACAATTCCTGTGGTACTTTCCTGTGGTACTTTCCTGTGGTACTGTCCTGTGGTACCGTCCTGTGGTAATTACCACAGGAGTACCACAGGACTTTTTCGTAAGGGTGACCTTGACCTTTGACCTTTGGCTGGTTTCACCCAAAATCTACTCAAGTAATTGCCCCATCATAATTTATACTTGGACCAAGTTTGGTAAAATTCCAGTCAGTATTACTCAAGTTATCGCGTAAACAAATGCGGACGGACGGACGGACGGACAACCCGAAAACATAATGCCTCCGGCACCACTTCGTATAATATATAAAAAGTATACAGTTAAGGATGGTTGCGTACCCAGATGGGAACTGATTTGTGGTTGACATCGGCGCCGTGTTGGAGAAGGTACTCCACACACTGTAAGTTGCCCCGCACCACCGCCATGTCTAGACTTGTTACGCCTTGTCCGTGTGTTGTGTCCACATCTGCTCCGTGTTGTAGGAGGATATTAACCACGTCGGGCTTATCGCTGCAGAGACAAGAAATGGAAGAAGGTAAACGACAACTGCGATTGTCTCATGCATCTTTTCTCTTATTTCCAAATCACACAATTACAAAACAATGAAAGAGATGTAGGAAGTATAGTGACAGCAACTACTTTTTCTTTTACTCCATTGGCTATCATTTTCGATTTATTCGACAGAAAATTCTGACATCATAAATACATTATGTACGTAGCAGAAACAAGAGCAATGCTTTTACATGCACGTGTTAAAGAAATCAAAGCCGACAGAAGTTTTATAAAGCCGCGAGAACAATTCTACAAATTGGTTGTGATGTAGCGTCGCTGGGACGACAAGACCTCGTATCTGGAATTTTTGGGAAATGACTTTTTTTTTTATTTTTATAAACGGTCAGGTAATCAGTTAAGTGATATCCTGTCCAAATCCTAACTGCTTTACCCACATACGAAGCCACCATGACATGTCAAAGGAAATTCATGACCATTTGTTAGAGCGCTTTGGTTGCCATGTTTTGTTTTGTTTTGTTGTTGCTGTTGTTGTTTTTGGTTTTTTGCTCTCCTGAACAAGTGACATTTTGTAGATACGAGATCTTGTCGCCCCAGCAACGATAGGAAAACGAAGACGTTCTAACTTTTGCAGCACCAGACCTCCACCCCCCCCCCCCACCATACTCCGGTGGTCATCTGTACCGAATGAACATTTCCGATTTTCTGGGAAAAATGGTATATTAAACGGGCTCTATTGGTGGGAAATTATTTCAGTATTTTACCCCGGAATATTTTCAATTAGGGGCGCTGAAATTGTCTCTTCACCTCAGCACTCTTCCTCCATTTAGGAGGTAAGTTTACTACAGCTTTCCTTCCAAATTCCAATTCCAATTTTGCTGATTTTTGCTCCAAAAGTCCGTGATAGGGATGGCGGTAATTTTGATTTCCAGCCCCTTCCAAAAGCCCGTGATTGGGGGAGGGGTCAAAATCCTGACCCATTTCCACCCTTCTAGGGGGTATGTCAAAGAATCTGGAATATACGTCATATACGTAATAATACGTAAATACGTATGGTTGACCGCTTGGTGGGGGGGGGGGGGTGGAAAGCACAAGTTGCATCTTCTGCACAATATGACGAACTTCAGGACGATACAACATTGAATCTGATCTTTAGCTTTAATCTCTTTTGACAATTTTATCTTGGAATGTGCCTCTGGAATATCATGGCCTAAAGAGGAACGTTAAGCAATGGCAAGGTGTAAATGTTCAGTGATATCATTGCTGTAACCGGAAGGATGTGGTTTTACTTTTTTGAGTTCGTCTTTGTATGTTCCCGTTTGGGTCTTTGTGATTTGAACACTTGTTGTTACAGAGAAACATTAACTGCCTTAGTTGTGACTTACAAATGTACTGCACGCATGATTGCAGTAGGAAACGCGCCTCCCGTGCCTTCGATGAATGCCCCACGGTCAACGAGCACCTTGACTATGTCCGTGGCACGATCATAAGGTATCACTTTCGAAATCAGAGTCATGCCAGGTTCACTCTCAAACTCCAACTGTCAGGAAAGATGCGGACAGAAGCTTCGTTATCCTCTGGGAACTTGGGGGAGGTTACACACAAAGTGTTATATAAATCATGTGTTAGGTGTTTTGCCCCCCACCCCCTTTTTAAATTGCATCTATTCAAATTATTATGATATGTAACACACACAAGTATTATATGAATCATGTTTTAAGTGTGTGCTTTTTCTTTCAACTTGTATGTAAATGAACATTTTTATGTCACAGTAGTTCAAACGACAATTGTGACATCAAAATTTTCATTTACATGCATTACCCATGAGAACATCAAACAAGATTAAATGAATCATGTGGAAGCTTAAACAAGGTTTTGCCAAAACTTCTTTACCTCCATTTTTTTTTTCGTAGCTCTAATACAAATGAAATATCTTAATCTACATTCTCTGTGGTCAACATTTTTGTAATCGCGTAATTCCGTAATATTATGACTTTATTTGTACTCCTAAAAGCTATATTCATGAAATCGTCTATTTCCCCCTTTGCATTGGTCTTTGATTAAAGTGTAATATTGATATTTAGAATATGAAATCTGTTCTATTGATACTGAGATTGTAATTCCAAAAACTTTCATTTATGTACGTGCGATGAGGGCATGTGATTACATTTGCATTGTGACTCACATATTTCCCAATAATAATAATAATAATAATAATAATAATAATGATAATGATAATGATAATAATAATAATGAATTTTTTTTTTTTAAATCTAGGAAAGCCCCTTCAGTGTTGTCACTGCTCACCAGAGGGCCATGCCATATTAAACTAGCGTTGCCAGGTCCCCCTCCCCCCCCCCCCCCTCCAATTTATACACCTGGGTCGAGAGGGACATGGTGGGTAAAAACATTTTGTCCAGGGACGTAAGCACTGGGCGGGAATCGAACACGGGTCCTCCGATCGGAGTCGGGAGTCTTATCCACTATACCACAGTGCCCCAACACAATGCTTAAACTGCCTTCAAACTCTTCTCCAAGATATAGCTTTTCCAGCATCTCTTTCAATATATCAATATTCCAAACGACAACGGCTTTGAAAGTCATTTATTGTTTTTGCTCCTTCTACTATTTTCTCAAACATATCATAAATCACATATTATGCAATTCTAACATTTCAAACCTCCTATTAATGTCATCTTTTCATGTAAATAGTCAACAGTTTCTCAACCCCTCGCTGTTTCCTTAAAGATTATAAAATGATGAACTCGTTTTGTTCAGAATCTGGCAAATGTACTTCCTATACGATTCCTTTAACGCATTCCTTAAAAGTTTACTAATGTCTTTCTCAGGGTCATTCTCTTGCTTTTTATCGTAGATAATTCATTTCATTTCGTTTCATTTCATTAATGAAATTTCCACAAAAATCATACAGTGTTGTATTTACAACATCCATCCGTGACAATGTAAACTAACACACAAATTATGTTCAGTATCATACAAATAACATTTACATTACATACAAAAATCAATTAAAATCAATCTCAGTTATTCTCGGCCATACGGAGGATTATCACTTCCTTAACCCTTCGTCAAAGAGCAGACCCAAATAGTAGTTATCTGTCAACAACAAGAAAAATACAAAAAGAAACCGACATCACGCAATCTTATACACGATGAATGTAGTTCACTGTCATGTTCATGCACTGATTTCGCTCAGATTTTGAAACAGTCACCTGTCGTCAATACAATTGGCCATTCTGAAGATTCATATTTTTCAGTGATATGAATACAACCTATCATTAATGTCAATCATGCCATGATTTCTTTCTCGACAATAGTATATCTAACAAACTGGCAATAAGAGAATAAATATATGAGCTCGATCGTCCATAATTGGGAACTGACAAGGAAATGAATTGAAGTGAAAATGTGAATGCACAATGGAAATAAGATTCATAGTATCAACTTGTCTGGAAATGTGTTACTTATACATTTTGTTAAAGGTGGATTTGAATCTCATTATATTTCCGTAGGGTAAGCTTTAGTTTGTAATGATGGATATTCAAAACCTTGATTTTCTTAACATAAGCAGACCTTAATTTGCATTTTATGTGAATTAGAATAACTATTATAACGTAGACCCAGGATAAGCATAATTGGAAACAGCATCCGTCCATCGTGTTCTGTGACCAAGAAAATGAAAAAAAAAATAGACGTTTAGATTGTTCAAATGGGATAACTGAAAGCCCAGACGGAGTTTATGAATTTTCTCTAATGAGAGGCACAAAGTTGTATATTGTCAAAATTTCACTATTTTGCCATGTTGATTTTTTTTTTCTAGACTTTTATCCTGGCGTTCAGGAGGCCACAACGACTTGCATTGCAAATGGAATTTCTGCTTTTGCAATTAGCGGTGGAAAGCCCTCTCAGATTTAGTGGATTAACTGGACTAACTCGCTTGCACCGGAATTTATAGCTTAAGTTCCCATTCCTCTGACGGGAATTTAAAAAAGAGAAATAATATATTCGCAGCGAATGAGATAAGAATTGAAATGCTATGGTTACAATAACATTTCAGAGGGTAGAAGAACTTCATCGGGTAAATTACACACAAAACTCAATTTATTGATACATTTCTTAGAAACAAACCCGTTGGAGAGATACAAGTGAGATCATCGTTACCTGAAAAGAAATCTTAAACTTCGTACCACATGTATGTTATGTCGATGATGTTGTAGACTTTTATTGTTCTGCTTGAATTTTACCCACTTCACTAATATTAGCTTGGAAGTGTGACAGAGTTTTTATTTGATTCAGTTCAGTTCAGTTGAGCTTATTTTATTTAATCACGGAAACTTGCTTCAGCAAAGCTGTTCTTCAAATCCGTGAACAACACAGAAATAGCAGGATTAGTTACAAACGGCATATACAATAATAAAGAAAAGAACAAGAGTCAGGTAACCAAAAAAAAAAAAACACGAAACATTCAAAAAATACAACCAAAAAAAAGGGGGAAGGGGGAAAACGATACATATCATTTCTGTGCTAAAGGAGAATCTTTTGTTATTAAGTTGTAGATATGCCGACGAAATCTGGGCAGAACTCACCATTTTGGGATTCTCGTCCAAGATAAGTTTGAGATGATTGACGACAAACATATTTCCCCATTGGGCAGCCATTAAAAGGAGTTCCATCGGATCATTTTGCATGGATATCCAATTCTTATCCACAACTAAGGCCATATCATCAGGGATCAAGATATTGTTGGAAGTTAGAGACATAGAAAATTGCTGATTTGTGGTGTCTGACATGCGCGTTAGTTTAAAAGTAGCTTGTTATTTACAGATCAAGTGAAATACAGAAGAACGTTTAGAGTTTAACTAATCCATGCTTTCCGATTTGTGACAGTGTTAGAACTGGTGCTTATCTGATGTTCTGAAATTTGTTCAGATATTATAATCAAATATGATTTATATCTAACATGTCTACATATTCGAAATTTATTCAATGCAAGGAAAATATCGAAATGAATCTATGTAGGCCTACTGCGGGATTCATCTATGGAACATGTGAATGAGACCAGATAAATTACAAAGTAAGTCTGTCTCTTTAAAAAGAAAAAGTCCGTATGTTTGATTTCTAGAAGAAGAAGAAGAAAAAAAGACAACGTAGACAACCTTGTGACAGCTTCAGTCGTTTCATTTGTCAGTATATGTCAGTGTCAGTGCGAGAGTGTTTCCAAACGTTTTGGTGATGTTAGTAATTTCTGGTAAATTGCACATGGCA
The DNA here is from genome assembly GCA_033980235.1 of Diadema setosum. Taxonomy (NCBI): domain Eukaryota; kingdom Metazoa; phylum Echinodermata; class Echinoidea; order Diadematoida; family Diadematidae; genus Diadema; species Diadema setosum. The sequence continues at coordinate 33,649,752 of CM067077.1, read as the reverse complement.
CTAATCCTCATTTCTGTCCTACCTCATTCACCTTATCAACAAAAGTCATTTCTTGAACTTTTCAAAACAGAATCCTGTTTACGACATCGTAAAATAGTATACATAGTATGCATGATAAATATCGAGTACACGCATACACCAAATTTATGAAAGAAACAAAAAAGAAACAAACCTAAACAGGAAAAAAATGGAGAATACATGTAGCAGAAGAACAAATTATGCTTAAGACTAATGTGAAGTAGTTTCCACTTGAAATTGATTAAAATGACCTCAAACTTCAATGGCTGATGTATTCTGCATTATGTTTGGGTTTTAGTGTCTATAATAGGCCCTACATGAACGATTATATTTTCTCAAACTCAAATCCCTTTTTCATTAAAGTAGCATTTCTGCATGTTCCATAATTTTAGTGTATATGGACTTTTGAATTTGGTTGAGTTCGAAATCTTTTCAAAACTCAGAATCTCCTTTATAAGAATTCGACCCAAGGGGGAAAAATACCTATTTCAAACATCTCATTTGAAGACTTTATGCAGCTGTTGTAAATGTATGGTAACCATTTTTTTTTTTTTTTTATCCTGAATTCATAAATTAGAGGTATTCTAAAACGTATGTTATTATACTGACGGTGGATAGATCGTGGACTAGAACGGGGATGGAATAGGTGAAAATTGCACATGCGTTTTTTTTTTTTTTTTCAGCAAGCGTTGAGTGCCGGATATCTGCGATTTCAAAATGTCAATGTTTATAGACTATCAAGGATTCAACTTCCTTTGTGGATTCCGTCCTCTGTCACTATTTCTTATTTTGCTTGTCAAATACAATGAACCTTTTCTAAGATGCGACCTATATGAATGCACACTTCATCTTGCTCTCCATACCTTCAACACCCAAACACTCGAACACGCACACACACGCACACACACAGGAGCATGGTATGATATAAATTATACAGTGTATTACATAAATTTTAAAGTGTCTCTCTATGCTATAAATGATACAGGCATTTTTAATCATGGTAAGACAGTTAAGGTGCTACAGAAAAATTTGCAAGATGATTTTGTTACAATATGCAAATGGTTAGACCTGAATAATATGCATCTTGCACCCACAGAAGACGAATGTCATGGATTTTGGAAATCAGATATAAAAATAAGAAATTATGTTTTGTTAATAAGATATAGAAATTTGAGTTTATAAACTGTAAAGATCAAAAGTTTGGATGTTATGCTCGATTCCGGTTTGACAAGATGGGAACATGTTTCCACGATTGTTTGTAAGTCTCTCAGGTAGAGAATTGTAAAGGGAGGATTAAACATTACTTGCTGTCATTAAATTTAATGAAGAAACTGTATTCTGCAATGATTTTGCCATGTGTTGATTATTGTGTCACATCTTGGGGAAGCTGTGAAAAATTCCAAGGGATAAGATACAAAAACTCTAAAATTAATATGGCAGGATGATTTTGAATAAAATTATCATACATCTCAAACTTCCTTGTTACTAACGCTGAAATAACAATCGGTTGAGTAGCGTATAAGATATCAATATTGTGTTTATATTCTTAGAATACCAGATAATCTAATACCGTCATGCTTAAAATTACTGATATGTAAACGAACTGTTAATTACAGGACACATTATTCTGTGAAATGCCCCCTTAACCTTCCCCGCCCAAGGAGAGAATATAAAAGAAATTCTTTTTTGTATGTCGGTTTAGTTTGTTTAATGCACTCTCTGTAAATGTTAAAACATGTACATATCCCCTTGTGGATTTAATAAATCAGTGCAAAGCTTTGTATAATAATTCAATCGATTTGTAAGAGTGCTTTATGTAATATATATATATATATATATATATATATATGAAGAGTTTGTTTGCCAAAACCGATAAGTCCATATTTGTCAAATGGAGATATTTGCCATTAAAGGTCAAGAAAAATAAAGAAAATAATAATAACATTTTTGCTTCTTTTGATCATAACTTCAAAAATGTACCTTTATATGTAGTAACCAATATATCATTTAAAATGTATTATTTTGTACTTTAAAATGACAGAGACCGTACTTGAAAATCTTCAAAAATGGACTTATCGGTTTTGGCAAACAAACTATTCATATATATATATATATATATATATATATATATATATATAAGGTGAAGCGGGCTTGGCCTCGTACGTTGTGGGTGCTGCATTTATGTATAGGTGTGACGGAGGAATAACCTCTCGCAGACGTTGCAGTGTGTTCACTAATGACCTTTTATTCTCCCGAGCTGTCGACCGAGTTACCAGTCTTTTTCAAGGGCTTGGGACGTAAACACAAAAGCAAAATAACAATTGCCTTGTTCTTGCCTTATTCTGTTCAAATGTATGCAAATTGCTTTTTCTTCTGCCTTATTCTGTTCAAATGTATGCAAATTGGTTTTTCTTCTGCTTTTGTGTTTACGTCCCAAGCCCTTGAAAAAGACTAGTAACTCGGTCGAAAGCTCGGGAGAATAAAAGGCTATTAGTGAACACTTTGCAACGTCTGCGAGCAGTTATTCCTCCGTCATATATATATATATATATATATATATATATATATATAATATACACAGATATACATATACCTATCTATCATTAATCCACTCTAGATGTGTTAATAGTGCACAATGTAACTTATAATTGAATTTGGTATTTTCCTGTAAAATGATGTTTGTTATTACCAGGCCTTAACAGGCCTACTCTGCAGTTTAAAGTAAATAAAACAAAATAAATAGATAAATAGATAAATAAATGAATATAATCTATACACGTAGATAATGGTATATGTACAAGCAGCAAATTTTTTACCAGCATTGAGGAGGTATGAAGAGTCATATTCTGGAATAGGGTCCCAGTGAAAAGTCTTCAAACATACAGGATTGAAGTAGCATCGTCGTTGGTCAAAAAACACGACTTGAACATCACCATCGTCCATGATCTTTGCCACTCTCCCGAGCATACAGTGAAACTGGTCCGTTCAGTGGTAAATCAAAGAGAGGCAAGCAAAATAAATCAAGTAAATCACTTCAGCATTTAGTGACCATGTCGTCATTGTCCTATATAGAGAATGTGTATTTGTTGATATCAGTTTCATATCATTTTAATGTTCCAAATACATCGTTATTCTAGATTTTTTGTCAACATTGATGACGTCACTGCTGTACCCTTAAACTGTAGTGAATACAAGAACGGATACAAACCAATGGCAGTAAAAACGACAACGCTCTCGATATATTCAACGACCTTCCTGGAAACACAACGCTTCACATTATCATTATGATCCACCAAAATACTAGGAAAATCTCTTCTTGACCACACATTGAAAATGGATTTTAGGCAATTTGAAAAATTACTTGTAATGTCAGTTGTAAAGAGCACCAAAGTCGCAACAAAGATTCATCAAATCTAGATCTCTGGATTTGCAGACTGCATCTGTTGATTTGCGGTTTAACAATATTAACAAAAATGACGGTTAACTGGTTAAAAACGCTTCAGAAGACTCTCTTCCTTCAAATGTAACCATGCATCACAAACCGACAAAAAGACGCAAGGCCCCATTCTACGTGAGGACTCGAAATACGTAAAATGGACCAATTTTGTGATTTTTTAAAGGTATCTTTTTTTTCATACAAAATTAAATTTGGGATCATAAAACGTAAGAAAAATAGGCTTGTTAGCAGTTTTCCTACAACAATGCAACTACAACAGAAGGCTTTCTCTGATTCACAGATTCTGAGCATGAGAAACCCTTTAGAGACTCTTCCCTTTCAACTCTAAAAACTTTTGAAAGGATGATGCTATTGCATCTAAAGTTTGTAGTAGTTGTGAATAGACTGCACTTAATTTGTGCACAATTTCAACTTACTCTAACACCTACTTGTGGCTGCTGTGGTAATGGAGTTCGATCTGCATCCTTCTTTTTTCGTGTGTGTCTTATTCCTTGCACAGAACGCTACTTTGTGAGAAACCACTTGATAGATCCTGAATTTCATAGTCTCTTTTCACAGTTAACGCGTTCCACATGATAAACTTTAGTTCCATTATCGATATAAGTAAAAAAAAAAAATCAATCTTTATTTAGTTTTATTGTCATTTAAGGCCTTAGTTTCTGCCCTTAACTAAAAATCCGTAAATGGTAACTTTGTGATGCAGGGTCGAAAATGTACATTTGAAATTTGGTATCTTAAGGATCAACATTTTCATATTAGCTCGTGATAATTTATAAGTCACAGTTTTATATATATATATATATATTATGACTATATAATATTACAGTAGTCGCAGGGGTAGTAGTTAGAATAAATTAGTCTACGTTAATACCTCTTCGAAGTCATTCCTGCTGCCTCTACGACTTGGAAATCTCATCACCAAGTCTTCATCGCCGCTGACCACTACCGCCTTACCAGGGCAGAGGGTATCAAGCTGGACAGGAGGAGGAAGAGAGTTTCACGAGTTCATGATGAAAAGTGCGAATGAAATGGCAAATTAAGACAAAAATTATGTCACAGATGAAACCTTGGTTTGCTTATAGCACACGGCAAGATAACTATTGATCACATTTTTATATCAGATTAAATATACTGATATGGTAGGATATTTGAATTTAAAAAATGTTTGAAAAAAAATCTTGTAAAATTACTAAGTTTTCTAAAGGCCTTTTTAAAAGAAAGTGTGTTTGATAAGCAAAACAAATATTGTTATTATGACAATTGATTGATTGGATTGATAATGTTGTAGGACCTATGGTTTAAGGTTTTGAAGGCTGTACCGATTGAGCTGGTGGTTGTAGAGAAGGTTTTGGATTATTGTAGTTGATGATATTCATTTATTCTATGATTAATGCAATGTGTTGAATTAATTGAATCTCATCAGAGTAAGAATATCTATTCATATACTCTATTTCATCCGGTGATTACAAATGAATAGTCTGCAGGGTTTTGTATGTACCCCCAAGACACGGAAATAAACCACCCACATCAGTATTGTTGTATTCACAGTGTATATTGATTATATGTGACCCTGCATCACAAAACCAACAAAAAGTCGCCAGACACAGATTTTTAGCCGAGGACAGATTCTGAAAGTGCAGATTCTAAGCTTTAAAATAATGTATAACTCGAATGAAATGGACTCTCCTAACCTATCCAAATATTGGAAAGAAAGTACACACTCTGGAAAAGTGTGAACCGATCAAAGAGGCTTTGAAGTGCAGGGTCTATTCAAGCGCTTAATCTTCACCAAACCGCGCTGGCTGTGCGATGAATAGGACATAAAACAGGGTGTAAACCACCAGTGCAACAACAATGAAGAGATAAACGGATTAAGTTGAAATTAAATATGCTCTATTAACACACACGGCCCATGATTAATGCCAACTTTCAAGGCAGTAGCTTTAATCATTCAAAAGTTACTAGACTTAAAAGTGAAGAGTGTGCTAAGGATTAGAAATGAACAGGTGCTTCCAGATCTCACTACTCTATACAAAAAAAAAGTTGTAGAAAAACTGCTGAAAATGCAATTTTCCATTCATTTCCTGATCTCAAACTTAATAATAATGTCGGAGGAGGGTAGTTCTTTTAGAAAATATTGAAAAACCCGATATTGACTTGGTTGACCCATTTCACCTGTTTTGAGTCCTCACGTAAAATCAAGGAGTGCGACTTTTTGTGCGTTTTGTGGTGCACGGTCACATAATAAAGATACATGTATATCAATAATTTTATGTTAAATGTTTGAACATTGATGATGATTTAAGATATGGTATAATTATGATATTTGGTATGTTTTATAATGTTGGCAAAATGATGCCTCTTTTATTTCATTTAATTCAAAGCTGTTTATGTCTGTATGTAATTGTATTGTAATTTTCTGTTTTGGTAAAAAGCATGTAAACAAAATAATAATATCTATGACATGGACAATAAATGATTGAAGTGAAATGACATGAAATAAAATGAATTGAAATGTTTTGTCAGTAACTAAAAGTTGACTGCTTTGGTTGTATTATACATTTCGCTAATCTTTACAATGGCCCGTTGGTTACAGGCAGCCTGTACAATTTTCCCCCGACATATTTACCCGCGACATTTTACCACTGACTTTCTTATCCTCGATATTTTCCCTGACGTGTTTGCGCTTTGCAGTTTTTACTCCTAACAGTTTTACCTCTTGTACATCTGACAAAAAAAAAAAAACACCTTACATTTTTACCCGAACTGATACAAGAATATGTAGAAACGAAATTAACTGCTAATGAGTAGGGATCCCGTATACCTTCCTTCCGATAATGAAATGTCTATAGGCAAATATATGAATAAGTACAAGGGCACACAAATAATAAAAGGCTATTAAGGGATGTCTTCCAATACAAATGCACTTCTCTACCAAATTCAAGGATGGAATATCCACTGAGTTTACCTTCGTCAACGCGAATGGATTTATCCATACAGTCTGTTGAGAGCCTGTGAAGTTGACGGCGAAGTTGCCTTGTTCTGATCTCTGAGTTACCACGCCCACCTTTCCAAGATACTGTCCCAAAATTCGAAGCATCATACACTGTACTTGCAAATCAAAAGTTCAAGCTCTCTCCCCCTCTCCCTATCTCTCTCTCTCTCTCTCTCTCTCTCTGACCTTGTTAAGAAAAATCTCTGTAATGTGATTGGTCAATTATAATCTTAACAGTTATACCGGCCGCAAGCAATATTCATCTTCGCAATCCCTAGAATAAGCCGGTTTTTTGCAGCAAGCTCAGAAGATATTGTGGTCTCTTGACTATGTATACCTTTCTCACAGAATCTTTTGGCCTAATCTTTACAACAAGGACAACAAAAAAGCAAATGCTGCACTGGCTTACTTCATGATAAATGGCGTGATAGTTGGTAAGACTACCAAAATTCAAGTATTCAGAGATATTTTATGTACACAGTAGTTTGGGGTGAACACACACACACACACACACACACTTAGCATTGTTCATGACTTACTCAGCCTCTTTCTCCTCTTTACAATTTCTGTGGTGTGTCACAGTTATCGTATTGACATTTTGGTCAGTAGTCCAAATTCAATAGAAATGAACGTATGAATGAAGTTCATGTAGAGAATGACAGACAACTCATACATTAGACGCCTATTATTAGCAAGCATGATTCTATAGATTATCAATCAGTGAAGGTTACATATCTGACACATGTTATAAAATAAAGGCAATGGAAATAACAACAACAGCGAAACATTCAATAGCAATAACATGTGAATAAGAACGCACCTCAGCACTCAACTCCGGCAAAGCACGGCGCTGTTGAAGTTTTCGTGACTCTTCCAGACTTACTGTCAGAACTACTTTGTCCCCGATCTTTGCCAGATCTGCATCCCCTATCATTGATAAACAATAGGATTATATGAATTAATATATGTATATATATATATATATATATATATATATATATATATATATATATATGATGAAGCCTTGTATAGCGCCGGTATCCGCCAAGTCAGGCGCTCATGGCGCTTGCTCCAAAATAAACACATAATTCAGCTTAAATTTCATGGGTGCACCGCTTGTGATATGACAGTTAAAATAAAAAGAAATAGTTCCAGGAAGTAATTGTCTCCAAATGTCTAAACATACATTCTTACACATTGGCTAGTTTTTCAAATTGAGTTTTTCAAATTATATATAATATAATATATATATATATATATATATATATATGATTTATATATAAATGTATATATATTATATATAATATAATATATATATATATATATATATATATATGATTTATATATAAATGTATATATATAAATATATATATATTAGATAAAATCAAACATCTCTGCGTTGACCGATCATAAAAAAAACAGGAAATAATAGTCGTTACTGACAAATGGATGTTGTAAACAGGTTCAATGATGTACAGTAGCTATTGTAATAGATACATTGCACTTTGAATACCTACGTGATGCCCAAGATACTGATGTTAATATCATCAAAGTTGATTGCATAAATTTGTTATGAAATGTGAACTGAAGACATAGTAAAGGTGTATCTTGTATTTTACCTCCGTCATAAACATCACCTAAGCCATTTATACATGCTAATATACAGAAAATGACACAAGACATCGTGCAGAAACACAAGCGTATATCTATATTAATTTGTTCCAATTGAAGGAATTTTTTTCATCCTGGAGATATGCGAATTACATAATGTAGCGCATTAACAAACGGACACTGACACAAGCATGCGCTCTCTTTCTCTCCGTATGGGTCAGTTAAACACAAACACACGCTCACACACGTACATACACACTTTTTTTCTCTCTCTCGTTCTTCCTTTCTGAAGTTCACACACACAAACACACTTGCTACGCATGCACACACACACACAAACACACAAACACACACACAACATGTGCTAACAATCTTACGCAGATCGGGCAAGTGTGCTTCATATATCTCTCCCCCCTTGCCAGGTGAGATGCACATAATGTCGATCCTGCCATTCCATCCGCAGTGCACCTGTGACGTAACACCATCACTAAATTTGACGGTGGCTTTCCCACATTCCTTTCTCATGTGCGGACCGCAGTCACTTGCAACAATTTTTCCCAGTCTGATGTCTGCAGATTTAACAGGGTAATCAAAACTTAATTGCACATAAATGACAAACCCAACTGAAATCGTGTTATTACAGTCTTAGTTCACACATTTCGTATGAATTGGTGCATATCTTAGAGCAAAAATTAACAATTTTGCAGCCATATGAGAACTGTATGTTTTCACTCTAAAAAGCAGCGCCTAATAAAATCATAGCATTCACTGTGGTGTGCACTTGGTACACGAATGCCATCGGCACTCAAGTTGCGGAAAACCATACATACCTAGCTATGAGCATGTCGAAGTCATATCTTTTATACTTTTAACATTGTGCCTACTTATACTACGCAAATCGACACACTATATCTGGGCTCTGTGTCATAAAGCTGTTTGTAAAGTTACGTACGAATTTACGAACAACTTAGACCCCGTTTACAGAGCAGGGCTATGCCGAGCCCGGCCTCAATTGCGGTACATGTAATCGGCACCGCAATTCTGGTCCGTTTACAGTGGAGGGCTCGGCCTGGGCTTTTAATTCAAACTTTTCAATAATGTAGTGGAGCTCTGGATGAAAACGAACGATTATTATCAGGAGCGCGCCGGTCGCAATTTGGTACCGCATTTGGCCCAGTTTGCGCTTACAGTGAGAAAAAGCCGACCCGAGCCCGGGCCGAGACTACCTCCAGGGCTTGGCATGTTTCCCATGTTTACAGTGAAATGAAGGCCGGGCTCCCCGAGCCCGGCCTTTTCACTTACAGTTAACTGTAAATGGGGTCTTAAATTAGGCAAGCCAAGTGGGTTTCCCAATCATTGTTAAATCCAATAGCTAAAGTTGAAATTTGCACATGATAATGGTTATTATTATCATTATTATTATTGTTATTGTTATTATTGTTATTATCATTATTGTTATTACCATTATCATTATTATTATTATCATTATTACCAGTTGAAAGTGTATTTTGCCCCAATGTAGATGAAATATTGCAATACAGTTAACTTTGTGAAAACATAAGGTGAAAAAATGGGCAGACATAATTGGTACTTCATATTCCAGTCGTTCGTAAAGTAATGCGTAACTTTACGAAACTACATGTTTATGACTTATGGCCCTGGTGACTGTTCGTAGTGTTGTTGGAAATGATTATGAAAAGCATGCTCAGTGTTTTAACTGTTCAATCATAACCTCCCTGAAAATGAAAATACAGACGCAAATAACACCAAGTCCTATCGAACATGACCTTGAAGGTGATTAAACTCTTTCTGATGGGTCTAGGACAACTACCCCCTGGAAACCCACACTCCGGATAACTACCACCGGATAATTAACCCCAGGACAACTACCCCTTGAGCTATTACCTCACCCAGCCCCCCCCCCCCCCCCCCCGACAACTACTATTCCGGACAGTTACCCTCCAGGGCAATCCCCTCCCCCCCCCAAAAAAAAAAAATAATAATAATAATAATAAATAAATAAATAAATAAAATAAAAAAATAATTATAATAATTATAATTATAACAACAACTTACCCCCTAGGTTTAGATAGCTTAGTAATAGCTTATCCCATACATGGGACAACTATCCTCCGAGATAACAACCCCCCAGACAACTATCATGAGGAAAACTACCCTCGTGACAAATCCACTACGGCAGTTATCCCCTGGAGCGTACCACCCGGGTGATTACACCCCGCTCCCCCACGTAACTAGGGCTGTTTCCCTAGTACAACTGCCCCCGTATTACAAACCTATTACGGGATTTCCTCCAGGACAATATTCCAAAAGGCAATACCCACTCCCCCAGATAACTACTCAGGTTCAGTTCTGCCTAGGACAAAAGTAACGGAGTAACCGTGATATCGCCCATAATCATTTCTACTTATGTATGTTATATCTATTCTGTACATTATTGAATAAATACGTTATCTACTTCGACAATGCCTATCACTGCCACCAGCTGTGTTTAGGCGTTTCTTCGATGGGATTTTTCTATTTATACCGTAACACTTATTTCCGAATTGCCGTGCTCATTGGACATTAATAACTACATGTAGTATAATTATCACAGAGCCTTACCTCGCCTGACAATCACCCTTTGTTAAAATTAGGCCCCAAACAATCACCCCTCTTACAATCACCCGCGCCAGGAAAATTGCTCTTCCCATTGTTTTACTTTTTTGAACATCGTTTATTATATGAATTGAAAAAAAAAATGCGGATTAAATGGATCGTAAAAAAAAACTAAACAGCGCTTTGTCTTCTTTGCTTGATCAGAGCTAACATGTCAGAGCTAACAACTTCCATGATACGGTGCCCAGATCCTATCAGAAATTATGGCTTTACATCGAGAGTCTCTCTCTCTCTCTCTCTCTCTCTCTTACATCGATAAGGGAATATGACTTGAGGTGAAATCAACTCCCATTTTCTTATGTTCATCGTCTCCTGTGCTATAACGGTACTAAATTAAACGCAAAAAGAGTGAATGATGACAATGCAAGAGAAAGGTACCTTCAAACGTACATTAGCTTTGTCTTCTGATATGAATATTACACATCTACAGAAAAATTACAACGGGTGATAGTTTTCGGGGGAGGGGAAGGGGGATTGGCCTGGAGGGTAATTGTTTGTTGTTGTTGTTGTTGTTTTTTTTTTTTTTTGGGGGGGGGGGGGTAGTTGTCCGGTGGGTAGTTATCCGGGGGTAGTTAAAAGGGAGGAAGAGGTCGTGTAGATAGTTATGGGGGAGGGGGAGTTATCCGGGTGGTAGTTATCCTGCAAATGGGGGTATGTCGTTTTCCGAGTGGTAGTGGTCCGGGAGTAGTTATGTGGGTGGTTGTTATCCGGTTGGTAGTTATTACGGGGTAGTTATTCGGGGGAGGGGGTAATTATCCAAGGGGAATTGCCCCGGGGGGGGGGGGGGATGCCATAGGAGGGCTGTTGGCTGGGGGGGGGGGGGGGAATAGTTATCCGGAGGGTAGTTGCATATGCCCAGGGGGTAACTGCTCGGATACGCTTTTTGATGTTTCTGCCAGTGATGACACTGCTCTGAAGAGTTGCTCACCCGACTCCGCTCCTTGGACCGAAGAAGGGAACATGACTACCGTCGCATCCGGGAAAAAACCGTATATTGGTGAGAAAGACGACGAACATCTTGGGGGCACCTTTTCTCTGAAACGGACGTTTAACAAAAATTGAGGGGGCGGAAAAAGTCGAAGAAATAAATAATGAGAATTGATTGATATATACCAAAAAAATATCTCAAACGTCCGTATAGCAAGATATAAACCAAAACAAGTATATCTGCAGTAGAGTTCGGCTCAGCAGATGACATTCAACACCAGGTTCCACACCATGCTACCGGAAGTTTTGAGGTTAAAGGGATCGTACAGTTTCGGTTGAGACCTAACTTCAGGTTTCTAACTTTTTCTTCTTCTTTTTTTTTTCTTGGTGAGATAATGAGAAATCTCTTATGAAATATGAAAGATCTTGCCATCAGAGGAATTCAAAGTTTATTTGATGAAAATTGGTTCTGAAATGGCCGAGACACCCAAAACACAGCAATCTCAATAAAAGTTTAGACTCACCTTTTATTACGAGGGCTTTGTTTTACTCCCTTTTTTTGGATGTCTCAGCCACTATGTGATTCCAAAATTGATTTTCATCAAATAAATTTTGAATTCCTCTTAGAATGGTATGCTCTGTACTACGTCATAAGTATTTTCTTGGTATCTCGCAAAAAGTTAAAAGCCCAATCCTCACCTCAACCAATATTATACCATCCCCTGTAACCTCCCGATACCGACTGATTGCAAGTTCGGTTTATCACCGGTGCTAGCGTTGCGATTGCAGTATCACTAGCACCAGCATCGAACATGAAATGACCCATTGTGCCATGCAGCAATGCATGTAAAATCTTTAATACATAGTTAACGTTTATGATTTGAGTATAATCTCTAAAGTATGGAGAAAAAGTGTAATCTCATGATTAAATAGTAGAATAAAGCATTTTATCCTGACTTGTTACCCTTGACCTTTGACCCTATGACCCCAAAATTCTCAAGAGAACCATTGTCAGGCAGTACATGCATAGTTACGGAGTTTCGTGAAGATACCTTGATCTATTTCAGTGATATGGAGAAATAAAAGTGATATTTTACTCGACGTTTAACCTTTGACGCCATGGCCCAAAACTTTCCCTTGAGAGTCGTTGTCTGGTAATACAAGTATACACTAAATTTCAAGAAAATACCTTCAGGCATTGCAAAGATTTGGGGGAAATAATTAGATTTTAACAATGTGACCATGATCTTTGACCTTTAGTCTTGAGCATGATGTGCACCCAAAAGTTAATAGGCACAACTTCGTCCACTGAAACATACACATATGCCAAGTTTCATTAGGATACCTCAAACGGTTTTTAAGTTTCCTATTCACAAAATTGATTACGGACAGAAAGACAGACAGACGGACAACCCGAAAACAAAATGCCTCCGTCGACACTAAAAAACTGTAATTTGGCACAACCACGATGTAGAAGTAGGACAGTGTAGTGAGTGAAGTCATTGTAAAATCCCTTTATAGTGCACATGCTCAGCATATAATGTACGCAATAGATACGTGTAGAACATGAAATCTTATTTATAAAATGGGTTCAAGAATGTAGCGAATAGGAAGCGCTGAAATGAGTCACATGTGCTTCCTTTATTCTCGTCCCATTGCACTGCGTGTTAAATCCTATTGCCGATCGTCTGTGCGCGCGGCGGCTCCTTTGATGAATTGCATGCATTACGCGCTGTCAATCCTGTAAACAACTTCTAGTTCCTGCTGCCGGCGGCCGGCCGGCCTTTCTTCCCTTGTGCATAACATGTGTGGCGTACGTATACTCTACTATACGTAAGCTTTGTACAGTACAGTAGACCAAGCGTTGTGGGACCGGACGCGTACATGGAGTCACTTTGAAGGGCAAATCCAACGATTTAGCAGGTTAATTCTCACGCCGTTTTCAGAGTATGTTGTCTAGTAGGCCTATATGAGGAGTCTATATCAATCTTTAAGGTAAAGGGTGCATATTCTAGGTAAGATAAGTAAGTTTTCATGCGGGAACTTAAGTGTCCGGAAACCCAACCCCCCATTATACTTATACTGTATGTGCGGGATTTCCGACTGCTACGTGCGTAAATGTTTGGGATGAACAGCTTCGGACGTCTTGACCCACAAAGGTACGTGAAAAACGCTGAAAATGCTGTTAGTTTTCGAATTTTCGACCCATTTTATAAAACAAATGATGCACAGGATTATTTCGTGGCGTTAGTGGAGGCGTAGCTCACTCTCGGGTATTTACAATGTAGTGCAACATGCACGAGGCGAAACGCACTCTATCCTGTGCATCATTTGTATATTATTGACCATTAATACTAGTAATCACAGGAGTTCTTTATTAATATAATTTGCGTTTGAAACCATAAACAGATGTGTTCTGAGTTATCTCAAGGGGCAATTATTCCAACGTTTAAGTCCTGCATTTTGACCAAAAAATCTGAGAGTACGTGGAAGATCATCTAATTTACTCTGTTGACTTCGATGTCACCCAAGTAAATGGGTTTATGTGAACATATTTTGAGGAAAAAAATATAGTTGGTAATGCATTTGTAGGTAAAAGGTTCACAAATATTCCAATATTACAAACATACAATTCATTTACTTATAAAAAGGGGATATCTCACTGAGCGGCAAATGTTTGCCAGCGTATACGTATTCTAGAGACTTTTATAGGTTTTGTCAGGGTTCGTTAACAGTTGCAAACAAATTCGCAAACAGTTTTCACTGTCGTAAACAGTTTTTCTTGTCCCCCCAAAATTTTTTGAACATTTTCACATTTCCTTTACGGCATGAAAAACTGCTTAGGACAATGAAAACTGATTGTTTATGAATAATTGCTACTGTTTACGTATTTATTGCAACTTTTAACGAACCCTATTCAAGAAAACATAAAATTTCCTAGAATTCGCTCCGCTCGCAAGCATTCACCGGTCAGTGAGTAGTCTGGTTTCCAGACTCTTTGCCCTACACTAGTTCCTTCCCAAAAATGCGCCCTCTGCGACGACTTCCCTTTGCCGAAGGCCTCTGCAGGACAAATCCACCTTAACCTGCTCCAGTTTTCGACATTGAGGACGTCAATATTCTGTACAGCAAAATAGTACAAGCGAAGGGTCTGGAAGCCAAACTACTCAGTGAGTAACCCCCAAACCATCTCATTAGTGTAAAAGAGATAACCAGCATCATTGATAATTCGAATAGCACTGTTTTCAAATGTTGTTTTTTTTTTTTTCAAGCAAAAAGAAGCTTGTCTGAGAGGATTTTCGCATAACTTCCCCTACAAGAATATTGTAATTACACAACTGATAAAATATTTGGTGGAAAAAATACTTTTTTAAAATTCCAGTATTCCTCAACCTCAATTGACTGACGTGGTTAATGTGAAACTCCCAAGTTCAATCATTGCCTATGGAGCCTTAAAGACTTGATGGAATCAACCTGTAACGATTTTTTTTTTGTATCACCAGCCATGACATTTTTGGTTTCTCAGGGGTGAAAAAAAGGAAGGCATACTTACATACTACTTCCTTAAACTACTATGGGGTTAAAGGCATCTCAATCAAATGAGAATAAAACTTCAGCGAGGTTTATGCCCTCAACGTTCCTTCAATTTTGTTTCGTCTCTTCCAAGTGATAAGGACGATAAGAAAAAAGAGTTGTAATTTCCTTTTTACTTGCTTTATTTTTCTTTAGTTTGACTGATTCGTCGACATTTTATAACTGTAAACATTAAATAATTAGCAATAAGTTTAGTTGTTTTGAAATGATCATGCAATCGCTTAATCTTCTACCGTGTCTACAAAAGACTCACCCCATGGACGAATTGTTGGAGCTCTGCACTCTCATGAACACGTGCCGAATGTCATGCTTGTCCCCCATGTAACAGTCGGTGCAGAGGTCAATTCCATAGCATTCTGTGCAACGCCATCGAAACCCCTTGATTTCAGATTTGTCACACCCGTCACACCATACCTTCTTGTGAACTATTCCTAGAGATTGAAAACAAATTGCAGAGAGAGAGAGAGAGATAGACAGAGAGAGAAAAAATACCAAGCATGTGACGAAAGAATTATAATATTAAGTCTGATAATAACGCATGGCTGATGAATTACAACAGAAAATAGAGAGAGCGTTTGGAGTGAAAGTGGAAAACAGAAAAAAAAAGCCTGAAAATTGAAAGTTTTGAGGCATAAAGGACAGTGCCTGAAATGTCTCACCAGTACCTGCGATGTCCAATTCTCTGAGATCGAACGCATGGTCGTGCCCCATTCTATAAAGTCCCTTGTGTCCTTCGTCCCACTGCACCAATACTGTGGAAGGTGGGAAATATGGTCGGGATAGAAAACGCCAAGCAATGACGGTACCCACATGACCCGGGCCGCCATCTTGATTCTTGTATATCCAATCAACGCCGCGTATGACACGGTTACCGACCTTCACATTCACCTCGATTGTTCTACTGTATGAAAGAGAACACAAAATGGGCTTATATAATGTTAAAATGCGTCAGTCTATACACAATAATAGACCAAAATAGTCATGCTGGACTGTAAGCATGACCGTATTACGTATATGTGTGTGTGTGGGGGGGGGGGGGGGGGGGAGGTGGGTGGGGAGGTATTGGATTTTTTTTTTAATTCTTGTGATTGTTTATTGCATTTCTCGTTGGAAAAACATAAGATACGTTATAATCATTGCAAAGTGCCCTACATCGACGTAAATTGATTTATCTTATAAGTTTGAATAAAAGTTATAATCACCTGAGATCACTTCCCTCGACCGTCGCCATCTCTGACTGCGAGAGAGAGAGAGAGAAGGAGAGAGAGAGAGATTGTCGTTGTATCGGGCGATTGACAAACTTTATGTTTCAGAAAACAAGGCAAAAATGTCCCTAACACTTCAACAGAAAAAAAAAAATGATGAAACACATAGTGACCTGAGACGTGGAAACCAGCCTGTTCTTTATGAATATAAAATCAATATAATATCATAAATACAATTAAACTTTCTTCTTATTAAGTGATGATCGAACTGATGAACTTGTGTTGTGTGTTGAGAAGCCAATTTCGAGTCGCCATAAAAAAAACCCAAAATTCATCTTTTCTTATTCACTTGTACGGACGAAGTTATGAACCTGAACGCTGCTAATGCTACATGGATTTGATTGGACCATACTGCCAGTGATATCTGACTCAATGTCTCGTGGAATTTGAAGACGAAATATGGACAGAATGTCAACCAGTAGGAAAGTAAATGAACACCATGTGCCAAAAACACGTTCGCGGGCTTGGCCAGTCGTCAGGGCTGAAGGAAGGTGCCGCTGGTCTGCCGATAGAAACGTCGCCTTTTAAACAGTCTGATAGACTTGACGCAGCAATTGTGGTTGGGATGTTCAAGGGAGGCACTTTGTTCCCCAGACGTAATCAAGGAGCTGGTGGCTGCTGTGAAGAAAACTTTGGTCGAACAAATAAGACAAGATGTCTACGAGGCTGTGAAGATGGATAGGCCTATACAGACGCACCAGGAAAAGACAGAGTCGCTGAAAGCACAGATCGAGAAACCCAAGAATGGTCTTGACAAAATGCATGATACTCTACATGACCACGAACAGAACGTCATCGAGGCGAAAATCTGAGAAGGTCGTCCTGGCCAAATTCGTGACGCACAACATCACACATCAGATCTAGCAGGTGCGATCGAAATTGAAAGGATCGACAATTTTCGTAAACGAAGACCTGACAGCACCTCGAGCGCAGCTTCTTTACTTGACTCGGACGCATCTGTCGGTCGTCTGGACATGGACGCAAGATGGTAGAATATACGCATTGACAGGAGACCAAAACCGGAGACGGAAGGTGGTGATATAGAACCAACGGGACCTCGAAAGACTGAACTGAGCACGATAATAGCAAGGTATAACCACTAGTTGACACTAGAATGACACTATGTCTATGCGCTACCCATGTTTTACGTGTAAAAGACCGACGTGTGTTCATCAAAACCCTCTACTTTGTGTTTCATGTAATAACTGGCGTCATTTTAAGTGCATTAGATGACTGGGTTTCAAGTGATTACTGTTTATTACTTGAGCTAACGTTTGCATCTGATACATATGATGACCAAACATCTGAGTTTGAAACTCAAACACTGTCAAAGAAATGAATTCATATGTTGTTCACTTAAAATCAGAACTCCTTTAAAACAGAAACTCGTATTTGATTTGGATGAAAGATGTGCACTTTCACTCCCTAAAAGTTTTAAGTTTTTATATTGAATTGTTCGTCTTTATGGAAAATGTTGAAGAGTTACGTAGTTGGTGTAGGAAAGCTGAACTTGACATTTTCACCCTCAGTGAAACCCATTTGAATAAATATATCGCTGATTCATAATTGAATATCGACGGGTACAATTTGATACGGAAAACAGAGGTAGTAAAGTTGGAGGTGTGGCGGCTTATGTAAAAGAAGGAATAAATCATAGAACGAGAACTGATCTTGAGTTTGATCTCGAGTTGATGGCTCTAGAAATAAATGCACAACAATTTAATGGTGAAGTTTTTTTTTTTTTTTTTTTTTTGGTTACAGTATGGTACAGGCCACCCAATATTAAACTAAAAGTATTTCAAGATTTTGAGAGATTTCTTGGTGAAGTAGATGATGAATGGGTATTGAGTTTGTTATTCATGGTAACTTGAACTGTGATATATCACAACATTGTACATCTTGGCAAACAAAACACCTACGTGAGCTGTCGACCTCTTTCAATCTCCAACCGATAGTTAACACTCCCACAAGGGAACCTATCTGTACATCTTCTATAATCGATCTTATCATAACTAACATGGTCGAAACAAAGTCACTTCTCATAATTGTTATAACAATATCTCTGAATGACCACTACCTTGTATATTGCGCTTGGGGTATATTCAATTCAATTTCAATTCAATTTCAATTTATTGATTTCATAAAAGCAATACAGCCAATATTTGTACAATAATCAGATGGCAAGGAAAATCACGAAAAAACCAGTGGCTTGAAGATTGTGATTCCCTGATACAGAAGTACATTAAAAAACAGATTGGCATGAAAATACAAAATACAAAATGTTACATAATCACTAGATACTCAATAATAGACAAAAATACACATAAAAACAAACAGAACATACATAAATACAACACAAAACAGAACGTCATGAATATATAATGTTCCATTACCTTGATAAAAACGTAATTAATCATAAGATTCAAAAAGATATTGTTTCATTTTCAACTTAAAATGATTTAAACTCATAATGCACTTAAGATTATATTCTAATGAATTCCATATTTTTGCACCTTTATATTGCACTGAGATCCTATATTTCATCTTAGATCGACATAATGGCAAAACAAAGTTTTGTTTATAACGTGTATTAAAATTATGACTCATAGAATGCGTTTTTTTTTAGTAGTATAACGTGTATTAAAATTATGACTCATAGAATGCGTTTTTTTTTTTAGTAGTATATAAAAAACAAGAACCATGAACAAAATGTAAATAGATATAAAGTGTCCCCAAATGCTGGTAAATGCAATATAGAAGAATATATTGAAGGGATTTCAAAGGTACAATGTATGGGACCACGTATAGAAACATACAATCATGTTATTGAGGCATATGATGAGTTTGAACGATTGGAAGAACTTCATTACGTGTGATTAATGCATTTGTACTGCTTAAAATCAGAATAGTAAAGAAAAAGAATCCCCTTCGATAACAGAAGAACGTTTGTTTCGAATGCGTCAAAGAGACAGAAAAAACTCATTTCTAAATCAGGTAAAACTCACAGTGAGTAGAAGTTATATACGAAGCTGAAAAATGAAGTTACTATGAAATGTCGTCAGGCGAAGAGAGAATATGTTAGTAATGTTATTTTTTCTAGGTATTGTTAACGCAAAAGATGTTTGGAAATCTTTAAAGTGTGTTACTCCTGTAGAGAATACATTCAATCAAATAGATGAAGTGGATATATCAAATTGTTTTAATGCATATTCCACAAAAGGAGCTGCTGTTTGCAAGAGTCCAGATTATTCGAGAACAGAGGAAGACATTGCGAAATAAGTACCGAAAAGGAGCTCCTTGTTCTCATTTGAAGATGTAACTGAAGAAGACATTGTGAAAGTAGTTGAAAGCATGCCAATGAAAAACTCCTATAGAATGGTCTCTATACCAATAACATTGATGAATCCTGTCGTATGTCTAATTTCAAAGCCACTTCGGTATATATCTAATCTTTCCTTGCATTATGTTATGGTTGCATTCCAGAACTACTGAAGGTCTTAAATGTTACGCCAGTGTATAAAAGTGGTAGTCGAAGCGATATATGTAGTTACAGACCCATATCTACACGTATTTTGTCTGTTACTACAATACAATGTATAATTGAAAAGCTCCTCTGTAATCAATTGTATGATTATTTGAATGGAGACGATGTTTTTAACACAAATTAATCAGGCTTCAGTCCTGCCCATTCCACTATGACTGCTTTACTTTATGTCACAGAAGAAATGCTCCATAACTTAGACAAGGGTAAAATGTTTGGAATGGTCTCCATTGATCTCAAAAAGGCATTCGATACAGTCAATCATGGTGACACTTTTTCATAAGTTTTCTCTCCTTGGATTGAATTGTACTGCGTGTAAATGGTTTGGTAGTTATCTCCGTGATCATGTTCAGAGTGCTACTATCGCCGGCTCCATACCCGAGCCTAGGTACGTAACATGCGGAATCCCACAGGGCTATACGTAAAAATTTGTAAGGGCCCTTGTTATTCAATGTATACATTAACGATTTGCCTGATTGCATTAAGGAATGTAAGGTCCATTTTATGATGACAATACAAGTCTTTATTTACCTGGCAAAGATCTCTGTCAAATACAAAGAGGTCTCAATGGCAACATGACGTGCTTGTGACAATGGTTGAAAGTAAACCTTAATAGGCTACAGAAAGAGGATTAGGAACAAGGTGTTGAGAGTCAGCATTGATGAATCTGAGGTTCTGACTGTTACTTGCTGTCAATACTTAGGAGTTTATTTTGACCAGCTTGATTGGAACCAACAGGTGGATAGGGTGATAAAAAGCATTGTGAAAAGTCTGTATTTATTGAAAAGAATATGATTTTGTATAAATAAAAAAAAAAACGATTTTGTATTTTATAAATCCATTATTCAGAGTAAATTCGATCATGCATGGGGTAATTTGCGAAAAACGAATTCTGAAAAGTTGCAAATTATTTAAAATAGAGTTTTGAGAACTGTCCTTTTGGTTAAACCAAGGTACTCGACCTCAATTAGATACTTTGAAAAACCACAGATATAAACAATTACCACATGTTGTGTGTAAAATTGTCTAATGGACTGCTTCCAGAATATGTATTGCAATATGTCAGGAAAAGAATATATTTCCCTCGAGTTTTTATATATATCCATTGATTGTGTACAAAAGTTCGTTTGGTCAATGACGCCTCTGTTGATTAGGATACCCCAGACAATAATATATAAAAGAAAATTAGTTAATTGGATTCGGTTATGCCGTATTACATCATTGTGTTAGGTTCAGGCGAGCTCATCCGGCTGTGAAGTTAGGTTAATGATATTCAGGAATGTGATTAGGTGCTAGTTGAGGGAAGTCTTGATCTAGTAAGTAGAGATAGTTTGCTTTGTGAGGAGGATTTTTAATGCATACTTCTGACTGAGCCTTATGTTAACTCTTTATGTGCTATGGTGGAAACCCCCTGTGTGCCACGTTATTCTAAGACACGAAGGTAGTCATGCTTTGAGAAAGAATTATGTTTTTTCCAATTTGTGTAACTTCTACAAATCATTGTTAAGCTGGACATAATAGTGAGCAAAGTTAAAGAGGAATGCCAAACTTTGCTTCCATATACAATGTACGACAATTCTATTTTCAATTTTATTTTTGATTTACCAGTTGCTACATTACTGTAAAGGCATGACTTTTGCACGTAAGATAGTGACAGAAACTTAGAATGTACACACAAATTCTGTTTGGAACACCGCTTGATAGTCAATCACCACATAGAATGCAAGCCGTATGTGAGAGAAACAAAAGCGCGAGAAACGCTTTGATTGTACCGCTGGATTAGCGATTTATTGATCGGTTTTGGCGGCTTTGTTTGTTGAGCAGAATATGCGAAGTTGGCACGCCGTCGACTGAGTCGGACGTGCGAACGTGGCACATAAAGAGTGAATTGATTTTAGCAGTTTGTGTATAAGTACGGACGTTAAGGGGGTATCTTACTGAGCGGCGAACGTTTCCGAACGTAGCGAATTTAGGATTTCGCCAGGGTTCGTAAAGGGTTGCAAAAGGTTCGTTAAAGGGAGGCAGTCCTGAGATTTTCACTGTAATGATAATTACATAATGATAAGAAGAGTAAAAAACATAACCTTTCACCAGTTTATACGCGTGGAAATGAAAAACTGTCTCCGTACGCGATTTTTGAAAAATAATTCCTGCAAGCGATCGTGTAAGAGCCGGCAAAAAGATGCTACGTCATGCATGCCCTACTCATCAAGTTGACAGCCGTGCCCCTAAAAACCAATTTAGGTGTTCAAATGATCAGTTGTAATTTTATCATAAAATGTGAAAGTATGTGATTTCATTATTTCAAACGAAATATTTCAAGCGTAGGTATATATAATTCATTAAAAATTGATATTGTTAATATAAATTTATATGTATTTTTAAATCAAATATACCATGAACTTCACATCAAATAAGCACGGTCCTTTTCTAGCTTCCGTCCGTGTTGCATACTTCTTAGCGTACAAACCACTCTCGCGCGCGAATTCTTACCATGCTATAATGTACACAGTACTCCGGCTAGCAGAGTTTGGCGTTCAAACCGAAGATATCCTTTGCATAATAGAGTAGAATTCTTCAAAGAAAATATTGTTTGTATCTCGATATTTCTGTTAATACTCAGATATCGCCTTTCCTCGAAAAAAAAAATATGACGTCTGCCGGGCAGGGTAAACACAAGGATTCGTAGGGATGTGATTTCGCTCCACTTTGCCGTGCATGTCCAGTCGGCACTGGCAGCAGCTAGCTCAGTGGCATTGTACTGCAGTCCAACCCCGGCTACAGCCCCACCGTAAATGAAACATAGCTAGCCACTTTTCTTACCTCTCTACGATTTTTTTCCTCGGTTCTCTTCGAAGTCGATGCTCGAGGTGTTTCTGTTCTATAACTCATCTGAGCGAATGGTCGGGATTGCATCTGGCTTCAGGAGTTTTCTCGGTTCATAACCGAGGGCCACAGCCTGCCGGTCCACGTTAAAACATTGCTTCTCAAATGGTCCACGCACAGGTAGGTCAATCACGATATCCAGATTTTGTAGGCCCTAAGTTTCTTATCACGGCTTCGTTGTATCGAGATTTTCCAGCCATACAGCTCACCTTGCTCACCAACTTTTGTGGGTCTGAGACGGAAAAAGGATTTTCCTGGGAAATTTTCTGCACGATTCGAGCAAAACTACTGATGTAAGATAGCCTGACCAGACGACGCTGAATGCAATCGCCCCTCTTAGTGTACTAGTACAGTAGATGTAGAACCGTTTCTACCTACAATCTGTACGTAAAGAACATGCATGCGCGGCGACAGGGCTGCAGCTGCGCTTCAGACTGGAAAAGTGCGAAGGGCAAACCGCGTATGGGGTATCTACCGTAGATCTAGTTGTACCGTCCACACGTGTACTGTGCGAATATACAATACACGATACACACACACACACACACACACACACAGCACGTAGAAACAATGTCAAATACTAGTAGCCACCGACTTCTTCATACATCCGGGTAACTAGGGAGCGTACGGATAACGAGCAGAAGACGGCCGGGAAGAGTTGTGCCTCGGTGACGTCTGACTCTCCGACAGAATTTGCTCATTAGCATATTCACCATGCAGATTCACACTTTTTCAACCAAAATTTACGACCTTATTTGGTGATTTGAAAGTTTGATTTTGGTGAAAGTAGTTCATTGGAGGTACCAACAACAACATTTTTTTTTTTTTAATTCGTGAGGACTGCCTCACTTTAACGGTTGCAAGAAAGTTCGCAAACGATTTTTATTGTCGCAAACAGTTTTTCTTGTCGCAAAGAAATTTTGAACATGTTCAAAATATCTTTGCGAACCATTGCGAATTTGTATTTTCGCTAACAGTTGCAAACATTCGCAAAACACTCGTAAGAATTCGCAAACGGTCGTAATACGGTGTCGCTAACATTTTTATTTGATTCGCCACTGCTAGCGAACAAGTAACCATAATGGTTCCTATATAAAAGTTCCTGAAACAGGCAAGGTTCCACTCTAAGAATGTTCTTGAAGCTCTTGACATCTCCATCATGTAATTGTTGGAAAAGCTTTTCATATTGACCGAAGTCTGTCCTCTGCAACAACCACTCTCTGACCCAAACAGTCTTTCTTTTCTTCTTACTTTCTTGTTTTTCTTTATTTTCTTTCTCTTATGCTGCACAATAGCTGTAGCAGCAGCCTGACAAAGCAGCTCTTCAAGGATAGCAACACGTTGAGCCTCTTCTTGGCAGAAATGTATTTCCATATATTGGAAATCCATCTTGAACGGTTGTCACAAGAGATCTGAATTCAGTGGAAGGTTTTACGTTCGTTTTATGGGTCTGCCTATACGTAATCGCCTGGTACTTTTCTAGGTCCAAAAACATTCGCAAATTGTCGCAAAGGATTTGCAAATAGTTGCTAATATTTGCAAAACTGTCGCTAACATTTGCAAAATTGTCGCTAACATTTGCTAACATTCGCTAATACTCGCCACCTGTGTTTCGCAAACACTTTCGCAAACATTCGCTGAAGTGTTGCTAATTGTCGCTAAACATCGCTAAAAGTCGCTAACTGTCGCTAATGGCAGAAGCGAACCTTGACTTTTCGCAAACGTTCGTCAGAAAAGTTGGCGAATCTCAAATTCGCTACGTTCGCAAACGTTCGCCGCTCAGTGAGATACCAGCGTTAGGGAATAGTAGGCAGAGAAACATTTTGGTTAGCACACAAAACACATCGGTACGGGGCTTTAATTAACGTCGGCGAGCGGGACTGTCATGCTGAGGCGACTACCGGTACAAGTCGAGGGACGAGCGTCGCTAGCCGAGCCACACCTGCTGAGCCACACCCGCTGACGACCTGCGGTCTACCGGGCCCGACGCTGGCGCAGTACCAACCATTAAGGAGGGGGGGGGGGGGGGCACGAACCCGGAACCCAGAGCAGTATAGACAAAAGTAACGTGTTAATTTATACTTTATTTTGTATTTGATATTTTTATATCAAATCTTCAACTTTGTAACAAAGCCAAAACTTGATTATTACTAAAAACATTGATTTAACTGTACTTGATTTGTTTCGACTTGAATGCTTACGTGTCAAAGTAGCAGAGTAAATAGCAAAAAAGGTTGCTTATGTGACACAATATTTTGAAGGACATATATAACTAATTATTTTTGAGAAAGAGTCTGAAGAAATTTTTGCTGTGTGAGGTTCAAACAGAAGTCGGAAAATACGTTTTTCCTTTAGAAGAGTCCAGAGTTTGAATCAGTTAGCTTATGACATGAAAAGTAAGCTCTCGCTGTCCAGTTTCAAACGAGCTCTTGATATATCTCTGATATAGCCTAAGCAACTGCCCAGGATTTTTTTCTCTCTCTCTTTCCTCTCTCTATTTGATATTGTAAAAAATAACATTTTACCGTACTTGTTTGTTTCGTTTCCTCACTTTTTTGTTGTACTTTGTTTTAAATGTTTGGTTGTTTTTGTTGTTACATGACTCTTGTTCCTTTCTTCATTATTGTATATGCAGTTTGTATGTATTTCTGATATCTTTATGTTGTTCACGCATTTGCAGAAGTGCCGTGATTAGATAAGATAAACGGAAACTGAAACTAATATATCTGAGAAATTGTGCGCACACTTGCTGTATTTTTTATTTTGTTTTCGGTCTTTGTGGAAGTTTACGTATTTCCCTTGAGATGTAAATGTCTGTCGATATTATCGTTTCATATTGATCCGTGTGCAAACGCTTCTCAAGAAGTTGACTCTGATACCTATGTTTAATCAGGGAATTCCACTTCCCTGGTTTAAAGTTAAAACATAATACTCGGAAGGACTGAAAATGCATATTCCATCGTTTGGAATTTATTTGCAATATGTATAAAAGCTCTAACAAGAAACTTGTCTGACGCAACACTTGCATCCTTAAGAATTTAGAAATATTCACTGTGTCCGCCAAAATAGGCAACAAAAACCTTGCGTATGTAAAACAACAACAACAACAACAATAACAAAACAACCTTAAGGATGCAAGTGTTGCACCAGCCAGATTCGGATTCAGTATCCTCGAAATAGAGCAAAACCATCACTTCGTTATCAGTTTATACACTATTTATAAGGAAATTATTGTATCAAAATTTCAATTTTTGGCGGCCATCTTGGATATCTCAAAACCCTCAGGGGTGCAAGAGTTGCTTCAACCAGATTCGGATTTACCACACTCGAAATAGGGTAAAATCATTACTTAATTTTCAGGGGTTTTTTACCACTTGTAAGGACATACTTATATAAAAGTGTTACTTTTTTGACCGCCATTTTGGACATCATAAAACTTTTAAGGGTGAAAGTCTTTACCTAGATTTGGATTCAGCTCTCTTAAAAAATGGTAAAACTGTGAAATGTGTTCAATTTGTCACCATTTATACGGAAATATTAAAGGAAATTTTAATTTTTGGCCGCCATTTTGAATATCTTCAAAACCTCAAGACTGATCAAAGTCGGATTAGAAGCACCCTCGAAATAGGATAAACCATCAAAAAACATCGGGCCGACGGTAGAGCAAGATTGGTCCAAAAATCTCACTTTGGCACACAGACTTCGACTATACCCAACTGAATCGTGTTATTAAAGCGTTTTTTCACACATTTCTCCAAATGCATGGCGGGATTGTATGCACTTTTTTGAGCAAATATCGACAGTTCTTCATGCAAATAAGAGCTTTGACGTTTGTTGTCTGCTGTTCAACAATGTCACAGCGATTTGATGTAGTGCGTACTCTCTACAATACAATATCTGAGCTATATAGCACCTTTTCAAAACGTTGAGACATTGACCTTAAATTCTCACATTGTCCCTTGCCGTTACTACACTGTTCAGATTTCTTGTCTCCTGAAGCAACATTTCAGAAGACTGTCAACCACTACCTTTTATTGTAGTCATCATTAATCTGTCAAAAACACCCCATAGAAAATAAATTGTTTAGCGCATGCTATATAATAAGCAATAAAATGAAATGATGATGCATCTCGAAATGAAAGAAATATGATTGGAATAACAATGAAGAATATAATTATGACGATGATAATGACCAAAATGATAAAATGATGATAATAATAATGATAATAATAGCAACAATAATAGCAATACTGATAGTGATTATAAACAAACCTTCGTGAACATAATAGTTGTTCTGTATCCTCGGATAGAACTAAATGTAAGTTTACGCTGAAACAACAAATTAGATGATTATACACAACGAGCAATATCTTCAAAGTTCCCTTATACGAATTTACAGTTTTCCTCAATATTTCAATTTCTCCGAAAGCATTCCAATTGTACAGCCGTAAGCTTTAACAATAGTCATTTCTTGTCAAGTTCAGCATAGTCTAGTGGGATTTCTGAAAAAGGGCTCTCTAAAATGGTGTTAGAGGCATTTTTGAGTAAAAGTTGGGAACCGGTCTCTTTTACCTAATTTGAGTATGCTGAATCCGAAAAATCCGGTTCCCAAGCGAAATTCACCGATCTTGACCATCTAATTTGCATAAACAAAATGGCTGCCAAGCTACAGAAATTATCAGTTTCAGATACGCATTTTCTAGCAATTCTTTGCAAACAAGCTGGAAAAAAAGTGATTTGAAATGTTTGTACAGAGAATACAATTACCAACTTATATGGGATAAACGTTTCTCAGGTGGTAAAAAGTATATTTTATTCATAATTATGCAAATTTGGATTGAAATATGCAGATAAATATATGTATATATATATATATATATATATACATTAACACTGGAAGAGTAATTTTGACATTTTCTTATTTCTTGAATGGCAAATTAAATACTAAATATGTGGACTTTAAGGTTTTGAGGGTCAGGAAAACTCCGGTTCCCAAGCGAAATTCACCGATCTTGACCATCTAATTGGCATAAACAAAATGGCTGCCAAGCTACAGAAATTATCAGTTTCTGATACGCATTTTCTGGCAATTCTTTGCAAACAAGCTGGAAAAAAAGTGATTTAAAATGTTTGTACAGAGAATACAATTACCAACTTATATGGGATAAACGTTTCTCAGGTGGTAAAAAGTATATTTTATTCATAATTATGCAAATTTGGACTGAAATATGCAGATAAATATATGTATATATATATATATATACATTAACACTGGAAGAGTAATTTTCACATTTTCTTATTTCTTGAGAGGCAAATTAAATACTAAATATGTGGACTTTAAGGTTTTGAGGGTCAGGAAAACTCCGGTTCCCAAGCGAAATTCACTGATCTTGACCATCTAATTTGCATAAACAAAATGGCTGCCCAGCCACAGAAATTGTCAGTTTCGGACACGGATTTTCTAGAAATTCTTTGCAAACGAGCCGGAAAAAAAAAGTGATTTAATATTTTGTACATATAATAGAAGTAGCAATTTGAGGGATAAACGTTTCTCAGATGGTAAATAGTATATTCTACTATAATTAGTACTGATATATTTTATTCATAATTATGCAAATTAGTACTGAAATATGCAGATAAATATATATTAACACTGGAAGAGTAATTGTTACAATGTTTTTCTTGAGAGGCAAGTTGAACACTAAAGATGTAAACTTTAAGGTTTTGAGGGTTAGGAAAACTCCGGTTCCCAAGCAAAATTTACCGATCTTGACCATCTAATTTGCATAAACAAAATGGCTGCCCAGCCTAAGAAATTGTGAATTTCAGACACGCATTTTCTAGATTATTTTTTTTTTGTGTGTGTAAAAGAGCTGAAAAAAAAAAAGTGATTTGAAATCTATGTAGACTGGAATTAGCAACTTGAGGGACGAACGTTTCTCAGGTGGTAAATAATATTTTTCTTTCATAATTATGCAAATTAGTACTGAAATATGCAGATAAATATATATTAACACTAGAAGATTTTTTTTTATATTTGTTTTTCTTGAGAGGGAAGTTAAGAACGCTATATATATATAGGGCGGTGAGTTGGCTCAGTCGGTATAGCGCGTCTGCCTCACGATCACGCGGCCCGGGTTCGAACCCGAGTCTGGACTGAGCAATGTTGTGTGCAAGCATACCGTCCCCTCTAGCAAGAGGCAAAACACTCTGTCCCTCAGATAGGACATAAAATGGAGGTCCCGTGTATGAGAGAGTAACAACTCATGCACGTAAAAGATCCCGCTTCATTCATTCATCGCAAAGAGCAGGGAGTTTAACCCGGTGAAGTGGTCCCACCTCACACATGCTCACACCCAACTGGACCCCAATATGGGCTATCCAGCCATCTTCTCAGATGGGAACTGAATCAAACATATACACTTGAAGGTTTGGAGGGTTAGATAAAATCAGAATCCCTTCTCAGTGGTATCAAAATAAATGCAAATACATGTATTGTAATTGGTATGCAAACTATATGTAGGCTTCATGAGTTTTATGCGCATGCAGTTCATTCAATAGCCTATATACCCTGGTAAAATTTTATTGTTCAAATCCTCTAGAATTGTCCTTTTGGTTTTTTTTTAAAGAATTCAAGTTAGGAACCCGATTCTTCACCAAAAATGAAAGCGCTAGGGCAAAAAACAAAAACAACAAAAACAAAAACAAAACAAAAAAACGTGTCTTTTTCAAGCGAATGAACTTTAACATCTAATTTGCATAATACACACAAAATAGCGGCAATATTGCCATAAAATTGTTAAAATCATGAAAAATATTCTTAGTACATCGATAATCGCAAAACGAATTGATGAAAACTCTCTCTACACGGATCATAACTCCACTTTTTATGGGTGGGGGGATGTCATCGAGCATTGCCATTTTATTCATTATGCGACATCCATTACTGTATTGTTCCAATATGCAAATCTGTAGCATTAGCACGGAAATTCTATTTCCCAGTTAACCAGAGTATGGTTATCATATATATATGATAATATATAAATGATTACATATGATTATATAGTTTTTTTTTTTGCAAGTCGACGAAAAATACCTTTAATTTCACAACAAACATTACTGATGCCCCAATGAATAAACAAAATTATGTTGCAAGTCCGTTAGATGAAATTATATGTATATATATATATATATATATATAAGACTGGAGAAGGATCAATTGGAAAGTTAAGTTTGTAGAATAGCCGCGATCACACACTGGCGAAAGATCAAGAAGTTTAAGATCGCGATCTCCAAGATCTCAAAAGGCGCGGCCAAAATGGCAAATTATCGAAAAGTTTCAGATCGCAATCTTTAAGATCTTGAAGTTTTTCAAGTGCGTGTGACTGCAAACTTTCCGCGAAACTTCCCACTACAGCTAGGGATATTTCATTTTATAATGCTGTCCTCTCCAAACTTCTCGATCTCTTGCCAGTGTGACCGGACACCAACAGATCGTGAAGACCTCGCGATCTTAAACTTTGCGATCTTTTGCCACTCTGACCGCGCTTTATCATGATAAACTTAAATAACGATGTTAGAATAGCAGTGAGGGAGAAGAAATGGACAAAAAAAAAAAGACGTGTGGCACACATCCACCTATATTTGATCCTTCTACATCTGTTATATGAATATAACTTAGTCAACTTCCAAGACAGTTCGAACTCTGAAATTGCATCGGCCAGTGCAATCTGCGAAATAAGGGGTTTACACCTTCCTGTTCCTTTTTGTTTGTTTTTTTCAGTATACTTGGATAACATGCCCCCAGTGATAACCACCAAGTATGATGCATTTCATTTTATTCTTAACTTGACGACGCCACGCTCCCTTGTCTGTCTGACTTCTGATACATCTCACCAGGTGTGATTCAGATCATAGAAATGACATTCTTAGCAAACAAGCCTCTATATCTTTAAGGGCCAGTGGATTGTAAGAACTAAAGGAACAGTGAATACTCATTAGAAACCATGCTACATACAGAAGATTCCACTTCATATCAGACGTAAATGGTCGCCATTTTGCCTCTCATTATATGCTTTATCAAGTATAGTTTTTGAATACCCACATTGTCACTTGAATTTCTGCCCACGAATTACGATATGGATCTTTTCATGGAGGACCCGGGTTTTCCACCACCTTGCGAACATAAAGTTACTTTTGTTCCCTTGAGAGATAACATCGATCCGATAGCTACCTTAAAGAGGCCTTCTTCCGTAGATACTGGAGTTGTGCTTTTTCTGCCAGACTGATACTGACAGTAGTACTCTTATTAAAGCAAGTGATCAATGACTCACAATCATCAAGGATGCTGCTTGTACGAGAAGAAAACTAAAGGGTTCCAAGAACATGGTTGTTATCAGTCGTCTTTATAAGAATAAACTTATATTCGATTCAAAAGATGCATCACACAAGCTCGTTTGGCACAAATATGTTCCGCCATTTTACTGACAAAAGTATACTGAACGCTCGAGAAGCAGTCCAACGACAATACTCCAGTATTAAAAAAAAGATAAAAAAGGAAGAAAATCCTGCTCACTGTGCCAGACCTGATCTTTCTTCACCAGTAGACAATGGATGGGAACGTTTTGATCTGGTCTACAGCCTGTACAACTGATATATCTAGCTTCAATCCAAACAAACCAAATGCAAACCTTGCATGAATGTAGATCAATTTAGCTCGATTGAGAAATAGACTTTTTGACTCAGATTATGTCTCTTTTCAGCCAAAATATAAAGGTGTTGATGACTACAATAATATAAAGTTCATCCTTCGTTTCTGTTTCCGACACTGTCCGAGATACCAGGATTTTTCTTACATTTTTTTTTTTGTTTGTTTGCTTGAGCCTGCAGAGTGGGTGAAGAGATAGATAAAGAAACCCAATAAATTATGACGAGATTTATGAAAGTTGCCACTTGATTTTAAATTCATCAGATTGAAAATGATAATAAACCAATCTATCCAATGAAAACGACAAAGTACAGGGTGGATAAAGCGACCTTGCACTAATCCGTAGAGTAATGTATAGTGATGTGATTGCTCGATATCTTTGATGGCAAGACGTTGTTTTGGTGGCAAATATGTATAGAAAATGGGTGAATATTTGCATGATTTATTATGCAAATGAGATAATAGATATGTGTTGTTTAGTAGTTGCAGTTCATTTTTGCATCTCTTAATCACACCAGGAATCATTAACAGGTTTTGATATTGTTATAACTGTTATGAAACATATTCATATATTGCGGCAGTGCGTTGAAGAATCTCGAAACCTGCCTGGTCTACGGCCTTTTGAATATCAATTTGCAAACATATTTCATTTTAGTGTCATTCAGTTCTCCTTTATTGATTGATTCCAGTACTTGATTTACTTCGGACTCTGACGACATCATTATGTACAACGTGTTTGCCCGATATTTTAGCTGTATTTTAGTACGCCAAGGTACATTTTGACAGCAAGACTTTGTTTTAGGGAATATATCCATAGAAATGGCAACTATTGTATAATCTATATGCAAATTAGATTATAGGGTATTTCTAATAACTGTGTTTTTTCTTGTATCTCCTTTATCACAAAAGAATCATCAACTTACGTCTTGATATTGATATTATAACTATAATGATTCAGATTCATAATTGATAATGGATATTATAACTATAATGATTCAGATTCATATATCGTGGCAATGTGTTGTACAATCTCGAAGCCTGTCGTGGTAAAGCCTCTTGCATACCAATTTGCATACGTTATTACAAATATTGTTATTCATTTTTTTTTTTTAATTCTGAATTGATTGATTCCAGTACTTGATTTTCCTCGGACTCAGATGACACCATATACACTTTGTTTGACCGATATCATATCTATATTTTTCACTACGCCAAGGTACATTTTAATAGCAAAACTTTTTTAGGGGAAAATATGTTGAGAAAATAATTTATTATGCAAATGAGATGCATGTTTTGTTTTAATATATAAGGTTGGTTCTCGTATCTCCTTAGCACACTAGGAATCGTGAACCGGTCTTGATACAATGATAACTATCTTCAGAATTGTGATTCAGATCCATATATTGCAGCAATGCCTTCTACTATGTATCCTCTTGTATACCAATTTGCATAGATATTTGCATAAGTGTAATTCAATTCTTTTGAATTGATTGAATTCTTTTGAATTGATTTATTTTGATTCGACTCCGGCGACACAAAGTACTTTTTGTTTTTCCGGGAACTTAAAATGATTAAAAACAGAAGTGAACGCGTAGGTACTATACATGTGCATATATGCGGTAATGCATTACTGCATCAGCGGCAACTCCTAATTTGCATATTTCACTTCTTAATTTGCATATATAAGTGAAAGTTATGAACAAATGATGACCTAGCTATTGTCTTTGCACCTTAATTTCTCAAATTATTACTATTTCTGTATGTCTAGGGAGATTTTATGAAAATTAGATCATCGAAACACCTTAAAAACGCAATGAATTGGCGGCCATTTTGTTTATGCAAATTAGATGCTCTTAGACTCAAAATTCCGCTTGGGAACCGGAATTTTTGGATTCAGCATACTTGAATTATACAAAATAGACCGGTTCCCAACTTTTACTAAAAAATGCCTCTAACAGTCATATTTTCCCCAAATCCCACTAGACTAGCACATTCATTTGGAATTCGACTCGCGTTTACACAAGAGCGGGTTACAATAGCAGTGTAAACATACTAATCAGTCAACCAAAACTTCCGGTAACGATAGCCTTAGATCAAGCCCACACACAGCACAGCCTGCAAACATCACGACTTCAACCCAGCTAGTAAAGAAAGCTGGCAAAATCGTCCTCATTCATAGGCTTGATCTAGTCTGATTTACCAGCAGCCAAGTTTTGAACATGCCCAAAACTTGTAACGGTGAGTCACGGAGATTGCCAGCAGAGGTCCACGCAGACGACATTCTACGAGCATAATACGGGTGTTTTACTGGCAAGGACGGGGTCGATACTGCCAACATCCGTGTACCTGGTCAGTTTTGCAGGCGTGGAGCGAGATATACGCCCAAATTGCGTGCATGCTGAGGGTCATTTATATTGCCATTCTGCTAGTTAGTTGAGAATCGGCGGCGGCCAGGATAATGTCATTCTCTGGGGCCTCTGCCAAATAAATAGTCCCTCAAAGGAATTCCTTCACTGATTGTCAGCTCCCACTCGCCTGGCACGAAGGCCACAAAGAATACCCGCAAGTATTAGCACGCGTCCAGTAGGTAACACGCATGCAAAACTCGCCAAAAGCCTTGTCCGCCCTCAGGAATTGTCCTGTATGCTGGAATATCTCCACACGCAACAAGCCCGCACAGTTTGCCCGTAAAGGTGTGACCGGGCCTAAACATGTCTGCGGGTAGAGATACAAGTGTATAGATATAGAATCTAGGATTTTGAGCCAACGTACTCACCTTGCACTTGGTCGTGTTTTGCCAGGATAATACGTCCCTCAGTAGCAACTCAATGGAAGAACATCAGAGTGTCCCGACTGCGTCACGGTTGCCAAACTCATGTCACGCAATGATTCAACGTTAGACTGGCCTCCCAATTCCTCTGTTACTGCATGATCTTGGCCATGAGCAAAGAGTATAGAACGTGCGCTTCTCTACTTTTTGGTCTTGCGGTTGGGGAATTCCAAAGAATGGTATGTAGGCATGCAGTCCACCAGCGTGTATTCAACCAGTGGGAAATCCCAATCATGCACTCTTCCGCAGCTGTAAAGTGGAGTGTGTTTCTCGTTGTTACATATAGATATGCCTGCGTGTCATCAACAAATCTAATATAAACCATACACGATGTGTAGTCATTCTCAAACACACATGTAGTGATATTGAACCATGACTGACACGAGTTCATTGGCTGTATGGATCACTAATCAGCATGGCCGTAAGTGGCAGCGGAGGGGTGGGGGAACGGGCAGTTCCCCCATCAAAAACTCTCATGCGAGCATTCTTTCCTAGGAAAAGAGAAACCACAGCTTGGTCATGATCATCAATAAAATTGCTGATACATTATCTCGGTCACAGATTTCTCACATTGCCTCGCAGAGCATCCTAGTAACGAGGGCTTGGGCCCGGCTGGTAGAGGCGGGGTGTGTTCGCCTGCTTTGACACTGCTTGTTTTCATGACATATAGTGTCTCACCATGCATCTTCATGACACCCCTGAACTATGGTGGCCCCGAAGGAACATCGCAAACCTAGAATCCCTTGGAGATATTTGTATCGAAATTCAAAAGTCACTAAAATTCACTAATTCACTAGTGTAAAAAACGTTTGTTACGAGAAATCTCCAAGGAAATAAATGGAAGTATGACACTTTAAAATCCCGTGTTTTCTTGACTTCGTTTTTGGCTGATTTCAATAAACCCTTTAACAGTCACTGTTCTTATAAGTAGAATGAACTATGCTCATAAAAGTCAAATTGAATGTAAAGCGAATTCTTGCTACTGATATCATCAAAATGGAAATAGTCTGTCAATCAAAAACCCAATCATTTTTAAAATTCTTTATTCGTTTTTCTTTGAGTGCCACGGAATTGACATTCACAAAAACAAAACAAAACTTTACACAAAGACAAACAACATTATACATAAACATTGTACAAAGATATGTCAAATCTTACAGATCTTCATACAAACTGACAGACAGACACACATACACACACACACGCACACACATCAATCAACACATAAACGCAAATAAACAACTCAATATACTTTGCCTTCAGTATGGCTTTTGATGATGGCGATTGTGACCATTATCAGTGATCATCATGCACAATGAGACACTGTCCGAATTAAAGACAACCAATGAATCAGTCAGTCCATCAAAGTCTTACACCAAATATCACATTATGTTTAGTTTTCGGAGACCTTGGAATCTATTGTGGCATTTTGTATTTCGAATAACAGTTTCAGCGTGTTAAAAAAATATACATGAACGTGATGAATGATAAAACACGCAATTCCACTGATGATATGGCAGATGATTCGAAATGATTGAGAAGAATTACAATACGTGTACTTGATGTACTTTGTTTAGTGTTATACTTGTCTTTCAGTTATGTATACAAATATATTTATTTTCCTTTACATGTGAAATATTAAATGGAGACTGTTGTGAAGATTTTTATGCCGTAGTGCATGACAATAAATTATTTGAATTGAATTGAATTGAATTGAAAAAAAAACTGCATAATTTGTGACATAGTGACCACATACAGATCTAGAGTTATAAAAAAAAAAAAAACATGGCTCTTGCTCGAGCTCTCTTTTTGCAGTGAGACGAAACCCCTCTTTTTGCCTGTGTTATGATAGAAAGAATACATGTTTATATATATATATATATATATATATATATATATATATATATATATAAAGGAATGAACCAGCCTTGGAATTTCACTTGAAATTGTCACCTATTAGTAGCTCACTGGGCAGTGTCACTATACCAATCGACCTCAGGATAGTTAATATAAAGCAGCAATATGACCAAAAAAATAAAATAAAATTAAACTAAACTAAACTACACTAATCTTTCCCTTCGATTTTCCCTAATTCTTACCGCAAAAGAAAAAAAAAAATCGTTACCTGAAATGCAAACATATGAGCAGGTCGGACCTCAAAATGCTGGGTGTGTCAACTGTCTCTGATGGAATGGAACTGCAAGTTAAATTGCCTAATGCTTTTGTGACTTACATTCCAATACGGCGGAGGCATTGGTACAGTCAACCTTTCATTGGATCAAAATGTAGGGTCACAGCCACAAACCTCAAACACAATACATTGTACTTCATACATGGATAGAATACATGCATGGGTCTACAGATATACGTTCTTTCAATATACAAGTTTTGATTAGCAAGAGGTAAAATCTGACAAATGAATTACAAACATTACACAATCAAAAAAGAAATGCAGACACAACTGCGGCTGTGTTTCAAGAAAAAGTTCGAATGTGAATGACCTGTTCTTAATGACCATATTGCACGCATATTATCATTGCTATCTCTGGACGTGCTATTAAAAAGAAATAAACAAAACAAAAAATACATACCAAAGTATTTTTGCAAGAAAGTGGTTTCCAGCGCAAATATCTTTTTTTTTTCTTGTACATTTTCTGTATCTTATATCAATTTTGACATAGCACGTGCGTACAAATATGGGTATATCACAGATAAAGAAGGGCAAGATTTTTTTTTTAAAGCAAGGTAAGCAGCTTTCTTGGAATAATTGTATTTGTTAAGGACGCTCCTCAGTTGAGTTTGTGCGCATCCTAGCTGCGCAGGTGTCAGTGACGTAAAAAAGAGCGTAGAAGCGCACGCACGAGTGACATGAGCTGAGCTAGCTGAGCTGAGCAGCTGCTAGTAGATCGAGAGCTAGAGTGTGGTACGTGTACGGATACCCGACAGCTCCCCACCGCGGCCGCGCCGGGCAGCCGCGCTGGGCGGCCTCGCTCGGCTCGCGTGCCGACTGTACGCGTTACAATCTGTACAAACTACGCAAAGTTCAGCGGTCCGAGCCGCATATACATGGTCATTGTAGCACAACACTGATTGACGGAATCGCGAGGTTTGGAAGTGGAACAGAGCTGTTTCCATTTTCAATCCATAGATCTGTTATGTGACATGAAGTTCATTATCTGGTCATCAACATGGTAAAGTCGAGTGCTAAGGTACCAAGGGCCTATAGGCCCTAGTCGGGGTCTAAGGCTCACTAGTCTACTGGACTAGGTGTTAAAAAAAAAAACAACAACAACAACAACAACAACAAAACAAGCATATGACACACATTTCATCTTTAGGTCTAGCAGCTAAAACAATCTGAGTATCTCTGTTAAAATCTAAATTAGATCTAAACTTGTCATTACTAGTAATACAAAATATTGTTTTTTTTTTATTTTTGGTAACAAAATACGAGGTCACGAAAGTGTCATCAAACAAGAATATTCATCACTTTCACCATTCATGTGTTATTTTTTTTTATTACCAACCACTGCAACAACCAACACATGCAATCTAAAATCAACGTCATCGTATTAAGATTTGCTTTTCCTTTGGAGGACCCTCAGGTTATGCCAAAACTCCCATTTCCTTATATTTATTCTTCTTCCTCCATTATCACTTTCTGCACATGGTTACAGCAAGTGGGTAAAACAAACAAACAAACGTGCATGTCAATATGGAGTTTTCCACGCTTGCATCCACATAATATCATTATGGCTGTGTAAGGGAAATAATAACAAAAACGCACATGGACCTTTCTTTCTGAATATTTTTCACCATATCACTGCAATTGTGACACGTTTTTTGTTTGTTTGTGTGTGTGTGTTTTTTTTTTGTTTTGTTTTGTTTTTTTTAGAAAATGGGGTTTCGAGTGAACCGCATGAGATTCATGCATAGCATGCAGGTACATATCCCTGCATTGGTTCCTGACCAGATTTGGGGGTCTTACGATGATTTCTGTCGCAAGGAGGCTCTGCTAGCACTAAAACAAGCACATGATCCCCCATTTTTACAATTGTTCTGCATTAAGTAACCCTTCTTCTACAATTTGATAAAATTTCGTAAAAATGACATGGGTTTTGAATGTACAGCATGGCATTCACGAACCCCACCTATAATCAGGGCACCCACGAAAAGTTTATAACCAGATTTTGGGGTCCGGTGAGGTGATTTCTATCATCTGGGGATGCTGCCAGCACAAAAACTAGGACATGAACGTTTTATTCTTTTTCCGGAATTAGTAAGCCTTCTTCTATAATTTGGCTAAGTTTCGTGAAAATGACATGGGTTTTGAATGAACAGCATAAGTTTTATGAACCCACCTTGTCAGGGTATCCCTGCATATAGGTTCTTGACCAGATTTTTGGGACTTACGATGATATTTGTCGCATGGGGCGCTGCTAGCACAAAAACGAGCACATGAACCCCAACTTTTTATTCTTTTTCTGGAATTAGTAAGCCTTCTTCTATAATTTGGCTAAGTTTCGTGAAAATGACATGGGTTTTGAATGCAGCAGCAGCACAGCATGAGATTTATGAACCCACCCTGTCAGGGCGACCCTGGATAAGTTCCTGACCAGATTTGGGGGTCTTACGTTGGTATATGTCGCATTGGGGGGCTGCTAGCACAAAAACGAGCATATGAACCCCCACTTTTTATTGTTTTTCTGGAATCAGTAAGCCTTTTTCTACAATTTGGTGAAGCTTCGTGAAAATGACATGGGTTTTGAATATACAGCATGAGATTTATGAACCCACCCTGCCAGGGCGTCCATGCATAGGTTCCTGACCAGATATTGGGGTCTTACTATAGTATATGTCGCATGGAGGCGCTGCTAGCACAAAAACGAGCACATGAACCCCCACTTTTGATTGTTTTTCTGGTATTAGTAAGCCTCTTTCTACAATTTGGTCAATTGTCATGAATTTGACATGGGTTTTGAATGTACAGCACAAGTTTTATGAACCCACCCTGTCAGGGCATCCCTGCATAGGTTCCTGACCAGATTTTGGGGACTTACGATGATATATGTCGCATAGGGGCTCTCCTAGCACAAAAACGAGCACATGAACCCCCACCTTTGATTGTTTTTCTGAAATAAGTAAGCCTCTGTCTACAATTTGGTAAAGTTTCGTGAAATTGACATGGCTTTTGAATGCACAGCAATAAGTTTTATGAACCTTGTCCTTTTGCTCACCCCTAACAGAAAACGTCGATGAGGATTTCAGAGATTTCGGTGTTTTCTGCCGCGTGAGGGTGCTGCTTGCTCAAGAATGAAAGTGTAAACCCTAACTTTAAAACCTTTTCCTCGTTTTGGGTACCCTTTTCTGCAATTCTTGCAAATTTGGAGAAAATAACGTGGATTTTGAAAGAATTATGGGGATTTAAGTTTTGTCATTGCAGATTTTGTTGCCAATCTTGGTCTTGATCCTGTTACGCTATCATTTTGACACAGGACGGCAGATTAGTCATATTCTTCAAAATCCCGTCGAAGAAAAACAAGCACATGAACCTATGGTTTTAGTTACATATTTGGGCTTCGGATGGGTCAAAGTTACGCTATGGAAAGTTTGAAGAAAATGATATGGACTTCACTTCAACTGGGGAACGTCCTTAAGGTGACTGCTATCAGCTCTTCTGCGAATCTAGTCGCTTTCTTGCCTTCTTTTCTTATATATATATATATATATATATATATATATATAATTTATATATAAATTCTTATCAGCATTTCAGTGGGAACTAATTTAGATCTACATCGAAGAACTTAAAATTATTCTTCACAAATTGTAATGTTTGACTACGCAGGTTTTTGAGGAGACCATGCATACCTCCCAAGACTTTTGTTGGCAAATAACATAGAGGGCAAAATAATGAAAATTTCGGCATGTCTATGTTTTTCGTTCTTTCTTCAGTGGTGTTCATCATTTGTACTGTGCATATGTATATACCTTATGTTATTACTCATGATCACATGTATTTGATTAATTTACGTTTTTGAAATAATTACATATATGTTCTGTTAATGCATTGTACACTGTAATTTTCCCTGTTTATTTATTGGAAATGAGAATAAAGTTGAATTGAATTGAAGTTGGATTATTTGCAATACAGTGTTAAGAATTTTGAAGGTATGAAATAAAATCTCGTCGGCTTCACCATTGTGTCAAAAAGGAACCGTCCTAGGTACATTCCTAGAAGTAAATAAGTTTTTTTTTTTTTTAATTCTATAAAGTGTGCATTTTTTAACAAAGTATCTCTGTTGCAATTCGTCCTCAATTTTTGGATATGTGACTGTTAATATTCTTAGAGCATTCTTAGATCGATGCCTATGAATAAATCCATTTGTGTGCATTCTGAATTGGTAAATTCCTAGGGAAGTCTTAATCAATAAAATTATTTTAAAACTCACTACGTCTGAGTTTTGCCAAAATATTTCATTATGTTAAACATTACATTAATAGTAGCTTTGTACACATGAAGAGTTTGTTTGCAAAAACCGATAAGTCCATTTTTGAAGATGTTGAAGTACGGTCTCTGTAATAAAGTACAAAATAATACCTTTTAAATGATATATTGGTCACTACATATAAAGGTATATTTTTGAAGTTATGGTCAAAAGAAGCAAAAATTTTCTTATTATTCTCTTTATTTTTCTTGACATTTAATCGCAAATATCTCCGTTTTGCAAATATGGACTTATCGGTTTTTGCAAACAAACTCTTCACATTCAATCAAGTGTTCAATTATGCTATAACACCTGACCTTGTCACATAATCTTGTTTTTAATTAGTGATTGTGAAGTATAGAAACGCTGCATTGCTACATTTTCTACCGCTTTCACCCATTTCAAAATCTCTGTCCGCCAACACACAAAACAAACAAACAAAAAAAATCATAAAAACTTTTCACATATATGTACTCATATAACTTGAGATTCATTTGTTGATTTTTGTTTTCTTTTGTTTTGTTTTCTTTTCTTTTTGTACCATTATATAAGTACTCCTCTGGTTCTTCCTATTCAGGAACGATGACAATTTAAAATCATTCATTTCTCTTCATTTATTTCATATCCTACAAACAAAAATACAATTACAGTAAGATATATATGAATAAGCATAATGATACAAAATTCGATGCAACATCGTAAAAAGAGAACCTGCAATGAACTGAAGTACAATAAATGTGACTTTGATGACAATACAAATCAAATCGTCGGAAATCGAGAAGGCTACTAAAAAGCAGTGCTTGTATTTTAGAAAACACCTCATAAGCAATGACTACTTATTAAACTAACAAACTAGGCAATTTGCCTATAAAAGGAAATACCAAAAGAAATACATACAAATGTGTACAACATACAAACACATATAACAACACAAGACAGCGCTCTTGTTGAAAAAACAAACAAACAAAAGGTAAGCGAGCAAGGAGCAACAGGAATAGGCTAAAGAGGACAGGGATGATGGCGAAGGAAGAGGAGTTGAAGGGTCTTACTCTAAATCATCTCCTCCTAGGCACTGCTAGGCACGAGATGTACGGACTCACTGAAGCATAGAGAAAGACGATTAAGCTTTGAGACGATTAAAAAATTTGTTCAGAAAAAGACTTTAAATTTGGGCTAACAAAAGTATAACTCATAATTATAGTCAACAACCGCTATGTAATGAGGACAAAGAACTACAGGTCGTCAGTTGTCATAAAGAATATACGTGTGTATATGCAAGAACAACAAACACGAAAAACATATTCGTTTTTTCTTTCTTTATCAGTGACTACATTATATCATGGACCTACAACGAAGTTCGGTCTGTGATTATATCGACCCATGTACGATGTGGTCTAGAATATATGCCTTTGATGCCGCGGGACTAAACTCTGCATGGGGGAAACTCGATGCAAGGGATGTTATGAGGACATTTCAGCTGCCCCGATTTGAAATAGAAACGCATTACACTTCTCTGAGATCGGCTATACAGCGAAATGACTGCTGTAACAAGCTGAATGCTTGCAACTTCCAAACAAAGAAAAATATAACTAAATGACTCCGTTTTCCGACCCCCAAAAAAAGCAAACCAACAAACAAAACGAAACAAAACAAAAAATCTCAGTAACCGTAAAAAAGCCCAACAACCCACATACTTAGTACATTACCCCCTTTGCTACATTGCTACTGGTGTCGTATACAACGCAGTCCTTAGTGGCCCAGTAAATTTTCGTAGATTCCGAAGTAACCACAAGGACATCAGTTGATGTGTTCACTATTCCATGTAATTAGCCATATGCAGCGATGACACTGTATATACAATGGCAATAGTACTGATCGATATACAAGGTATAATGCACGCTATCCATTTGACTGCACAGTTTTAATATTTCAGTGGTGAGAAAGTGTACTTGTATTGAAGTTAATACTACTCTAGAATGCTTCACATTTTCAGCGAAAATGTACACATACATGATTGTAACCGTAATTATGTTTATTCAAGTTCAAATTCAGTTAAAGCTCAAGTTTATTTCCATTTTCGACATGAACAAATATATCTCACTTTCTTAAATGAAAGAAATAATGTAAATAAGGCAATACAGATTCTACGAGCGAGTAACAAAATAAATCTACAGACTGACAGACTAATCCGATTCTGAGTCATCACTAGAATCGTAAAACAGAAAACTTCAATCTCCTTTGAAATTAGTATATTATAGAAGGAACAGTTTTTATATCATGATTCATGGAATCCCAGTAATTTGGACCAGAATAAATGTGTGTTCTTTAATAGCTAAAATATTGGCGACACGAAATAATCACGGCTACGAGAAATATGGCATGGTACCGACATCCTTGTCATAGAGTTTTCCTTTAATTTCATACTACGCATGCGCATCACTGTGCCCCAATATAATTTCTTTATCATTTGATGTATCACTGTCATATTCGGTACATGGGTAGGGCAACTCTGTTCATCAACAAACCCTTGAACTTTCTCAAGGTTACCCACTGGGGGTGCTATTCACCACAATATAAGGAAAAAAACATGATTTCCTGTTTTCTTGTTTGTTCTTGTTTGCCACAAAATAGCTAATCAAACTTCATTACTTCTTAAGGTTGAAATTTCTCAAGGTCACCACATGAGGCGTTATTCATCACCATATAAAAATTTTATTATGAGACCTATGATGTAAGAAGGTTTGGGCAAGGTATATGTATAAGTATCATTTTTCATAGTTCCGTAATATTGGCAATCTTGAGTTTGCAT
Organism: Diadema setosum; assembly: GCA_033980235.1. Classification (NCBI taxonomy): domain Eukaryota; kingdom Metazoa; phylum Echinodermata; class Echinoidea; order Diadematoida; family Diadematidae; genus Diadema; species Diadema setosum. Next base: position 33,605,948 of record CM067077.1, on the reverse strand, counting down.
AAAATTTTAGGAAAAGGCACTAAATTTGTTTGAAATTAAATTGCAAGGTGTAAAGGTGGCCAAATGAAAATATTATGGTAGAGAGTACAATTACCCCCCCCCCCCCCTCCGGACTTCATATAGGGTTAATGCAATTGTTACATTATGACAATTGTTACATCGTTATCCGTGGTAGTTCCTGTCCCTTTAAAGAATTCACTTATGTTAATCCCTCCACATTATGTTATCATAACACATTAAGAGTCATGAACGTCACCACAACCGTCACTTGTGTGAAGCACAACGCCCGTCAACATCCCGCGGCAGCTTGGGCAATCGGGTACCAAATCGGCAACGCTCTTGATGACGTCATGGCCGCAGGCGAACGATATCCTCATTGCCGTCAAGTGGTCGAAGCGGCGGAGGTCGCGATGGAGGGAGTCCGCTTCTTTTTCTAGATCCCTCAGTTTGGTCTTCAACTTGGTTATCACTTCTGTGGTGAAGAAAAAAAAAAGAAGAAACGAAGAAAAAGAGATAAACTATAAAATATGTGTATTTTGAAAGAAGAAAGTCACCGAGGACTGCAGATGGTAGCCCAGAGATTACTTCAAAGAGTGCATCAATATACTCAATCCATACTTATTATTACCTCCGCCAAGGGAGGAGGTTTTGTTTTCGTTACCGTTGGTTTGTTCGTTACTTCCGATCGTTAGTTAGTTTGTCCGTGTGCAAAATAACTCAAAAAGTAGTTAACAGATTGGAATGAAACTTGCAGGAAGGGTTGAGAATGACACAAGTACCAAACGATTAACTTTTGGTAGTGATCCGAGAATTTTGGGGGAATTTATGAAGGATTTTTGACATTTTGGCAGGTAGGGTCGATCAACTTGGGAGTTCAGGCTGCGCGTATTTGAGGTTTGCCTGCGCGCACTAAAGTGTGTGCTCTGGTTTCTGCTGGGGTGAGGCGCGCCGTGCACGCTGAGTGTTTATGACGTAACAAAGGCTTCTATATTGGAAATCTGCAACTTTCAGCACACAATGCAGTCAGACCGCAACGCTGCTGTTAATGAGCTCAAATCAAAAATTTATCGTACGCGCAGGTTTTTGCGCATGTCCTTCTCAGCACCCGAGATTTTGCGAGATAATTCAGAGACAAAGTGCATGGTCTACGAGATTCACTTATTGGCGACATGAAGATCTACTATCCGTGACTAATTGACATGGTGTGTGAATATTTGAAATAAATCACACCTTTTAATGCTTACATTATACAAAATGAGCTTATGATACCATTATTCATATCTCTGCATTATATCGATATTTTCCAAACGACCCTGAGACAAATTAGAACAAGGCTTTCTATTTATTGCCAACCCGACCCGTTCATAGGTTGAATCACCACATGAATGATAGTCAACGTTTTAGATATACCTGTTATAATAGCACACTAAGAACTGAATTGGTCCCTCGCTTAGAAAACAATAAAAATTGAAAGTCTCGTCGAGTAAAAATCATAGTGTGGCAATTTGAGATACATGCGCTCCCAGGCTATCATTAGATAAATTACTGTATACAGTGGATTAATAAGGAATAATTATTCTAATACCAAAAAGAGAGCCCCAAAGAACTCATGTGTGCAAACACAGTGCTAGATCTTTTATTATTGATTTGTATGCTATTTATTAATGCACTCTACTCTTATCTAGCTGTGCCGGCAAAAAAAGTTCAAGCCAAAGTTTCATTTTATACCTCTTCCATTTTGGTCCACCTTAATTTCATCGGTCTAGTGTACCCATTAAGAAGAATGAAAAATATGCAAATTTTGTGTTTTATAATTTCCTTGTTCAGTATATTTTATATGTCATAACCTCTCAAGTGGTCGAATTTCATCAAAGTACAACTCTTCAGCTTTTTATCGATATATAAATCATGAAGATTGATAATGTCGTTTAGATTTACAGACACTCTAAAAATGTGGTCTCCCAGCTCATTACGTATTCATGTCCGCGAGGTCCATGCATACGCGTACGATAAATGCGAAGGCTTTTCAGGACGTTGCGGTCTGACTGAATGCTATAAGTACGTATGGGTGGAAATCACTGATATCTCTATGGAAGAACAAGATCAGTGGTGAAAATGATTTGCATGCTTGGCGGAGGTCTGCGCTCTCAGAGTGCTTTTCTAGTTCATAAATGTTTTGAGTCTGTTTTCTATTTCATGTCGTTTGTTACGTTAGGTTCGTCTTTTCTGGGTATCTAACAGACAATGCTGGGATGATGGAAAATCAAAGACTTTGAATGCTTGATTTTTCCCAAATAACGGAACCTGCTGAGTTACAAGGAAAAGTATCAGATTTGCCTTACTGGTTAATTCTGATATGGACTTTGCGACCAACTTTGCTGCAAAGAACAAAACTGAACGTACCACTTTCCGTGGGACTGCTTCGTGACGCATCACTTCTACCGGGTTGGGCGGTATCCGCGGAGGCTGCGGCGGTTTTGTCACTGACAGACGAGCCCAACGACTTGTGGGCAGTTTCGCTGGTACTCTCGTCTTCTGCTCTCACGTTACGGGTTTTGCCTTTGCTCACCTGTCTAGATGAAACCAAATCAGCCAAATCAAGCTTGGCGCCATCTTGTTCTACGGGCTCCGACACCTTTCGGAGCCTCTGGAAGCCCGGGGTTGCGCTGGTCTCGCTTTCCGGCTGTGGATTCGATGCTTTCTTCTTGTTGCCCTTAGACTTCTGTTTACTCTTCGACTGCTTAGCCTTGGTCCTTGGTCCGTGATTGTTAGACCTACATGGATTCACAGATTATTTTACATTATTCTTGACAGTCCTAATAATACGTTGCTGTAATGAGAAATCCACTCGAATTGCACTGAAAGATATGAACTCGTGAGTTGTGGGTCGCGATGAGTTTCAAAGCGTGTCGTCAAATCAGTATCACTATTGTAACTTTAATGATGATTATTATCTTTATAAGTATTTTCATCCTGGTTAACCCGGCAGCATCACTGAGAGGGTTGGAAGACGAAAACGGATGGAGAAGAGTTGTGGAGAGTGGTCTTCACTGGTGTCTCAACTATATCAGTGAAGTCGAGGGATAGGCGAAAATGAAGGTTGGAGGTGAAAGTTCCCCATCCACACATTCTTGCAGACAATTACCTATTGTAAAAAAAAAAAAACAAAAAAACAAAAAAAAACAAAAAAAAAACATTGCAAACGAGGGGGCTTTAGGTGCCTCCAAAGTGCACAAATATATGCCCCCATTTGTATCTTCTATCCCACTGGCAACATCGTTATCTGCCAACTATGTACAGAATTTGAATATTTTAAAAAGAAGATCAATGTAAAAACTTGCCCGAATTCGTTACCAGTTCCGATGGTGCCTCCCATGGATCTACGTACCATAAACAGCCTTGAAAGTACATTCACTAATTCCTTCATGCTGTTTAATTGTGTGTGTGTGTGTTAGATTGGTTGGTTGTTTGATTTAGAGTATAGCTAATTTCGGACTTCTGGGCTTCGGATGGGGGGGGGGGGGGGGTAGGCCCTACATGCCATGATGTCCATTCGTGTAAATATGCATTTTGCAGCCCAAGTTATAATGACTTTCAAGTTTAGTGACAAATTCGGTCATGTATTTTCGAGAAGGTAATAAAAACTAATGTGAAAGTTGAACTCAAAGTTGAACCTCCCCCCCCCAAAAAAAAAGTGAAAAAACAAACAAACAAACGAACAAATAAACTTGATACTACAGTCAACAATCTATTGTTATACTCGTAGCACTAAATTAGTTTATTAATTCTGGTTCTACAGAAAGGATTTATAAAGATTCCTTCATTTGGGGGCTTTGCTTCCCCAAGCAGTAAGCCCCTGCCCCATACCTTAAATCCATATCATATCAAGCTAGAGTCAACTTTATCTGCCAAGCTTGATAAAAATCTGACCATGCGTTTTGGAGAAGATATGTTTTCTTTTTGTAAATATGAAAATATCCAAAATAAAAAGTTTACGCACGACTTAGAACAACCAACGGACGCCGGATAGTGCATGATCGCTCACTTTAACCTTTGTTTATTCCCAAAAAGGACAAGTTCACCTTCATAGACATGTGGGTTGAGTGAATGAGTGAATCTGTTCAAAAGTAATGAATTTTTAAATGTCTGCGCAATCACTGCTGGATGAGAAGACTACTACAGTGTATGATGTCAAATGCGTACAATGATATAAGGAAAATAAAAAGAGAATTTCACAAAACTTTACTTTTTTCAATAAAGTACAAATTTCTTCAACTTGTTACTGACAGATATCAAGGGTGATATCATTCGTTCTGCCTTCAAAAAGAAAGAAGTGGAGTGACCTTTTGTTATGCGAGAAAAGTGAAAATATGTTGAATTTTCTTTATAATTTCTGTATATCTTTGTACACATGTGACATCGCAAGCTATACAGTGTGTCTCTAAAAAAAGTAAACCCAACTTCAACAGTAAATTTTCAGAAAACTATAAAATATTTGCACATTATTTTTTCATGGTTAGATAGTCCAATAAGTCCTCTATCTAATGATACCACGTAGGTTATGTAACTGTCATGCATGACTGAGCATGATTCAACTTAGTGAATGAGTGTGAAATCATCACTGTGGCAAGTTATTTCTTGCTATTGTCATGCATTCAGGGCATATTTGAAGTTAAATTTTTGTCACATGTTAGGCCTATGATTACATAACAACTTCAGCAAAGGTTGTTCCTGACACAGGCACACTTCACATGCTTTCCAAACATGGTACAGTTGACAATTGAGCAGAGAGTATTCCTGGTAACTCGATACCAGGAAACAAGAAGTTTCGTGGAAGTTTAAGAGGCTTTTCGGGTGCAGTTCCCCGACAGGCAGCCTCCAACAAAAAAGAGCCATCTGGTACAATGTGAGAAAGTATGCTGATCACGGAACTTGCCACAGTGATGATTTCACATCCATTCACTATAAGTTGAATCATGCTCAGTCATGCATGAGAGTTACATAATCTACGTGGCATCATTGGACAGAGGACTTATTGGACTATCTAACCATGAAAAAATAATGTGTAAATATTCTACAGTTTCCCGAAAATTTGCCGTTGAAGTTGGGTTTACTTTTTTTTTAGAGACACACTGTAGTAGTCTTCTCATCCAGCCGTGACTGAGCAGAAACTTTAAAAATTCATAAATTTTGAACCGATTGTCCGATTTTCCTCAAACTCTCACTGTGTTCTACTAATATTGCTGCATTCACTCAACCCACATGTCCATGAAGGTGAACTTGTCCTTCAAGGTTAACTAAAATTCAGGATTTTTATGTTACCTCCTTTGTCTTTCGATGGCCTCCAATGCAGGCAGGATGGGGTCACGAAGATTTCGCAGGAAGTTTCGAATCGTCCTGCCCTTACCCACTCTGGTTACGCAGCTGATGTAGTCTAAATCACCTCCGTGGGATACGAGGTAAGCGATGAGGGCATCTCCTGTTGACTTCACGCCTTTCTTACCCCACTTTTCTTTCATCTGAGGCATTGAACACGGATTGACAATTAAAAAAAAAACACACACACGTATACACACATACGCACACACAAAGATGTCTTGTTATGTCATATAATTGTATGTCGAAAAAATAGACGCCTCTTTACACATAATAATCATTACAAGAATTCAGGTTAATATAGTTTCAAGTTCTCGGCCAATTTCGCACCTCTTTCAGTCCAATTCCTTGTTGCTGCATTCAATTTCGCAAAATTTAACCTACAGTTTGTAGCTGACATGCTTGGTATTTCAATTTTATAATTTCTTCATTCAAATTAATTTTGGAGCATTCGGATAACCTTTAACCACATTCTAATCAGCACTTTTTTCAACTGAAATTTGTAAGACAAGCACCATTTCGCAAATCCTCCATTCAATAAAATGATAGTCACGTGATCTCGTATATACTGCGCTCGTTCATTCGAATTGATTTAGTGCATCCAGTTTAACATGTACTGCAGTCAATTTATCAGACATGCTTATGCTTTTATTTTTTTTTCTTCATATTCTTTCATCATAGTTACATCATTACATTTCATATATTTGTATTTATTCTTTATTCTTGTATCATCTTGCCAACAGTTCTTTAAATGCTTTTCTTCTTGTAATGTTTGATAGCAGTTATTCACAGACACATTAAATCTGAAGTTTGTTTTGCCATTAATTGGGAGGATGTTTCAATTTACATCGTGAATATTTCTTTCATATTTGATTCATTCCTTGTAATGTTCGATGGCATCTATTCACAGATACATGAAATCTGAAGTTTGTTTTGCCATTAATTGGGAGAAGGAGGTTTCAATTTACATCGTGAATATTTTTTTTTCATCTATGTTTCATTCTTTTTCATTTAATAGATGTTACATTATGTTAATGTTCCGAGGGACTCCGAGGGGCTCCGAGGCCCCCCACCCCCCTCGACGTTCCGCGCGATGTATTGCTAACGCGAAAAGCTATCGCCGTGACGTTTCATGACTTTTTTCTTTCGAGTCTCCCGCATCTTTTGACACCAAATTTGCGATGCCCGGGTGCGCGGTTCCGAAGTTGCGCATAAATATGTACGTGCATGTCAGACCAAAAACTGTTCAAAAACGTGAATATGTGTACAATTTCAATACAAACTGTGCTTACAGGCGAATTTCATAAAAGCATGATTATTTGGGGGTTTTATTGATAAAAATCAATTAATAACAAAAAAAAAAGCAATGATAAAAAAAATAAAGTAAAAAAAAACAGAGAAGTACATAAGAAATAAAAAAACAATAAAATACTTAAGAATTTTTTTCCTATGGTACAATTTTTTGCTCATATTTGCTGAGGACACTAAAAAGAATATTTGCACATAAAATGTGTGCCCATTTTTAGCTTTATTTAGTGATTTATACCAAATCGTCTGATTCCATGCATCATTATGAATGAATTAGCATAATTTAGCATAAATGATAATTTCTTTAAAATTTAACTTCGTGGTACTTTAGAGTGCATCGTAGGCAATATGTATGCCAATTTTTGTCGCGATCGTGCGGTCGACTGCCGAGATCTGGAGCCCCCCCCCCCCCCCCTGCCCCGGCCGGTTCTATGATCTACCTAAATAGCCCGGCCTAGTTAAGGTTAAGTTTTAGGATATGCGGTACCTAGTTGCCGGTGCAGCGGAGGAATGATTGAGCAACTTGGTCTTTAAGACACACATGGTTGGGATTTGGTTTCAGCGAATACTCAATATTCATTCCGTGTAGCCACCAGTATCAGAATTAAGGTCCAGAACAGAATCATTTCATTTTCTTCCGACATGAAAATGGCATACCACAAAGATAGCATATACGTATCCACAACGTTCATAGATTATGGCTGCATACATACCTCTCTGATGAATGGTGTCCTCTCATGGTCAGTGGTAAACTCGGCATTCTTGGCAAGGGCAATCGCCAGTTGAAGGCCCGTTAATGTGTCATGGTTCCGTATATTACAGCTGGCACCGTTCTTTAGCAGGACGTCCACCATGTCGAGATGAAGGCTTAAAAGGGCCATCATAAGCGGCGTATTTCCGGCTAATTTATTACACAGGTTAATCTCGCAGCCGTCCTTTGTGCAGTGTCAGTTTTTCGTAGACAGCAAAACAACAACAACAACAACAACAACAACAACAACTTTACAGTCAATAACGCACGGCTACACTCAAAAACGCATAACTGTTGTTTGTATTTGTTATTACAGAATAAAATATTAGCAACCTACAAATTAACAGGCTCTACAAAATAGGCTGTAGGCCTATGCCTCACGTTAAAATCTCTGATATATTTGGTTCACAATGTATTGTGCCTCGGGCATATAGTTCACATCTACAGAAAGATATGACTATGAAGAAAGGGTGATAGTATGGAAGACTTTCATGACTTTTAAAGGTTACAAGTGGATATCTCTCATTATTCATAAAAGTGTCTCAAAAATGTACTGAACATTGAGTTTTCATCAATTGATCAATTGGTTTGTTGGACATATTAATGCACGTGAACAATCACCTAAAGAACACAATGGTGTCTTGGAATATAGCAAGTAGTCCTATATACCGGAAGGGAGAACTGAGATGTGTGTATTCTCCGAAAAACCGTTTTATATAACTTTAATCAAAAAGGCCGATACATAATGCGTGCAGCGCGGACCAGCATACCGTGGTTACCTGTTCAACGAGGTATTTTGCCACGGAGACCGAGTTGTATCGGGCAGCGATGTGTAGTGCTGTCTCTTCATGGGTAGTCCTGGTCTTGGAGAGACATGGTACTCTTTCAAGAACCTTTCGCATGAGACTAATGAAAGATCAATTAAAAAAAAAAAAGATTAAAGTGCACTGTTTGATCTGACGATTATCCTTACATCCAGACGATTTTCATAATATCAGATCATGTAGTATATAAATCGACAGTTCCATGTATAAATTTGTGAAATTCTTGAGGTCCTTAAAGGGGCATTCCGGACGATTTTCATAATTTGACATCATGTAGTACATAAATCAACAGCTTCATGTATAGATTTGTAGAATTTATTGTGGTTCTTGAGCAGAGAAACAGTACTTTCAAAAACCTTAAACAAATTACACTGAACAAAGATGATGACATAGGAGCCTCACATATCTCAGAAATGTAGCAGTGTCATTCCATTACAATACCGCATACTTGCAAGCTCACCTGTGTGTAATCTATGCATGCCTTCTTCTTTTGTGCTGCTTCCTTGAGCCACATCTCATGCATTCTTATGGTGAGGCTGCCATGTTATCATCCTTGTTCATTGCAATTTGTTATAAACTTCGAAAACATTCTTATTTTTCATCCCAATCATCATAAATCCTGAAACTCTGTACCCAGTATAACTAATTTATATATGTTCAAATGTAAAAATTTGAAAATCATGCGGAGGTCTCCTTTAAGCAGAGAAACCAAGGTACTATGAAAAATCTTAATCAAATTACATTGAACAGTGTTGATGACATAGGGGTCTCACATATTTCAGAAATGTAGCAGTGTCATTCCATAACAATACCGCTTGCTTAACAAGTTCACCTGTGAAAATCTATGCATGCCTTCTTATTTTGTTCTGCTTCCTTCAGACCCAACTAATGCATTCTTGTGATGAGGCTGACATGTCATCAACCTTGTTCATTGCAATTTGTCATAAATTTTGAAAACATTCTTATTCCTCATCCCAATCACTATAAATTCTGAAAGTCTGTACTCAGTGTAACTATAATTTAAAGTTGCTCAAAATTCCAAAAATGATCCGGAGGTCTCCTTCAATGTTTGAAGCGTTCAATCTGTAAACTGTAATGACACGATTTGCATATTCGACTGTGACCGATATCTCTGGTCCTGGAAAACATGTAAAACTTATGGGATTTTCATACTTTCTTAGCTATTCTGTCGCATAGTTAAGATACTGTTCTTCGTCTTGCTATCATATTGAAGTAAGCTGCTGATAGGATATGGAGTGTCTTTCCACATTATATATTGGGTAAATTACAGTATCACTGCGTACAGCCAATGCTGCAGACTGCCTATGTGTAATTGGTTGTGAAAATGACCAGTACTTTGACTTCAACCGTTGAAATGTGCATTGCGGATAGAAGAGCAAAATTGATTTGCTGTGGGTTTTTTTTTTTAATGTTGTGTATTTCCAGTTCTATTGTCAACGGATGAAATAATGTATCGTTTTAAGTTTGTGAATTGTTATAGGCGCTGATACAGGGCATTATGACGAGCAACTACACTGATCTTTATTGAAGTATAGCCAACCATGTCATGGAGATGCAACTGTCTTTGGATCGTATAGGGAAATATAGGGAAGTATAGGGAAGTATAGGGAAGTATAGGGAAATATAGCAAACTGCTCCACTATTCACAAAAAGCTGTCACCCGTTGCAGAAATCTAGTTTATTTTTCCTGTCTCTCGGTCGTAGGGAAGTTGCCATCATAGTATTACCTTTACTAAACCATGATATCATTTGCGCATCTTTGCTATATCATATTTCAGCCAAAACTTTATACAGCCAGTTTTGTGTGTATTTCCTGACCTGAGTAGAAGTCAAAATTTGTTTACGGTCTCTTCGTGACCCACATACTATTATCCAACACTGTGATCTTATATGATATATTGCAGATAGGCTCCATGAACAGACCAACCTCCATAGAGACAAAAAAAAAAAAACCCACACTAAAACAAAATGTAAAACGCTTACTAGAGGTTGTTGCTTTTTGCTGCAAGGTGAACGGCTGTTTCTGCCCCTTGTCTTTCGCTAGATACAGCCTTGAAATCTGTATCCTTGCGCGCTGTCAGCAGATCGACAACAGTGCGACTCTCATTGCGTGTTGCGAAATGTAGAGCCGTCCAGTTCTCTTCTGCCGACGGGAGTCCAAACTGCAAGACAGCAAAATGGTTGACAGACTGAGATTATTCAGGAAGACGTTAGATCCAACGTCTCTCCAGCTGATCACACACACACACACATACACACACACACACACACACCATATATACACATATAATTTATGATTGTGGTGCCTAGTACGTGATACAACATATAAAAGCATAAGTGTACGAATGAAGTAGAAGTAGATTGTATACAATGACGTAGCTCGCTATCGGCCTCTGGCCTTGTTCACGACTGTAAATGAGATAACACTATGAGCAGAAACATAAAGAAGTCACATTATGGATACTGCAGACAAAACATATATGTACCCTTATGATTATAACCGGATATATACGGGAAAATGAAATGTACATTTCTTTCCTTATTTTTTTATATTCTGTTACATTCATAAAATAATTATCGGTACCCACTTGATTATGTGTTGTGTTCGCTACTTATAATGCAATTCGTTGTGATTTTTTTCTTTACGTTTTTCTTTCTCACGACATCACATTGTTGTGGAAAAGGGCAAAAGTCGAAAGCTCGGAAATATATAGTGCGGTTGACAAGCTAAGTCACTTGATGAAATCTACCTCATTCGTGAAATTATAACATTTAGGCAGATAGAGATTGAAAGAGATTTTTGAGTATGATAATAATGTTGCTTTAATAATCGACGCAAGTACCCTGTGGCATTTCGCGGACTTTTTTGAGCTCTGCAACGGACATGGGAATTTGGCCGTTTTACTGACTGCTGAAGCTTGAAGTTTATGTGCAACGACTCATTCTTGAATCATAGCAAAGGGTACAAAGATTATTCACTCACTTGATGCAAGCCATGCGCAAGATTGGGACTCAATGAGGTATCAATTTTACAGCAAAGCGTGAAGTCCAGTCAGTGAAAACTATTTTAAACAAATGTAGAAAGGTACATGTCTTCCGACACATGATAACACGACATACAACCGAACGCCCGAAGACTGCCGGCGTAATTGATTTCGTGGTGGACAATATTTTAGGTATGTTTGGCAAAGGTGAAACATGGCCGAAGATAAACTATCGATTAGCACCATCTTGCATAGTCCTAGAACAAGTATAGGCACAGGTGATCACGTATTGATCTACTGTATACCACGAAAGAACTTCATAATAATCAATCTAGATGCGAAGGGGTTATACCATTCATTTGAAATAATTCAGACAACACTTGTACTGCATCTTCTTCAAAATCTCTGCAGATCATCACTCGCCTTTTGACCAACTTGGTTCGAACCACCCCTTTGGGAAGTTTTGACTGACACAAAATAATTTGGTGTAGACTCTTTAGAGTTGTTTCTCGTTTCTTTCAAAATGGCTTTAAATCCGAACTTGTAAGCCACGCTGATCACATTTGGTACAATGGACAATGTTAACCTGTTGACCTGTTGAAGATGGACAATGTTGACACGTCCGCACAACGATGAGTTCATCAGTGATGACAATGAGCTCTGATCGCAGATCAGATCTCTGAGAGTATCCCAAATGTCAAGAGATAGGTAGAACGTCAGAAAGTGAACGAGCGATTTTTTTTTTCCTGAACTGCAACTATCAACCAAAGTGCATGCTCCTGCTTTCAAAGGGAAGTATCACAGGAAGTCACGGACGTCATCCATCAGAACTGCAATCTTGGGAGTTCTCCATGACGTCAACAAAAACCTAACACCGCAAAGTATGTGTATATAGTTATTCGCCCCTCAACCTAACCGACAACCGGAAGGTCCCTGCCGTTCCGCCAATGCGCAAAACAGATGGTACATTCTTCAGTTTACATACATTTGTTTTCAGCAATCACCTCCTTGATATTAAACATTCCAGCACGCTCCGACAACCCTAGCTTTTAGAATGGTCATCCTCACGAAAGCCTCAGCAACGATTTCTCTCTTTCACAGGAAACCTCACTGCGCTTGCAGTGCATGCATGCTCAGGCCGAGATGGGCGTTTGAGATGCTTTTTTCCAGACCATCCAGTCTGACAGCCAGCATCAACATACATGCAAGATATGTGCTACACCTCAACGCAACACCTATAGGGTCCCATTTCATAAAAAAAGTTGGTATGATGGCAATTCTTGCTGGAATAGCAATTGTCATAGTAACAACAAGAATCCAGCTTCATGATTGGTTGTTGCTAAGACCAGGCGTCCACTAGGGCGCGGACAACACCCGGACAAGACCCGGAATGCAAATTTGGTATTCCACACTCTTTCGGCAACCTGTCTGCACGTTCCTGAACGTGTCCGCTCACTGTCCTAAACATGTCCGGGCGTTTCCGCACCTTCGGGAGAGAGAAAAATTTCCGCGTCCAAATTTTGATCGAGACCAAAATTTTGACGCGGAAATGAACTTCCTGACACCTTCGGCGACTTGTCCTGACTATGTCCTGAGGATGTCCCGCTTGTCCGGAACCCTTCCGCTCCTTCCGCACACGCTCCGGAAAGAATCCCGCCGTGTGCGGAAGCTTCGCGAATGAAAGCGGAAGACACCAGGAATGTTTTAGGACAGCGCGGAGCCGATGCGGATCTATATATGCAAGTGTCCGGAACCGACGCGGAAATTTTGTGATCCAGACACGAAAGTGTCGACACTTTCCGCGAGCGTCATGCCAATGAAACGCAAAAAAAGAGCAAGAAGGGAGGCGAGGCCCGCATGCAAATATCCCCATCACAGGCACACCTTTCGTCTATTGATGAAGAACAGGTAAATCTAAGGAGTTCCCGGTCCCAGAAAGCAAAGAAGAAGGTAGTAGAGACTGTGCCAATAGCAACCAGAAAGAAGTGAAATCAGCCCTCCTAACCTCCTAGTAAGTTTATGTTGATTTGATCTTTTCAGAAATTATTTTTCATCTGAGTGACTTTCATGGTTCCCACTACCTACTATGGTACATTTTCCTTTATGTTGTTTTCTTATTTTATTTGCAAACAAACTAGGCTGTCCCAAGTGACAGCTAGCCCAGCTGAAAAATCACAAAAGTAGGTGGAAATACACTCAGAAAAAAAAAGCATAGAATTTTTGGCTAAATGTTAATGTATTATGAACAAGTTGTTATTCATACGTAAATGCTCTCTAATGATACAATATATTAGAACAAAAGATAAATTCATCACAATAAAAAGCATGAATTCAATTAAAAAATATACCTGTGGTCTCATTACAATGTAACTTGATATCTTTGAAGCTTGTTTGCATTGTTGAAGTTGTACAACATTGTACTGTCTCTTTGTACGCTGATGACACTTGCCTTTACTACGCATCAAACAATCCCAATGACTTAGAAAAGTGTGTAAATCATGATTTAAGGGCGATAACGAACTGGCTGAGGTACAATGGACTGCTGCTAAATGAATACATGATTGTCACACCTATGCGGAAAAAACACCTCTTTGATAACGTTAAGGTTACGGTTAATGATTTTTGCGTGCAACAAAAAAGCTCCTGTAAGTATTTAGGTGTGACCTTAAAGGACAAGTTCACCTTCATAAACATAAGGATTGAGAAAATGCAACAATGTTAGTAGAACACATCAGTGAAAGTTTGAGGAAAATTGGACAATCGATGCAAAAGTTATGAATTCTTTAAATTTTTGTCTTGGAACCGCTGGATGAGGAGACTACTACAGCTTGTGAGTCATATGCGTACAACAGTATAAAGAAAATGTAACAGAAAATTCGACATATTTTCACTTCTTTTCGCATAATAAAAGAGCACTTGACTTGCCTCTTTCTAAAGGCAGGGGGAATAATATTACCCATAACATTTGTCGGTAACGAGTCAGGGGAATGTATACTTTTTTCAACAGATGGAATTTTGTGAAATTCTCTTTATATTTTCCTTATATTGTTGTACGCATGTGACATCAAAGTTATTCATACACTGCAGTAGCCTTCTCATCCAGCGGGTACTGCACAAAAACTTCAAAAATTCATAACTTTTGAACGGATTGTCTGATTTTCCTCAAACTTTCAATGATGTGTTCTACTAATATTGCTACATTCTCTCAATCCTTATGTTTATGAAGGTGAACTTGTCCTTTAAACGACACCCTGACGTGGAACAATCACATTGCCAATGTAAAGGCCAAACTCTCTTCTGCGTTGTACTGCTTCAAGAGAATAAGGCCATATGTGACCCGCTACAACAAAAGGATCCGAAAGTCGGGAGGACAATTTTCTGAAAATGGCATGACATTATTCTCATGCTCTTCTACTTTGATTTTATATATAGCACAACTCATAAAAGTACTCGGTTGCGGTGATAACGATGATTTTATTAGTGCATGTCAAGTGGTTGTGGAAATCAGAGTTTCGAGAAAAACGCCGACTCTATCGTGATTAAGGGAAGGCGAGACAGTTTTCACCACTTGACAATAGAAGGTATACTCCTAGCGACCTCCGCGATGTTCATTCAAGCTTAGCGCCAGCGGTGTACGCACGACCAATCACTAATCACGATGCCACGCACTGACCAATAAGATCACTCCCTCGTTGCTAGGGGCGGAGTCTAGCTGCGGCGCTAAATCCAAATCTTCGGACATGTTTCGTTGAAAGTCGGAAAATCATGGCCCAGAAAAACACTGATATCTTGCCTTTCCTTTGATCATTTAGCTTCGAAATTTCAGCAGGTTATAGACAAAACATTAGACTACAAAATACTTTCAAAAACAGAAATCCGATTGTTTTGACCAATTTTGATGATGTGACTTCAAACTCGATTTTCTCTGCTCAGCTGTCAGCGACTTTAGGATCCTTTTGTTGTAGCTGGTCACATATATTCCGCAAAACACCGCCATTATTTTATACAAAGGGTAAATTCAGCCCCATTTGGATTATTGTTCAATTGTGTGGAGGAACGCTAGTAAAAGTCTAGTAAATCAAATAAGTGTTTTGCAGAAGAGGGCTCTCCGCACCATTCTATTAGTAGATAATCGTTTCAGTAGGCGAGCCTTATATGAATTATCTGGCGTAGAAGCAATTATGAATCGCTGGGAAAAACACGCGGCAATATTCATCTTTAAACTATTACACCAGTTATTGCCTTTATTTATCTGTAAAAAAGTAGTTATCAAAATAGATAAACATAATTTACGTAATTCATGTAATATTATCATACTTCCAAAACCCAGAACAAATTTCATGAAATTTGGATGCATTTATTCCAGTGTTAAAATATTCAATAGTCTCCCCGAAAAATGTAAGAATACTGGGTAATTTGAAGGCTTTTGAAAGAATGTTAGAGTATGTGTTATAGTGTGGATTTCATAACTATGTTTGAGCTAATTTGTCTGAATTTACGTGAACTTGTTTGTGTCACCCTCTTTTGTAGCGTTTGTGTTAAGTGGTTACCTTGATATTCCTCTTCTTCTTGTTTTTTTTATTCTTGGTATCTAGTTTCTGCTATATTGTAATGTATTTCATTATGTTATGCTTGTTGTTTTTTATGTGTTTTTGTGTAATTGTTAATTTACTTTGAGTGATTTGTTAACTGTTGTGTTGTTTTTGTTGTTGCTGTAACACTGTACTCACAGCATCTCTGAAAAACAGCCTCATCTGGCTGATCGAGGGCATTTTATCCCGTGATTAAATAAGATAAAACAAAACAAACAAGCTCAAGATAACAATGAAAGCTAAAGATAATGGAGGAAAATGAAGAATTTTCTATCAAATCAAAATTCAAGTAAAATGAGAGAAAAAGCAATAAATTATGAACTCGAAAAATAGTTTAATTTCTTTCTTTCTTTCTTTCTTTTTTGCTGAGTGTATCATTTAAGTACACTCTAAGCATCACAAATCATTTCAGAAATATTCTTTACCTGAATGATTTTTGTAGTTGTTATTACCTAATGATTTTATGTTCTCTTTTTTGTTTTAGTTGCAAATAAACTCGATTGTCCAATTTGACAGCCCAGCTGAACCTCCCCCCCCCCCAAAAAAAAAAGAAGAAGTAGATTAAAGTAAGTTAGAAATATTTCCCCATTTTTACACTTCATTGACAATAGGCTAGTAAGCTCTCAGCATGGAAAAAAAAAACTTCTCGGACTTGAATCATTGCAAAATGTTCAAAAGTGATCAAAATATGAGAGAGTAAGAGATGCACAAGAGTAAAAATGAGAGAAAGAAAAACAAATTTTATGATTAGGGTCAGTTTGGCATGCTCTGCAGAAGTATCAGACAAAACATGTATCTACTTCACGATGGATAAAGCACAGGTCTAAAAAAAAAGGAATAAAGAATATATATATATATATATATATATATATATATATATATATATATAGTTCAAAAAGTTTGCGAATATCATTCATGTGACTGTAGGCAGAGAAAAGATTGTTCTCCCAGATGAGATTTTTAAAAAATGAGTCGTCAGCCGACATGCAGACAATCCTATTCTTCGACTTTTGGTGGTCACATTTGTAAAATAATATTGACCAATCATATCAATAATATCAGCAGCTACTGCGGAAGCACAACAAGGAGCATCAATGACGGCTAGTAGTCAAATGAGGAAAAGTCAAAGTCAGCGCCAAATTTATACCTTTCTATTTTCCTGGTATTGTCCGCAGTTTGTCCGCATGCCTAACTTATGTTGTCCGGAAGGTATCCTGATTGTCCGCGTTCATTCCTGGTGTAATCCTAGATGTTTCCGCGCTGCTCGGCTACGATTAGCATATTCCGAGGTATTTCGCGCTCTTCCGGAGTGATTCCTAGGAATGTCCGCAGTCAGTCCGCGGACAGTCCTAGGAATGTCCCAGGACAAGCCGATTCACAAAGTTATTCCGCGTCTGACGCGGACAGGATGCCGAAATGACAGAATTTGCTTCCGCAACCCTTCCTGGGCTTGTCCGCGCCCAAGTGGACGTCCGCCCTGAGGGAAGTTGCTATTTTAGGAAGAGTTGCTATCCTAACATCTTCTTTGAAATAAGACCCAGGTGTTGCGCCGCCGGTCAAACAACAGTATACTTCGCAGTCCACACATGATGTATACCTTTGGAACTCGGTCTTTCTTCCTCGATGGGCCAACTCTCCTCGATTTGATGCCATTAAGCATGAACAAAGCTATCGTAAGTGGTGAAAAACAGTAAAAGCCGTTCCTTCTGTGTATTTCTATTGTAAAAAGCGATGATTATCATGTGCATGCATCACAGCGATATCACTGCTCGGCATCTCAGATTCTATGAGTGGTATGTTACAGTGAAGGTTTAGGAAAAATGATCTACAGTTGAGGATGGCGGCGTACCCTCATGGAAGATACTCTGCAATTGACATCGGCGTCGTGTTGAAGGAGGTAATGCACACACTGAAAATGGCCCCGCTCCACCGCCATGTACAGGCTCGTTTTACCTTCTCCGTCGGTTATATCTATGTCTGCTCCATGACTTACGAGAAGATTAACTACAGCGGGTTTATTCCTGTAGAAGACGAGAAGACAAAAGAAAGAAAGTCTGTAAGCAAAGGCATCACGGTTGCATTTTCTCGTTGCTTTCGTTACTTTTCTTTTTTTTCCCGAATCAGATGATTGCAAACACTGCAAGAGATTTAGGAAGTATAATATTGATATGACATCTATAATTATACCGTGGCCTACAATTCGGTTGTAATAGGGTGGAGCAGACAAAGTTCTAGATTTTTTTTTTTTTAGCGGTAGTCCTCAATTCCCGTCGAAGCTAAACCTACAAAAATCGTTGGCAGAATATGCAACAACTGCATCTTATGACGAACCTTGTTGTGAAACACAATCAGTTTTCTTCTCTTTGGCGTAAAATCTCTTTTAAACAGTTTAATCCTGATTGCGCAGGAACGGCTGAAATGTGCCTGTTGCGATACCATGGTTTGCAGAGGGACATTAAGCGATGACTGAAAAAAAATGACTACATGAGAATGAATATCATCCTGTTTATGATATTATCGGAAAGTCGTGAATTTTAGTTCTAGGATTTGTCTCTACAATGTGTCCGTTTAGGTCTTTGTAAATTGAGTATTGTTGTTAGAGTTAGAGGAATTCAAACTGCTCTGTGACGTACAAATGTACTGCTCTCATGAGTGGAGTAGGAAACGAGCCACCCAGGCCTTCGATGAATGCTCCGCGGTCAACGAGCAACTTCATCACGTCCATGGCGTGATCATAGGGTGTAAGACACGAGACCAGAGTCATGCCAGGTACAATCTCATACTCCACCTGTCGGGTAAGATGCGAACAGAAGCATCGTCATCTTCTCGGAAAGAGGTGGTAGGCGGTGAGATATAATGATGAAATGAGCGCCAATTAAAATTAGCGATGATATCACCTCACAATATCCCATTTTGCGCACAATATGAATCATGTTTTCTTCTTTTGTTTTCATTAGCAAAGGCACACGCTTTTCCATATACATACACATCTACGTATATATATATACATATACATATACATATACATATATGTATATATATATATATATAGTATATATACTGTATATAAAATTGAGACAATAATGACGACAGAAGATGTTGCAGGATGCCGGCTGGTGGAAGCTTTCGACCTTCGGTCTTCTTCAGCTTTACTGTCTGTTTATACGAAATGAAATAGATGTTTTGAGCATGACAGATGATATTATGGAGTAATGAAAATAATACATTGAATACAATTTCAGCATGAGTTAACAGCTTCAGAGCATTCTTAGCAACGTATTTAGCAATTGCAAAATGTTCAACAATGTATAACCGTAAGTAGATTTATATTAATGGGTATATGTTACATACAGGCGTATCATACAATAAAAAATTCTACTGCTTTGCGTGTATGATTTCACCTAATATCAAGTTCAAGTTCTAGATTTTGATAAAAAAATGCAAATACTTTGGGAACGTCAGCTTTATGCCAAAAGGCCCTTAACACCATAGACTTTGTTCACTATCAAAGCCCTTTTGGCATATGGCCGACGATTGTCTGAAAGTCAACAGTTTCTATCCGGTTTCCACAAGGAGAAAAAAGCAGTATCTATATACTGAAATAATAGCGGTAAGTTTTGTTCTTTGTATAAATTAACCAAGCAACTATGCTTTTGTTGCTCGCAATCGGGTGGAGCAAAGCTCAGGCATCCGAAAGCCCGGCCGTCCAGCCGTCGTCCGTCCGTTGTCCTTCTGTTGTCTGTCCATCCGTTTTTCGTCGGTCCGCTTCCAAAAACTTGAATAGCTTCGCAACCATAATCTTGTAATAGTTATAAAACTTGGGTAGTAGAAGCCTTATTATGGACATGAAGTACACTTTGGGGTTTGAGATCACGTCAAGCAGGTCAAAGTTCAAATGAGGTCAAATGTTAACATCTTCCTGGAAGTTTCTATTAGGTTTGATATCAATGCCTCTTTGTAATCGAACTAAAATGATTGAACTGGAAGGACATCAATATCATTTGAAGTTCAATGTTCATGTAAGTAGGTCAAAGTCAACTGAGATCGACAGTTGAAATTAACTAGCAAAGTTTCTTTCTGGGTTCACAACTTTGCAACCGTAAGACCATTTGTAAATAAAGTTATCGTAGGAGAGATGCTTATATCGAACCCGATGTTATCTCAGGGTCAAAGGTCACATAAGTATGCCAAAGTTCATATGAGTCTAATGTTACTGAGAATGACAACAAACGTTCAGGTAAAGAAACATTATGAATATGCAATGAAATGTGTTACTTAAAGTATGGTGAACAAGACATTAAAATCAAGAAAATCATACAAAAGAAGGTGTCAAAGCAGAGGGAAATTAATGTCTCCTAAAACAGATATTTAATGTGACTTATTCGCACCACTGGGAAATCGCGAGTTAAAACTGATTGATTTACTTCACCGATTTTCGCTCTGGAACAGCCGTCTTTTTCGAGCCCTGAAATATGACGTCAAGAAATGAACAAAACCCTTTACGAGTGCGCAGCGGGACATCGAGGCCGCCATTCACAAAGCACTTATTTCTTGGTGAGCGGATGCAATATCTGGCCTGTCTTTAGTCGCATTGTGAAAAGAAAGAATTGTGAAAAGGTTGTAATCATCTGTATACTAAATGGTAATTCTAAAGAAGATGGATTCAATAAGTGAAATTATAACTCACTTGTGCCTGATTGTATGAACAAGACACCTCGCTGCACTCAGGTCATCATGCGAAATTCACGCTTTGATCCACGGCGCCGCGTAGCGCTAGCACAGCGCATCAGCGCAGGGCTGATTCGTTCATTTCGTGACGTCATTATTTTGGTCACCAAAATTCGCCGTCAGATCGGGTTCAGGTGGTCTAAAAAGGGTCTTAAAACACCATCTCTCCATCGTTCTAGAGACGTTTTCACCTTCTGAAAATTAATTATTCATGTTCCTAGAGACGTAAGCTTTACAAACATATTTAAATCTGTTTTAATATTTAAATTCTATGAATACCGTCCTGTTTTTCTCGTTCACCATACTTTAAAAAAATATGAAATTTGACACTTACGATGTGCTTTTGTACTGTAAGTCATTCATGCATTTGTCTTGTTGTTGTTGCATATGCAACTTTCTTTGCTTTGCAAACCAAGCATACCTACTGATACGCGTCCATCATTGTGATGCCATAACAACTGCCCTATTAATCACCTCCTTTATTATATATATATATATGCATATATATATGATATATATGCATATATATATAATATAAATGTTTTGATATAGAAATGCTCTTCCTTACCAAATTTCAGCAAAGTCCTTGCCATTCCAACCAACAAGAGAAAATGTGATTTTGGATGACCAAGATTTTGATGGCAAACAAAGTTTTAACATGAAAGACACATTCTCAGATGCTTCTATTTTGCTCTAACTTCATTTCATTATTAATATGCCTAATATATTAGTTTCTGAAATGTTAAGTGTTTACATCATTCCCATTACCTTAAACAACTATGACTTCGATTGCGTCTGAATGGGGGAATCTTAAGGTTGTGTCACACTTTTCCGGGCAAGCCTTGTGTGCAATTTGCAAAGACCAATTTTTACTACCCGGAAGTCCACGCATGAAGATTGCCCGCACACGACAGTAACTAGTACGTATCTCACCCGTAGCTACCAGGAGTTGTTCACGCAAGTCCCATTCATCCGCAGCCAAGTTTAGGACCTGTCACACTTATCTGGGCAAGGTAGGCGGGCTTATTGCTCATGGGAATTCTCCAGCACGAAGGACAAGGCGAACAAGGGTTTGGGCAAGTTTCGCATGCGTCTTACCTGCTGGACCCGTGCTACTTACGTTCTACTTTTGTGTGACCTGCGTGTCAGGCGCGTGGGTGGCGAGTGAGGACTAACAACTCGCTGAAGGAATGGCAGAAGTCCCACAGAATGTCATTATCTTGACGCAAACGGGGACTGCGAATTTCCTGCGTTGCAGCAGCTGCGAAGTACATAGGTGGGAGTGCCTGCGAGGTGATTCCGCTGTTAAAGAGCCTCCTACTGGCGTTCTGCGTGCAACTCTGCGGGTAATGCCCGTTACTCTACCGGAAAAAGTTTTGGTCGTGCTGCTGGTAAAGTGGACTTACGTGAGCACCTCTGGGCAACTACGGGCGAGATACGTGCTAGGTACTGTCAGGTTCGGACCAACTGCTGGGAGGTCCGGGTAGCAAAAAATTTTCCCTGCAAGTCAACCCGCAAAGCTTCCCAAGAAGCGGTGTGACATGGACTCTGGACTTGAGCATGCTCAAAACTCGTTCCGGGTGAGTTGCGGGGGCATTTTGTTCACTCATGCGATTATAAGGCAAGTTTAAAACGGTTTTTAAGTTACGCTGTCCATAAAATAGATTACGGACGGAAAGGCGGACGGTCGGATGGACAAGTCGCAAATAGATGCCTCCCGCCGGCGAATCAACTGAAAAAAGAAAATCCAAAAAAACTTATTGTTATTCAGTTGTAGATTTGGCCGAATCAGAGCAGGACTTACCACTTCAGGTTCGTTGTCCACGAAAATCCTGACAGTATCTGTAAGTCCTTCTTTGGAGGCCATCAAAATGTGAATCAGCGGACTGTAACCTTTCGAGTATGCAAGCCTCTCTACAGCAGCTAGGATCACAATATCGCAATATAACATGTTATTGTTTGAAAAGTGCAGAAAAAAAAGAAACGACTAGTTTTTCAGCGTCTGTGAAGCTATTTCTTTTTTAAAGGGATAGTACAGTTTTGGTTGAGATTGGGCTTCAGGGTTCCAGCGGGTTTCTTTTGTGTGTGTGTGTGTGTGTGTGTTTTTTCCTTCGATGATGATTTCTTGAGATAATGGGAAACCTCTTATGAACTATGAAAAGGCATTGTTGATGTTTATTCGGTGAAAATTGCTTTTGAAATGGCTGACCCTTGCAATTCTTAAAATGTGATTCTTTTCCACTCTCATAGACACCGAAACCAGCGAGAATTCGGCTTGACATAGAACCAATAGCGTTCACAATGTGTGGAATGTGCGGCAGAAGGTGTAATTGTTATTGTCCGTTATCATTGTGAATAATGTGAATGTCATTATTTTCATTGTTATTTTTTGTTCCATTTGTTCTTAATTATTGTGTAATTTGTATTGTTTGTAATCAAGAAAATCAATAAAACATACAAATAAAAAAAACATCATTGTGAATGCTACTGGTTCTGTGCAATATGTTCAAATTTTGAAAATTGCAAGGGTTTACAAAAATGGTCCTAAAATCATAACACATTAACCAAAATCAAAGAACTTGGTGTCATTCTATTAAAAAAAAATGGCCTTCCCAACAGTGTGCAAAATGATGACAGATTTGCAACAATATGGCTGGAATTAAAGATCTTTGGTGTTCCGTTCTTTCTGGGCCACCCTGTATAGAGCACTACTATGACATCATGATGGTTATTGTAGCCTATCTATTCATGAATGAAACAAAACTGTGAAAGAATATTTAGGCTTTGAACGGATTGTTCGATCTTCCTGACGCTTCACCAATGTGTCCTGCTGATAATTTTGCATTCACATGTTTCCATATCTTACTCCTATTCAGAGAGTCATTGTACTCCATGTCCGTTAAATTGATTGCTCGACTTCCCTCAAATTTCACGGATGTGTTCTGCGGGGTATTTCCGTAGTATTTCTCCATCAGACTGACAATAAATCATGTATCTGAGGTGCACCATTCAAGACATTGTACCGTAAAGCTCCCTCTTAAAATGTAGCATTTCGGCAAACTTCCATCCTTTTCTCTCTTTTTTTTTATCGATTTTGCTTATTTCATTCATTAAAAAAAAAAGAATCATTTACCAAAGAATTCGACCCGTAAACAAAAAATAACTATAACAACAAACGACAAAAGACATGCACACCCATACACAACGCCATTTTTTTTAACAAATGTAAAGCCTTTTATATAGTTCAGGAATCGACACCTAATTCTTTTCTCTGGTGGCTCGAAAAAGAAATGCATCGGCCCGGAATAAAAGGAAACAATGATCCATTTTAAACATTTAATGCCGATCGGGCAACAAAAAATTTGGTGACCCTCCATCAATTTATTGGTGACCCCGAACCAACAGGCCACCGCTAATATCTAACCTATACATACAGTGTGACCCCCAAAAATACAGTCGACTTTCTACATTGGTAACTTTCAAAATTATTGAACAATCTAAAATGCTTTTTCAGGGTATTAAACTCTAACTTGTTACCTATACATCTTGGAGAAAACCTAATTCTATATGCTTCACAGTGGTTACAGAGAAATGTAAATCTTCGTAATGGATATCATTGGTCAAATCCTACCACGTTTAGTACTATTGGATGCTCTTGGCATCCATTTGAATGAAAAAGTTTTGGTCACAATTGCCAGAGAAACTAAGTAATGAATTCAAATTCGGTGCATAACAAGATATCAACATGTAAAAATATAAATATGTAGATATTATTGTTAATGACCAGCTTTATGAAAAAAGAGCGAAAAAGAAGAAGAAAACAAGCCAGAAGGCCAAAACGAGGTAAGAGCTTAATCAAGTCTCTAATGAGTTAAAAACGTATCTTTTTTCTTTGAAAATTATTCATTTTCACATCTTACCAACGTTGGAAAGATCCGAGATATGCTTCCATCTTGATGTAATTCATTATTCATGTTGTATTTGAAAATGGAAACGAGCAGTGACTGTTTAAAAAGAGATATTTTTGTGCGACAACATAATGAATATCTTCGCATTTGTAGGGTGCAAGCACAATGGACAATGTGTCTCCTTAAGAAACTTAGGCGGAAGGAACTTTTGAAATGCTTTACAAAATATCCACATTTCTCTATGACCTCTGAGGCAAATTGAATGGGATTTCCTGCTAAATGTGGATAATAAGTTATAGTTTCATACCCTTAAAATTCAATTTGATTAATCTAATTATTTCAAATGTATCGTTGCAGAAAGTCAGATTGTATGGGGGGCATAGGGTATGTATTTCATTAATACAACCAGCGAATTTGTTACAAGTCTTACCAGCACTGAGGTGCGAAGAGTCATATTCTGGAACAGGTTCAGGGGAAAAAGGAATCAAACACACAGCTTTGAAGAAGCATCTTCGCTTGTCATCGAATCTGACTTGAACATCACCATCCGTCATGATCTTCATCACCCTCCCTTCTTTTCCGAGAAACTGGTCCGTGCAAAAGAATAATAAAAGGCAAGCAAAATAAAAAAGAAAAGCACTTTCGTTTTACAATGACGTCAGTTCAGTCGTCACTCTACTATGAAATTTTTTATACTCTGAATTATGTTTCATAGCATCCTTGGTTATTATTGACGATACACTAACAGAAGATTTTGTTTTTCAATTCAATACATTTCAATAGTGCTCTATTCATACCAAACAGGAAAGCAATAACAATAACATTAAGTATATATTTGATAAGTCATATTTTTAACAATCTATAACAGCGGTGTCGATGGGGGGGGGGGGGGGGGAGAGAGCAGAGGGGCAATTCCCACCCTGAGTAAATCAGGGATTATATCATGGGGATAGGCAAATATACATTAGAATGTGCCAAAGTTAAAATGATAGCTACATATAGAAATATGCATACATACCGGCGAAATAATAAATTATGCTAAGGTCTGCTCTATTATGTCTCATAGATTTTGTGTGTGTGTGTGTGTGTGTGTGTGTGCAATCAATATCTTGGGATCTACTGAACGAAAAATTTTACGCATTACGAGTGGAATAAGAATGAACAGTATCATTCAATTTGAAGAAGTCGTGAAAAGAGATTGGGAGTAACATGTTCAAATATTTAAACATAAAAAGCAAACACTCAAATGTATTTGTATCAATAATATAATGAGCGTTTTTAACTGATAAAGGATCAGATTAGTGTGGGATACATTTTATTAACCAGTACAGATGCGAATAGCTTTCTTTTGTAATGAATAATTAAGAGCTGAGTCTGGTCTTCACAATTGTAGCCTCAATAGGTTACAATATACAAATAATATTCTATAATAACGGAATTGTAAAGCATAAAGAGTATGTTCAGGAAGATAACCTTTAGTCTTAAAAACAATACCTACATTTTTGGAAATACAGGTTGTAACATAACGTTTAGCACATATTTGATCATTCCAATTGGGTTTCATCGATGAGAATAACTTAAAATGTGATAGAACTTTTATGTTGAAGAGTTATTCTATCAATCTCTATATTGTATACAAAATCATTTGTGTATGTTTTTATGTGCTTAAAATAAATATAATTTGTTATCAATATTAGGCGATAATGTATTATCCTTAAACTAGTTTGAAACATTTGGTAACTTTTCTTGAACTGACCTAGTTGTAAGAAAAACAAATCTTTCATTTCAAAATCTTATATTTAGTGAATAAAGAATCTGAATGGGAACATGGAGGGATTCGACGTGATTCCCGTGATTGAAAAATTGTACTTGCTTTTTCTGACAGATAATTATCCAAACATCAAATGTTCACTCAAAGTACGCACTAGATTGTTAAATTTCAATTCTGAAAAATAATAATAATAATATAATGTTCTTATATAGCGCAATTCAACACAAAATAGGTTCTCAAAGCGCTTTACATACATATATAATGAAACAAAGTCACAACTGGAAAGTGGCAAACCACATATCATAACAGTATAATTCTAATACTACTGGAAAGTTACTGAACATTGTATGCTGAACGAAATAAGTGAGTTTTCAATTGTTTTTTGAACAGTTCAGAGTTTTCTTGAAAAATCTAAAGCTCTGCAATTTTGAATATTGCAGGTCGGAGATCTTTTGCTGAATTGCAGTTTGTCGAATTAACCAAATTCTAATCAAAATGCTTTTGAATAAACTCATACTTCATCATTGTCTGAGATTTTAGTTTTTCTCACGTGCACTACACAACTCATTAAAAATTTTGTAAATCTGTTCTTAATTTTTGTGTCCTTCTTGCATACGCATAAGACTACACCGTAGACCAAATGTAATAATCACTTTTTAAACATGACATTGTCATGATTATCATTATCATACTGGATCGTAACATGTCATATTTTATATTATATATATATATATATATATATATATATATATATATATATATATATATATTATAATCACGATTATCATTTCTAGTAGTAGCAGTAGTAGAAATAGATCATTCCAAGTCCTTACCTCTTTGATGTCATTCTTGTTGCTTCTACGACTCGGAAACCTCGTCGCCAAGCCTTCATCGAAGTTGATCATTACGGTCTGACAGGGGCAGAAAGTATCAATCTAGCAAAAGTAGATGGATTCAAGAAGAATACGAGTTCATAACAAAAAGGGCATTCTAAAATGCTTGTGTGTGTGTGTGTGTGTGTGTGTGTGTGTGTACACAATTATTAATGTGATCAACTTGGGCCGATCTATTCTTCCAGACTTTAAATGGCCAAGGAAAGCAAAATCTCCGATCATGTCACAGATGTTTTGTTGGTGATCTAGGTAATTATCAATCAAATTTTCATAATGTTACGAATAGAATTTTTGTGGCAGGGTTTGGAATGGAAAAACATATTTTTTGGATTTGTTTTTAAGCTTGAAATGTTTTACTTTTCTAATGACAATATTTGATCAACTGCTCAAGCTTACTGCTTTCTCAGCTTATGATATAAAACGTTTTTCAATGATCTTAAAATGGCTCGCGAAGTTGCCCAATGCCATTTTTGGTAACCCGTCTGTAGTGGTCCCCATGTTTACGCTTGATTCCTTTGTTAAGTGAAAGGGATTTATTTTCAAGACAAAAGCTGAATTCAAATTCTAGAAAGGAGTTTGCTGAAAAGGAGCTGGAAGTAGGGGTGTTCAGATTTTTTTGATCATGTTTATATTTTTCTACCACACTCTAAAAAGACCCGAGTCAGAACTGACCCGGAACTGGGTCCGTTGGGGTCATACACCGTTCCGGGTCAGAAATGACAAGGAATGTGGTCAGATATGACCCATTCAGAGTCATGAATCGGGTTAGGATGACCCCATTCGGGGTCTTCATGACCAAATTCCAAGTCATTTCTGACCCGGAACGGTGTATGACCCCAACGGACCCAGTTCCGGGTCAGTTCTGACTCGGGTCTTTTTAGAGTGCACTGCATTCTTTCTAGATTATTTACAAACTAAATTACGCAGCATATTACTCTACTGCTTTTCATTTCCACATTCATATGCTCTGTTTTATTCTGGTTGTTAACCACAGTCTATAAATCGCGCTTGGCTCGAAATTCTGAAAAAGAAAAAATTTTGTTAGTTTTTAATATTAGATGTACCATTTGTTGTATTTTGTATGGGTGAATATGCCGCATTAATGATACAAAAACAAAATGTGCACTTTAAACGTCACATTCAATTTTTAAAACACTGAAATCAGCTTATGTATGATGCAAAACAACACAAGTTTCCATATATATGTATGTAGTCTGAGGTAAGGCATTCAACACCCACACCCTAAGGAAATTACCAATATGCATGACAAAATGAATTTCAACATTTTGGCCATTTATCCTATCATTTCATTTCCCAATCCTACTCTAAAATATCATAAATTGGAATTTGAAGTATGAAAAACTTCTCACAAATCACTAACTCTAGATATTAAAAGAAAATCATTAATGGTAATATCTCGAACAAAATTCTATGGCGGAAACTTCTAAGCATTAACTAGCTGCTCAATTGAGATATATGTCTCGGTCGTCACCTTAATTTTCAAAAGACAAAAAAAAAAAACAACCTTGGATAGGGGTCGAACATGTCATCAGGAAGAGTATCATATAAACGAAGGATATATTTCTCAAAATTAATAGTTCTGAGATGTATGGAAAATATATGATCCGACAGATGATGGTGTTTAAATACGTTAGTTTTAAACTAACTACCCCGAACAAGAGAAACATGTAAGGCCAAACAATTTCCTGCGAATGGGTAAGGATCCCATAATCCTCTTGATGATAATCAAACACCTAGGTATATATACAAAAACAGGGGCACTTTTCTTTCACAATGACATTTTTCCTCTGAAATTTTAGCCGTAATGATTTTACCCCTGATTTTTGCTTTGTTCTTGTTTTTTACCTCTTGCATATTTGGGCATTCTGTTATTTTAATCCTTGACGTTATGCCTCAGATAGTTTTATTGATAAGATTTTTACCCCAACTAATAGAGAAACATAATATATTCACACAATTTACTGCTAATGACTATAAGGATCTCATAATCATCCTGATGATTATCAAACATTTAGGTAAATGTACAAAGAAATACAATGACACACAAAGGGTTAAAGTTTGAGAGGTGTGACCCTATTCAAAAGCACTTGGAATGTCCACTGACTTTACCTGCATCAATGCGAATGGATTTATCCATACAGTCTGTTGAGAGCTGCCTGTGAAGTTGACGGCGAGGTTGCCTTGCTCTGATCGCTGAGTAACCACGCCCTCCTTTCCCAGGATCTGTTCCGAGATCCAAATTATAATACCATGCAGCCTAGTTACATATTAAAAGCTCTCTATGTCTCTCTTCCCTCGTTAATAAAAACAGAATCCCTGCAAGAGATTGGTCAGTTATTACGTTAACAAACATTATACAGCCGCACGTAATATTTATTTTCGTGATCCCCTGATTAAGCAGATTTGCAGCGAGTTGAGAATATCTTGAAGCCTGTTGACTATGGATCTTTCTTAGAATCTTGTGGTCTGCCTTAAAAAAAAATGATGCCTTTTTGTTTACTTCATAAGGAATCGCGTAGTAAGGAAGAATACCTTGTGTACACATTCACATGTATATATATATATATTTTTTTTTTTTGGGGGGGGGGGAGGGGTGGAAATACTGTAAATGACACACTTTGACTTTCTCTCCACATTACAATTTCTGTGGTTTTTCACTGTTATCAAATTGACGTTTTGGTCAGTACACAAGTTATCTGATAATTTTACAAAAAGAAACTGTGAATTTAAACCCGAGTATCACAAGAGGTAAGAGCGTTGTCCAATTTGACTACGCACAGACAACTCATGCTTTAGACGCCTATTATTGGCAAGCATGATTCTAGATAAATTATCAGCATGATCAGTGAAGGTTACATATTTTATACATGATAAATAAGATAAAGGAAGATAGAAGTTTTAAAGGGAAGATAAACCCCAAGAACAATGTGGATTGAGTGAAAGCAGCAACATTAGTAGAACACATCAGTGAAAGTTTGAAGAAAATCGGACAATCGATGCAAAAGTTATGAATTTTTAAAGTTTTGGTGTTGGAACCGCTGGATGAGGAGACTACTAGAGGTTATGACGTATGAGTGGACTACAATATCAAGAAAATATAAAGAAAATACTACAAAAATCAATTTTTCATGAAAATTACAAATTCCATCAACTTGATATTGACATTATGTTAAGGGTAGCAATTATTCCCCCTTCTTTCTGAAAGCGGTTGGTCCACTGCTCTTTCATAATTCTAGAAAAGTGAATCTTTGTTGAATATCCTTTATATTTTCTTTGTATTGTTGTCCACTCATACGTCATATCCTCTAGTAGTCTCCTCATCCAGCGGTTCCAACACCAAATTTTTAAAAATTCATAACTTTTGCATCGATTGTCCGATTTTTCTCAAACTTTCACTGATGTGTTCTACTAATGTTGCTGCTTTCACTCAATCCACATTGCTCTTTGGGTTTACCTTCCCTTTAAGACAATGAATATCACAATATCATTTCATTTGTGTTATTTCTAATAATAAAAATTACAACTGGGGCAAGACAGCTATATACACATAATTACACCAAACTATTACAACATTGTATAATAAAGGAATAATAAAGGGAACTCAAATGAAGTACAATTATGTGGCTTTTATGACAATACGAATCAAAATTGTTGGAAATGGAGGAAGCTTCCAAAAGCGGAGAATGTATTTCGCAGACTTTTCATAAACAGTATCTATACTTAAAGAAATAACAAATTAGGCAAATTGCCTTAAAATGAAAAGACCAAAAGAAACACATACACACACAACACACAAACACACAAACAAACACGAGGCAGAAACATTGATACTCAATAAGAACATACCTCGGCACTCAACTCCGGCAAAGCACGGCGCTGTTGAAGTATTCTCGACTCGTCAAGATTTACAATCAAAACTACTTTGTCCCCGATCGCTGGCCGACCCGCATCCCCTAATATTTGTAAACAATACATATAATATATATTGTTATGATTACATATATCATGTATATATATGAACAGTTTGTTCGCAAAAACCGATAAGTCCATTTTTGAAGATTTTGAAATACGATCTCTGTCATAAAGTACAAAATAATACCTTTTAAATGATATATTAGTCACTACATATAACGCCAAATTTTTGAAGTTATGGTCAAAAGAAGCAACAATTTTCTTATTATTCTCTTTATTTTTCTGGACCTTTAATCGCAAATATCTCCATTTGGCAAATATGGACTTATCGGTTTTTGCGAACAAACTCTTCATATATATATATATATATATATATATATATAATACATTATACATATATTATATTTTCCTCATTTGAGGTATTTCATTTTCCATAAAACTTCACATGCATATTCACAATAACATTATCCGCAAATATCCCAAATACACTAAAAATAATCATTTTGACAGAAAAAAAATACAAGCTACATCAATGAAACCAATCGAACACTAACGTATTTTTCTTACTTCCATTTTCATCAAATCTTGCCTGGTTGAACTTCAAACTGACATAGAATCTCAATTCCGCTTTCTAATCTTTTACTTAAAACCTGTTAAGGACGAGACCCGGGTATATTCGAGCAAGCGTCTACGGGGAAACGCGTGTTGTAGTAAAATCAAACCTTCCTCATACACTGCAAAAAATGCGGTGTTAAAAGTGTAACACCAAGCGGGTGTCAAACTGTGGGTGTTAAATTTGGTGTTAAATTGACACAATTTGACACCCTTCGGTGTTAATTTAACACCAACATTCTCTCATTCATTGGGTGTTAGATTCTCGGTGTTAAAATGACACCCAAGTGGTGTTATAGTTTTGTCATGAAAAGGGGGTTTTCACTAATAACACCGTATCGGTGTTAGTTGTCCACCAGAGAAGATCACGTGTTCGCAGTCCGATGCTCTCATTGGGTACACATGCCAATGCCTGAAATTTGTTGCTGTGGCGCGGAGTCGTCAACGTCTGTCATCGCGATAGTCAGGTTTTCGATGTCGTCTGGGGCTAAAAATGACATTGAATCTATGGTGGTGACTTTGCTAAGTCTGTCAGCAGGGATAAGTATCTTTTAAGGTAATTATTTCCTGTACCAGTTATATTCTATCATAAACGATGTGCATGATTTTCACGGATTTCATCGCATATTATAGACAACTTTGTCTTTGCACGCACATAATACTATAGTATACTATGTAGCGCAGCATACTGAGTAGCCTATAGTGTTTGCCATACAATAGGCCATAACACCAACGCGCTGCAGCGGTGCATTGAGTCCGAATTTCGCTGAGGGTTCCTTTGTCCAATAATTGCATTTTAAAAATATCATCAAATTTTAAATATAAAAGGTTCCGTGGCATTTTGTATTGTTATTGATGTAGTTTTCTTACCTCTTAGGCTCTGGTGCGGATCTTTGTTAGCGCGCAAATCATTTGTAACCAATGAACCCGACCCGCTACTGACGTGCACGAAGACGAAGTTCGAACAATGTTTGTGTGTACATGTTCGTAGGTTTGTACATGTTCGTAGGTATACTGGTAGGCCCCTAGGCCTACTATATTTTTTGTAAGGCCTACTGTAACTGTTCTAGGTCCGAACAGTTAGGTTTAAATTAGTACTAGGTACTAAGTAGCAAATATCGCTCTAAAAAGAGCGTAAATACTCGATTAAAGGGGCTGGGTGGGGGGTTCTCCCGACCCGATTTTTGTTTATCACAACAGGTTACGTGATGTTTTCAGTAGCTACACGTAGGAACGTAGGGGCCTATAGGACGCTAGTGTTTGCGCGTGGATCTTGCGTTAGAATCTACTAACTAGTTTCTAAGGCCTACTACTATTTATGAGTTTGCTAACCGCTTACAAATTTACATTATATAAGAATATGCTCTTATAAAGTTGATGACGTCACATGCATGTAAAACCGGTATTTCCACCGAGTTCATGTTAAGACGGTGCACTAGATCTAATTGTAAGGTGCGAGTTCAAGGGTAACGAGAAACAGAATCACAGCCCCTATTACTAACTGGCAGTTGTTCTCTGTCTGAGAACTGATCCTAAATTTCACAAATGAGTCAAAATGGAATACATGTATCATCGCTTTTTTCATGATTCAGGTGAGGGAATATACGTCTACGTTGATGGTAGTATTTGTTGTAATAATCTCTTGAAAAAAAAAAAAAATCCCTTCTGGAATATGCCTCTTCCCCATACTTATGTTATTGCCACACTTAATGATATTGGCAATAGTGCACTTGAGAATCTTGAAAATGACAGAATTGCAAAAAGACCTTTTATTATCTATCTAAAAAACCTTGAAAATGAGAGTAGATCAATTGCAAAATGGCATTTTTTTTCCATTTCTCCTCAAATAATATTTGCATAAATGTACACTGCATAAAGATGATGAATACCTGGAAGCAGGATATTATTGCCCCCCCCCCCCTTGGTGGCTAATTAAAACGAACTTGAAATTATGAGCATATCTCAAGTAGGTATATATAATAAAATCACCGACTGAATTAATCTGAAGCCACCTGAACAAAACCCTTTGTTTTCTGCGGTTCTGATCAAATCTTTCATGCACACAAGATAAAAATCTGTTTCATGCACTTGTATACAGTAAATACAATAGTGCGGTTATGTGGATGTTCAGTACTTTGAACCTAAGCCAGTGCATCACACCTTGCGCACCAGTTTGACAGTTTGCGGACTTGTAGCCACTTGATAATTATGTATGTTCATGGTCCTTACACTTGCAGGTTGAACAGTACTTCTCACTCCTTCTCCCAGGCAATGATGCCAAGCTTTTTTGAGCAGAGGCCAGTTTTTGGTTGAAGGTCTTGTCAAGCTAGCAAGAGGAAAGCCTTCAGAAACCACAGCCAAGCTGTTGAGTTTGCTGGGAGAACACATGCGGAAAACTGATGTGGATTCATGAGACTTGGAGCAATCATCAAATAGTGTACCACCAGACCTGGTAGCATTCAGGGTATGCACAATACTATAGGTTTTGAAAGCCCCTTTTTTATGTTCTAGATGTCTATCCATCCAATGTCGTTTCTTGTGTATCATGCCGCAAGTTGAAAACAATCATCTGTGAATAAATATTGGTAAGGCTATGTAAATCCAGGGGGCGTTCCACAAAACTTGTCATTGGTGACAACTGTTATATTTAAAGTAGCTGAAATCTTTGCATCTGAAAATACATTTTATCAAACGTTTCCCTGGAGTCGATGAGGGTCATGAGGTCAATAATCAAGGGTCAGGAGCCCTTCATCATGAAAAAAAAAAAATGCAGGAAATATCTTGTGACTTTGATTTTTCAAAGGCAGATGAATGGATTTCACCAAACTCAATTGTAATATAAAAGTTCACAGTCACAAATCAATATGTAATGTAATTTTGTTATTTTGGAGATGCTGATGAAATAATGTTGAGTTTTTTTTTTTCTTGTTTTTTTTTTTATAGAAGCCACACAACAACCCATGGGTTCATCCTACATGAAGGATCATATGTTTTACTTAATGCTCCCTGATTATGCAGTGCAATTCACTGATAATTTCTGTTGATACCTGGATACACTGTACTTTGTTAATGAGTCGTAGAATATATTGTATATAACATGCATTTCTTACAACACAGCATAGAATGTAAGTAACCTGCAAATCCTTCTTGTACTCTATCTGCTTCCACCTGTGAACCAGGGCGCAAGGATTGTGCAAGATTTCTGTGGCTTTGGCTATAGACTACCTTATCCGATTTCAAAAGGTAAGTCTACATGACTATAAGGTTTGTTCAAATATGATGCGACAAACCCCCTGACATTTTTAGTGTTCAGATATGGTGCGCCGAACCACGCCACTTTCATTATGTTAATGAATGCACATGACTCAAAAAAAAAATAAGATAAAGATAAACTCATGACATTGTATCTTCACTTACTTTTGAGCTTGATTGCACCATAACTTCTTGCCACTGTGTGGCAAAATATATTCCTCTTGCCTCAGTGTTTTTGTTTTGTTTTGTTGCATTTTGATCTGTTTATTTGTTTGTTTTTTACCATCTCATATCGCATTGATTTGTGAGCTAAAATGTTGCCGGAGTTTGTCTCATCATATCTGAACAAGCCTTTTGAGTCATTTTGGACAGGCATTTAGAACTCACAGTACTTTGGTATTCTGAAAATGAAATTGATTTTTACGAGTTTAATTGATTTTGCATTTTCTACTTTCTATGATCTGTTTTTGTATTAGAAAAGAAATTAGAGGTCAAGGGAAATTTTCTGGGTTTTTTTTTTGTGTTGTTGGACTATGTAATTTATTAAGATCACTTGCTTTTCAATGTTTCACACGTTAACTTTTTTTTTTTTGGATGTTGCGAATATTTTTGCGCACTTGCCTTTGTCAGGGTTATGTCCTGATGTCGACGAGAACTTTACTCGTGAATGCTTCAAAGTCGATCCTTGAACTTTAAAGATTGTCTTCCCCATATGTAGGCTAAAATTTTGAAGTTGCTTTTTGATCAGTCACGAATAAGAGAAAAGTGATAAATTTCAAAGCTTCTTTAAGAAAAAAATAGGTATAAGTGAGTTTTAATTGTGAAATTATAGTGATCTTTAAGTAAAATGGAATAAGATCCATTTATTATCCTCTGCCAAGAAGTGGTGCCTGAATTGTTATGGTTTTGAGTAGTCCATCCCTCCATGTGTGTGATAGCTTGAAATCTGTTCAAATAATCATAAATGTGAATAAAATGTGTTAAGCCTATGTATGACTGAGTCTATCAAATTGCATTATGGAATCGAAATAAAGGTCACAGTCAAATTTGTCTAGTTTTTATTTGTAATAGATTCATACAATATCTGTTTGTTTTTCATTGTTTCCTTACATTTTCAGCCTGATGCTAGTTTTGATCACCACTTGAAGGGGGAAAGCAGAAGAAGATGCAGCTCTTGATGCAGCTTGCTTGCTGGAAGATCAGAAGATGCAGCTTGCTTGACAGAGGATGTCCGAAGGATAACATACATGTGTACCAATATAACTTCATTGTTGACCACTTGGTACTACCCTGCCCTGGTGATATCATTCAGAGTGCCGTCGACACATTGTTCAAAGCACATTAAATACTGTATGTGTTTTGTCTACGGTATGCAAAACCTCTCATCAACCTTTGGACATTTGGAATTACCCCGAGTTCGTGAACCGAGATCTAAACTTTCAAATAGATAATGAAGTGATGCATTCTTTAGGAGTTCCCACTGAAACTGCTTTTATTTTTCACTGTTTGCCACACGAACATGGACTGAGTGATGGACAAACAATAAATTGCGCCCAGGGGGCCTGTGTACGGACATAATTTGATTCGTTCAGTGGTTTTAGAAGACACTTGAAGAATCATCATTGTGATAATGAAACTGTGAAGATACTCCAAGTCCAGTTCTATGGAGGAACCGAGATAGAGACTGATGATATACAGTTGATGAAGCAGTACTCTTCATTAGTCGATGACAGTTTTTGATGAGGAGGTGATTACCTTTAGTCCAGGTGACATTGAACAACGACCTCGTAATTTTTACATGTCCTAATTTACATTTGTCAGTATGGAGTAATGCATTACCATGGTAACATCAAAATTTCATAAAGATTACAAATACAGAATGTGGATCAAGCTACTCAGTTTTAAATCAATTCTGTTGAAATTCGATTGTCCAGAAATCTGTTGCCATGGCAATTGCAGTTTTTAAACAAATCATACAAAATTGTGTGGATCACGCTGCTCTCTTAGTTTCTTTTTTTTTAGCATTTAGATTTGAATTTGATACATATGGTCACTGTGATAATATGTTATCGTGCAAGACACTTTTTGTGGGGGTCATAAATCCGTTTTCATGGCAACAGCATCTTCATACAAATCATCCACAAGTACGATGTGGATTCAGCTAACTTCCTCAGATTTCGAGCATTTGACTTTAAATTTGGCACATGTGACCACTGTATTATGTACCTGTGCAAATTTTATTTTTCGTCATTGTCAAATAGTATGTTGTCAAGTTAATGGTATTTTGTAATGAGAATCGTATAAACTACAAGTGGATTGAGCTTACTCTCTCAATTTTTAGCAATAACCTTGAGATATGACACCTATATATTGTGACAAGATAAATTCTAGATGTGCAAAACACTTTTCTCGTCAATGTTAAACAATGCGTTGCCATGCTAAATTTTTTTTTAATACAAAGCAATCGAAGATATTGTGATTGACTCATAACTCCCTCATGTTTTAGGCATTTGACTTGAAATTTGGCACGTGACCACTGTAGTGCGCTAATGTGCAAATGTCATCTTTTGTATCGGTCAAAGAAAGTGTTATCATGGCAGTGACATTTTCAAATTAAAAACTTACACAACAGTTGATTATGCAATCTCCCTCAGTTTCTGAGCATCTGGCCTGAAATATTGCACAGAGTGCTAATGTAATGGCAACCATCTTTTAAAATGAAAATCAAACAAAAAATACTGTGAATTGGGTGAGCTCCCTCAGTTTTCTAGCATTTGACTTGAGGTTTCGCTCATGTAACCAGTGTAATCTTAAAATGAGTCGCACACTGATCTCATTGTTGAGTAATCTTGCTATGTAACAACTTTTGTTACATTGTACTTTTTTTTTCAACAAAAGGCATACAAGAATATCGTGAATTGAGCTAACTCTCTAAGTTTTAGGTGGGGGTATCAATTACATCCAGTTCGAGTTGAAAATATTGGCCCAAGAAGGCCTTATGTGTGTCATTTGAATATTTAAATGATCCGAATTTCACATGCTTGTATCGTCACTTGCAATAGCATTGATCAAAAGAAAGAGTATATATTTTTTTATGTTAACATTTTACAATCAGACTGGATTATCTATGTAGAATATTTGAATTATACAGCTGAGTAGGCAATTCAATTTGAACATTTGAATGATAGAGCCAAGAAGATATAATACTAGTATCAATTTCATTTGAAAATTCAACTTGATAGTGCCAAAAGGCCAAAGGTATTCAGAGTGAGTATTTAAATTTGATATTTTAGCTTACAATAGCCATAATGTATCTCATTTGCATAGATAATCAAAGAACCAACTGAAAGGGTCAAAGTTATTCCATTTTGATACTTATATTGTAGAGATGAGGCTTTCATTACATGTAAAAGAATTATTGTGTTTTGTTGTGACAGACAGAATTTATTAAATATTTTGATCAACCTGGTAGCACGTGACTGTCTTTCACCTACTTACATTACTGTGTTATTTTGTGCGATTGAATGTGGAGAGTGTGAAATGATGTCGAGGTATCGACACTTCAAATTGTTAATAAGATGGCATCACTTGGAATTTATTTCTCACTCTGAAGCGTTGAATCAACACTTCTGTGGTGTCAAATAAACACCAAATAATGCAAACTTATAACACTTTGAAGTGTTAGAATAACACCATGCCAGGTGTTGGGGTATAGATTCTAACAACAAATAGTGTTGAAGTTACACCGTCATTGGTGTTAAAGGGTGTCAAAAGAACACCAAAGTGGTGTCAACTTATCAATAATCTAAGCAACACCAAAGCTGGTGTTGGTATATTTTAACACCACGGGTGTTGAACTTACACCATAACTGGTGTTGGGATGTCAAATGAACACCATTATGGTGTCAACTTCTTAACACTCTCTTAAGTGTTGAAAAAACACCGAGGCTGGTGTTGGTATATTTTTACACCCTTTAACACCCATGGGTGTTGGATATTTTAACACCAGAGACGGTGTTACTTCAACACCAGATGGTGTGGTCCTTTATTGAAGTTCGGCCGGTGTTAGATTCAACACCAGTGGTGTTAAATCTAACACCACTGTTTTTGCAGTGTAGGGTTTAGTATACATTGAACAAACGTTTACTTCCTTCATTACGTTCTTTGACACAATTCCTATAAATATATAAATATATAGAAAAAAAAACAATTTCATCTCTCTGTTACCTATATGATATCGAAGCATAATAATTTTTTTCACTAAAATCAATTACAAAATCTTAAAACAGTCAGAATTTAACATGAGAGAACTTTCCGATACAATTTGATTTTTTTTTCGTCTCCAAAAAATAACAGGTACATGTAGTTTCTTTACAATTACAAATAATACACAAGTTAGCATTCACAATTTCCAATTTATAAACAAATTATCTTTAGTGAGCAATATTCGATGAAAAAACTTAAAACCATATTGCTTTATTGCTTTACATTGTAATACTTTATACCAATTGAAATCACAAGGTAAATCTAAATAATCTTACCAGAAATATAAACACTTGTTGTTGTTGTTGTTTTATTCAGAAATGATAGATGGTGGTGTTTAGCTGATGTTATCAACACTATTTTTTTCACTTGCTGACAACTCAATGGCATAAAATCCTTCTATTCGTAACAGTACTGAAATATGTACGTTGTTACCTAACTTATCCATGTGGTTATACATACGTATATGAATATAAATGTCTATGTGTATATATACTGTACATTTCAATACTTTGAATCAGAAGATATTGTCAAAATTCTCTGCAACGACCGCTCATGAGAAAGAATATCTTATATGGTCGTTCCTGACAAGTAATTGTTGTAAACACGGTTGATGATTTAGCCATTGTATGGCAATGATACGTTGTACTTTGAATACCTCCTGATGTTAACATTAAGTTATAATTTGATATGAAATGCGAACTATAGATATGGTACAGGTATGTCCTGTATCTTTACTCAATCATCAGCATCACTTAACCCATTTAATTGCACAATCATACAAAGATACACGAAAAAAAAAAAAAAAAACTAGGCATCGTACACAGCAGAAACACACGCATTAGACTCCTACCAGGGAGGTGCCTCCCTGCTCCTACCAAGGCAGCTGCTGAAACTTTGCATCCTGAAAATAATATGCGAATTACATAATACACGCTTGAACACAAATACATACATACACATAGGCGAGCGCGTGCACACACAGGCACACACACATACACACACACACGCACGCACACACACACACATACACATACACTGCGGTGTCAAAGATTTTACCCATATCAGGCAAGTGTGTTTCATAGATCTCTCCACCCTGTCCAGGAAAGGTGCACATAATGTCGACCTTGCCATTCCATCCGCAGTGCACCTCTGACGTCACACCACGAATTTCGACGGTGGCTTTCCCACATTTTTGTCCCATCTCTGGAGCGCAGGATCTCGCAACAATTTTGCCCAACCAGCTGTCTGCAGATTGAATAAAATAATTAAAACCTGAATTGCGCAGATATGACATACCCATTCGGACATGTAAATTAGATTGCTCTCTTTCTTCTAAGATTGAACCTTGGAAACTAAAAACTTATTCAGTTATCTAGTAGCATCTTGAATTGCGTCTGCATCACTCTAAAGTATTTGTGGAACATTTGACAATATACAGCATGACAATATTGAAAGACATTGCTGCATATTATATCGGTTGGTTAGATACAATTCAGATATTCAAATAAAATGTACTCAATCGATAACGGACGATATGTGATGCTTTGATTTGCTATTGGTAGAGCTTTCTTGGTTATGTTTTCCAGTCGGAGAATATTCTCGTATAAATATAATAGTATGGCAAACGGCGAAGAAACATCGCGTAATAAATGACAGCCCTGTGGGTTTGTACTGGATGCATGAATCCACCGGCTGTCAAGTTACGGAGAGTCATACATAGGTACAAAGTGTAGGAGTGCTCAGTCTTTAAAATGCTAGTTCGACAAAATGTTCGAGGAATTCACATTCTTCCTGAAACAGAAACAAATTAACACCCATTTCTATCATATCTCGGTAGATGATTGAAATGTTATTTGGTTATATTTGTTTTATTGACGAGTGATGTGCGACTGATTTCCTGCTTACCCGATGCCACCCGCTGAATACATGGAGGGAACTTGACTACCTTCGCTCCGGGGAAAAAGCCGTATATTGGTGAAAAGGATGACGTACATCTGGGAGGCACCTTCTCTCTAACATGGACGTTTATAACAGAGAGTAAAAGGAGGGTGTATGAAAGGCCTGAAGATTGACTAACATGATGATATAAGTAAGCCAAAATATAAACCCCGAAACAAATGTATTTTTGGTATACACATTGTAGCTGTGTGTAACTGAGTCAATCCACCTAGTATTTTTTTTTTTTTTTTGCATGGAGTCTTTCAAACTAACCATCATTCAGTCCAGGCAACTACCCTGTGAAGGATAACGCCGAAATACCCTATAGAGGATAAAACGGGAGAACCGCGCGAGCTCGCCGAACCTGGCTCAGTGCCAAGCGAATCGCCTTCACGTGTAAAGTCTATGGGAACCGACAAAACCGCTTCGACATTCGTGTGTTTAAACACACACGGTATATTTTGCTCCCCGCGGATTGCGCTCCTTTTCCCTCAGAGTGAAGATTATTAGTCTTTCCTTTCATAGACCCTTTTGCAGGATAATCCGCGGGGAGCAAAATTCACACGCTCTCTGTCATAGCACAACATGTTCGAAAATTTTGTCCACTTAGTCTCATTCAATCCGGTCTGAATTTTGTCAGGCTATCGCTACTGAAACAGAGAAAAACGCGCGCACACCGCGTGCCTCCGTGCTGTTAGCCCACGTGGAATGGTTATCGTATTGCTCTCTGGCTCGCGTTGCTTGCTTGGTTGCCGCTGTTCGCTGCTGTACGAAGGAACCTCACTCATCTCACATTTGATGTAATGTACATGTAATCACAGCTGTAAATTTTGGAAATGAATTATGTAGAATGAAATCGATGCTTACATCTTTATAGTATGAACTTCAGGGGACATTAAAAGATGGTATCAACGCAGTTTATCAGAAAAATCAAATGTGAACTGATCACGTCCCTGCGTCGTTGGGAAAGTGCTGTGACATTGCAAAGGCAGTCTCGCTCGGCAGAGTGTCTGCTTTGGAAAGTTACGTACACATACCAGCCAGGGTTCTTCGGTGGGCTGGGGGAGTGATGTTGTTTTTTTAGTGGGGTTTCCTCGATACCAGTCAGCTGCCACTGAGACCTTACAGTAGCATGGTACAGTCTATCCCTGTGCACTAATTAGGCATATTCAATTCTCTTTCCACCTCCCTGAATTATGGAATATACGCTGCCATGACTACATCGATAACATTTTATGAAGACTAAGATGGCGTTTTGTGTTATATCTACTTGGGACTGTGAGAGAATCACAAAATACAGCTGTAGTTCCAGTTGAGGAGATGTGTGATACCATCGTCTTTACAGTTCGGCAAGTGTACCGGCCACGGGCAGGTAGGAGAACGAAATCCATTCAGTTGCCAAAACTGGGTTTTGAAATTGCGTTCGATCGTCTATAGAAGATGTTCTTACTCTTATATTATAGATGCGTATAATATACTAATATCCACACTGCAGATGATACAAGATGTGACTATTAAATACAGATTTAATAATTGATACATCATGAAATGATTTGAAAAGAAAAAAAATAGTTATACGTTCTTCTCAAGAAGCAAGTCACAACTGTATCTTGATAACATATAAGATACTCGAATTCAACACTTTCTGAATGATGCCAGTTTTCGTTTTGTTTTTGCTTTTGATGTTGTTGACACTCTTGTGTTTGCTGTGGGTGCTTGTGCTTGTGTGCGTACATGAGTGTAGGGGAACTGTGTATTTTGTTTATTTTTTGTGTTTATATCATCCTGCAACGACCTGTACTTAGTGTAGGCCTAGTTTAAATTAGTTTGGATTTGTGCAAATTGTTGCAATCCATCTTAGCGCGAGTTACTTTACAATACTTGGTGGATGTGAAGACTGTGTGTGGTATCTCCCCGGCTGGTATGTGACGCTGCGACTTGTCCGGCCTGCATGTGGGTGTACAGGGCCACCCAGCTCATGGCGAGCGTGCAGCGCTCGCACGAGCCAGCAAAATCCGCAGAATTTCTAGTCATAAATCGGAACGACCGGCAATGAGAATAGAGATAACGATCGCAACGCTTCGTTGAGCCGCTGAATAGCCCTGAGAGGGTATTTCAGGTTTATCCCTCACAGGGTACTTGCTTGGACTGTCATTTGATTAGTTAACATTTCAAAGCTAACAATCTTTTCTCATAGAATCTGACCCTAATAATCTCTCTCTCTCTCTCTCTCTCGCTATATTTACAGACCTTTATATATACCTTTAAAAGTACTCTTTGTTTTTGAGGCATGGCAAAATCTAGAAAGACAAAAAAAAAACGAGGAAGTTACACCTCAGAATATAAGGGATTGGTTCATCTTTCTTTAATATGGCAAACTTCACTACGGGGGCTATCTCACTGAAGGAGACACTACCGAAACTGCCGCGACTGATCACTTGCCGTGAGTTGTGCGACCCGGATACGTCGTCGTGGCGTCTCCAAGACGTCTTCTCGGTCGCGAAGACATCTCCACAATATGGATTAATCGTCGCCGTGAGGTCGCCATGGGCCTCCGCATTCAAGGTCACGGAAAGTCCGGAAAGTCTCCGAATAAAAAAAGAAGAAGAAGAAATCGAACATGTTTGATTCTCTCCCAACTTTTCCCGGAGACCGGAGCTAATCTTTAGAAGACGTCTCCGTGACCCGTGAGCAAAGCTTAAGTCGCCACCACATCGCGACCATTTGCCAGGCTCCATTTCAATGACTCTCTACCGTCTGGTTCGAGTGCAAGACTTTTTTTTTTTCGTCTTTCGAATCGCACAAGTTGCGGCGGCATCTCCTTCAGTGAGACAGGCCTTTCATTAGTAATAAGATGTTTCTTCAAAATGATCACAAAATCGCTCCTTCTACAGAAGACTCACCCCATGGATGAATAGTCGGAGCACCGCACTCTCATGAACACGTGCCGAATGTCATGCTTGTCCCCCATGTAACAGTCGGTGCAGAGGTCAATACCATAGCATTCTGTGCAACGCCATCGAAACCCCTTGATTTCAGATTTGCTACACCCGTCACACCACACCTTCCTGTGAACCATACCTAGTGATGGAGAAGACAAAGTGAGAGAAAGAGAGAGGGAGAGAAAGAGAGATATGTGATGACAACAATTAAAGGGGATGGCTAGTAACTGATCAGTGGGAATGCTGGGGGATGATTGTTCCAATCCTTATGGGATTCATTTAAGAGTACATTAGATATATATGAGTTTATGAATATTAGAACGACCCAAGTCCAATTTTTTGGCCAAATTCAGTTTGACATGGGAAATTGTAGCTTATGCATGGACTCATCTTGTGTATAAATGATAAATCCTAATTACCCCCGGAAGTGCCTGAAATAAATGAGTTAAATCTTATGTGAATGTAAGAATGAAGGACTTGGGTCATTCTTACATTCATACTATAGCGCCCTCTCTCGTCCTTCTCTCATCTCTATAGCAGAATATCATGTATATGAATCAAAGAACG
This sequence comes from Diadema setosum, assembly GCA_033980235.1. Classification (NCBI taxonomy): domain Eukaryota; kingdom Metazoa; phylum Echinodermata; class Echinoidea; order Diadematoida; family Diadematidae; genus Diadema; species Diadema setosum. The sequence goes on along the minus strand of CM067077.1, from coordinate 33,561,282 downwards.
ACCCAAGTCCACATGAATCAAAGAACGACCCAAGTCCATCACACAAAATGGCCTCTCCACAATTAATGTTAATGTTAATTGTCATGATAATATATGTTCTAATTTGTATATACAATGTTGCCTTCCCATCACAGTTAAATAGAATATTATTGGACAAACAAAAAAGATATGAAGTTTTTTTTAGTTTACTCGAAATGGTCTTCCATGGACTTGGGTCGTTCTTATATTCATATACTCATATATATATCTCTTTATGTGCCACGTTCGCACGTCCGACTCAGTCGACGGCGTGCCAACTTCGCATATTCCGCTCAACAAACAAAGCCGCCAAGACCGATCGATAAACCGCTAATTACAGCTAATCCCGCGACACAATGAAAGCGTTTCTTGTGCTTTTGTTTCTCTCGTATACGACTTGCATTCTATTATGTGGTGGTCGACTATCAAGCGATGTTCCCAACTAGATTTGCTCGTACATTCTAAGTTTCTGTCACGGTTTAATGTGCAAAAGTCATGCCTTTACAGTAATGTAGCAACTGGTCATTCAAAAGAAAAATTGAAAATAGATTCGTCATACAAGTTATATTGTAACAAAGCTTGGCATTCCTCTTTGACTTTGCCTACTATTATGCCCATCTTAACAGACATTTGTAGAAGTTATACAAAAACAGAATTCTTTCTCAAAACATTACTACCTTCGTGTCTCAGAATAACGTGGCACACAGGGGGTTTCCACCATGGCACATAAAGAGATATACATGTATATATTGTTGTGTGAAAATTATTTGATTCAGAATGGTCCCATATTCAAGTAATGTGCAGTTTAATGTTTCCAGGTGAGCATGCCTGTAACGGGGCATTAAACTGCACATTACTTGAATATGAGACCGTTCTGAAGCAAATAATTTTCACACAATAATAGATATATAATGTATTCTTTAAATGAATCCCACAATGATTGGAACAATCATCCCCCAGCATTCCCACTGACTCCCAGTGATCAGATACTAGCCATCCCCTTGAATAATAATGAATAACAAGGTCTTATAATCAAGACCGTTGAAATACGACAGATTCTAACAGTGGAACAACGGACAATGGAAAACTCTTCTCAGAATGAAACTTTTTTGAGCCATAATCATTAAAGGGCTCATTTAGTTTTGGTTGAGACCTAATCTCTGGTTTCTAACATTTTTTTTTAATGTGAGATAATGAGAAACCTCTTATGAAATATGAAAGAGCATGTAAATTCATGAGGAATTCAACGTTTATTTGATGCAAATTGGTTTTGAAATGGCTGAGATATCCAAAACAGAGCGATTCTAATAAAGTGTGAGACCCACCTTTTATTACGATCGCTTTGTTTTACTTTGTTTTTGGATGTTTCAGTCATTCCAAACTCAGTTTTCATCAAATAAACTTTGAATCCCTTTTAATGGTATGCTCTGTACTATTTCATTAAGTGTTTCTTGGTATTTCACAAAAAGTTAAAAACCCAATTCTCATCTCCGCCAATACTGTACCATCCTTTTAAGACAGTATGTACCCAACAGGAAAATCTAACAGAGGCCAACAGAATTCAATTAGAACAAATTGCAATCAACAAGTCCAACAGAAACAAACTTTTCTTTTATCATAATGTCTAAAAATGCTTCATTCTAAAATCAAGTCATCCAAATCCCCCTCTTCATTCTTTTTACTGAAATTCCTTTATTGTATTAAACGACATGGCATATTCTGACTTAATAATCGGTCATCATTTAGATAATTTACAATTGTTAACTTCACGATTCCCTTCTGATTTTTTTTTGTGTGTGTGTGTGATATTATGCTATACGTCTCATGGATCGAATACTGTCATGTTCGTAGTGTATCATGTACTTTGAATTAATTTTGTAAGACAGCATGATAGCTTATGCGTCGTGTAATGTTAATTTCTAAATATATGTATTCTTTTGTTACATGTGATTTGGAAAAAAAAAGGCAGAAATAAAACCAAATCAACCAACAAGCAAACAGACATGAGATCCTGTTGTTCCTTGTACTGTTTTTGTTTTTATCGGAACCCTTGAAACCAATAGATTTTAGACAGTATGGTTTTAATTGCTGTTGGCTTCAATTGGTTTCTACTGCATGGCTGGTTCTGTTGGTTTTTACTGGTTTATTTTGGGTTTCATTGTGAATATATTGACTGAATGCATCAATATTGAAAGAAAACATAAGTGAAAGTTTGGAGAAAATCAGGCAATTCACTCAAAAGTTACGAATTTTAAAATTATCTTCTGGATGAGAAAACTACTACAGTGCATGGTGTCATATGCGCAGAACTTACGTTATAAGGAAAATAACCAGAATTTCACACAATTTTATTTTTTATTATTTTTATTTGTAGCGACAAGAGGAAGTCCAGGTGAACGCTGAGTTTAGTTAATGTCACTGCATGTGTGAATTTACATTGCATTGATTCAAATGGGTCTCTAACGGAACATTCAACTGATGACTACCTCCTTCTATTGGACCAACAGGAAATACTCTGTTGGACCAACAAGCTTATTGGTATTTTACTGGACCTATAGGACTTTCTATCGATGTTCACTGGATTTCTATTGGATTTGTATTGGACCAAGAAGAAATTTTCTGTTGGTATTCTATTGGACTAATATTTCACTTTCACTATTGAAACCAACAGGCCTTTTGGTTTTGATGGTCCAACAACCCACTGGAATTTTGACCAGAGAATGTCTCACCAGTGGCTGCCATCTCCAATTGTCTGAGATCGAATGCATGGTTGTGTCCGATTCGATAGAGTCCCTTGTTTCCTACGTCCCACTGCACCAATGCTGTGAAAGGTGGGAAACATGGCCCACATAGTAAAGGCCCTTCAATAACCGTCACGGTGCCCACATGACCTGGGCCGCCATCTTGGTTCTTGTATATCCAATCAACGCCGCGTATGACACGGCTACCGACCTTCACAGTCATCACGAGTGACCTAATACATGGAGGAGAACACACAGTGAGCTACATTGTAAAACGTCAAAATACGTCTCTCTATAGTTCTATACACAGAAAAAAAATATGTGAATATGAAGCGCTCCCTAATCCATGACGCCTTAGTGTGTAAAGAATATTATAAGTAAATTCACAAAATTATCATTAGGTCTTTAAGAGCTTAATCCAAACATGATAATTGACGTCAATAGTATACTGCAACTCTTGACATAATACATACATGGTTGTATGAGGGGAGGGGTGGGGGTGGACTCGGACATCAGATTCTCAAACAATTTGATCATTCAATGATAAAATCAAGCAACTTTTACATAAGTCGTATGTTAGAATTCAAAATTCAAAAAATTCTTTAAAATAGCTGGGAGAAATGAGGTGTTTCATCTTCGGTAACCTGAAAACGTGAGGTATACCCTTTCACCTATCAATTTTCCAAGTGTGATTCTTCAGCTCAAACTCTGTACAAGGGTTCGCAAAGCCAGACTACGAGTTCTTTTTATTCAAAAAAAAAAATCACGTATATTCTGTACGTGCACCCAATCAAATATAGTCCCTTCAATTGTAGGATTGTTTGTTATGATTTTTTTTCCATCATCATTATTGAGGCATTCACTTTCATGTGCATGTTTGTGTAATCATTATTATTGATAATATCTGCAGCTATTCAGTTTTTGCCAAGCTCCCTTTTCTGATTTTTTTTTTCATTTATCTTAGTATCTTTGGTTCGATTTTCTGATGCGGTCAGGGATATTACATTATATTTACCCGTGTAATCCCGATAGCGAATTTCGTGATCCGGGTTACACGACTACTGCTCTGAATACATAACATTGCACGTAAACCATACACATTCACATGACCCAGATTTGAGATTGTTATTCTTCACATTCTTAAACTTGTCTTGGAGAACATTTCATGCAATAACACAATAAAAATATTGTTTTGATAACAGCTATTATCATTCATCATTTCCTTTTGTAATAACGGTTTCGCTTATGACAATTTGTGATATCTAGGTTGGCAGAATGTCATTTCTTACTGTAATTGGGGAGCCCAGAAGGGATGTTTGATGTGTGAAAGTTTGAAAATGTAAAAATCGCGCATTTCGTTTTCGTCATTGATGGATTTCATGACTGGTTAGAAAATTAACAGGTAAGACGAAAACAAAAGGACATGTTATTCAGGGTGTGATGGATCCAAATGAATGTTAGAAAAAAAAAACATGTTAGAAAAGTCATAATCACCCAATATCTCTTCTCCTAAACGGCGCCATGGCTCACTGTCGGTAGAAAAAGAAAGAGAGAGAGAGAGAGAGAGAGAGGGAGGAAGAGAGAGAGGGAGTGGGAGAGAGGGAGAGATTGTCATTGCATCTGGTGATTGAAACAAAATAAACATGCTATAAATATCTTGCAGAAAGTGATGGAAAAAATACCACCAGTTACGTGGAAACCAACCTGCACATAATATATATGTTTATGTGTATTTATGTAAATATATCTGTATATATATATATATATATATATATACATATATACACTGTATATACATATATACCATGTTTACGTCCAAAGACCTTGAAAAAAGACCGGTAACTCGGTCGAAAGCTCGGCAGAATTAAAGGCTTTAGTGAAATACTGCAACGTCTGCAAGCAGTTTTGTCCTCCGTCACATATATACACATATATGTATAAATATATATATATATAATTATGTATATATATATATGTATATATATATATATATGTGTGTATATATGTATATATATATATATATATATATATACTTCACGTACAAAACGAGAGAAGAGAATACGACCGAGGAGAGGGAGAATGGGAGAATTGGGAGAAACTGGTAAAAGATGACAGAACCCAAACTTAATATAAGTCCATTGACAATACTCCACACTTGAAGATGATTAAAGATTCGTTGTAGGCCCTAATTCATATTCGCATTGCTCACCTTGACTGATATAATTTTAATCTCCGAACAAGGTGCATGAAGATTCTTCTCATCTTGAGTTTGTATAAAACTGGCCATGCTTCCTTTATGTCAACGGAGGCTAAACACGGATTTTCTCTACAATCCATACATCCTCTAATGAAATACACCACCATCTCCACAAAACACTAACCCTGCAGTTTGGGAACCATGCGTCTACGTGTGCAAACAGTTCAACACCACAGCTCTAAGTTACGGTGATGTGCTCTAGAATAATGATTGTATGAACTTGCAATTCAATTCCCTAAGAAAGACTCTGAGCTCGCTTGAAGCACGGCCCACTCTTACCAATTAGGCATAGCGAGCTCGGTTACTTACGTTGACTTACGAAATTCCTGCACCTCCGTAGTTAATTAATCAAATTTAGCTAATTAACATAGTGCTTCGAAGGACTTAAAACTTATCTTCCACTATTTGGAATTTGCTTGCAATATCTCGGAAAGGTCTAGCAAGAAACTTGTCTGGCTGACGCGGTTTGCCATGATAGTAAGTAGAAAATTGTGTTGTAGTATTATATGTGGAAAATGTGGAAAATAAAAGTTGGTGTGCCCAACATTTATTCCAGAAGCGCCCTACCCGTTCATTAGTTGGTTGATAGAACTATGATCATAATAATCCATGGGCCAAGACCAGATTTTTACGATATTGGTACCACTTAAAGGGACAAATTGTGCTTATGCATTTTGAAAGGGTATGTATCTGTAGATGTTATTTTGCTATGATAGCAATTCCAAAGAAGTAGCTTCGTCTCAGTATCAGCCGTTAACCTCATAACTCCAAACACCGTTTTTAAGCTCGGTAAACCATGGAGGGCACAATCCGCTCCCTCTATAATTTCAATATTTTTCTATCAATTGCTCTGAAATGTGGCACAAATGTAAATCAAGACATACTCTACAAAATGGCACCATCAAAACTTTTCTTGGAAACCGACAAGAGGGAGCAATTTGTCAAAATACAAAGAAAACAAAGAGAATTCCATTAAATAATATTCAATTAACTAATTTTAAGACATATGTCTGGCAGTTAAGGCGAAAATGCGACTATTTTTTGCTGTTGTTTTCTTATCTAGCCATATTAAGACACATTTGAACTTCATTTTGACCTTTTCGGAGCATTTACAGGTCCAAATCTTAAGAAAATGGTGTTTACAACAGAAAAAAAAATCAAGACTAAACACAAGCGGGCGCTGTAGCTATTTCAAACATATTATTGAATACTTCTTTTAAAAGTATAACATTTTAATGTTGTGAATACATAAGATAATAAGTAACAAGAAACTAAAAACGGGTCAAAATGTGAAACAAAACTTGCTTATGTTTATTTGTTGCCATGGTAACCAAAATACTTTAAAAAAATAAACATTTCTTATATAACGTATATGCGTAATAAGTGTCGGGAAACGACATCAAATTTAGAGGTGATCAGACAAGATATCAAACTTGTAGTGAGCAAAATTTAATTTTCAGTATCAGCAGAGCACCTCCCTCTCCAAATTTTTGCTATTTTGGGGATAATAACAATTCATCCACTGTCGCATAATTAAATGAGAGGGCATCCCCATTCCATACACGCGAGCTGTTGCGTTCTTCGTTTTCTTAGAGTTGTTATTGCGATCAACACTTTGGGGGAATATTTAGGGGAAAAGAGTGAAAAAAAACCCGGCATTTCAAAGGACACTATCAACGGCAAAATTGTATCTGTCACCTTTTGTTAAAATCATGATTACTATATTCGTAATCAAATAATATTCTGTACTACTCCAAATAATCAGAGCCACTATCATCACCAACATTTCGATATCATTTTGACATTGACACCTCAACAAACAACTCCCAAGTACCAACACACCAATAGCGAGATATCTACATATTCAGCAAAATTATGAGCGCAACGAGAGATAGCAAAACATCCTTCTTAATACTAATAACTCTGCAAAACGGGTGAGTTAATGTTACTAAATAATTATACGAAACACTCTTCAGAGCAAATTTACTTCGACACTTAATGGAAAGGATAAAGTGACAGGAAATAGGATAGATAGTGCCATGATAATCATACCAAAAGATGTACGAAAAACGAACATTAATTTTAAATCAAACAAACTAATGAGCAAACAAAAAATAGGCACGCAGATGTATATTATGGGCGTTAACCGAAAAGAGAGAGTTTGGGGGCGGCTTTATTCTTCTGTTTTGTTTTTATTGGTCACCGCCATTGCAATTGTATTGTATGTGAAATTCCTTCGTTGAATTATCGCCGTTCAGAATTTATTGCGTAATGTATAACCGACCATGACCTGTAACTGTTCACCTGTACCTCGGTGAGAAAATACTTTGCCATGCTTTACTATTCAGCGATCCAGGTGATCTCACTTTGTGTATTAGCGAAAGCAGACAGACCTCTCCTCTCTCCTTTCTCCTATCCTATCTCTATGCAAGTCATCCCTCCCCTTATTTTCCTATATGTTATGTATATACGAGGGCTGCATGCAAATCAAGCAGTGCTTAAGCTGTAACCCTTCTGCGTTATCCATTGCATCACTGATAATTATGTTCTGTTGTACATTGTAAAGGCAATGAAGAAACTGTATTGCTGTACATTCTAAAGGTAATGAAGAAACTTACCTTGTTAGCAATTAATGTTTATGTATATCCATTTGTATGTATGGTACCATCAATGTATATGATATATGTGTATCTGCATGAGCAATGATATAATGCAGGAACCAATAAAATCAAATCAAATCAAAATCAAACTTCAGATAGTCAGCAAGCCTCGATATAACTGGGGAGTAGCAAATGTCCGCAAATGCAAATAGAGCTATGTCGACGGAGCAAATTAGTGTTTGTTGCAGAGTATTTGTCAGAATTTTCAGAGCAATTACATTTTGGTGGAGCTTCATAAGTCTGGAACAGCGAAGAATTATTATAACGATCCCCTCTGACACAAGGTATAAAAAAAATCCAAGTAGATCCCGAGAAACAAAAAGAATTGCTATAAATCAAAATTACTTTGCTCCTTGCCATGCGTCATGCTAGAATAACCAAATTGCGAGAAGCACAATTAACAACCCCCCCCCCCAAAAAAAAAAAAAAAATTATAATAATTTCTTTGATTGTATGAATGACTTACTCAATATCTGATAAATCATTTGAAAATGTGATGTCCAAGAAAAAAAAATAAAGTCTGGGTTTGGGGTAAAAGTCTAGGAGTGGGAATGGGCAAAACCCTCCAATTCCCTTGCTGTATACAACCCTTGGGGTACGACCGCGGTCATTTGCTGGTATCAAGATCTGCAAATACCTTGTTTGAGGCTGTAATCTAACTTTATATAGATATTGGAATTTACATCAGTACTCTCTTCCGTTCTGTATAATCTTGTCATTTTGAACTGCCATCTTTATTGTGATTACTCCATAATTCAAATTTTCATTGTTCTTTCAAACAGGAAATTTATTATCACTTATCTTATCATAATAATATGTAAGGCTTGATTAGGCTATATGTCTTAAATATTAATTGATACAATAGTCACTCATCCAGATTTAGCCCTTGAATTGGCTATAAAACTGTATGAAAACAACGTTAAATTGTTAGCTCTTGCTCGGCAAAAGATATAAAAATAATTTATGCACAGTGGAATGTAGCAATTTATCGTAGAAATAAATTTCCATGGGTATTTTAGCGAGAAAATGAATGACAATGAATAATAAGAACATACCATTTTGCGGTAACGTCTCCCATTCCATAAATTTTTTCCTACATAAAGAGAGGTACCATGTAGAACATCCTTTGAACGTAGACTATCACTCCATAGAGAGATACACCGTGTTCAAAAGAGTGCGCTCCGTAGAGACCGTGCTTTAGCGTTCTGTGTATAGTCTCGATTCAGACGCGCGGGCTGATTATTAAAGCCCAGAATGCATTGATTAAAGATTACATTTTTCATGACTAAGCTATTCATTTGGAATTGCTATCATAGTTTGATACACTTATAGATGCCTAACAAACAAAACGGCACCACAAAGGTTTTGTCCCTTTTGGTGTTACCAATATCTGACCTGGCCCATGGACTATAAGTGCATGGTCATCGAATCATGTCCAAGCATTAGCATTGGATCTCATGAAGAACACGCTGTATGCTATTCATTCTTGCGTGCGTGCGAAAAATACCTGGCTATGGCCCGAAATATTGTAATTGAAGCAATCGAATGTAAAACATCACGTGGCAACCACAATCGGGTAAGCTCTAAGACTGTAGTAGGCCCTTCTTCCGGTGAAGCTTTTTGGCGAATATTCCTCATTTTGAATGAATGATTAATCGAATGATTAATGTTTACAAATATGCATTCACATGGAAAAACCAAGGATGATAGTCATCAAAAAAAAAATAATAGTCTAAATGCTAGTCAAGTCTGGCCTTTTGAAATCGTCTTATTACAGCTTTATTTCACACATTTCTCATTTATCTATCCATACTGTACATTTTAGAGCACAATTGGCAATTCACCAGGCAAATGAGAACTATGTTTTCACTTTTTACAAAATGCTGTCTTGATATATATGCGGCCTCTATGCCGATACATATCTGAGCTACCCCGCTTTCAAAACGTTGGGACATCGACCTTAAAATTCTCACATTGTCTCTTGCCATTACTAAACTGAAGATTCCATATTTTCTTACGCAACAAAAAAAAAAGTCTTACAGAAAGTATCATGTTTAGCGCATATCTTACGCTTGCAAGTATTAATAAAATAATGATATGTTTGGTAATGATAGAAATATGATTGGAATGATAATGATGAGTATAATACTGACGATATTATTATGATGATGAAAATAATAAAAAAAAAGATGACAAGAATGATGACAGTTCAATAATGAAAATTATAAAATATTCTACAAGCATTCTTGTATGAAAATCTACAGGTGTTCTGTATATAAATAGAAAAACCAAGGAGGTTCTAGAGAACGGAGTCACAGCCGTCCTATTTCCTTTGAAACATGTTCAAAGCCGCCGCTCAAAATACTTGAAGCATGTGCAAAACAGGATCTGCCGCGTAGATGCGAAGACAATTGACTCCTGTCTCATTGCATAATCACCAGCGACTTTCAAAGGAAGATATGTCTTTGCGATAGTAATTACTTTTCGCTATCCCTTCTTATAAAAGGTAGGTGGTACTGACACGAGGATTCGCGAATAGAAATTGAACCAAAAAAAAATGTTGACATAAAGATGAAAATTACTCGACTGGGCATACCCGTCCACTAATCTGATATATCTATCAATAAAGAATTATACTTGAAGATTATTCCATATTAGTTTCATTTGTGGAAATTTAGCGGAAAAGTGATAAAACCAGGTTTCCAGGATGGTATAGTTTTAAATATTTTCACATGATACAGCTCTGATTTACGCTTTTGAGCAAATTTCTGGACGGAATTGACTTTTGTTTTACATGCTTTATCATGAAGTGAAATTTCATTTCATTTGATAAATAGATAAGCAAAATATGACCAACATTATGTTAACGTTCAAAATGAATCTTCAGATTGCTCAGCAAGACGGCGGCGTCGAACATCGATTATCAAAGGCACAAGTGCACCTGTGAAATTCTTTTGTACATCAATAAAAATCTGACAACTGTTTGAATAATTACAGCCAGTTGGAATCCAATGTATAAAACCTCCTTGGAAAAACTAAAAGCAACTTAAATATACACAACAAGCAATATCCTTGTGAATTTGCAGCTTTCCCTTATGTCTGAAATCTTCCACAAATATTCCAACTGTAAAATACAACTGTAAGTCTAAACAATAACAGCGAATTTCTTATCACGTTATGCAGAATTATTAGCAATTCGACGGTGTCTTTATACAAAAACAAACCACGACAACATCTGGTGATATACAAGGTGTTACAAAAAACATTTCCCCCTTTTGATGCGTAATAGCTCAAAAACTATATATCAGATAAAACTGTCATTGATATGAGTAACAGCTAAAAAGTGTACAATTTAGTTGAATGTGATTTGAATATGAAAACCAAGACCAGTTTCATGAAATCCATCATCAATTTCAAACTTAGATTCCAGATTTTGGTCGAATTAAACCCTCTGTACAAAACCTGAACTTTACAGAGGAACTAATGATGTGTATGTGAGTGTGTACTTACAATGACCCTGAACAATGGACCTGTGGTTACCACCTATTCAGAGCTCTGCTCCAAGGCACATGAATGCTTATTAATTATTCATGATGGATTGCCCTGGGTACTGCTAGTCTGAATTCATGGCAACTGTGAAGTGCATGCACATGAAAAAAGAAGCACATGTTTCCATGTGCTTGCATACACCACATTTCTGAATGAATAAAGACTAGCTGTGCTAGTGGAGTTCCTCATGAATTTATTATGGACATGATGGAGCATTCAAATCGTGATCATTGTCCAGGACCATTGTCTGGGTGTCAAATACACACTCCCATACACACCAATTGACTTCTGTGCAATGTTAAAGTTTTGTACAGATGGTTGAAAATAGAGCAAAATCTGAAACCTATTGACTGAAAAATTAATGTTTCATTACATGAAACTGAATTATGCTGTCATTTCAAAATTGCCTCCAACAAAATTGTACACTGTTCAGCTATTGTTCATATCAATGTCGGTGTTATCTGATGTATATTTTTTGAAAATGTTTTTTTGTAACACCTAGTACAATAGCAATGTATTAGACCCCGTTTCCAGAGCGGGGCTGGGCCGAGCCGCGGCCGAGCCCCCCAATTTTGTCCGTTTACATTACCGGGCTCGGCCACGCTTTTAATTCAAACCTTTCAATATTTTGTCGTAGTGGCGCTCTGTTGTAAACAAACGCAGTGCCGTATACGGCACTGAACAAACGCAATTTGGTATACTCTGGTTTTCAGACCCTTTGCCAACTAGATTCCGTGGCGAAGAAGTCGCCGTTCGGGCAAAAGCCTTTGCCGAAGGAAAAATCCTTTGCAGGACAAAACCACCTTAAACTATACTAGTTCTCGACGTTGAGGGGGTTAATATCCTGAATAGCGAAATACTACGGGCGGAGGGTTTGGAAGCCAGACTAAAATTGGCCGCGCATTTGGCCCAGTTTGCGTTTACACTGAGAAAAGGCCAAGCCACCCCCAGGGCGTGGTCAAATGCGCGGCCAATTTTGTCCCCGCATTTAGCCTCTTGCGCGTTTACACTGAAATGAAGGCGTGCTCGGCCGCGGCCGAGCCTCGCACTGTAAACGGGATACTAATCAGTAGCGCTCTCCGTCAACCATAACTTCGGGTAACAATAGCCTTATATCAATCCCTCATTAACAGCCTGCATGCATGCAAACACCATTCTGAATTCAGCCCACCAACAGTATAAAGCTGAAATTGGTCTATTTCACAGGATTTATCTAGATTAAGTACACAAAGGTGATCAAAGAAATAGTACCGTAACTCCGTATCCCATGCACGGTTCCATAACACTTAGTAGGCCTACTCCTGCAACAATAATTGCCTCCATCACTGTCCATGCATGAAATATCTGCACGCTAAGCCAAACGAATATGAATTCTAAAAACAAAAATAAATATAATCCTAATCTTAATCCTCATCATCTTCATCCTCACATCAAATTAAGTCTGAAATCTTATCAGAACCCTAACCGTAACACTATACAAGTCCGTGGAGAAAATAAGAGCGATTGATGTGTTACCACCATGTATACATACGCCACAAGCACTTCACGATGAAACGCAATGGCTATACCATAATACATGGATAATCATGGTCTTATTCTAAAATGTATTGAAAATACTGTGACTATAGACCTACGTACACACTCTATACATTACGTGAGAACAGACAATCCTTTAATTATGGCGTGGAAAATTCCCAAAACCCTCGCCTTTGATCTCAGTATTTTAAGTACATTATACACATATGCGGTAATATGTGCATTTTATTATAATGTCTCTGAAGATTACAATCATTGTGTAGGAAGAACAGTCTTTAGAACAACGTAAGCGTCTGATCTCCAGTATTGGGAGGAACTATAGACATATCATATGTGTAAACAGCTTGTCGTTTACAGTGATGTATACCAAGCCGTTCATTTATTGAGCTTTTGTTATTCTGCACGCACGAGTGCAGTGGCGAAACTGCAGAATGATCCCTATTTTACATCACTGAAACATTGCCAGAGGTAAAATCAAGAACAGAACATATAGAACGTTTACTCACCTTCCAGTACTTAGTCGTGCTTTGTCACAGTACTAAGTGGCCCATTTGGTGATAGCTGCCGAACCCAGTCCGATGTCTCGCAATGCTATTGCCAGTGATTGCGATGTAGGAGACAGAGGTACCAGTCGGATAGTTGGTCGCGAGGTTGGGGAATTCCAAGGAGTGGTATGGAGGCATTCACCAGTCTTCAGTTTGTCGATCCAGGTGGGGAATCCCCAAACATCTGCACTGCACATACAGTGCAGTGTGTTTCTCCTTGATGTGTATATTGTTCATAAAATTACAGTAATGCAAGCAACAAAATGTATAAATGATAAATCTCACCCAATACACTAGGTGCTACAAAAAAAAAACACTTTCCACTTTTGATTCTTAATATCTCAAAAACTATATATATCAAATAACACTGGCATTGATATGAGCAATAGCTGAATAGTGTACAATTCTGTTAGAGGCAATTTCAAAATTACAGCATAATTCAGTTTCATAAAATTAAACATTAATTCTTCAGTTAGGTTTCATTTTTTGTTCTATTTTCAACCTTCTGTACAGAACTTTAACTTTGCACAGACTTGACAGAAGTCAGTTGGTGTGTATTGGAGTGTAGTTGACACCCAGACAGTGGTCCTGGGCAATGCCCAAGATTTGAATGCTCCATTGTTTATTCATGAGAAATTCCGCTATCACAGTTAGTCTTTATTCATTCTGAAATGTGGTGTATGCAAGCACGTGGAAACATGTGTTTACTTTTTTCATGTGCATGCATTTCACCCTTTAATTGCTATAGGAATTCAGACTAGCAGTGCCCAAGCAATCCATCATGAATTATCAATAAAGTATTCATGTGTCTTGGAGCAGAGCTCTGAACAGGTGGTGTCCAGGTCCATTGTTCAGGGTCATTGTAAGTACACACTCACATACACACCATTAGTTCCTGTGTATATTTTAGGTTTTGTACAAAGGATTAAAATTTGACCAAAATCTTGAACCCAACTTTGAAATTAATCATGGATTTCATGAAAATGATCTAGGTTTTCATATTCAAATTACCTCCAAATAAATTGTACACAATTCAGCTGTTACTCATATAAAAAAACAAAACAGTTTTATCTGATATATCGTTTTCGAGCTATCAAGCATCAAAAGTGGGAAATGTTTTGATGTAACACCTAGTACTTCAGACCACAAACGTGTAAAAGGAATTTTACAGTTTCAGTTGAGATTCGGTAAAGGTTTCCAACATTTTTTTTTAATGATGATTTTTGAGATAATGAAAAATCTCTTATAAAATATTAAAGATATATTAAATATATAATATATAAATATGAAATTCTATTAGGAATTTAAAGTTTATTTGATGAAAGTGGCTTTGAAAGGGCTGAGATATTCACAACAAAGCGATCCTGATTAAAGGTGGGACCCACCTTGTATAAGGTTTGCTTTGTTTTATTTCGTTTTGGATATCTGAATTTCAAAACCGATTTTCATCAAATGAAATTTGAATTCCTCTTTAGATTGTACACTCTTTAACATTATCTATAGAGTGGTTTCTAAGTATCTTGCAAAAAAAGTTAAAGGCTGAATCCTCATCTCAACCAATACTATAAGCCAGTTCGCAATTCCACTTAGCGCGTGAGCAGAAGAAAGTCATTTGGTAACAGGCATGTTGGTTTTTAAATTCACTGGGATAAGCATCTGTGATGTAATGATTATTCATGTAATCTTTGGAAATGCTGCTTGCCAGCATATCCACTTGACAGCAAAAGTGGTATTTGGCATCATCAATAGAAAGAGATTGGTGATACATTCAATGCGGCAAAATAATGAAACGGATGCTTTCCCAAGTGCTAATTGACGGATCATTCTGGTCATCTGGTCCACGCAAGTTCATTCTTTGTTTGAACAGGGTCAATGAATTCCATAAATTGTTATGTAAACTTTGGCCTCCTTCCACAGACTTGCTACACTTCTCTGATTGACAAATTTCAGGATATTCCAACAAAAGTGTGCGCCCGATCGTTGGATTTCAGTTCTTAAAGAGAAAATTTTCCCTCCAATATGGGAGGGGTATCGACCACCCTCCCATTTCTCGCGGTCCCTCTCAAGACTTGACTCATTTTAGGGAATGACAGTTTCCAAATTTTCGATAAAAAGTGTGCATCAGATCGTTTTATTTCGATTCTAAAAATGCAAAAGCTCTGTCGAGTGGCAGGGCGTATCTATTATTATACAGAGCGAGATTAGAAAACTTTTCAAGGTATAAAAATCACCTTCTTTCTTGTCGAACGGAAAAGTTACGTTTCATGCAAACATCTGTGGCTACCAGGGAGCAGAGTGTACAAAAGTAACAGGGCCTATCATTTTGTCTTCCCTATATTAGTCATCTATACTTTGTATACCTAGAGCAATTCATCTGTTTGAGAGATTGCCTTGTGACTAATGGCGTCATTTTTTTTTTCTGATTTATATGGATATTGACTTGCTTAGTCAGCGGGTTGACCAATTTTTTTCAGCATTTTATTTTCAGCGGCATACACTGAGTATGATATCTTTCTACTTCTTTATTCTTGCTATAATTTTGGCCTACGTCTTCGTTGAGGTGACACCCATGTGTTTTAATATAACACCACAAATGAGCTCAGGACATTTAACACGTGCTTGGTGTTTCATATTTCAAGACCCAACTTTTTGCTCTGCACAGGTAAATCCGGTACATCGAGGGTAACACATGTGGGTACCGAAAGCTATGCTTTGCATTTGGAGGGTCATATTCTGGTATTTATAATATTTTCGATTTTGAAGTAATGTTCAGGTTTGCACCACTCGTATTTTGTGAATAGTTAAAGGTAATCTTTGAAAATATCGTGTCTTCACGGAGGTCACCAAGTTCATGTCTATAGTACTTTACGATCGGTATCCTTTTACATTGTTGCATCAATTGACACGCTCGTTTTTGCTATTGGTTTTTACCGTTAACTAATCAAGCGATCGACTTCTCAAAGGCAACTGGATACGGTGGGAGAGTAATCTTAATCATGCATTGTTCTTTCTCTTCCTGTTGCATTACGTTCCGTCTTACCCTTTACATTGGCACTGGCAACGTAGCATAGAAGATGTGAAGACGCACGGGAAAATGTAACAGATCAGTGCAAACAGTACTTGTACAATAATAGACTATAGATGCTGGACTGCACTCACACCGGAAGAAGAAAACAAGGGTCTCCGTATAAGAAACCCAACATTTTTCTTAACACGCTTATAACTACCAGGCTTCACATATGGATTGAAACCGTAAGTCCTCTTCTTTATGTATTTTTCATCGTCAGTTTATAAACTCTAAACTGTTGTAAAACTTTGGTTCACATTTTTACTAAAAATGTATTTTAATATAAATGATATTGATTGCTTCGATTAATTCACGCTGCTATTTTTTTATCGCTCGCTAGTTAATATTTTGGAAGTATTTTTACGCCTTCAGCTGACTGGGCCAGATGCTAGTTAGATAGCCGGTCACTTTTAGTGGCCAGTCAGCAGTTAATATCCAGTAAATAGTAAAAAAAAAACAGGCACAAAGTGCCAACTGAAAAAATGAAGAATACTTAAAACGCAAAGACTTCGAGGTAATGGCCGGCTAACGATAAGGACACGGTAATAGCTTGCTCTTCAACTTAGGTGTCAACTTCATGGAAATACACTACAACCTGAACTTATATTACACTATAAGTGACGCAGGCAACAGAGGAAATGGAAACTATACCTTTAGAGTCCGAAGTCAACCAAAAGGATCGAATTTGTCAGGAAACACTCGTCCAAGAAACCCTGAACGAGAACACAACGTTTAAGGCCTGTCTGCAAACACGCCAAATTAACCAGTTCGCGCCAACCAACACACAAGCAATGGCCTCGGAGGTGGGCAATCAGTTTTGGACTCGATGGCTCTACTGTCTCCCGGGCAAGCAAGCTCTAATGTAAGTCTGTCGAATAAAACCGAAAATCCTATGCTGGCCGAAATCCGTATGATGTTCTCTACCCTCTCAAACAAAATTGAAGGAAAACTTGATGTTATTACCAACCTATCTTTGCTGAAACGAGAAATATCTATGAGGAAATCCACCATATGTGTTTTGGAAGCATCTGCAGCAGACACGGCAGCTAGAATTCAAAAAGTGGAAACAGAAAAGTTACCTCCCCCCCCCCCCCCCCCCCGATGGAACGCAACCTGGAAAAACTCAAAGCGGAAATCGACTACAAACTTCTTCAGATGGAGCTCCACAACAGAAAGCAGAGACTGTTATTCTACGGAATTGATCCCCGCCCCAGAGAAGACGTATACGCCACTGTCGCCGAAGCCAGCGCCAAGCTCCTATAGATTCCAGAAGAGGAAGCCACAGCGATCCCGATCATCAATGCCCATCATCTTCCTCGGAAATCTTCCCAGGTCGCCAACATTGCAACCGACAGCCGTCCCGACCCAATAATCGTCAGATATGCGAAAATGAGCGATCGCGACGAGATTCTTCATGCCTTCGAGCATCGACCCACAACCGAATGAAAGCCGCTCCAATCCCCAGCAAACTGGGCTTCGAGTCACCGTCAGAACGGACCTCCCGCCATCTATGAAACGTGAGCGGGGTTACCTCGCCCACATCTCATACAATCTACGAGCCAACGATCGAGGTCTCAAACCCCGAATCAAGATCCTCGGAGCTCAAGTTGTTCTTCAATCCAAGAAGCCATCCGAATCGGGATCAACTTGGACAACGTGCACCAATTAAGCAATGAAACAACTGATCGGTTGGCTGACGATTCATTGTTATCACATATGAAGGTAATTCCCTTCACTAAAACATGTTATAATTGCATAATTTATAGTTTTTTACATGTTTCTCTTCCCTGGAAGATCCATCTAGAAAGGTCATTATTTTGATTCTCCTCACTACACGTTTTTTCTACCCACAAAGAATTACAATAGATAAAAAGCCTGATTTTTTTTTCTCATTGACCTCCACGAAATAGGGCAATTGAGTCATAAGCATGTTTATGCACAGCGAAATCTCAAATGCACTCTAATATACAATTTCATTTCAAGTCTGGAAAAAAAAATCAAAGTGCTTACATACAGGCCAAACGTTGGCTTCACAGTGCCATGTATTCATTCATCCGTTCAGGAAGCTATCCACAACAATTTACCCTCAAAACTGTCAGCAATTCTGTCTATTAAACCAAGGAGGTTTTATACATGGAGTTCCAACTGGCTGTAATTATTCAAACACTTGTCAGATTTCTATTGATGTACAAAAGAATTCCACAGGTGTACTTGTGCCTTTGATGATCGATGTTCCAAGCCGCCGTCTTGCCGAGCAATCTGAAGATTCATTTTGAACGTTATCATAATGTTGATCTTATTTTGCTTATTTGTTTATCAAATAAAATGAAATTTCTCTTAATAATAAAGCATGAAAAACAAAAGTCAATTCCAATCAGAAATTTGCGCATAAGTGTTAATCAGAGCTGTATTATGTGAAAATGTTTAAAACTGTACCATCCTGGAAAGCTGGTTTTATCACTTTTCGACTTAATTTCCCCAAATGCAACTAATATGTAATAATCTTCAAGTATAATTCTTTATTGATAGATATATCAGATTAGTGCCCGCATATGCCCAGTCGAGTACGACCCCGTTTACAGTGCGAGGCTCGGCCGCGGCTCGGCCGCGGCCGAGTCCAGCCCCGCTTCAGTGTAAACGCGCAAAAGGCCAAATGCGAGGCCAAAATTGGCCTCGCATTTGGCCTCGCTCTGGAGGTGGTCTCGGCCGCGGCTCGGCCGCGGCCGAGCCCGGCCTTTTCTTGGTGTAAACGCAAACTGGGACAAATGCGCGGCCAATTGCGCGGCCAGTTTTAGTCTGGCTTCCAAACCCTCTGCCTGTATCTTTCGCTGTTCAGGATATTAACCCCCTCAACGTCGAAAACTAGTATATATTAAGGTGGTTTTGTTCTTCAAAGGATTTTTGTCCTTCGGCATAGGCCTTTGCCCGAACGGCGACTTCGTCGCCACAGAATTCAGTTGGCAAAGGGTCTGAAAACCAGACAATACCAAATTGCGTTTGTTTACAAGCAGAGCGCCACTACGACAAAATATTGAAAGGTTTGAATTAAAAGCGCGGCCGAGCCCAGCAGTGTAAACGGACAAAATTGCGAGGCTCGGCCGCGCAATTGAGGTCGGGCTCGGCCGCGGCCGAGCCGCGGCCGAGCCCGGCCCCGCACTGTAAACGGGGTCTACTTTTCACCTTCATTTCAGCATTTTTTCCTCAATTTCTGTTCGCGCATCCTCGTGTCTGTACCACCTACCTTTTATAAGAAGGGATAGCGAAAAGTAATTACCATCACAAAGACATATCTTTCTTTGAAAGTGGCTGGTGATTATGCAATGAGACACGAGTCAAATGTTTTCGTATCGGCACGGCAGATCCTGTTTGGCACATGCTTCAAATATTTTGAGCGGCGGCTTCGAACATAGATCAAAGGGAATAACTCTGTTGTTACTCCATCTCTTCAACCTCCTTGATTAAACCAACAGACTTCATTCTTTCAAAGGCCAATTCTTTCACAATGCCGTGAAATCGCAGGTGAATGGACCCAAACTGTTAAGCTACTAATGTCTATCTGTGACAGAAGTGAAGTCCTTCTCACCTGTTCTCATGTTTTATCTTCGTCAATCAATACTATTTGTCACCATACGTCAGTGAACTTCCCTCATGTGATGCAACCCGTCCAACGATAAAAAAAAGTCTTTATATAACCTACATGTATGTAATGTTTTCGTCTTATATCTTTTGTGTTACACATTCTACCTATGGCAAGCCGTTCGGGTCATTGCGTCAGGTAGCTACACGTACCTCGAAACACCTACGCGTGCCTGACCACACGTAACGCGTGGGTACACGTCACGTTACGTGTACCCACACGTCACGTAACGTGTGCTTAAGCACGCGTAACGCGACGCGTGGGTACACGTTACGCGACGTGTACCCTGGCGTAACGCGTGGTTGTACCTGGCGCTACACGTAGTCCACCACGCGTTACGCGTGGGGTAGGCACACGTAACGTCAGGTTGACTACACGTAGTCAAGTGTACACGACGCCACGCCAGGCTCCTGAAAAATTAGCCTTGTTTCAGGATATGTTTTTGTTTTTATCTGCTATAGTCGATCCGTGTCTAAATATTTTTAATGAGCTGAGATATCTTGTGTAGGGGAAAAATACGTGTCTAAATGATTTTGATGAGCTGAGATATCTTGTGTAGGGGAAGAATATCTAAGTTACGGAATTATGATTTCATTATTTCATTTGGAATGAGTGTTTTGTTTTTTTTTACTTTGTGTCTGCTAAAATGAAATCGATACTTTTTAGTGTAGTCTGTTGACTTTTAATGAATAGGCCTATGGCGTTGATTTCACGGATTATGATTTTTGTGATTGTTTCTTATTTTTTCTTATGTTATATATCCTATATGTGTAGGCATTTGTTTCATGTTACTTTCATTTGGTTTTACCGCTTCTTCAGTATACTGTTCTTCAGTATTACTTTGCTCTGATCATTACAGTACCTGTACAGTATTTGGTCCACATAATAGTGATGAACATAGATGCCAGTTACGTTATTGTTTAATTTAGGTCGTTGGCTGAGCAATTAAATTCTTCCTTTTCAACCACAACTGGAAACTGATTATTTGAGGAGAAAATGAAACAAGCGGAGAGGGTCAGTTTAGCCACAGAGAGAGAAAAAAAAAAACAGGAAAAAGAAAGGGAGAGGGAGATCGGAAAGGAGAGGAGAGGAGAGAAGAGAGCTTGTGGAGCAGAAAAAGGCAGAGAAAATTTGAGCTGCTAAACACTGATGGACACAGTCACTCACACCTTACATACACACATAAACACACACACACACACGCACAAACGATCACATACATACAATTCAGTTTTTTCTATAACTTTATTACTACTTTCACTTTTAACTTGTGGATCTATGGAATATGGAATTTATCAGAATAATTTGCCAGTTTCCAAAGATTCCCCCTTTTATCTACCTTGCTCTTTATCACAATCACAAGCATCAGATAACCATCATCTGTCATTCATGCAATCATTTCGGCTCACAACAACAAAACAATTGTTTTCCCATCAAATTTTACAATTTTTTGTTTTGAGAATCATATTTTCAATGAAATCACAATTTTAATTATGTAATGCACATATCAATAAAATACAGTAATGCAATTGCCGCCATGGTCCATATACTCATGCCACTTCTAGTATGTACCAATGAACATGCTTCTGATTCTTGGTCCAATTTCAGTTATATGTATTACAGTGTGTACTTGAAATGTTGGTTTTGTTGCAATAACCTAATACAAGGCTGAACATTATCCTTGGTCTAGGGACAACAGTAAGAGATGAACGGGTCACTGAAAATTTGTGAACATTTCCATTGTTCCTATATGTCTTCCTTGCCTAGAAAATGGAAGAAGATCTCACGGCTCACTAATTGCATGTATTTGAGCTATCGTCACGTGATGGCAGATCACCATTACTCTTCACAGCTATTGAAAGTTATTTCTAAATTGCTTTGTTACAGTCATTGTGTGCATATCGCAGTCTGTAAACAGTGAAGGATAAACATATCACTCAAGGAACCTGGCATACCATTGCATTGTTCCCCAAAATCATCCAATTGGAAACAATGAAAACAAACATATTTTGAGAATGAAAGTATTCATTAGCACCACCAAACAAAATCTGGTGAAATTTAGTCACAGCTCTTAACCTTGCGACAAATGTCCATATCTGCGACAACTTTTACTCATTAATCAAACTGCTATACTTCTGCATTGAAAATCTTTTTACTAGTATTTGTGCAGTGGTTGTTTACTTTTCTTTTAAAGTTTGAATGTATCCGACATAAGCTATCTATATACACACACACATATATACATATATATATTATATATATATATATATATATATATATATATATATATATATAATATATATATGTACACGAAATATAGATATGCAGTGTCGGATCTAGGGGGGCGCAAATGGCCCACACCACCCCCCTCCTTTATTTTAGGTTAAAAACAAAAGATATAAAAAGAAAAAAAATGAAATGAAACCTGGAAGTGGCACCAGGAATATTAGTTGCCCCCCCCCCCCCTTTACAGAATTTCTGGATCCACCCCTGATATGTATATTGACACATACATACACGCACATATACTAGTAAACATTCTTATTCACATAATATGTCATTTGTTATCTGTGGCTTTCACAATGTAAAAAACACTTTCACGGTCTGCATATTTGATGCGGTCACACCATTAATCATAAAAGCACATGATTTCATATACTATATGAGAAATGCGTTATGCCCCACTAAAATCTACTTGTTGCAAAACAATCATCTTGTCCTTTTCATACTGAATGCTTGTATACATTTTACACTGTAGACCAAGAACAAAGCTCCGTGCACAATCACCATTTTATACACCGTCCCTTTAGTTAATGCTCTCAAAGTGAAAGAAATTGTCAGTTTTGAGTTATGTTAAAGAGTAAATTCCAGAATGAAAGCACATTGTAAATTTGAAAAGGCAGATATTGAAAATGCATGCCTTGCTGAGTTTTGAAGAGCCAGTCATCTTATCTTACTCCTCAGAGATAACATGAAAGAGTTGTTTAATGTGAAATAGCAGAGCATGTGAATAAGTGCTAAAAATTTATTTGCAATACCTCTAGGACAGTTGGAATTTCAGAACTGCAGTACACGATTTCAGTTGCAGAGACCAACAAAAACAACAACAACAACAGAAATCGATATTGACCTGCTATTGTGATGAGTTGCATGGTCAGATTATTCAATATAAGGAGCCATTACTGTCACTAAACGCTCAAGAAATGTTGAAACTAAGGCTCCCATTTCTGTGCATCAAGATGCCGTGGACATAGGGCACGGTTAAGTGATGAGATCATTTCTTGCCACAGAAATGAACAAAGCATGGCTCTGTAACATATATTCTATGTGGATGCTCCACACCAGTGCTTGACTAATGGCTTAACCACACAAAGAATGACATTGTGCCTCATCATCTGTGTACTGTACAAAGAATGAGCTCTTCCAGAAGGGAAATATCCACAAGTTTCTAATTGAAATCATAGTCAAGCACCAATACTTCGATGAGTTGTGATGAATTTGTGAGTGTTGCAGCCTCTGACCACTGTCTGCTCATGACTTTCTTCCCTTGCTTGCAGAGAGTGATGACCCCGGCAGCCTGATGAAATGTAGAAAGATTACTGCCTTCTTTTATCTCCACTGACTGTCGACAGCGAGCTACTCATCCTTTGCGTACTTAAATAGTACCACCTTCCAACTTCAAGCTTGCCGAGTATGATGATTGAGTCAACTGAGTTATACCTTCATAAGAGACAAGAAATTTCAGAAAAAGAAAGTGGACAAAGAAAATGAGATTATACTTCACACATAAAACATCTCCCAAGAATCTAACACGTGTCTTGTGTTAAGATATATGCACTGAGATCTTAACCTCCCCATATTAAAGAAAACAAACAAACAAACAAACAAACAAACAGGAAGATTTGACATAGCAAACACGAAGACTCTTGTGAAGGCCTATTTCATGCATTACAATACGCCAAAAGACATCTGAATTATGTAGACTGCTGTAGTCGATCATTATCAGAAAATGAAGAAAATTTCCATTTTTTAAGGAAAGTGAGACTTAATATGAGATGATGTCTGACCTCTTTATACACAGAATATGAAATTTTAAAAAAATGTCCTTTCAATGGAGTGAATTATTATCTATAATCAAACTGCATTGCAAAATTCCTGCCTATGAACTGCCATAAAGTTTTATGTTCTCATCATTATGTTATGCATTATTATTCTTATGTATTGTAAATATGTCTGTGCAGCTCTGAATTCATTTGTAGACACGTGTGCATTTCTGCCACCATATATCTGTAATTAATATTTGCTTACCAATACCTATTGTGAGAATACCAATTGGGAAGTAAAAATCGGCATACACATGTTCTTGTGAGTTTGTTTGTGTGTGAATTCATTAAGATTGTGTGATACATTTCTATTAAGCGTTGTACAATCATTCAATCATATTTCAACAGTTTAATGTATATGGCTTTCACAATATCTTACGATCAATAATAAACAATTACTAAGTGGCTAAATTCTTGTATGCAAGACATGTCCAGTGCTCCAATAACATAATGTTGATATCAGTGCAAGTTTTTTATTTCTTAATTGGTTAAGACACCAATAGCTGCTTTTAAGAAAATAATAATTTCAAATGTCAAACTGACACTAGCTGGTGTTCTTGCATGACATACACAAGAACCCAGAATATGATATAAAGCATTGCTTTTAACCCTCACTATAAACCTGTCGAGGAGGGGGCTGGAAGGTCCCCCTCGGCATTCCTAGCAATGTCGTCTTCGCAGAAAAACTATGGCTGTGATGTTTCACAACTTCTTCATTTCAAGTGTCTGCCGCATTCTCCCTATAGAGACCAAATTTTAGACACCCAGGAGGAAATTGCATATAAAATATATGTACATGCATGTCAGACCAAGATATGCTCGAAAACGTGGTACAGTTGCAATGAAATTTGTGCTTTCAGTCAAATTTCACAAGAGCATGATTATTTTTTCTTTTCTTGATTAAAATCAATGAATAACATCTTTTCATGCTCCGAATACTGTCAACTACAAATTGCAATCGCACTGTTGAGATCTGGAAGGGGGAGGG
The DNA here is from genome assembly GCA_033980235.1 of Diadema setosum. NCBI lineage: Eukaryota > Metazoa > Echinodermata > Echinoidea > Diadematoida > Diadematidae > Diadema > Diadema setosum. The sequence goes on along the minus strand of CM067077.1, from coordinate 33,536,181 downwards.
GGCCTGGGAGGAGCCTAACTAAGATTACCTCCATCCCTCCCTTCCCCCTCTTTTATCTTCCTAAACAGTTGAGGTTAATACAATGATAGTAGTTTGGATGAGTTCACGTACTCAGTGAAACACTCACCACATAACTCCATGTTTTTCCAGCTACAGAAGAGCAAAATGCATGTCAAGGAGATTGGCACTGTCTTGTTGCAGCGTAGCTTGGCAATGGGTGGACTGATAGTCTCCCTCTTAATGTCGATCAATTCCCCAGCTGATGCATTTCTTCAGCTAATTCATGGTAATAAACACAAGAGTCAACCTTTCATAACTTGATTGTACAGTGGCAGGTGACAGATCAACCCCCTCCCCCCCCCCCCCCCCCACAGCAACAACAAATAAAATACTAAACCCAGGACAATGAAATTCCCTGAAAGTATGAAATAGTCAACATCCCCAAGCATCTATGACTTGAAGGCCTGAAATTCATCAAACAAATCATATTTGTAGGGGTTTTAGTGCACTCACGCACTCAATAAAGGAGTCTGAACATGAAAAGGAGCCTGAAGATGTAGTAATGTCTCAACCTCATTCACACACTATGATTCATTACTGTCAAGAATATCATTTTAAACGAGGTAAGTTGATATTCAGTAAACATCACATCACAAAATGTCTGCGTATGAACTTTCATAAAGTTCATATGCTGATTCATTCCACACAATGCATGTGCATGAGTACATGAGAATGTAATGTGCATTTCATTCTCATGTACTGCAACTATGCCTTAAACCCATTTAAACTGCGCACATGAAATCTGTAAACATGTGTGCATTTCTGTCACCAGATTTGCAAATTGATATTTGCTTAATTCATGCCTACTGCGAGATTACCAACTGGAAAGTGAAAACTTAATGTAGGCATATACTTGTGTATTCCTTATTATTTCTTATATTTTAATTTATTATTATTCCTACAACATAAAGTTTTGACTGAATCCTTACACAAGTCACAAACAATACTGAGTGGCTAACTCTCCCACACAAGACAAATCTCATGGTGTAACAACCTACAGTTGACATTTCCAGGGAGGTGGGACTCAGTATTGCAGACTTGGCTTTTGATCCATTTCTTAAAGGCACCAAAAGGTGCTAAAAAAAAAGAAATAAAAAAAATTATCTCAAATGTTAAACTGATTCTTACACTGTAGCTGTTTGCTCTGAACAGAAACATCCTCCCATATTCCATGTACAAGAACCCTGAACCTCGTAAAAATACAGTTTTACCTACTGTATAACTTCATTAGAAATTGTGATTCATAATACATTATAGCGGTTGATGTACTTGATGATATACTCACCACTAAGCTATCACTTGCTTTTCCAGATTTTAATGAGCAAAACACACATCGGTAAGATTGGCACTGTCTGGGTGAAGCATGGACTGACAGTCTTCCTCTCAATTCATGTCAATACAGTCCCAGTCACTTCTTGAGCTACATCATGGTGATAAGACACAACAGTAACTTTGATAATTTGATTGTACACAACTTCAGGACAGTGGTAAATGGCAGATGACAACCCTTTGCCCCCCCCCCCCCCAAAAAAAAAAAAAAAAAACAACAACAACAACAACAACAACAATCACTGTGGAAACTGAAATTCAATGAAAATATGAAAAAGTCAAGATCCTCAGACAGCAATAACTTGACGTCCAAAAAATTCATCAAGGCAAAGGATTTTGAGGAGTTAAGTGATTTAGAATAAGGGTAAAAGATCTAGATTAACCTTACAAAGTAGCATTCAAGGTTTATTGGCTTTGACTTGTGCCCACTGACTTAAGGATCACACACTACTCAGTCAACCTGAATGAAAAAGAAAAGCTTGTTTACTTGCCCATAACCGTCTATGATCACCTGTCATATGACATTTTTGTGTGAGTGGGAGAGGGTTGTGGGGAGAAGGAATGATCACATATTGTTTTGTTACGAGAAATAGGAATGGGAAAGTGAAATATGATGACCAAGAGGAGTATGATATTAGTTACTGACCAATGATAAACGTCCAATTGGGACACACATACATAATACCTCTACATTCATATCCACATTAGATATTCTGCAGACACAACATACTGTTTATAGTTTAAGAACTGATTCAGTCAGCAAAGTGAAGAAAAATAAAACATGTTACATATATGCCACCTGACAGAAATTTGAACACCTCAAGATCAAATTTCCTCATCTTTGAGTAAATGCAGTTCACTGTATATTTTAATTTTTTGATTTTTCCTTTTTAATGGCATACATATTGGCAATGCACTAATAACTGTTGTCAGCCCAAGATATCATTATATTTATCTTATCTTTTCTGAAATGATATACTGCTGCTATGGTCCAGGCTGACATCACAATCTTTCTTTGACTTTATTACAGCAAAGTGGTTCCCAACCCTTTCTACTGTATTGAATTTAACTTCACATTTTTTTAATGTGATCATACACAGCCATGTCGCTGTAAATGAAGTTGCGATGCCATATGCTTTACATTTTTGCACGGCGTCTGTTCAAGCTAGTGATCAGTAAAATAAGTCTAGGAAGATTACAGTACTTATCAATAGATATTCTTTGCCTAAGAATTCAAAACATAAGTGAACTGGGGGGGGGGGGGAAGTAACATGCCCCATGTGCATTGTATGTCATTATGTGAAGATAAGCAATGTGTGAAGAATTAAAAAAAAAAGCAAAATATTATGCCTTTGCTAGTATGCTGGGGAAATACTCCATGTCTATCAGTTGATAAGTAAATTGTTCTGCTGTTCCAAGAATCCCCAACGTACTGATCAACATACCTATATCATACATATTTACACATATATGCATGGATTCCATGATCATGGAAATTACCAAAAAAGAAAAAAATAATCACAGAATGACTATCCCAATGACCTGTCAATTTTCCATGTCCAACCATAGATGGCCAACATAATCTGTACCGGTGCCTCTGTTCCTTTTCATCATTGTTTGGCCTTGCATTGACTATAATTTTCAAGTCTCACCTTAATATGCACTTTACAAATTTGATAATTTTGAGAATTATGAGGGTAAATACTAGGTATAGATTCTACTGTACTGTCTAATTTGTCTTTTGCATACTGTCGTACGTCAAACATGTAGATCTAACGTTACATTGTATTACACTTGCTGAAAATAGAATAACAATATTTAGGCCTATTCCTACTTGTTCACAATAAGTAGGTCTAGGTCTATTTATATAGGAGCCTACTACAGTACTAGTACAAAATAAGGCGCTGATGTAGTTTGGTTCTGTGTAATTATTGAGATTTGGTCATGGATACGACGGTACATCATCAGCGCCTATACCTATACACAACCCACAAGGCCACATATCCATTCATGGCAATCACGACGGGCGTGCTCCCCCAGAGCTTCGGCGGGCTACACAGTCAGGAAAAGTGAAAGTACAGGGCTGGAAGACGGACAAGTCGAGTAATTTTGGAGTGCATTTTCTAATCGTGTACCTACAGTTTTCGTATTAACTGCAATTCTGTATGACATGAGACACATTAGTGTGGTAGACCAATAGTTTGTATTGCTATTAATCAATATCATGGGCGAAAAATAATCAAATGAACTTACTGTCACAGAAGGGTGCAATATCGAGTACACTCAGAGTAGATCCGTTACTTCGCAATTCGTGCGGTACAATCCTGCCATACGTCTGTCTGTAGTTACGTTATACGTGTCTTCAATCGGCAGTCTAGTCCGCCACAGCCAACGTTAGCTTATTTCATATGAAAGGTAATTTGTCAATGGTGATAAAAATGATAATAAGGCACGATTTGTAAGAATGATAGATAAAAGATTATGATAATGTACTGTTGTCTGTAGACTGACTACTAAAGTATAGACCTGTATTACAATTTTCATTTTTATTATTTTTTAAAAGGCTATAAGCCTTACGCACGGCTAACTTTCCAGTAGCTTGGCGTGGCGTCGTGTACACTTAACTACGTGTAGTTAACCTGACGTTACGTGTATGGCAAGCCGTTCGGGTCATTGCGTCAGGTAGCTACACGTTATGGCAAGCCGTTCGGGTCATTGCGTCAGGTAGCTACACGTACCTCGAAACACCTACGCGTGCCTGATCACACGTAACGCGTGGGTACACGTCACGTTACGTGTACCCACACGTCACGTAACGTGTGCTTAAGCACGCGTAACGCGACGCGTGGGTACACGTTACGCGACGTGTACCCTGGCGTAACGCGTGGTTGTACCTGGCGCTACACGTAGTCCACCACGCGTTACGCGTGGGGTAGGCACACGTAACGTCAGGTTGACTACACGTAGTCAAGTGTACACGACGCCACGCCAGGCTCCTGAAATATTAGCCTTGTTTCAGGATATGTTTTTGTTTTTTTAATCTGCTATAGTCGATCCGTGTCTAAATATTTTTAATGAGCTGAGATATCTTGTGTAGGGGAAAAATACGTGTCTAAATAATTTTGATGAGCTGAGATATCTTGTGTAGGGGAAGAATATCTAAGTTACGGAATTATGATTTCATTATTTCATTTGGAATGAGAGTGTTTTGTTTTTTTTACTTTGTGTCTGCTAAAATGAAATCGATACTTTTTAGTGTAGTCTGTTGACTTTTAATGAATAGGCCTATGGCGTTGATTTCACGGATTATGATTTTTGTGATTGTTTCTTATTTTTTCTTATGTTATATATCCTCTATGTGTAGGCATTTGTTTCATGTTACTTTCATTTGTTTTTACCGCTTCTTCAGTATACTGTTCTTCAGTATTACTTTGCACTGATCATTACAGTACCTGTACAGTATTTGGTCCACATAATAGTGATGAACATAGATGCCAGTTACGTTATTGTTTAATTTAGGTCGTTGGCTGAGCAATTAAATTCTTCCTTTTCAACCACAATTCGAAACTGATTGTTTGAGGAGAAAATGAAACAAGCGGAGAGGGTCAGTTTAGCCACAGAGAGAGAGAGAAAAAAACAGGAAAAAGAAAGGGAGAGGGAGATCGGAAAGGAGAGGAGAGGAGAGAAGAGAGCTTGTGGAGCAGAAAAAGGCAGAGAAAATTTGAGCTGCTAAACACTGATGGACACAGTCACTCACACCTTACATACAAACATAAACACACACACACGCACAAACGATCACATACATACAATTCAGTTTTTTCTATAACTTTATTACTACTTTCACTTTTAACTTGTGGATCTATGGAATATGGAATTTATCAGAATAATTTGCCAGTTTCCAAAGATTCCCCCTTTTATCTACCTTGCTCTTTATCACAATCACAAGCATCAGATAACCATCATCTGTCATTCATGCAATCATTTCGGCTCACAACAACAAAACAATTGTTTTCCCATCAAATTTTACAATTTTTTGTTTTGAGAATCATATTTTCAATGAAATCACAATTTTAATTATGTAATGCACATATCAATAAAATACAGTAATGCAATTGCCGCCATGGTCCATATACTCATGCCACTTCTAGTATGTACCAATGAACATGCTTCTGATTCTTGGTCCAATTTCAGTTATATGTATTACAGTGTGTACTTGAAATGTTGGTTTTGTTGCAATAACCTAATACAAGGCTGAACATTATCCTTGGTCTAGGGACAACAGTAAGAGATGAACGGGTCACTGAAAATTTGTGAGCATTTCCATTGTTCCTATATGTCTTCCTTGCCTAGAAAATGGAAGAAGATCTCACGGCTCACTAATTGCATGTATTTGAGCTATCGTCACGTGATGGCAGATCACCATTACTCTTCACAGCTATTGAAAGTTATTTCTAAATTGCTTTGTTACAGTCATTGTGTGCATATCGCAGTCTGTAAACAGTGAAGGAAAAACATATCACTCAAGGAACCTGGCATACCATTGCATTGTTCCCCAAAATCATCCAATTGGAAACAATGAAAACAAACATATTTTGAGAATGAAAGTATTCATTAGCACCACCAAACAAAATCTGGTGAAATTTAGTCACAGCTCTTAACCTCGCGACAAATGTCCATATCTGCGACAACTTTTACTCATTAATCAAACTGCTACACTTCTGCATTGAAAATCTTTTTACTAGTATTTGTGCAGTGGTTGTTTACTTTTCTTTTAAAGTTTGAATGTATCCGACATAAGCTATCTATATACACACACACACACATATACATATATATATATATATATATATATATATATATATATATATATGTACACGAAATATAGATATGCAGTGGCGGATCTAGGGGGGCGCAAATGGCCCACACCACCCCCCCCCCTTTATTTTAGGTTAAAAACAAAAGATATAAAAAGAAAAAAAAATGAAATGAAACCTGGAAGTGGCACCAGGAATATTAGTTGCCCCCCCCCCCCCCTTTACAGAATTTCTGGATCCACCCCTGATATGTATATTGACACATACATACACGCCCATATACTAGTAAACATTCTTATTCACATATGTCATTTGTTATCTGTGGCTTTCACCATGTAAAAAACACTTTCACGGTCTGCATATTTGATGCGGTCACACCATTAATCATAAAAGCACATGATTTCATATACTATATGAGAAATGCGTTATGCCCCACTAAAATCTACTTGTTGCAAAACAATCATCTTGTCCTTTTCATACTGAATGCTTGTATACATTTTACACTGTAGACCAAGAACAAAGCTCCGTGCACAATCACCATTTTATACACCGTCCCTTTAGTTAATGCTCTCAAAGTGAAAGAAATTGTCAGTTTTGAGTTATGTTAAAGAGTAATTTCCAGAATGAAAGCACATTGTAAATTTGAAAAGGCAGATATTGAAAATGCATGCCTTGCTGAGTTTTGAAGAGCCAGTCATCTTATCTTACTCCTCAGAGATAACATGAAAGAGTTGTTTAATGTAAAATAGCAGAGCATGTGAATAAGTGCTAAAAATGAGATTATTTGCAATACCTCTAGGACAGTTGGAATTTCAGAACTGCAGTATACGATTTCAGTTGCAGAGACCAACAACAACAACAACAACAACAACAGAAATCGATATTGACCTGCTATTGTGATGAGTTGCATGGTCAGATTATTCAATATAAGGAGCCATTACTGTCACTAAACTCTCAAGAAATGTTGAAACTAAGGCTCCCATTTCTGTGCATCAAGATGCCGTGGACATAGGGCACGGTTAAGTGATGAGATCATTTCTTGCCACAGAAATGAACAAAGCATGGCTATGTAACATATATTCTATGTGGATGCTCCACACCAGTGCTTGACTACTGGCTTAACCACACAAAGAATGACATTGTGCCTCATCATCTGTGTACTGTACAAAGAATGAGCTCTTCCAGAAGGGAAATATCCACAAGTTTCTAATTGTGACCGTGCACCTCAAAACGAACATAAAGTCGCACACACTGATTTTGCGTGAGGACTGAAAATAAGTGAAATGGGTCAACCTGGCCAAACTTGACTTTTTCATATTTTCTGAAAGAGCGGGTCTTCTTTTACATTATGCTAAAATTTGGTATCATAAAACGGGCAGGAAAGTGTCTTTTTTTAGCAGTTTATCTCGAACATTTTTGGTAGAATAGTGTGATTAGGTGTGTCTTCAGAATCCCTTTTTCATTTCTGAAAAACCTTGTCCACACTCTTCACTTTCAACTCTAATAACTTTTGAAAGGATAGGGCTACTGCTTTGAAAGTTGGCATTAATTATGGACAAAATGTGTTAATGAGGCATGCTTAATTTCAGTTTAATCTGATAATTCCTTCATTGTTGTTACTCTGGTGGTTTACTTCCTGTCTTTTGTCCCATTCATTGCACAGCCAGTACGGCTTGGTAAAGATTAACCGCTTGAATAGACACTGTACTTCAGAGCCTCTTTTCTCACTTCACACTTTTCCTGAGTTTGTGCTTTATTTCCAATATTTAGGTATGTTAGGAGAGTCCATTTGATTTGAGTTATACATCATTTTAAAGCTTAAAGTCTGCTCTTTCAGAATATGGTCTTAATTAAAAATTGATGTCTGGCGACTTTTTGTTTGTTTTGAGGTGCAGTGTCACAATTGAAATCATAGTCAAGCACCAATACTTTGATGAGTTGTGATGAATTTGTGAGTGTTGCAGCCTGTGACCACCGTCTGCTCATGACTTTCTTCCCTTGCTTGCAGAGAGTGATGACCCCGGCAGCCTGATGAAATGTGCTCAGAAAGATTACTGCCTTCTTTTATCTCCACTGACTGTCGACAGCGAGCTACTCATCCTTTGCGTGCTTAAATAGTACCACCTTCCAACTTCAAGCTTGGCGAGTATGATGATTGAGTCAACTGAGTTATACCTTCATAAGAGACAAGAAATTTCAGAAAAAGAAAGTGGACAAAGAAAATGAGATTATACTTCACACATAAAACGTCTCCCGAGAATCTAACATGTGTCTTGTGTTAAGATATATGCACTGAGATGTTAACCTCCCCATATTAAAGAAAACAAACAAACAAACAAACAGGAAGATTTGACATAGCAAACATGAAGACTCTTGTGAAGGCCTATTTCATGCATTACAATACGCCAAAAGACATCTGAATTATGTAGACTGCTGTAGTCGATCATTATCAGAAAATGAAGAAAATTTCCATTTTTTAAGGAAAGTGAGACTTAATATGAGATGATGTCTGACCTCTTTATACACAGAATATGAAATTTAAAAAAAATGTCCTTTCAATGGAGTGAATTATTATCTATAATCAAACTGCATTGCAAAATTCCTGCCTATGAACTGCCATAAAGTTTTATGTTCTCATCATTATGTTATGCATTATTATTCTTATGTATTGTAAATATGTCTGTGCAGCTCTGCATTCATTTGTAGACACGTGTGCATTTCTGCTACCATATATCTGTAATTAATATTTGCTTACCAATACCTATTGTGAGAATACCAATTGGGAAGTAAAAATCGGCATACACATGTTCTTGTGAGTTTGTTTGTGTGTGAATTCATTAAAATTGTGTGATACATTTCTATCAAGCGTTGTACAATCATTCAATCATATTTCAACAGTTTAATGTATATGGCTTTCACAATATCTTACGATCAATAATAAACAATTACTAAGTGGTCAAATTCTTGTATGCAAGACATGTCCAGTGCTCCAATAACATAATGTTGATATCAGTGCAAGTTTTTTATTTCTTAATTGGTTAAGACACCAATAGCTGCTTTTTAAAAAAAAAATAATAATTTCAAATGTCAAACTGACACTAGCTGGTGTTCTTGCATGACATACACAAGAACCCAGAATATGATATAAAGCATTGCTTTTAACCCTCACTATAAGCTGTCGAGGAGGGGGCTGGAAGGTCCTCCTCGGCATTCCTAGCAATGTCGTCTTCGCAGAAAAACTATGGCTGTGATGTTTCACAACTTCTTCATTTCAAGTGTCTGCCGCATTCTCCCTATAGAGACCAAATTTTAGACACCCAGGAGGAAATTGCATATAAAATATATGTACATGCATGTCAGACCAAGATATGGTCGAAAACGTGGTACAGTTGCAATGAAATTTGTGCTTTCAGGCAAATTTCACAACAGCATGATTATTTTTTCTTTTCTTGATTAAAATCAATGAATAACATCTTTTCATGCTCCTAATACTGTCAACTACAAATTGCAATCGCACTGTTGAGATCTGGAAGGGGGAGGGGGCCTGGGAGGAGCCTAACTAAGATTACCTCCACCCCTCTCTTCCCCCTCTTTTATCTTCCTAAACAGTGGAGGTTAATACAATGATAGTAGTTTGGATGAGTTCACGTACTCAGTGAAACACTCACCACATAACTCCTTGTTTTTCCAGCTACAGAAGAGCAAAATGCATGTCAAGGAGATTGGCACTGTCTTGTTGCAGCGTAGCTTGGCAATGGGTGGACTGATAGTCTCCCTCTTAATGTCGATCAATTCCCCAGCTGATGCATTTCTTCAGCTAATTCATGGTAATAAACACAAGAGTCAACCTTTCATAACTTGATTGTACAGTGGCAGGTGACAGATCAACCCCCTCCCCCCCCCCCCCCCCCCACAGCAACAACAAATAAAATACTAAACCCAGGACAATGAAATTCCCTGAAAGTATGAAATAGTCAACATCCCCAAGCATCTATGACTTGAAGGCCTGAAATTCATCAAACAAATCATATTTGTAGGGGTTTTATTGCACTCAAGCACTCAATAAAGGAGCCTGAACATGAAAAGGAGCCTGAAGATGTAGTAATGTCTCAACCTCATTCACACACTATGATTCATTACTGTCAAGAATATCATTTTAAACGAGGTAAGTTGATATTCAGTAAACATCACATCACAAAATGTCTGCGTATGAACTTTCATAAAGTTCATATGCTGATTCATTCCACACAATGCATGTGCATGAGTACATGAGAATGTAATGTGCATTTCATTCTCATGTACTGCAACTATGCCTTAAACCCATTTAAACTGCGCACATGAAATCTGTAAACATGTGTGCATTTCTGTCACCAGATTTGCAAATTGATATTTGCTTAATTCATGCCTACTGCGAGATTACCAACTGGAAAGTGAAAACTTAATGTAGGCATATACTTGTGTATTCCTTATTATTTCTTATATTTTAATTTATTATTATTCCTACAACATAAAGTTTTGACTGAATCCTTACACAAGTCACAAACAATACTGAGTGGCTAACTCTCCCACACAAGACAAATCTCATGATGTAACAACCTACAGTTGACATTTCCAGGGAGGTGGGACTCAGTATTGCAGGCTTGGCTTTTGATCCATTTCTTTATTAAAGGCACCAAAAGGTGCTAAAAAAAAAAGAAATAAAAAAATTATCTCAAATGTTAAACTGATTCTTACACTGTAGCTGTTTGCTCTGAACAGAAACATCCTCCCATATTCCATGTACAAGAACCCTGAACCTCGTAAAAATACAGTTTTACCTACTGTATAACTTCATTAGAAATTGTGATTCATAATACATTATAGCGGTTGATGTACTTGATGATATACTCACCACTAAGCTATCACTTGCTTTTCCAGATTTTAATGAGCAAAACACACATCGGTAAGATTGGCACTGTCTGGGTGAAGCATGGACTGACAGTCTTCCTCTCAATTCATGTCAATACAGTCCCAGTCACTTCTTGAGCTACATCATGGTGATAAGACACAACAGTAACTTTGATAATTTGATTGTACACAACTTCAGGACAGTGGTAAATGGCAGATGACAACCCTTTGCCCCCCCCCCCCCCAAAAAAAAAAAACAACAACAACAACAACAATCACTGTGGAAACTGAAATTCAATGAAAATATGAAAAAGTCAAGATCCTCAGACAGCAATAACTTGACGTCCAAAAAATTCATCAAGGCAAAGGATTTTGAGGAGTTAAGTGATTTAGAATAAGGGTAAAAGATCTAGATTAACCTTACAAAGTAGCATTCAAGGTTTATTGGCTTTGACTTGTGCCCACTGACTTAAGGATCACACACTACTCAGTCAACCTGAATGAAAAAGAAAAGCTTGTTTACTTGCCCATAACCGTCTATGATCACCTGTCATATGACATTTTTGTGTGAGTGGGAGAGGGTTGTGGGGAGAAGGAATGATCACATATTGTTTTGTTACGAGAAATAGGAATGGGAAAGTGAAATATGATGACCAAGAGGAGTATGATATTAGTTTCTGACCAATGATAAACGTCCAATTGGGACACACATACATAATACCTCTACATTCATATCCACATTAGATATTCTGCAGACACAACATACTGTTTATAGTTTAAGAACTGATTCAGTCAGCAAAGTTAAGAAAAATAAAACATGTTACATATATGCCACCTGACAGAAATTTGAACACCTCAAGATCAAATTTCCTAATCTTTGAGTAAATGCAGTTCACTGTATATTTTAATTTTTTGATTTTTCCTTTTTAATGGCATACATATTGGCAATGCACTAATAACTGTTGTCAGCCCAAGATATCATTATATTTATCTTATCTTTTCTGAAATGATATACTGCTGCTATGGTCCAGGCTGACATCACAATCTTTCTTTGACTTTATTACAGCAAAGTGGTTCCCAACCCTTTCTACTGTATTGAATTTAACTTCACATTTTTTTAATGTGATCATACACAGCCATGTCGCTGTAAATGAAGTTGCGATGCCATATGCTTTACATTTTTGCACGGCGTCTGTTCAAGCTAGTGATCAGTAAAATAAGTCTAGGAAGATTACAGTACTTATCAATAGATATTCTTTGCCTAAGAATTCAAAACATAAGTGAACTGGGGGGGGGGGGGGAAGTAACATGCCCCATGTGCATTGTATGTCATTATGTGAAGATAAGCAATGTGTGAAGAATTAAAAAAAAAAGCAAAATATTATGCCTTTGCTAGTATGCTGGGGATACTCCATGTCTATCAGTTGATAAGTAAATTGTTCTGCTGTTCCAAGAATCCCCAACGTACTGATCAACATACCTATATCATACATATTTACACATATATGCATGGATTCCATGATCATGGAAATTACCAAAAAAGAAAAAAATAATCACAGAATGACTATCCCAATGATCTGTCAATTTTCCATGTCCAACCATAGATGGCCAACATTATCTGTACCGGTGCCTCTGTTCCTTTTCATCATTGTTTGGCCTTGCATTGACTATAATTTTCAAGTCTCACCTTAACATGCACTTTACAAATTTGATAATTTTGAGAATTATGAGGGTAAATACTAGGTATAGATTCTACTGTACTGTCTAATTTGTCTTTTGAATACTGTCGTACGTCAAACATGTAGATCTAACGTTACATTGTATTACACTTGCTGAAAATAGAATAACAATATTTAGGCCTATTCCTACTTGTTCACAATAAGTAGGTCTAGGTCTATTTATATAGGAGCCTACTACAGTACTAGGACAAAATAAGGCGCTGATGTAGTTTGGTTCTGTGTAATTATTGAGATTTGGTCATGGATACGACGGTACATCATCAGCGCCTATACCTATACACAACCCACAAGGCCACATATCCATTCATGGCAATCACGACGGGCGTGCTCCCCCAGAGCTTCGGCGGGCTACACAGTCAGGAAAAGTGAAAGTACAGGGCTGGAAGACGGACAAGTCGAGTAATTTTGGAGTGCATTTTCTAATCGTGTACCTACAGTTTTCGTATTAACTGCAATTCTGTATGACATGAGACACATTAGTGTGGTAGACCAATAGTTTGTATTGCTATTAATCAATATCATGGGCGAAAAATAATCAAACGAACTTACTGTCACAGAAGGGTGCAATATCGAGTACACTCAGAGTAGATCCGTTACTTCGCAATTCGTGCGGTACAATCCTGCCATACGTCTGTCTGCAGTTACGTTATACGTGTCTTCAATCGGCAGTCTAGTCCGCCACAGCCAACGTTAGCTTATTTCATATGAAAGGTAATTTGTCAATGGTGATAAAAATGATAATAAGGCACGATTTGTAAGAATGATAGATAAAAGATTATGATAATGTACATTTGTCTGTAGACTGACTACTAAAGTATAGACCTGTATTACAATTTTCATTTTATTATTTTTTAAAAGGCTATAAGCCTTACGCACGGCTAACTTTCCAGTAGCCTGGCGTGGCGTCGTGTACACTTAACTACGTGTAGTTAACCTGACGTTACGTGTGCCTGCACCTCGCGTAACGCGTGGTGGACTACGTGTAGCGCCAGGTAGAACCACACGTTACGCCAGGGTACACGTCGCGTAACGTGTACCCACACGTCGCGTAACGCGTGCCCACACCACACGTAACGTGTGGTGTGGGTACGCGTAACGCCAGGTCAGGCTTCACTGTGCAAAACCCATAGGCGAGCCCGACCTGGCGTTACGCGTACCCACACCACACGTTACGTGTGGTGTGGGCACGCGTTACGCGACGTGTGGGTACACGTTACGCGACGTGTACCCTGGCGTAACGTGTGGTTGTACCTGGCACTACACGTAGTCCACCACGCGTTACGCGAGGTGTAGGCACACGTAACGTTAAGTTGACTACACGTAGTCAAGTGTACGCTTCGCCACGCCAGGCTCCTGAAAAATTAGCCTTGTTTCAGGACATGTCTTTTTTTTTATTTGCTATAGACTATACGTGTCTAATTATTTTTCATGAGCAGAGATATCCTGTGTAGGTGATGTGATGCGGGAGATTCTGTCTTTGAACCATTTAATTATCTATTATTGTTTCTAATTGGATGATAAAGAAAAAGAAAACATAACTATGGTATGGGTTCCTGGGGGATGTTTCATCAATTTAGTTAGCCTTGACAACTTGTCAGCTCTGACAACTTTCATGAAACGGTACCATGGAGTGGCACGTCTATCATTCAGTATTTTTGGATTGTAATTCACGCACAATAATAATTATAAAGCCGTTTACAAATTCTTCTTCCACAAATATTTGTTGATGAAAATGATAGCATGAAAGTTTTATTCTAAATGCACTGTAGTAATTCAAGTTGTAATACTATTATGTATGCTGCATGTGAGATTATGATTTGCATTCGTTCATTTTTGGGTATATTTTTTTTTTTTAAAAAACAGGCCCAAGAGATTGAAGCCCTTGCAGGTTTTCTACTAGCACTTGGAAAGAACCGAACATTTTCATCAATTCAATCTACATTAATGTACCTGTTAGGGATCCAGCAGAGGTGGGCGCACCGAGCGTGTCCCGCCTCTTTTATTTTGTTTTTGTTAAAACGATAGAAATAAAAAGACAACGTCAGCCAATGGACCCCCCTTTTTATGGAATTCTTGGATCCGCTCCTGTGTACATTGATATCGGCATGTCTACCAAACATGAATCTATCCATCGAAGAAAAACAATGACATATTCTTTATTTTCATTAAGCAGGAATAATATACGATATCGAAGCACAATTCAAAAATGCGATAAATACGAGACATAGATAATGATATCGGTTTTCTTTTGTGTTTCTCTTTCATTTATCTTTTTGAGACCCTGAATCTCAAAACCGACAAAAAGTCACAAGACATGAATTTCTTAGGTTTAGGGCAAATTCTAAAAGAACACACTCTGAGCTTTAAATGATGTATTCAATTCAAATGGACTCTCCTAACTAATCTAACTATTGGAAAGAAATCACACATTGTTGAAAAGTGTGAACTGAGGAAAGAGGATCTGAAGTATACCGGGTGTATTCATGCGCTTTTTAAATCTTCACCAAACAGTATACATAGCTGTGCCGTGTATGGGACAAAAACGTGATCTAAACCACAGGATCAACAGCAACGAAGGGATTATCAGATTAAGCTGAAATAGAGCATGCTCTAGTAACATATTCTGTCCAGGCTATGATGCCAACTTTACAAGCAGTATAGTATTCCTTGTTACTTCAAAGTGAAGAGTGTGTCTAAGAGTTTGGAAGATGATATGGGATTTCCATGCTGAAACATAATATACTGTCTTGATCTCCCTCACTTTACAACAAAAAAGAGGTTGTAGAAAAACTGCTGAAAACACACTTTACCATGCATGTTTAATGACCCCAAACTTATGAGAAATAGTGTATTGAAGAAGAATAGATGTGAAAGACTTCAGATTGATCTGGTTTGCCTGTTTCAGCACTGAATGGTGAAACAGATGAGCGTTTCAGTGAGTCCTGATGTAAAATTAAGGGTTGCGACCTTTTGTTGGTTTTGTGATGCACGGTCACATTTATTTTCTACAAGTAGACAGTACACAATGACTGCAGTGTACCTGCGTCCATTAGGGAAGGCTGAACATAAATGTTTCTTGTTGCATCAAATTTAATATTTTGAATGCCCCTAAACATGACGAAAAATCAGGAAGAAAACAAAATGTCATCAAATATCAAAACAGTCAAAAGTCATGAAAATTACGTGAAGAGACTGCAGGTATAGCAAAGGGTTTCATAAATGGTTTGTGAGTTTGAAGATAGAAAGAAAGCCATACCTACGAAGTGAAATTCATGAAGAAATAATGCAATTTATGGACCACGATAATAATGTCAATTTTGGCAGGTACGGTATAATGGTATAAGTATATTACTATGAAAAAGTGCTTTAATGGCGTCATTAACATAATTCGAATAACATGCACTTTGACAAAGTTCATAAAGTCATACCACATCAATGAATGATGAACTGAGATATAAACAGGTTTTGTTTTTTCCCATGACACATTATGTTCATGAAAATTATTAACGTTGGGGGTATACATACGTCAATTTTTGTCATTGATAGATAAATTTTATTGTCCAATTTGGCCATTAGAGAAAAAAAGGAATAGCGGGTTTGGCTGTATCACAACAGACCGAGGTTTATGGCCATGGGAGACTAATGGTGCTCTGGTAACATTGGTCTTGTCGAGAAGCATCTAGCTGGAATGCATGCAGTATGTGACCTGTGTGTTGTTCTTCATTTTTTCTTTGCAAGAAAGATGTGCAAATACAGATTTCTGTGACCCGATCACCTTTCTCTGTTGTCCTCGGGCCACGGCGAAAATGTAATGTCCAGCCTTGTATGATGCGTTGCACCAGTTTAGAAGAATAAAATAGATAAAGTTGGACCAACAATAGTTAGACTGCAGTTTAAGGATGGGCTCCAGCATGCAACCACTGTCATTTAGCATTATGAACTTTCAGGTAATTATTGCATTACTCTATTCTTAGGACGTGATATGACCACATATTGCATTTCTCAAGTACATTCTCACACATAAACGCTGTCAAGCAAAACTATACATTGTCAGTGTTGAGAGACAAAATTCTTTCGTTTTAGTGTTGTTTGCTGTGAGCGGATGTGATTGCAAAAAAAAAAGAAGAAAAAAAAAACCAGATAGCTACTGATATAATTATGATGCACGGGATTATGGTGATTTATTACATCCCAGTTCGGATAATCTAAGCGTGAGGTATAGATGAGAGGGAGAATTTCGAATACAGGCATATTATTCTGATGAATTCCCCAATTAGTGATTTAATATACCCACAACTGGTGGTGAAAGTATATAGGAATAAAGCAATATGTAAAGTTGTATGTGTATGTCCAGGTCAATAGTGGATGTTGTGCAATTGTCCATGTGTCCAGAATGTGATGTTTTGGAAAGGTTATGCATATCCTATACTGCACTGCCTGTGTCTGGTTCATGGCATAACAGTCCGTATATGCGTACAAAGAGATACGTCTGTGGCCACAAGAGGGTGCTATTCACAAGACGTTACGTTGTATTACTGTATTGTGATCTGCTATATAGTCAGGTTTTACGCATACACATTGTATTCGTATATGGAATCAGTGTGTTAAATTGTGCCCAAAGAATATAAAAACACTCTGATTCCATATACGAATGTAATGTGTAATCTCTCCTGACTAAACTCTTTGGTTGTGCCATCTTGAATAATGCGGTTATGTTAGGCCTATATGCCGAGCTACCGAGTCTCACGCATTCTGCGTGAGACTCAATCACTCAGGGGCAATCTCACAATCTCACGCATGGCACCCATTTTTCTCACGCATCGGGCCAAGTCTGGAACTTGGGCCTATAATAATGAGTAATAATGAGCTCAAAAGATTAAAGTGATAGTTGCAAATGAAGGTATATTTCCCTTTTGTCTTTCAAAATAAGTAAAAAATAGTCACTTACAGGTATGCACCTAGCTGATGAAATTGAAAAAGCTCCCTACCGTGGGACTCGGGCCACAGGGGGGAAAACCCCTCCCACACCCTTGCTCGCGCGCATTAATTCGCATGCCGAGATGCCGATTAATGAATATCTCACTCATAATTTTTTTTTTTTGAACTTGGCATTCCTGCCTAGTGTATGTTTGAGTGCAAGCCTTCTGTCCACACCCTGATCATGGTGTAATAAGCACGAGCCCTTTACATTGTCATGGCCTATATGTCTGATTATCTAGTTTCCCCCTTTCATTCCTGTATGATTTCCGATCCCGATTGTATAGACCGCGAGCATAAGGCCCAAATTCTTACTTTTCATTTAATATTATGTCAGTTTATGTTAATTTCCATCTTTTTACTCACTTCAATAAAGGAACTACAATCACACTGTGATAGCATACGGCTAGTGGTAGGCATTACTTTGTCATATAAAGCAAGGAGGTATATAGGGCCTATAACAAAGAAGACTTGTCATATTTATTGTGCATGGGAATTCAGGAAGCTTTGTAAAGTATGATATTTTTATCAATAAATGTTTGTGGCAGAATTATTTCTCATTTACTTAGAACCGCTCCTGTGTACATTGATATCGGCATGTCTACCAAACATGAATCTGTCCATCGAAGAAAAACAATGACATATTCTCTATTTTCATTAAGCAGGAATGATATACGATATCGAAGCACAATTCAAATGCGATAAATACGAGACATAGATAATGATATCGGTTTTCTTTTGTGTTTCTCTTTCATTTGTCTTTTTGAGACCCTGAATCTCAAAACCGACAAAAAGTCACAAGACATGAATCTCTTAGGTTTAGGGCAGATTCTAAAAGAACACACTCTGAGCTTTAAATGATGTATTCAATTCAAATGGACTCTCCTAACTAATCTAACTATTGGAAAGAAATCACACATTGTTGAAAAGTGTGAACTGAGGAAAGAAGATCTGAAGTAATGGGTGTACTCATGCGCTTTTTAAATCTTCACCAAACAGTATACATAGCTGTGCCGTGGAATGGGACAAAACGGGATCTAAACCACAGGATCAACAACAACGAAGGCATTATCAGGTTAAGCTGAAATAGAGCATGCTCTAGTAACATATTCTGTCCAGGCTATATTGATGCCAACTTTACAAGCAGTAGCATTCCTTGTTACAGTTCAAAGCGAAGAGTGTGTCTAAGGGTTTGGAAGATGCTATGGGATTTCAATGCTGAAACATACTAATGATCTCCCTCACTTTACAACAAAAAAGAGGTTGTAGAAAAACTGCTGAAAACACACTTTACCATGCATGTATCATGACCCCAAACTTATGAGAAATAGTGTATGTGAAAGACTTAAGATTGATCTGGTTTGCCTGCATGTTTCAGCACTGAATGGTGAAACAGATGAGCGTTTCATTGAGTCCTAATGTAAAATTAAGGGTTGCGACCTTTTGTTGGTTTTGTGATGCACGGTCACATTTATTTTCTACAAGTACACAGTACACAATGACTGTGCGTCCATTAGGGAAGGCTGAACATAAATGTTTCTTGTTGCATCAAATGTAATATTTTGAATGCCCCTAAACAGGAAGAAAACAAAATGTCATCAAATATCAGTCAATAACAGTCAAAAGTCATAAAAATTAGGTGAAGAGACTGCAGGTATAGCAAAGGGTTTCATAAATGTTTTGTGAGTTTGAAGATAGAAAGAAAGCCATACCTACGAAGTGAAATTCATGAAGAAATAATGCACTTTATGGACCATGATAATAATGTCAAATTTGGCAGGTATGCATGGTATAAGTATATTACTATGAAAAAGTGCTTAAATGGCGTCATTAACATAATTCGAATAACATGCACTTTGACAAAGTTCATAAAGTCATACCACATCAATGTGATGAACTGAGATATGAACAGTTTTTTTCCCCCATGACACATTACGTTCATGAAAATTATTAACGTTGGGGGTATACATACGTCCATTTTTGTCATTAATAGATAATTTTATTGTCCAATTTGGCCATTAGAGAGAAAAGGAATAGCGGGTTTGGCTGTATCACAACAGACCGAGGTTGGCCATGGGAGACTAATGGTGCTCTGGTAACATTGGTCTTGTCGAGAAGCATCTAACTGGAATGCATGCAGTATGTGACCTATGTGTTGTTCTTCACTTTTTCTTTGCGAGGAAGATGTGCAAATACACTCTCACAGATTTCTGTGACCCGATCACCTTTCTCTGTTGTCCCGGGGCCACGGCGAAAATGTAATGTCCAGCCTTGTATGACGCGTTGCACCAGTTTAGAAGAATAAAATAGATAAAGTTGGACCAACAATAGTTAGACTGCAGTTTAAGGATGGGCTCCAGCATGCAACTACTGTCATTTAGCATTATGAACTTTCAGGTAATTATTGTATTACTCTATTCTTAGGACGTGTACAACATATTGCATTTCTCAAGTACATTCTCACACATAAACGCCTTCAAAGTAAAACTATACGTTGTCAGTGTTGAGAGAAAGAAATCTTTCGTTTTAGTGTTGTTTGCTGTGAGCGGATGTGATTGCAACAAAAAAAAAAGAAGAAAAAAGACAGATAGCTACTGATATAATTATGATGCACGTGATTATGGTGATTTATTACATCCCAGTTCGGATAATCTAAGCGTGAGGTAGATGAGAGGGAGAATTTCGAATACAGGCATATTATTCTGATGAATTCCCCAATTAGTAATTTAATATACCCACAACTGGTGGTGAAAGTATATAGGAATAAAGCCATATGTAAAGTTTTATTTGTATGTCCAGGTCAATAGCGGATGTTGTGCGATTGTCCATGTGTCCAGAATGTGATGTTTTGGAAAGGTTATGCATATCCTTACTGCACTGCCTGTGTCTGGTTCATTGCATAACAGTCCGTATATGCGTACAATCATGCGTCTGTGGCCACAAGAGGGTGCTATTCACAAGACGTTACGTTGTATTACTGTATTGTGATCTGCTATGCAGTCAGGTCTAAGGCTGCGTTCACATAGAAGTATACTATTCCGGTATTCGGGCTCTTTTTTCGAGGGCACGCGAATAGCTTGAATCCAACGATTTCCTCACACCGGTTCACATAAGAGGGCACTATTCGAAAGTACGAATAGCTGCGAAAAGTATAGCAAAGTGGGAATCGAGCTTGTTCGATTTTCTTGCAGCGTATACCGTCTCTCGTTTATAAAATAATGACAGTTTTGGTCTGGATTTGCCCTTTAGCAAAAATAAGCATGTAGACTGACATTCTGATGCAGTTTGAAATTGTTAATAAGATTTGCTGCGATGTAGGAGGAAGAAATCCTCACTACATGGGATGGTGAGTTGACGGTGCGGGTGATGACCAGTGTATATTCGGTGCTCGAATAGCGAATAGCGAATAGCGAATACCGAATATCGAATACCGAATAGTTCTATGTGAACGCAGCCTAACGCATACACATTGCATTCGTATATGGAATCAGTGTGTTAAATTGTGCCCAAAGAGTATACACTCTGATTCCTTATACGAATGTAATGTGTAATCTCTCCTGACTAAACTCTTTGGTTGTGCCATCTTGAATAATGCGGTTATGTTAGGCCTATATGCAGAGCTACCATCAAGTCTCAAGCATGCGTGAGACTCAATCATTTAGGGGCAATCTCACAATCTCACGCATGGCACCCATTTTTCTCACGCATCGGGCCAAGTCTGGAACTTGGGCCTATAATAATGAGTATAGCTCAAAAGATTAAAGTGATAGTTGCAAATGAAGGTATATTTCCCTTTTGTCTTTCAAAATAAGTAAAAGATAGTCACTTATAAGTATGCACCTAGCTGATGAAATTGAAAAAGCTCCCTACTCTGGCCACAGAGGGGCCGGGGCAAATCCCCTCCCACACCCTTGCTCGCGCGCATATTCGCATGCCGAGATGCCGATTAATGAATATCTCACTCATAATTTTTTGGGGTTTTTTTTTTTTTGAAATTGGCATCCCTGCCTAGTGTATGTTTGAGTGCAAGCCTTCTGTCCACGCCCTGATCATGGTGTAATAAGCACGAGCCCTTTACATTGTCATGGCATATATTATGTCTGGTTATATCTAGTTTCCCCATTTCAATCCTGTATAATTTCCGATCCCGATTGTACAGACCGCGGGCAGAAGCTTAGCCCAAATTCTTACTTTTCATTTAATATTATGTCATTTTATGTTCATTTCCTCTTTTTTTTTTTTTACTCACTTCGATAAAGGAACTACAATCACACTGTGATAGCATAGGGCTTGTGGTAGGCATTACTTTGTCATATAAAGCAAGGAGGTATATAGGGCCTATAACAAAGACGACTTGTCATATTTATTGTGCATTGGAATTCAGGAAGCTTTGTAAACTATGATACTTTTATAAATAAATGTTTGTGGTAGAATTATTTCTCATTTACTTGGTAATTACTACTGTGGGAGAATTGCAGTCTGTTAAAACAATTAAATGACAATATACAAGTCACCATGGCAAACTGGTATTGCTTTTGTTAAACTGTTTTTAAGTTTTCCTATTATTTATAGATCATGGATCAACAGATTTTCATAAAAACACCCCGGCCCCCATCCTTTCTTTATGCCCCTGAGGCCTGCCGTTACCATGCCATAATCGGAATAAAGAGATTTCCAGCAATCATATCACCCCTATCCGACAGAATATCTGCTCTGGTGAAAACATTATTTTAAATAGATATGCACTGAGACTTTTAGCCTGAAACAAGGCTAACTTTCCAGTAACCTTGCGTGGCGTTAATGTACACTTAACTACGTGTAGTAACCAGACGTTACGTGTGCCTGCACCTCGCGTAACGCGTGGTGGAGTACGTGTAGTGCCAGGTACAACCACACGTTACGCCAGGGTACACGTCACGTAACGTGTACCCACACGTCGCGTAACGCGTGCCTCACCACACGTAACGTGTGGTGGGGGCACGCGTAACGCCAGGTCAGGCTTCACTGTGCAAAGCCCATAGGCGAGCCCGACCTGGCGTTACGCGTACCCATACCACACGTTACGTGTGGTGAGGCACGCGTTACGCGACGTGTGGGTACACGTTACGCGACGCGTACCCTGGCGTAACGTGTGGTTGTACCTGGCACTACACGTACTCCACCACGCGTTACGCGAGGTGTAGGCACACGTAACGGCTTGTTACTACACGTAGTCAAGTGTACCCTGAAAGTTAGCCCTGCGCAAGGCTTTATATCCTTTAAAAAAATAATAAAATAAAAATTGTAATACAGGTCTATACTTTAGTAGTCAGTCTACAGACAACAGTACATTATCATTATCTTTTATCTATCATTGTTACAAATCGTGCCTTTTTATAATTTTCATCACCATTGACAATAAATTACCTTTCATTTGATATACAGTAAGCTAACGTTGGCTGTGGCAGACTGCATGCCCATTGAAGAATGTAGACGTACGCTGTACCGCACCGTACCGCACGCGAAGTATCCGACCTAGCTAGGCCTACTCTGAATGTACAAACTCGACATTGAATTGCACCCCTCTGTGACAGTAAGTTCATTTGATTTTTTGATATTGATTAATAGCAATACAAACTATTTGTCTACTACACTAATGTGTCTCATGTCATACAGAACTGCAGTTAATAGGAAAACTGTAGGTACACGATTAGAAAATGCACTCCAAAATTACTCGACTTGTCCGTCTTCCAAGTTCCAGCCTTGTAGTAGTTGTACTTTCACTTTTCCTGACGGAGTGGCCCGCCGAAGCTCTGGGGGAGCGCGCCCGTCGTGATTGCCATGAATGAATATGTGGCCTTGTGGGTTATACTATAGACGCTGATGATCTACCGTCGTATCCATGACCAAATCTCAATAATTACACAGAACCAAACTACATCAGCGCCTTATTTTGTACTAGTAGTAGGCTCCTATAAATAGACTAGTAGACCTAGCGTTAGACCTACTTATTGACAATTGTGAACAAGTAGGACTAGGAATATGCCTAAATATTGCTAGAGTCTATTCTGTTTAACGTTACACTCATACAGTATAAGAGTATGCAAAAGACTAATTGGACAGTACAGTAGAATCTATACGTAGTATTTACCCTCATAATTCTGAAAATTATCAAATTTGTAAAGTGCATATTTAAGGTGAGACTTGAAAATTATAGTCAATGCAAGGCTAAACAATGATGAAAAGGAACAGAGGCACCAGTACAAATTATGTTGGCCGTATCTATGGTTGGACATGGAAAATTGGCTAATGACAGGTCACTGGGATAGTCATTCTGTAATATTTTGGAATCATAGAATCCATGTATATATATATATATATATGTAAATATGTATGATATAGGTATGTTGATCAGTACGTTGGAGATTCGTGGAACACGAATGTAATAGACATGGAGTATTTCCCCAGCATACTGTATTACTAGCAAAGGCATAATATTTTGGGTTTTTTTTTTAATTCTTCACACATTGCTTATTTTCACATAATTAATGACATACAATGCACATGGGCCACGTTACTCCCCCCCCCCCCAGTTCACTTATGTTTTGAATTCTTAGGCAAAGAATATCTATAGATAAGCACTGTAATCTTCCTAGCCTAGACTATTTTACTGATCACTAGCCTGAACAGACGCCGTGCAAAGCATTATATGGCATCGCAACTTCATTTACAGCGACATGGCTGTGTATGATCACCTTAAAAAAATGTGAAGTTAAAATCAATACATTAGAAAGGGTTGGGAACCACTTTGCTGTAATAAAGTCAAAGAAGATTGTGATGTTAGCCTGGACCATAGCAGCAGTACGTCATGTCAGAAAAGATAAGATAAATGTTAACGATATCTTGGGCTGACAACAGTTGTTAGTGTGTTACCAATATGTATGCCATTAAAAAGGAAAAATCAGAAAATCAAAATATACAGTGAACTGCATTTACTCACAAGATGATGAAATTGGATCTTGAGGTGTTCAAATTTCTGTCAGGTGGCATATTTGTAACATGTTTTATTTTTCTTCACTTTGCTGGCTGAATCAGTTCTTAAACTATTACTAGTATGTTGTGTCTGCAGAATATCTAATGTGGATATGAATGTAGAGGTATTATGTATGTGTGTCCCATTGGAAGTTCATCATTGGTCAGTAACTAATATCATACTCCTCTTGGCCATCACATTTCACTTTCCCATTCCTATTTCTCGTAACAAAACAATATGTGATCACTACTTCTCCCCACAACCCTCTCCCACTCACACAAAAATGTCATATGACAGGTGATCATAGACGGTTATGGGCAAGTAAACAAGCTTTTCTTTTTCATTCAGGTTGACTGAGTAGTGTGTGATCCTTAAGTCAGTAGGCACAAGTCAAAGCCAATAAACCTTGAATGCTACTTTGTAAGGTTAATCTAGATCTTTTACCCTTATTCTAAATCACTTAACTCCTCAACATCCTTTGCCTTGATGATTTTTTGGACGTCAAGTTATTGCTGTCTGAGGATGTTGACAATTTCATACTTTCATGGAATTTCAGTTTCCACAGTGATTGTTATTTTTTTGTTTGGGCAAAGGGTTGTGATCTGCCATTTACCACTGTCCTGAAGTTGTGTCCAATCGAATTATCAAAGTTTCTATTGTGTCTTATCACCATGATGCAGCTCAAGAAGTGCCTGGGACTGTATTGCCATGACTTGAGAGGAAGACTGTCAGTCCATGCTTCACCAATACAGTACCAATCTTCCTCATGTGTGTTTTGCTCATTAAAATCTGGAAAAGCAAGTAGCTAAGTGGTGAGTATGTCATCAAGTACATCAACTGATATAATGTATTATGAGTCACAATTTCTAATGAATTTATACAGTAAGTAAAACTGTAAATTTACACGAGGTTCAGGGTTCTTGTACATGGAATATGGGAGGATATTTCTGTTCAGAGCAAACAGCTACAGTGTAAGAAACAGTTTAACATTTGAGATAACATTTTTTTCTTCTTTTGTTTTTAGCACCTTTTGGCGCCTTTACCAAAGAAATAGGTCAAAAGTGAAGCCTGCAATACTGAGTCCCATCTCCCTGGAAATATTAACTGTAGGTTGTTACACCATGAGATTTGTCTTGTGTTGGAGAGTTAGCCACTCGGTATTGTTTATTACTTGTGTTAAGATTCAGTCAAAACTTTATGTTGTATGAATGATAATAAATTAAAATATATAAAAATTAATAAGAAATACACAAGTACATGCTTACATTAAGTTTTCACTTTCCAGTTGGTAATCTCGCAGTAGGCACGAATCAAGCAAATATCAATTTGCAAATCTTGTGACAGAAATGCACACATGTTTACAAATTTCATGTGTGCAGTTTATGGATTTAAGGCATAGTTGCAGTACATGAGAATGTAATGCACATTACATTCTCATGTACTCATGTACTCATGCACATGTATAGTGTTTAATGAACAGCATATGAACTCTATGAAATTTCATGCAGACATTTTGTGATGTGATGATTACTGAATATTACCTCATTGAAAATAATATTCTTGATAGAAATGACTCAAAGTGTGTGAATGAGGTTGAGACATTACTCTATCTTCAGGCTCCTTTATTGAGTGCTTGAGGGCACTAAAACCCCTACAAATGTGATTTGTTTGATGAATTTCAGGCTTTCAAGTCATAGATGCTTGGGGATGTTGACTATTTCATACTTTCAGGGAATATCATTGTCCTGGGTTTAGTATTTTATTTGTTGTTGTTGTGGGGGGGTGTGATCTGTCACCTGCCACTGTGCTGAAGTTGAGTGTAATCAAGTTATGAAAGGTTGACTCTTGTGTTTATTACCATGAATTAGCTCAAGAAATGTATCAGCTGGGGAATTGATCGACATTCAGAGGGAGACTATCAGTCCACCCATTGCCAAGCCATACTTCAACAAGACAGTGCCAATCTCCTTGACGTGCATTTGCTCTTCTGTAGCTGGAAAAACAAGGAGTTATGTGGTGAGTGTTTCATTGAGTACGTGAACTCATCCAAACTACTATCATTGTGTTAACCTCAACTGTTTAGGAAGATAAAAGAGGGGGAAGGGAGGGATGGGGGTAACTTCTTAGTTAGGCTCCTCCCAGGCCCCCCCCCCCCCTCCCCCCTCCAGATCTCAACAGTGTGATTGCAATATGTAGTTGACAGTATTCGGAGCATGAAAAGATGTTATTCATTGATTTTAATCGAGAAAAGCAAAAATAATCATGCTGTTGTGAAATTTGACTGAAAGCACAAATTTCTTTCCAACTGTATCACGTTTTTGAGCATATCTTGGTCTGACATGCATGTACATATTTTATATGCAATTTCCTCCTGGGTATCTAAAATTTGGTCTCTAAAGGGAGAATGCGGCAGACACTTGAAATGAAGAAGTTGTGAAACATCATAGCCATAGTTTTTCTGCAAAGACGACATTGCTAGGAGCGCCGAGGGGGACCTTCTAGCCCCCTCCTCGACAGTTTATAGTGAGGGTTAAAACCAATGCTTTATATCATATTCTGGGTTCTTACCTGTGTCATGCAAGAACACGAGCTAGTGTCAGTTTGGCATTTGAAGTTATTATTTTTTTTTAAAGGACCTATTGGTGTCTTAACCAATTAGGTAAGAAAAAAGAACTTGCACTGATAGCAACATTATGTTATTGGAGCATTGGATTTGTCTTGCGTACAAGAATTTAGCCACTTGGTAATTATCTATTATTGATCTAAAGATATTGAGAAAGCCATATACATTAAACTGTTGAAATATGATTGAATGATTGTACAACGCTTAATGGAAATGTATCACAATTTTAATGAATTCACACACAAACCAACTCACAAGAACATGTGTATACCGATTTTTACTTCCCAATTGGTATTCTCACAATAGGTATAAATTACCGGTAAGCAAATTTTAATTTCAGATATGTGGTGGCAGAAATGCACACGTGTCTACAAATGAATGCAGAGCTGCACAGACATATTTACAATACATAAGAATAATAATGCATAACATGATGATGAGACAATAAAACTTTATGGCAGTTCATATGCAGGAATTTTGCAATGCAGTTTGACTATAAATAATAATTTACTCGATTGAAAGGACATTCTTTTAAATTTATTGCATATTCTGTGTATAAAGAGGTGAGACATCATCTCATTATTTTTTAAGTCTCACTTTGCTTAAAAGATGAAAATGTTCTTCATTTTCTGATAATGATCAACTACAGCAGTCTACATAATTCAGATGTCTTTCGGCCTATTGTAATGCATGAAATAGGCCTTCACAAGAGTCTTCATATTTGCTATGTCAAATCTTCCTGTTTATTTGTTTGTCTTTTTTTTCTTTAATATGGGGAGGTTAACATCTCAGTGCATATATCTTAACACAAGGCATGTGTTAGATTCTTGGGAGATGTTTTATGTGTGAAGTATAATCTCATTCTCTTTTTCCACTTTCTTTTTCTGAAATTTCTTGTCTCTTTTGAAGGTATAACTCAGTTGACTCAATCATCATACTCGGCAAGCTTGAACTTGAAAGGTGGTACTATTTAAGCACGCAAAGGATGAGTAGCTCGCTGTCGACAGTCAGTGGAGATAAAAGAAGGCAGTAATCTTTCTGAACACATTTCATCAGGCTGGGGTCATCACTCTCTGTAAGCAAGGGAAGAAAGTCATGAGCAGACGGTGGTCAGAGGCTGCAACACTCACAAATTCATCACAACTCATCGAAGTATTGGTTGACTATGATTTCAGAGAATCTTGTGGATATTTCCCTTCTGAAAGAGCTCATTCTTTGTATAGTACACAGATGATGAGGCACAATGTCATTCTTTGTGTGGTTAAGCCAGTAGTCAAGGAATGGTGTGGAGCATCCACATAGAACATATGTTACAGCTCCATGCTTTGGTCATTTCTGTTGTTGTTTGTCTCTACAAGTGAAATTGTATACTACAGTTCTGAAACTCCAACTGTCCTGGAGGTCTTGCAAATAATTTCATTTTTAGCACTTATTCACATACTGTGCTATTTTACATTGAACAACTCTTTCGTGTTATCTCTGAGGAGTAACATAAGATGACTGGCTCTTCAAAACTCAGCAAGGCATGCATTCTCATTATCTGCCTTTTCAAATTTACGATGTTCTTTCATTCTGGAATTTACTCTTTAAAATAACATAACTCAAAACTGACAATTTCTTTCACTTCGAGAGCATTAACTAAAGGGACGGTGTATAAAATGGTGATTGTACACGCAGCTTTGTTCTTGGTCTACAGTGTAAAATGTATACAAGCATTCAGTATGAAAAGGACAAGATGATTGTTTGGCAACAGGTAGATTTTAGTAGGGCATAATGCATTTCTCATATACTAGTAGTATAATGAAATCATGTGCTTTTATGACTAATGATGTGACTGCATCAAATATGCAGACTGTGGTTGTGCTTTTGACATGGTGAAAGCCACAGATAACAAATGACATATGTGAATAAGAATGTTTATATGTGCATGTATGTATGTGTCAATATACATATCAGGGGTGGATCCAGGAATTCTGTAAAAGGGGAGGGGGCATAACTAATATTCCTGGTGCCAATTCCAGGTTTCATTTCATTTTTGTCTTTTTAATACTTTTGTTTTTAACGAAAAATAAAGTTGGGGGGGGGGGGGTGTAGGCCAGTTGCGCACCCTGGATCCGCCACTGCATATATCTATATTTTGTGTACATGTATTATACATACACACATATATATATATATATATATATATATATACTCCTAGATGGGTCATTTGGAAGACATTTCCATTTGTTTTATATGCAAATTTTAAAATACATGTTCAATGGCAATTTACGCAATGGAGACACGAAAATTGTCTCCAATGACCAGTTGTCTCCCTAATGAAGACACTTCCCCCCAATATGTCTCCCTAAGGTGCCAACTAGGGATATATATATATATATATATATATATGTGTGTGTGTGTGTGTGTGTGTGTGTATAGATAGCTTATGTCGGATACATTCAAACTTTAAAAGAAAAGTAAAAAACCACTGCAAAAATACTAATAAAAAGATTTTTAATGCAGAAGTATAGCAGTCTGATTAATGAGTAAAAGTTGTCGCAGATATGGACATTTGTCGCAAGGTTAAGAGCTGTGACAAAATTTCACCAGATTTTGTTTGGTGGTGCTAATGAATACTTTCATTCTCAAAGTATGTTTGTTTTCATTGTTTCCAATTGGATGATTTTGGGGAACAATGCAATGGTGTGCCAGGTTCCTTGAGTGACATGTTTATCCTTCACTGTTTACAGACTGCGATATGCACACAATGACTGTAACAAAGCAATTTAGAAATAACTTTCAATAACTGTGAAGAGTAATGGTGATCTGCCATCACGTGACGATAGCTCAAATACATGCAATTAGTGAGCCGTGAGATCTTCTTCCATTTTCTAGGAAAGGAAGACATGTAAGAACAATGGAAATACTCACAAATTTTCAGTGACCCGTTCATCTATTACTGTTGTCCCTAGACCAAGGATAATGTTCAGCCTTGTATTAGGTTATTGCAACAAAACCAACATTTCAAGTACGCATTGTAATACATATAACTGAAATTGGACCAAGAATCAGAAGCATGTTCATTGGTACATACTAGAAGTGGCATGAGTATATGGACCATGGCAGTAATTGCATTACTGTATTTTATTGATATGTGCATTACATAATTAAAATGGCGATTTCATTGAAAATATGATTCTCAAAAAACAAAAAATTGTAAAATTTGATGGGAGAACAATTGTTTTGTTGTTGTGAGTCGAAATGATTGCATGAAAGACAGATGATGGTTATCTGATGCATGTGATTGTGATAAAAGGGGGAATCTTGGAAACTGGCAAATTTTTCTGATAGATTCCATATTCCATAGATCCACAAGTTAAAGTGAAAGTAGTAAATAAGTAATATAAAAAACTGAATTGTGTGTATGTGATCGTTTGTGTGTGTGTGTGTGTGTGTGCGTTTATCTGTGTATGTAAGGTGTGAGTGACTGTCCATCAGTGTTTAGCAGCTCAAATTTTCTCTGCCTTTCTCTGCTCCACAAGCTATCTTCTCTCCTCTCCTCTCCTTTCCGATCTCCCTCTCCCTTTCTTTTTCCTGTTTTTTTTTTCTCAGTCTCTCTGTGGCTAAACTGACCCTCTCCGGTTGTTTCATTTTCTCCTCAAACAATCAGTTTCCAGTTGTGGTTAAAAAGGAAGAATTTAATTGCTCAGCCAACGACCTAAATTAAACAATAACGTAACTGGCATCTATGTTCATCACCATTATGTAGACCAAATACTGTACAGGTACTGTAATGATCAGTGCAAAGTAATAATGAAGAACAGTATACTGAAGAAGCGGTAAAAACAAATGAAAGTAACATGAAACAAATGCCTACACATATAGGATATATAACATAAGAAAAAATAAGAAACAATCACAAAAATCATAATCTGTGAAATCAACGCCATAGGCCTATTCATTAAAAGTCAACAGACTACACTAAAAAGTATCGATTTCATTTTAGCAGACACAAAGTAAAAAAACAAAACACTCTCATTCCAAATGAAATAATGAAATCATAATTCCATAACTTAGATATTCATCCCCTACACAAGATATCTCAGCTCATCAAAATTATTTAGACGCGTATTTTTCCCCTACACAAGTTATCTCAGCTCATCAAAAATATTTAGACACGTATCGACTATAGCAGATTAAAAAACAAAAACATATCCTGAAACAAGGCTAATTTTTCAGGAGCCTGGCGTGGCGTCGTGTACACTTGACTACGTGTAGTCAACCTGACGTTACGTGTGCCTACCCCACGCGTAACGCGTGGTGGACTACGCGTAGCGCCAGGTACAACCACGCGTTACGCCAGGGTACACGTCGCGTAACGTGTACCCACGCGTCGCGTTACGCGTGCTTGACCACGCGTTACGTGACGTGTGGGTACGCGTAACGTGACGCGTGGGTACACGTTACGTCAGGTTAGGCACGTGTAGTTGTTTTGGACCACACGAGGTGTTTGAGAAACCTCACGTACTTCCAAAACCTTACGCGTGCCTGACCACACGTAACGCGTGGGTACACGTCACGTTACGTGTACCCACGCGTCGCGTAACGCGTGCCCCCACCACACGTAATGTGTGGTGGGGGCACGCGTAACGCCAGGTCGGGCTCGCCTATGGAATTTGTACAGTGAAGCCTGACCTGGCGTTACGCGTGCCCACACTACACGTTACGTGTGGTGTGGGCACGCGTTACGCGACGTGTGGGTACACGTAACGTGACGTGTACCCACGCGTTACGTGTGGTCAGGCACGCGTAGGTGTTTCGAGGTACGTGTAGTGACCTGACGCAGTGAGCCGTATGGCTTGCCATATCTACCGACTATACCACCAAGCTCTGATACCAGTTGCTCTTTATTCTCACGATCGCTCGTATCATTAACCAATTTGTCAAGCATGCACTTCATCTACAGTTGAGAGGTATCTGAAATTAGTGTTGTATTTCACATACACAGCGCTTAGTCTTAAAGGAGACCTTCGGATGATTTTCAGATGTTTACATTTGAACAACTATAAATTAGTTATACTAAGGACAGTGTGTCAGAATTTACAATAATTGGGATGAAGAATACGGATATTTTCGAAATTTATAGCAAATTGCAATGAACAAGGATGATGACATGGCAGAGTCACCATTTATTTAGAATGCATGAGTTGGGGCTCAAGGAAGCAGCACAAAAGAAGAAGGCATGCATAGATTATACACAGGTGAACTCGCAAGCAGGCGGTATTGTAATGGAATTACACTGGTACATTTCTGAAATATGTGAGCCTCCTATGTCATCATCCTTGTTCAGTGTAATTTGTTAAGGTTTTTCAAAGTCTTGTTTCTCTGCTCAAGAACCACAATAAATTTCATAAATCTATTCATGGAGCTGTTGATTTATGTACTACATGATGTGAAATTATGAAAATCGTCTGGAATTTCCCTTTAAGGTCTTATCCAGACGTTCTACTACATAATACTAACTCCTCCTCTTTCCCAGCTTTATTTATGTTCTTTTAGCGTGATCAGGATTTATTACGATGAAATAGTTTATGTCGTCAGTGAAGAGAGACATTTGGCTTTGTTAACTGACCCTAAATAGTTAATAATAACCATGCAAAACCCATGCCCAAGTATGGGTGCATTGTGACATCCCATTTGAACTGAGTATACGAGAACTAAAATGGAATGAAAAGTCAAGTATTACATTGATGTTGATCTTGTATGGTAAAAAAAAAAAAATCGTTATTGTTTGATAAACAAGAAAAACTTACATATCGTCGGCGTTTTCACGAACTGACGCTATTTCGATTTTGGTCAAAATTTTCAAAATCGAGATATTGGTACCAAATGAAAGTGCTTTCAAAACTCTACCAAATCCCAAAATTTTAGATCACAAAAGTAATTATTCTTAATTTTATCAAAGAAAGAAAAAAACGACGGTACTCGAAATATCGAGAAATTGAGAAAAACGAGTTTCACGAACCGACGCACGAAAGATACGCCGGTTCGTAAAACCCGAATTGCTACGGTGAAGAGCAATGCGGGTTTCACGAACCGTCGCAGTTGCATTACTTTGAGCTTTGTTCAACTTACTGGCCTAGAATTAGGTTTTGGCCCTAATCCAGATCTCAGAGTGAGAACCAAGCCTTCTGAAAGATGAATGACGGCCTAAGCCAGCCCACTGTCCACGAGTGAAGTGAATGGTAAGCTATAATCCTATCAAAATCATGCTCAAAATAACAGTTTCAGTTGGACTACCATAACCATTAATTGCGGTAGTGTGTAGTCCCATGTATTCAATCGCGTGATGCTTATGAAACCTAGTCTGTAAACGCCATACAATTTCAAATTAGATCCCAAATCATATTATTTATTGTTTCTTTTCAACTTATGTCGTTAGACGTTACTTCTGAGACTACTGAGTACTATAGTCGTAACGTCTGTGTGCAAGACATGCAGATTGCAAGATTTCAAAGTCTCGAAGACACTAAAACTAGCCTTGACTTTTGAGTTGAAAATGAAATCATGAGATTGACAAAGTAGGCGTACTAAACTAAAAAAAAAATAAATTAAAAGTCTAACAGTAAAACTCAAAGGAAGAGTAAAGAATAAAGTTAGACATAGACTTTTACTTTCAAGTCTAACTATTAAGTCTAAGTTAAGACTTTACTTGTAATACCAGTTACTAAAACTAAGATCAGCTGCAGTCTAAGACCAAGTCAAATTAACACAGTTCAGAGCCATACCGGTAGTCTAGCTCTAGATCTACATCTAGACTAGTGGTAATAGTAGGTAGAGTCCACCCATTTTTTCCCCCAATCTTTACTGGTCCATTCCTGAAAAAGTTACTGGTCAGTGTCCAACAGTGATTTTTCCTGCTCAGGGACCGTCGGACCAGTGCCAGTGTGCAGCGTTGGTGTAGATGTCATCTATGACAGTATGTGGTCTAGTGATACTACCTAAACACTACGAGTACTCTACAGGTTAGGTGGCTTTCCTGTACAGTGCAGTGTTAAAGTATAGGCCTACTTGTGAATTCAGCCCTAGTACCGTACTGTGTGTAGTGTATGTCTAACATTAGTTCGAGTGGAGTACCTAAGCACAGCGGTGGGGCTTTTTTCCCCTAAAACTTGTGAATGTGGCCCAACCAAATGGCGTTTGTATATTTACGCTTGATTGATAGTGATACAGTGGCGCTGTCGATTTCCACAGCAGCCATACATAATCTTTTGTCCTTTCTTCTTTCCTTTTTTCCCCTTTGTTCTTTCACTCTTTTTATTCTTGGAATCGAAGGACTTCCTAAGAAATGTCCCTCGACTGATTTAACCAGGACTCTTGAGTCCTGGTAAACCTAACCTTACCGAGTAACCGTTAACGTTTGTTAGGCCTAACATAACAGTAACACTGACTTAGCCCTGTATTGACTTTGTCTTTGGCCGACTTACTGAGATGGCGAGTCTCACTCTGTAACGTTAGTCTAAACGTAGTCGCTAGATCTGTCAGTGTCAGTGTCACCGGTTATTGTATATGGTGCCATCTCTAACGTACTTTAACAAGTTGATGTTAGTTATCTATGTCAACTTACTGATTTAGTAATAGTGGTACTGTCATCCTGTTGGACATCGCCGAAATATCATCCGTGACGTGTTAATTTCGTGTCACAAAGACAAAAGTTGCCAAGATCTAATAGTATTAGATGTCTAGATTTAGATGTAGTCTAGATCTAAGTAATATGAAATCTGTGTAACTTAAAAGTGAAAGGTCTAGACTTCACTTAGTCTATAATTAGACCAGACATTCATGAGGCAAAGGCCTATTTAGTAGATCTATTCTTATTCTATTTTAATGTCAATTCCTGCTAACTCGCCACGTGTTATTCCTAAGGCCAAGGACTTCCGGGTTAGTGATTTTTTTTGATAAATACCAAACAGCAGACGTGTTTCATTTGCATTCTTGCACAGACTTCATGAAAATATGTGCAGTTTCAAAGAAATATGATGCACATGACAATGCCACTGTTTTATAACTGAATGGTTAATACCTTTAAAAGCTGAATGATAATGTAGAGTCTAGGTCTAATTAAGATGATACAGTCTCTGATAAGAAACAGGTTTGATTGTCGTAGACTGTTTCCCAAATGCAGGTAGTAATATTCAGCTACTTCAATGCAATGCCTTG
Organism: Diadema setosum; assembly: GCA_033980235.1. Classification (NCBI taxonomy): domain Eukaryota; kingdom Metazoa; phylum Echinodermata; class Echinoidea; order Diadematoida; family Diadematidae; genus Diadema; species Diadema setosum. Next base: position 33,500,535 of record CM067077.1, on the reverse strand, counting down.
TTTACAAGTACATGTAGATTTATATTCATGTGAATGATAATTCAGTTTCTACATGAGACTTACTAAGTGCTAGACATAAGATCTTGCATCATTAAAATGTGTAAATGACGAGACAATTTGAATATGGATCAAAGACAAACAGCAGTATATTTTGACATTCTTTGATCCTGCATAGGCCTACCATTTTGTTTTATGTTTAATATAAATAGAGCAAAATAATTTCAACTTCAGTTTTGTTGGCTGATTTTTTTTTCTTCTCAAAATTAAAGTTGTATCTTGTACCATGATGTTTGATTTTAATCAAAAGTTCTTAATTTCTTTCTTTTCTTTCAGATGACTGGTGCCATGTAGTAGCGAAGAACTGGACTGTCTCAGAAAAGAAAAGAAAAAGTACAGGGTCGTGTACATCATCAACGGATGTGAATACAATGGTAATTAGAGTCTAGGTCTAATCAAGATGTTAAAGTCTCTGATAATAAAGAAGTTTGATTGTCGTAGACCGTTTCCCAAATGCAGTTAGTAATATTCAGCTTTTTCAAAGCAATGCCTTATTTACAAGGACATGTAGATTTATTCATGTGAATGATAATTTAATTTCTACATGAGACTTACTAAGTGCTAGACATAAGATCTTGCATCATTAAAATATGTAAAAGGCGAGACCATTGAATATGCATCAAAGACGAACAGCAGTATTTTTTGACATTCTTTGATCCTGTATACCATTTTGTTTTATGTTTAATATAAATAGAGCAAAATGATTTCAACTACAGCTTAGTTGGCTGATTTCTTTTTCTCAAAATGAAAGTTGTATCTTGTATCATGATGTTTGATTTTAATCGAAAGTTCTTAATTTCTGTTTTTTCTTTCACATGACTGATGCCATGCAGTAGCGAAGAGCTGGACTGTTTCAGAGAAGAAAAAAAGTACAGCATCGTGCTTATCATCAAGGAATGTGAATACAATGGCTGAGGAAAGAAGACAATCTACAGATAGGATAGAAGGGAGAACTTGGGATAAAGGGCGACAACATAAGGACGGTATATCTACATTAAAATGTGATTGTAAAGTGGAAACATGAAAGAAGATTCTAAGATTGAAGGTGAAAACATGCATTCCATTCTGTGATGTCGTAATTACAATTTTGCTACACTTTAATAACACTACTGAGAGACATTTATATCAAGGCAAGCTTCATGTGGATGTGGAATGTTAGATTTTCTTTAAGTGTTCATTGGTATGTATTTCATGATAATAAATCTTGAAGGTTTTGTGTGGTAATCATAACCTTGTGATACATTGTCGGGGGCATAACCAAATGTGTCACACTGTCAAAATGTGTATATCAGAAACTTTTAGCTCGCTGTACGAATTTTCACAGAAAACAGATTCATGAGAGTCACAAATGGTAGCTTAGACCCATTAACAAAAAGTTCCACCTTCATCTTCAACCATGTTCATGATACATGTTCATCTACATTTTGCAAACATTCTCAATGTTGATTGAGACATGTTATACATGTATGTATTTTTATGAAATTAATGCAACAAATAATCAATATGCATCTCTGCTAGATGATAATATTAATCCAGTTAATGACATGCCAAACTCACCTCAAACTGTAATTTATTCTATTCTCCTTTATTCTTTTATTTATTATTTTGTTGTCTTCAACCCACTTTGAATGTGTTACGTATGATTCTTATAAACATGGGAAATGCACTCCATATAACTGATAGGACTTATAACAAATTGACATAATCATTCAACCATCACTAGACAGTTCTGTTATGAGATGTTCTTTATTTAACTGAAATTGTAAATTATGATACGTGTATGCTCCCATGCAAACTCACAACAAAATACAGAAATATGATTTCTTTTAATAATAATTCATTATGTCTCTAAATGTACAATTAAAGAAAGTGATTACAAAAAGGATGTCAAACATTGTATATTAAAATAATAGATTATTCATTTGTCTCCATCCGTAGTAACACATGCAACTGCAGTGTGCAGTTTGTGGGCTGCTGTGAAAAAAAAAAAAAAAAAATCACAGGCAGCCCAAGCGGGATTCGAACCCACGACCTCCGGATTACTAGACCAGCACCATAGACATGAATGATTAAATATAGAAGGGCTTGGGGGCGCTTCGAAGTTAACTGCTCTTATTAAATATGCACATGTCATTTGCAACTCGACTAAAGATGATTAAACGCACTGAAATTCTTACTTTAAATAATATTCATAATCTGTTTTTTTTTTTTCTTTAATAGCTTGGGATGTACACTGTATCGGTCTACATTTCGCCTACAATATGGAATTCTTTACTTCGAGACGTTTGTTTTTTACAAAAGAAAATTAAGAGTCCTTTAAAGGTGCTGTAGAACAGTGGCGTGTTTTTTTTTTTTTTTTTTTGGGGGGGGGGGGGGAGGGGAGTCAAATTAGCCTTGGCCCCTCTCCACCGTCCTTTCCCCCCCCCCCCCCCCCCCTTTGGCTGCATTTTTTTTTTAGTCATCACATGAAAATTCGTCTGCATCCACCCCGTAGTTTTGCTGATGACCTTTCTTTTTAATTATCTTAACCACACACAATTTTGGCCGAATTTCCCCACCCCTCTTGTGAATTTGCTAGCACATGTGTTTATAGTACTGGTGGATTAAGGATTCGGAGGGGGGGGGGGGTCGGCCAAAATTTCTCTTTTCTCATATGTAACAAGCCTACGGGGCGAAAGGCTGATATTATGGGCTTTCTACACACATTTTTAGATGCTAATTATTGGTTAATATGAGCACGATCATTTATGTTGTGATTAATTTGTTTCCTTTTCATATATGTATGACTTCTATTAGAGACTTAATTGGCTTGGCACTCCTTACATCGACCTGTTTTAGACACCCATTTCCTTCTCTCTCTCTCTTGCTTTTTCTCTACTGTCCTGTGAATAGTGTAACTACATGTACATGCAGTATCTCTTCTCTTTTGTATGATATACATCAAGTTTCCATCTGAGCATAATGTGTGTTGCAGCACTCTCAAGCTTCATGCATATGCAGCAACATCTTTTTATGTTCATATACATAATTATGCTTGATATATTAATTTGAGAATGTTATTCTTTCTTTTGTATATGTTCCGTCCGCACTCTATAGATGTAAATGTACATTGTAAGATTTGGTGCGCATGTTCGACCTGTGTTTCTCTTTTTGTGAACACACAAGAACTGATGTAATAATGAACTTGAATTACGCATATTCTTTAATATTGATTCCATCTCCATTTGCCATTAGATATTTATTGATTTATGGAGCTCTTTCACAATTGTTATCCTTCCCATTGTCATTACTCATCTCTGAATAATTCAAATTTGATACTTTATTGAGAACCTATGTTTCTTCGATTACATAATGTACCTCTTCAATATACACATGTATTGCTGCAAAAGGCATAATAAAACATGACCATTGTTATATATTTAAAATGAAGCTTGAAATTCTGATAATTTTGATATTTATGTATTTTAAGGAGTTTATCAGTTTCGAAGAGTGCATGCAGGATGAGTTTTATGTTTTTATATGATCAAGTGCAGCTATCAAAGAATCTGTTGAGCAGGAAAGAGAAAGATGGAAAATGAGGAATTATGAGTGAATTCGCATGCAAGCCAAATGACAATAATGACACCGATAAAAATTGTGACAAAGTAAAAGTCACAAATAATGTGGAATAATAAGAAATAAAGAAATTAATAGATTATTTCAGAGAAAGAAATAACAGAGTGCATGAGTATGAAAGATGAGTAAATGCAAGTAATCATTACTGACTGGCACATCTTTTTCCCTATATTTAGCGGTATCCTTCATCTTAGAACAAACATTCATAATTATTATGAAAGAAGTGAACTGAATTTGAATTAAAAATTATGTGAAAAATAAAGAAAGTAAGTTAAAAAAGTAAAAAAAAAACAGTAAAAAGTAAAAAAATATGAAGCACAGTATACCGAGTACATATTAATTACCAAATGATAAATGTCCACATGCAAAAGTGTTGAATAATATATCCACACAAAAAAGGAGGGGGGAGGGCAAAGAAATCTTTGGAGCGATCAACGACAGCTCTAATAACAATGCTAAATGAAGATGAAAACAAGGACAACACGCTTTTTAGAACAATTAAGAGAAACTGGCTTATATTATCATCTTAATTATCACCTAATGTATTACAATCATCACAATAATCATTACATGACAATTGATTTCAATTAATAAGGTTATTGTTGATAAGCAGGTATAGCCCTAATAGTATTTGTATGTAAACACATACGAAAATGAAATAGCGACGGTTCGTAAATACACGCGTATTGCACGTTACCTATTGTGCAGGCCGTACAGCGCGGGTCCCACGAACCGGCGTAATACAACTTACGTCGGTTCGTGGGACCCGCGCTTAAGTACATAACCTATGGTGCGCGCAAGAAACGATGGATTTACGAACCGACGCAGTGAGTTTGAAGACAGAAATATCGTAATTCTTTTGAATTCACACTAAAATTACACTATGGATAGGAAGAACAACTTCCACTCTCATCACCCTGTCAAAATTTTCACACACAAGACAGGAAAAGTCATTGAAAACGTTGTCTAAAACTTGTGAGATCTTTAAACGCGATTTTCTCAGAATTGCATTTTCGCTCAAAAACGAAATAGCGTCGGTTCGTGGTAACACCGACGATATCGCAAACAAGTGATACAAATAAAAGTTCGCTTCTAATGCTCATTTGCAAACAGTAATGTTGATGGTTCAATTTTTTTCATACCTATCTTACTGTGTGTCTAATTTCAAGAAAATCTCGATCCTATCAGGTTGGTTACATTTTAGTTTATTCATTTACGTGGATTTGAACGTATTTTTAAAGTGTAATTTCGTTTCGAATGCTTCCCAGATCGAGGAGGCATTGGTCGACAATTTGGAAATGATAGTGACGGCAATCATGACGAAACAACTGTAGCCAATTCTCCGGGCAGACTTGGCAGAGGAACTTTGTTGACATCAGGAAATCCCAACGCGTTAACGCCATCGTCGGAAGTATATATGATAGCAAAGGATGTAAGTAAGAAAGCACAATATCATTTCTAACGGTGGAGGATAGAGTATACTCTAGGGTTAATATAGTTTATCAATATTAAGAATGTGACGAATATTATAAGTGATTTTCTCCATGATCCACGTAATCTGAACTCGCTTCACTCACAAGCAAGGAAAGACAACACTACATTTTTTAAAGGCTGTGAAAACGTGATATGCTGTTCAATTCAGAACACAGCATTATTCTGTTTTCTATTTCAGAAAAAATATCACATAAAACATATGTTTATTACATATCTACTAGATGGTGAAGGTCAAAGGATGATGGTGAAGGTCAAAGGATGATGGTGAAGGTCAAAGGATGATTTGCATCCCAATTAACGAAGACATAATCATGATCATGATTGTATATTAATGTTGATATGAATGAATATAATATAAAACTAATATAATGCAATGAATATGAAAGATAAACGAGTTAACATTATACATTATATATTCATACGCATATCATATATATATTTATATATATATATATATATATATATATATATATATATATAATCATGTATTTAAAGGAGGGGTATAGTCTGGGAGAGAGAGAGAGCTGATACTCTTCCCGAAATAAATTGTTGGTTTTTGTGTATTTGTTGTTGTGTGTGTGGGTGTGTGTGTGTGTGTGCACGTGCGTGCTCGTGCGCACGTGTGTATAATGTGTCTTTCTTTTGTTAACCATTGATATTTTCTTATTCTGTTGAAACGAAGGTGTTTAAGGCGTAACCCGACCGGTACATTGATGATTACAAAAGCTCCTGTTGGCTGTTGGAGAGTGACGATCCTCTCTCCCTCAGATGCCTGCCGTATTTTTACATTCTGGACATGCCCAAGTGTGGAGCGAGCGACCTCTGCGCGAAGATAATCAAACACCCCTAATCTCGTGGTCTAACCATGGAACCTCATTGGTGGACAAGGGGGCGCTGTAAGTTTTCGATAATCTGTTTAATATTTACGGCATTTGTGTTTGGGGCAGTTATCAAAATCAAATGTCATGAATTTGTCTATATTTTTAATTTAAATTTGAAATTATTGCCACTTCATGGGGTGGAACATCCTGATCAGCAGAGCTGGTTTCCATAGAGGTCCACATACATACATAAATAATGGAAAAAACGAAGAATACATACATCTTGAGTAAAAAAAAAAAAAAAAAAAAAATCATGAATACACAACAATACATACAGAACGATACTAAACACATAAAACAAGCTTACATTCAAGAGTTAAATACATGTAACACAACTGTAACAACTTATTTTTGGCAGTTATACCTTTAAATGAATAAAAGAAACAGTTGATTCCATTATAATCTCCAAGATAAATAAAAATATATAATATACTGCACATCATTACAGAAAATTGATGTGCATTTAAACGTACATCAAACAACAATAATTTAAGTAAAAGTCACGCAGAGAGTATACAACTGAAAACAAACTTTCAAAAACGAAATACTAAATTAATGTAAATAAAATGAAACCATAATTATAAACAAAATGATAAAAAAACAAATCTCAGTTTCAACGGAGCAGTCATAAAACACAGATACAGTGAATCAAACATAGTTATGAAGCAATAAAACATCTTCAGTCAGTGTATTTACATAGCGGTTGAATGCCTCCAATGACATGGACGGAGTTACCGATCTTTCAATCTTGTTCCACAGTTTATGCCTCCATATGCGAACCTACGCTTACAATAACTGGTTTGGGTCTAAGAAGCTTCAGCTAAGAATATCCAGAACGTGTATTGTAACTAGTAAGTGCCACGAGGAATAAAGAGTTCACTGATGCACGGGGGACCAATCTGCCTCACAGCTCTAAAGAGAGAGTGAGCTAGCTATTGTTTAGACCTGCTAACGCTTAGAAGAAAACTGTACTGACATTTTCTAATTGTCTGATAATTCTAATCTACATTTTTTTGATGCCTACAACTGGAAAGAGAGGATTCTAAAACCCAGGATAAGCCTGTAATGATTTTTTGAAAAAAAAAAAATGAAAACGAGCAGGCCAAGGAACGATCCACACAATTTGGCATACGTCACAGGTGCCACCCTCCGACTTTAGCAAAAGGAACTACACATGTCAATTTACTGATGAAATCTCACATGAAGTACTGCAAAAAATGTTATTCAATAAAATTACATTATGGAGCCGAAATAAACATGTTAAACAATATTAATTATTTTTTAAAAGGAATCTCTTCAAAAGCTTTTTATTTAGATAAAATTTGTGGGGAATATTCCAGATATGCAAAATGAAATTGGCATCATTGTCCGAACGTGCTGCCCATAGAAAACTGTTTAAAGTAACGTTGCACTAACTATACTATGCACTGATGATGAGCGATAATGGTTCGACAGTTCAAACTTATCTAACGAAGATGAGGACTGAGTGATCCTAGCAACGCTAGGGTAATAATGATAGCAGGGCCCTCTGGTAGAGCAGTGGCAACACTGAAGAGGCTACCCTGGGTAAATACATTTGAAATAAGACTCTATTATTATTAAAGTGGTTGGATTTGCTGAAAATCCATCGTTAAGTATATAGGTCCATGGATGGTCGTATCGTTTTTCCACATAAAGAAATTAATATGGAATATGTCTAGCTCAGTTCCATGTTCCAGTACTCATAGAAATCCCTCAGCACACGGTCTGTCTTTGGTAGTTATTCTCTCTACAGCTTCAACTTCGGTCTTGTTATTGGCTTTGACATGTCCAACGCGCATATTGCCTATTTGAGTGTTTTAAACACCCATACACCTCCGCCACCTCTCCCCAGTATGGGTGGGAAGTGCTGAGAAGTTTGTATCATTACCCCATAGAGAGATTGTTATTGAGTAACTCGCTTAGTTCCCTGTTCCAAATACTCATAGAAAATCCCTCAGCACAAAGTTTGTCTTTGCTACTATACTTCAACTTTGTTTCTTGGCTTCGACATGTTCGACGCGCAGAGGTCCTATTGAAGTGTTTTAAACACCCGTACCTCTCCGTAAACTCTTCTTCAGCCTGGGTTGAAACCGTTGAGAAGATGGTATCATTGCCATATATAGAGATTGTTATCGAGTAACTGGCTTAGTTCCCTGTTCCAGTTCGCATAGAAATCCCTCAATATTCGCTCTGTCTTTGGGAGCATTGGCCCTACAGCTTCAGCCTTCTTCTTGTTCGAGTTTCTTGGCCTCGATGCGCAGATTTCCTGCACACGACGACTGGACAAACGCTCTATTAGAGAGAGAGAGAGAGAGAAAAGAAAAATACTGACACCATAGTGTATATTCAATCAGGGGGGTATTCTCTTCCAACCTCCCTGTTTCAACCAAAGTGGTACTACAGTGCACTCCTGTTATAACGAACACGGTTATAACGAAATTGCGGTCATAACGAAATAAAAATCCAGGTCGCAAAAGGTCATTTTTTTAATATTTATTTGTTTGTTCGGGTGTAACGAAATTTCGATATAAGAAAAGAAAACTTCCGGTCCCGAGGACTACGTTATAACGGGAGCCCACTGTAGAACCTCCTTACTTCAGCATGTTTTGTTTGTTTGTGTGTGTGTGTGTGTGTGTGTGTGTGTTTTACTTTTTGATACAATGTAATCATTGTTTGTGGGGACATGGGTCATCAGTGATGTTAAAAACTTTTTTCAACCTGGAACAAATATAACAATCACGATAACATACCCTGACTCCTTTCTGCAGACCTTTCACCGCATAATGAATACGTTCTGCTTACGAGGAATGTGGTGCATCCTTTTTTAGTTATTCGATTTTAAGATTCAAAGCAATTAAAATAAGCAGGTTGTATATTGCTTTTAAGTAGTCTACCGAGGAGCTTACTGTATGATGTTACTCATGCATATCAATACTATAACTTCATCACTCATAATGTGAGAAATCGTGGTCAGAATGTATGGAGCAGGTATATCGAAAATAAAATGGAATCATGCGTCGAGCAACATTTTGAACATTGTCATAAGCTCATTTGCGCAAAACGAATAAACGAATAAACATAAAACAAGCAAGAACGTATTACTGCAGCTGTATTTTGCCTTTCTCTTCGTCTAGCCATTACATGAGATTTTAAGAGAGTATTGACAACACCATGCTGACATGGCTGAGGAATAATTAGTCTCTACATGCGAGAAGTCTAACGTCATTACATTTTTTTACAAATGAGAAATTTAAGTATGTAATTTTGTAATATGAACAATACAGCTCTCACCGTGCAGTAAAAAAAAAATGTATAGGCCTATGTTTTCTCTCCTTTGAAAATTCGTGCTTATTACTATCATTATTATCTTACGTCAACTTATTCTATCTTGGATGTAAACGATGATAAATGTGACGAATTTTATAAAATCTCAGGGAATTAAGCACATACCTAATTGAAGAAAATCAAAAATGTCGGGTAAAAGTTCCGTGCAGTTGACATGCCAGTCGTCAAGGCGTAAGATCATCAGCTGGTTTTGCGGGAACACCCGCAACCAATCTCGGATGTATACAACGTAGATTCCTAAGAGAAGTCGCTGTTACAATTTGGAAGGAAAAATAAAAATAGTAACATAGCTAAGAGGCGGACCATGATGTGATGAGTGCTTTAAAAAAACACATTCCAAGCGTAAGATCAAGGGCAGTGTGGAAAGTATTAATTGGATAATTGAATCAAATCAAATAACTAAAAGTTCAGGCGGTCATCTTCTCCGAAGCAGTCTATGAAATATGACTTCTTCCGAAACTTCTATAATTCACCCTTACAAAATATCATACATTAAAGAATAAAACTCTCACTGCGATCCACTTTCGACAAGTTTGCGAATTGTGCGCGGTCAAGAAGGAAGAAACAGACACAAGTTTCCGAAGAAAGAGTTCAATTTCCTTTAATAGTGGAAGGCGTTATAACGATTCGACGAGTCACAATCAGATCTTGTTCACAGGGGGTGCGTTTATCAACTCCTTTTCTCGGCAGAAACAGGTTATCCAAACAGCTTTCAGGGAATTTTTACGAGTTGATAAACGCAAAGCTGTTTTGAAAGCCCTTTAGGAAAGTCTTTACAAAAGGGTGCGTTTATCAACTCTCCTTTCTCGGCAGAAACAGGTTATCCAAACAGCTTTCAAGGAATTTTCACGAGTTGATAAACGCAAAGCTGTTTTGAAAGCCCTTTAGGAAAGCCTTTTCGAAAGCCCCAAATTTGTGGCTATCCAAACAGGTTTCCTAAACAGGTTTTCAGAAACCTGTTTGTAAAAGCCTTTTGGAAGTTGATAAACGCAAAGCTGTTTTGAAACGGCTTTGTAGTCTTGTACTTCAGTACTTGTACTTCTCCTCGGGTCGAATGGCGCAATGCAGCTGTGCAGTGACAGGCCAGTTAAAAAATCATGTTCGCGAAGAGAGTTGATAAAAGCAACTATTTTGAAAGCCGTTTCTAAAGGGCTTTGGAAAGGGCTATCGAAAGCCGTTTAAACAGGGGAAAGTTGATAAACGCAGCCAAAGTCTCATGCCGTTACTCAGAAATATTTGAAGTATGTGCTAAACTGGAGCTGCCTCACAGACAGGAAGACAATTGATTCATGTGACATTGCATCATGACTCGTCACTCTCAAAGGAAGATATGTCTTTATGATGGTAATTGCTTTTCGCCGTCCCTTCTTAGAAAACAAGCGGCACATTAATAGTACAGGCAGTCAGGGCTTTGGAAAGGGCTCTCGAAAGGGCTATGGAAAGGGCTTTCGAAAGGGCTATCGAAAGGGCTATCGAAAGCCGTTTAAACAGGGGAAAGTTGATAAACGCAGCCAGAGAACGACTCATTTTCAAAACGACGATACAGTCTCTTTTCTCTGTGGTGTTGTTATAAACTGTTTTACTGGATGCAATATACTGTCCCTTTACTCCTTTCTTAGCTCTTTTGTCATGGACCGGGAACAATGGTTATAAACACACAGGGAATAAAATTAATCGGTTGTGAAAAATTTAATCAATGTCGCTTGGATTATCCTGTCTTTTTTTTTTAATGTGTGGATTTTTGTTCATTATCAACACCATCACCCATAACAAGTAAATCACGTAGGATATTGTCACAAAAATAATTTGTTCATTACATATACTAAGATTAACCTAATTGGTAATACACGACCTTCACTGTTTTCGTTATAGAGCACGGTTGTGCATTGTAGTAAGGATTCTTTCCTAAGGAAATGAATGTTATAAGTGCCCTGGCAAAACACCTCCTCCACGCCAGTCTTGCCCGATTTAAGACAAGGTATTATGTACTCCACACGCAGAAATAGCCCCTGTTTCATTCTTTGGATTTAAACTGTGAGATATTACTGCGAGTGCGACAATAAACCAAGGAGCTACTACAGACATGGAGTCCCATCAAGCCAACCTTCTTTGATCTAGCTTCGATGCCGCTCCGACGAACGCGCGTATACGCAGCGGGGAGCCGAGCGTGATTTACGACATCTGTGTCCACATCCGTGGCATAATCGCCCGGGTTTGGTGTTTCTATCGCACGCTTTGGTGGTTTCCGCACTGCGTTGTGATGAACATTACGGAGCGATCGCGTTTTCATCGGGGAAAACCCACTTGTAATCCGTAATTCGGAAATGTGTGTTTGAAGGGGGAAGTGCGGAATTGGTTGATATTTGTGCGGTTTCTGGGAGACACTGCATAATGCATGCGATCGATCGCGTTCGAACTGCTTGATTTTGCTTGTTCAATTCGTTGTGTACCGTCCAAACATTTTTTCGATATGGCGGGTTTTGACGATATTGCAGACAGTGAATTGTGTAACCTGTTAGAAATCGAACAGTTGGAATTGGGGGTTCCCGATGATTCTGAGATTGATTCAAACAGAATGTCGATTTTTTTTTCCTCCCCAAATCGGTCTTTATACACCAATTCTACACTACAGTACAGCACTACAGCTACAAGTACCCACCTGCATGTTTTCGTGTCCGTAGTTGTGAAAATATGAGGGAAAGCAAGGAGCTACTACAGTACTATTACTAAAAAAAAACTAGCTCCTAGGGGAAAGGAACAGACCATGGCATGGGATGGAAAGGCAAAGGAGAAAGCCGAAACGGCTTAAATTTACTAATTTAAGTTTTAACTCTAAGACTAAGATCTAGATCTAGTTAAGAGTTTCATTGGTGACTTGGCTTGGGAAAACATGACAAAATGAGATTCTACTGTATTACCTGAAATGTTCGCGCTGTTATTTTCGCGAATTTCGTGAGTTAAGACATGACTGAGTATCACATATTTATTCTATCAAGCTTCTTACTCTAAATTTTGATCTATAGTAAACTAAGTAACAATTTAGTTTTATTTATATTCTTAGACTTAAGTTAGATCTTAAGACTAAAGTTAATTAATCGTGATGAACGGATAATCGTATTCGTAATCAAGTCTGAGTCTGGGCAGAGATCAAAACTTTGTCATGAATTGACGACTAACACAAATATGAACAAATGGGACTGTACGAAGACGTGAGCAGACGACAGTGTCGCCCACCGTCAGCTCACTTCCAATGCATTTTAATATGTGTTGGCACCTGTTGGTACTCTTATGCTCGGTTGCATTCGAAAGGTTGAAGTATCCTCTTTCGAACGAAATTTCTTTAACAGTTCCCACAAAAGTAATGTTTCATGCAGAGGAATTTAAAAAGCGAAGGTAATATGGATCGTATTCGTAATCAAGTCTGAGTTTGGGCAGAGATCAAAACTTTGTCATGAATTGACGACTAACACAAATATGAACAAATGGGACTGTATGAAGACGTGAGCGGACGACAGTGTCGCCCACCGTCAGCTCACTTCCAATGCATTTTAATATGTGTTGGCACCTGTTGGCACTCTCATGCTCGGTTGCATTCGAAAGGTTGAAGTATCCTCTTTCGAACGAAATTACTTTAAAAGTTCCCACAAAAGTCATGTTTCATGTAGAGAAATTTAAAAAGTGAAGGTAATATGGCATGTTTTTATACATATTTCATCATAACTCACCCATCTCAGGTCCAAATTTCGCGAAATAACGACTACCAGATTCGAAATTTCGTTGTGGATTCGATGATTTCGATTGCGCATACTAAAATGGCTGACTTATGGACTGCGCATGCACAAAAGAGACGTGTGTTTGTTTCGACAATTTTTACTCTCCTCCACTAACGGATAGAGCTGCGGCATCGAACTTGATCTTGAAAGCGCGCTGCAGCTGTCACCGGGGGCAAGATTTTGGTGATAACGTCGCTGCGGCACTTTGAAGTTAAGCGCGTTGCGTAAAGAGTTCGGTCGTAAATTACTCTGTTGGGACTCCATGTCTGTAGTAGCTCCTTGAATAAACATATGCGTTAGCCGTATCTTATACCCCTTTCATAAACTCAATAATGCGGATAATATCCGCAACATTTGGTCGTAAAATCGGAGGGGGGATAGAATAATGCGCATTATTTCGACCCTTCTATTATCCGCATAATAGCAGCGTCGGGACCAGATTTTGAGTTTATGAACGCAAACCCAAATAATGCGGATAATTCCCAGGGTGCGGTCAAACGTCACCTGTCTTTCCCGCAGAAGGGGGGTGTGCAGTCACCATGACGATTATCCGCCTTTTTCAGGACGGGCGCTCGTAAAAATAATGCGGATTACTCTCAGAGTTTGTGAACGCATTTTTTATTGAATTATCCGCATTACTCTTATGCGGATAATAGGAGGATGAGTTTATGAAAGGGGTATTAAATACAATGCGTTCAAAGTCACGCACACTGTAATACTAGCACATTCTCATTGGCTGAACGTATTACCACGTGGATTTGTTTTCTCCAAGACAACTGCCCATCGTACACACATGCTCGCGCACTCGCGCATGTCGTACAGTTTCGGAATAACGCAACCGCCGTCACTACGCAGTGATGAAATTCTTCGGGACTGTTGTGGCGATTGAAGAACAAATAGTCGGAATATAATCTAGAAATAGGAAAAAAAAATGTAACAAGAAAATGACCTCTTGTTGCAAAAGATTTAAGTTAATAAAACGTAGTTCAAATTGTTTCTTTCCACAGAAAGTTAGGATTGTTATACAATCATCGATTAAATTGAAAAGTGCACACTCATGCGCACACACACACATACACGCACACGCACATACACTCAAACGCACCCAACAACTAAAGCAGTAAAATGTAAGATTTCAAATGTACATTCCAAGGACATGATTATAAAAACAAGTACATCGCAATTGGTTATGTCAGCGTTTAGCTTTCATCGAACACAATAAATCACCTTGACTTGATGATCGTTTCACTATCACCATGTTACGAACTGGTTTACCATTTTTTTTTTTTTCAGACGCGTCGCCATCGGCTGGAAGAGATTTAGTGCGCCTAAAGGCCACCGCACACTACACGATCAGACTGGACTTAAAGTCAAGCCAAGCTTGGTCTTAAGACCAGTCGTACGACCGGACATCGCACATTATACGACCCGACTGTAAAGCGCGCGCAGTGAGCACATGCGTGCGCTTGCATTTTACTGCATTGTGAATGGCTGAATATACAAATTCGCATACTTAATGGGGAAGACCACGTTTGAAATAAGATTGTTGAATAGAACCAGAAAAAAAAAAAGAATGAGAGGTAAATGAGAATGAAAGTTTGGCCAATAGAGTCTGATCAAAAACTAGATAACACTTGTTTACATAATGCATAGGAATATGGGGTGTAACCAAGTACCCCCCCCCCTCCATACACACACACACACACACACACACACACACACACACTTCCTTACACCAGAAAATGCTGTTAAGCCTTTTTGGGGGTGTTTATCAGCTGATTAAGCTCAGAAGTAACATTAGAAACGTGCGTTAAGCCTTATCTTGTGCTTGTCAGCTGATTAAACCCGGAAGTGCCACCAGAAATATATTCTGCCCACCCCACCTCCCCCCCCCCCCCCTTAAGACACAGCACCGGCCCTGCTTTAATAAGCCAGTTCACAGTTAGCACTAGTCTGCAATGACCTCTCCAACCACAGACTTTGCAAAACATGGAATAGTATTCAAGAAGAGCGGTTGAAAACAGCCATGCAGGAAAAGGTAATTTACATGTCAGTGCTGCATAAATGGGTTTTGTTAATGCTGCTGAAAAGAATGCACATTCACATGTCAATACCAGTCTCCACCTGGTTCATTTAAAACAGTTGTCATGAAGCCCTGTCTATAGGTCTAGAATACCTCAGTTGCAAATCCATTTCAAGAGAAGAACTGCAATGACCTTTATCTGCACATGCTCAGATTGGGCCTGTGAACTGGCTTATACTGCAACCGGCCCATTGTGATACACAACCTCGATACTGGGTCGCGGAGAATCGCAATCAGTCGAGCCTCAGGCTGCACTGCCCGTATGACGTCAGCCATCACATGTGGCGGTCCTTCATACAGGTCCCCGAACAGCGCCCTCCATTTGCTGTTGTCCCACATTGTTGAGGCGGACCCATCACCTGTTAGGTCCGAAAGCGAGAACAAGTTTGTCACACGTGACTGACCACATCCTGACACTGTTGGATGTGATTTGGGTTGCTGGCCAAACGTCAAAAATCCAATGCGTGTCGCAATTGTTTGACTCCAATTGTTTAATATCTAACTCTGATATCACAAAAATTAGGCCCGATTATCATTTCACACGCAGCTTTCTGCGAAAGGATTCAGGGCCAGTATTCAATAAACCAATTAAAGCAAGGTATGTTGGGAAATCTAAATTCTTTGTAGGGTACACCAACCTGTTAAATATTCAAAACTTTAATCAAAGTAAAGTTGGGTTAACAGGACCCCTTGAGTAAGACAGACCCACTCATCTCCTTGAATAGCCTAGCTGCACTGTATCTATTGTGCAATATTCGTCATTTATTCTTTTTTAATATTTATTTTAGCAAAACGTTCATCTCCAGCTGAGAAAAATGTGTTGTTTTTGCATAGGCAATAACAAAATGAAGGGTACTTGATGTTATTTCATAGTCTGTATACCTCGAGGATTGTGTTTGTGTGTGTGTGTGTGTGTGTGTGTGTGTGTGAATCATGCACCCTTCTCACTTCTGCAAATTTCACTGATTTTGTTATCAAGTATGAACGCGTTGTGTGATGTATGGCTTCGCTGTGCGGCAAGGAAATTGTGAAAAGGGTACGTAAAGTTCTAAAGATTTGTTATCAGGGGTTACGCCTCTACCTTTCTTTCATTTTCGGATCAACGAACCTTCATGATCATGCCACAAATCTTCGGGTTAATAGACCTATTTCATCGTCGGACTATGGACATTTAGGCATTCGAAATTGGTGTGTTTCATTGTGACGAACCTCCGGAAAAAGAGATTAACTTATTTACATTTTTCTGATGTACGAAACTTGGGAAAAACAAACATCACCCAGCCATCGATATTGTTCATACAAAATTTGTTGTCAAACCTGTTTTTGCATGTAACCTTACTAATACTCACCTATCATTAGTTCGCCTTTCAGAGACTGGTTTTTCAGAATCCGGGTCACCATTTCTGTGGACCGTCCTAGATATCGTTCAAATGGGATTCCGTCATCTGTCGAAAGACAAAAAAAAAAATGTGTATTCACAACATCGAATATTTCTCATAAACTGTTGCTGGCATTGTTACAAAATGAGCTTTAGAATCTCTGCAGTCTGATTGATCAATTATCATGCATCGATTTTTACTGATCCACACTGAGCCATGCGTCCGGTAAAATCCGAATGCAAAAGTGTTCCGAAGGCATGATGGGGGGGGGGGGCGGAGATTGAATTTCATGAGTTTTACGGGCCCATTATACAACCAATAATGCACAGGTCTATTTCGTGGAACGAAGAGAATTGGATGCTCTTGTTTAACTTTGGAACAATCTAAATCCCACTCCCTGCGCTCGTGGGTTTAAACAGTTTAAAAGTTAAATTCGTACATCCAATATTGTCACCGAACCTCTCTGTCCTGTGCATCATTTTGTATATTATCACACGACTGAATAAAACGCATAGCAGAATGACAAGCTATAGAATTGTCATCCCAGGTCAGAAAAATGCGGGATTTTTGGCCATTAGAATTCTAATGGACCATTAAAAACCATAAGGATAGTGGTCTCTATGTGACAGGTGACACACTGGACCACTAGAAAACCATTAAAAAACAATCTAGTTAATGGACCCTTTTACAAATCATTTGTAATGGAGAATAAGAAACCCACAGAGGAATTACACAGTACAAAATTAATGTATGATACATTTTACATAATGACTGACATTATCAGATTCCAATAAGAGTGTTTAGAGTCACATGCAAACCTAATGACATTACTAATGGTAATGATACTTCGATTGATATTAATGAGCATATTAATAACGATGATAATGTATTAGTAATATTCATATGAAAAGTATCTCTCGTTACATAATGTACAATATAATATGAATAAATATGTATACATGTATGTAATATATATATATATATATATATATATATATATATATATGTACAATATGACTGTGTGCGCGCATGTGTGTGTGTGTGTATGAACATTGCGCATTCCTGCATATATATTGTCTTTGTGCAATGTTCTGTTTTGTGGATGGGGTGTGTTTTTTTTTTTGCGTGTGTGAATGTGAATTTTGTGGCATTAAACGAAATTCGAATAAAGAATTAATATATATATATATATATATATATATATATTGTGTCCATCTAGCCACCTCTGTACCTTATCTATCTTCATAATCTTATCCCTCTCTCTCGTGTTTTCAGGAATCCAAAAATAATGCAATCTTGTTTTGGCACTGCATGAGGTTGCTGCCTCAAATATTGAGCTCTATTATTTAACTTGCATCGCTTTCGTGTCCACCAATGAGGCTCCTTTTGTACTCTGGACACGACTTGGGGATGATGGACTATCTTCCTCCAAAGGTCGCTTGTCCCACATTTGGGCATACCCACAATGTAGAAGTAAGGCAAGCATCTGATAGTATTCTTTGTAGCGCCCTCTACCGTCCAGCACGAACTCTTGTAACCAGGCAGGTACTCATCGGGCAATTTATCGAACACCTTCGTTTTCAGAGAAAAAAGAAGAAGGGGAAAAACACCTGAAAAACTCGTCAAAAACTGAAAATGAAAGGAAATAATACCCTTGCAACATCTTGTCATTCTTCGACAGGGGTAGAAAAAAAATGGTGGTCGAGCTCTCCCAACATTTTGAAATACTATTAGTCGTGTATCCACTGTGCGCCATGTTGAATCGAATTAAACTGAATTGAATTGAATTAAAGTGGTTTATTGATAAGAAACACACGCAGTAAAACAGCAGCCAGGAGGCTGAATTGCTGTTAATACTTCACAATCACTCAAAATTACACTGGATAACACACTGAAAACTCTTGAAGTATAAATATAAAACAATTGATACAATTTTCTATGTGGACTTAACAATATGTACAAGCTAAAATTAATCAATAAATAAGAATGATATGTGAAAATATACAATACACAGAAAAATAAAATATAAATCTGGTTCTGGCTTCCTTTTATGTTTTAAAACTGAAAAAAAAAAATCACACTCATTGTGATAAGAACCAAAAAGTAAACAAGAAAAAAAAAATTCATTCACTTTATCCTAACACTTCCCATTCTTTATTAGTTGTGTTACGACAACAAAATAGCAAAAATAGCAACAGAAAAATGAGGACGATGAAGGGAGAGAAGAATAGACAATGGAAGTGTGAGAGAAGTAAAGAGGAGAGAGAAGGGAGAGAGAGAGAAAGACAAATCATTGACAGATATAGGAGTGATGAATGAAAGCGCGAGAAGAGAGAAAGAGGGATACAAAATGAAAAAAAAATAACATTGAATTAAAAATAAAATCTCAATTCCTGGTTATAACACAAAAGTTCATCAACTCCTATCTCCAGTTTATCACGGTATCAATAAACAATGCATGAAGTAAGAAAAGCAAATAAGATACCAAAATGAAAAATGTGATATGTGCTATTTCATAATAAATATGCCCATGTTTACTGGTAAAAATATGTCAATATAAACATCCATGACAATAATATACGTATTGAATGAAGATCAAAATCACTATACATCGTAATTGCATAATTATGGCGGAAAAATCACACTATGTTATTGCCAACATTACTGTCATATTTGTTTTGAAAAGAAATGTAATCACCATGTGAGAGGGAGGGGGTAAAGCGAGAGGAAGTCCGGCGAAAGAGGGGATAAAAGAGTGAGGTTGCATTATTGATATAACAATCAGTCATAGCTGTTGAAATACAAAAACATCAATCTATCGGGGAGAATGGCGATTATCCCCCCCCCCAAAAAAAAAAAAAAAATTAACAAAAGAAATAGAAAAAGGGGGAGATTGAAGGCTTATGCAACATACAAATTACATGAACACATTCTATCTTCACATTATATCACATAAGAAATAATAATAAAATAAAAACGTTGCAGATATTAATGAAAGGATCCTCGCAAAAGATATAAATACACATGCCTTTACCTATGACAACAATTTCAACACGACAGAAATCGGAATAAAAATGTACATAACATACTTTCTTCACAGATGTATTCAGATTTGTTTCATGCTGTTCACAAAGTTAAATTGCCTCAACGGCTACAAACCAACCTCTTTCCTACAGGGTTGTCACTATAATTGATATATGATATAATATGATATGATATGATTATGATTATGGTATGATATGATATAATATGATATGATATGATATGATTATGGTATGATATGATATAATATGATATGATATATGATATGATATGATTTATTGAAAGTTTTCAAAGCATGTGAAACCTGATGTATACATTTTGAAATACAGCCGTCTATCTACCGTGCGGCATGTTGTCATTCAAGCTTATGTCCTTTGATTTGATTTGATTTGATTTGATTTATTGAAAGATTCAAAGTATGAGAGACCTGGCGTATATGTTGTGAAAAAACACCCACAAAACACGACGTATGTTTTATTAAAATCGAGAAGAGTGCAGTGAGCTTTAAGTCAGCGCGAATTCTAGCCACCGTCACTCTGTTAACTGTACGAAAATTCCCACCAGTACAAAGACAAAATGAATTCACCATTGATTAATGCAATGTCCATTGATAACTTACTGGTTTCGCCATCTTGTAGACGGCAGGCGACAATGAAGTGACGTTTGGTTTCCTTCGAACCACTCGATTCGCACGCCCTAGAGAGTCCGGTGGGAAGGGGATTCTTTTTGTGGTTACGTCAGTTTGAAAACCACTGCCATCAACTTCATCTGTTCTAACCAAAGGACGGTAATCAACTGTGTGTAGGGGTAGAGAAAACATGAAGAAAGCGCATATTTTACAGTGGATGTGTGGTTATGCAGGGTATGAAATCAATACACTGACACACCACATTCATACACTGCAGGGTTTGCTTTTATTATACAAAATGTAATTATCATGGAGTGGGGGGGGGGGGTGGGGGCCACTACTGGGTGAAAGGTCAATATACAAGTAGGCCTACATAACCATTCCGCTGTAATTCATAATGTATTCAATGTCGTTAAACCACAAAGTAAACTGTCTTGCTAAGACTAGAGTGTGAAAAGAATGTCGTAATGAATGTCGAATAGATGCGATGTCAACCAGAGTCAACAATTCTCAACAAGTTGGAAATTCATCTCTATCACCAGGTATTTCTAAATCAATTTGTTAATAATTCTGTTAATAATCTATGTCTAACTAGCTATGTGTAAATGCAGAAAATCTGGAGCAAAGACAGCAGAGATCAATATATACATGTAACTTACATTTGAATTTGGGTTGTTCTTGTTTGAAATCATAGCTCTTGGGTACAAATGCGCTGTAGAAGATAATAGCGACTATAAAAACACAGCCAACTCTCAGTGCGATGTCCCTGGCACTATCGGCCATGATGACGTCACGACCTATAAGGGTGAGATGGAAATTATTATTATCATTACTATCATTATCATCATCATCATTATCATTTTCATTAATTTGCATTCCAACATAAAACTCAAGAAGAAAATCATATTAAATGATATAAAGAATGTGTTGATTTTAGGTGTATACCGCTGGCGTATTTTTTATTTACACCACTGCTCCGCCACAATTCCCAGAAATACGAAAGAAACGGCTATCAAGTCTTTGACTTTATTACTCTCTCTACCCTTGAGCCTGACGGAATAAACCGTTACATATACTTTAGAAATTAAGAGCAAAAATAAAACAAGATGTTGAGCAAGACCCCGATTGGGAGTCGAACCACTGTGACACTGGACCTTCTGAATTTCAGTCCAAGCCCTAACTCACCGTGCTAAAGCGAGGCGATGCCGCGATCGGTGGTCATTGTCGTTTAGAAGTAAGCCCTATGCGAACACAATTTGTCTTAGGTAGAGTCCCTATACTCGTAGTCTTAGGGCGCAAGCCGTTTCTGTGGGTTTATATATATATATATATATATATATATATATATATATATATATATATATATATATTGTGGTGGAGCAGCAGTGGTGTAAATAAAAAATACGCATACCGCTGGTTGCCAGGGGAGGAAAAAGGCAAACTTAATCATCGCGGCTCGAGGCCTTCCTCCTCGTCTAGTGCATGCTCCCAGAATCAGGTATATCAGTGTAATACAATTTCACACAAACAAAAAACAATACACAAACAAAAACAAATAAGGAAAAAAAAGATACTTAGGTAAGTTCACGTATCGTTTATAACTGCAGAGAAATTACCGTCAGAAGAAATGGCGTTTGACGACGTTCTAGTATTACGTGATATTTTTCTAATGGTATTGATTTAATTAATTAATTAATTAATGATAATTATAATAATAATAATAATAATAATAATAATAATAATAATAAAGAATTTAGAGTGCAAATTCCATTTAAGTGGTATACTTCATTATGATATACCTGATTATACATGCCCACTTTTGCAAACTCACAACATTTAGAATCAAAGCAGAAAGATAAAAAAAAAGACAACACCGAGGTTATACAGGAAGGAAACGGATATGACAATATCAAATTATTAAAATCAGATTTAATTCAGGAAGGTTTTGATAAGGATTTGTACAAGATGCGCATTTAGACCGTACCATGGTGTATTTTGTAATAGCAAGATCGTTTACTGATACATTAAAGAATACCATTAGCTAAAAATTGATTTCGTAGAAGGTCACAAAGTGAATCATGAGTTCAATAAAGGTATAGGCAATAAAATGTAAAGAATAGCAGTCACCACTCAGGTATGATGTTCCAAATTTTGACAAGTTTAAATGATACAGAAATAAATGGAATAGTGTAATTCGTTTGCCATAAAAAAAAAATATATATATATATATATATATATATATATATATATATATCATTCTCAAATATTCTAGAAAATACAAATATCGTGAATAGTTATGTCAAACCGTGAATATAACCACACGGAAAAATGACAGTAAACCACCTTTTATAGTATATTCTATAATAAAAGCAAAGAACACAATGATACATCTAATGCATTTAACACTTCACACGTTACCGATTCTATAGACCCTAAATTACCATGGAAAAAGTAAACAATTCAGTAAACAATTCTTAAACAAATTTCACAAAATCTCTTCCACCACACTTTTACAAGTCATTTTGTCTTCTTCTTTTTTACGTACAACAAAAGGTAATGGAGACATATATGATCAGTAGAAGGCTGAAGTAAATCAACCTGCTACAAAGGACAGATAGAATGTATTTTTAAAGAGAATTAATGCTAGTTTAGTCGCACCTCTTACATATATCTTACTTGTAAATGTCCCAATTCCTTTGAAATAGCTCAAGTGATTCCAACTGAAAAGTAGACGACCCTTCACTCCTTTCAATATTTACCGACCGTTATCTATATCAAACAGTTTTTCTAAGGTCGTTTTAGAAACATTTTCATACATTTTTATCTTACCCTTTATAATTGGTTTGTTCATAATGTCACAAGGGCGTTGCCCACGGAATACTACCATGACTACAACACAGTGCCCGACGACTCCTGAAATACATTTCAACCAAATCAGTTTAATTTGTAGTTTATCTTGTCAAATCAGAAAACAAAGCAAGTGAAAAAAAGACAAAAAGAACAAAAGATATATTCCCAAATACCTGATACTCTACACAACAGACCCGCACACACTACAAAAGCTATACGGTGAACCCAGACCAAGGACAACTAAATTGGTAAAATACTTCAAACTAAGCGAGGAACGTTTCTATAGCACAAATGCAGTAGGGCCCGACGACGGTTGCGTGCACGTTTGGCGAGGTCGAAGAGGTCGTTGCGGGCGCGGTGTGTCCAGTGAGATGCAGTACTCTGCGGAGTCCCCCTGTGAGGGTACCAGTCCAACCACGGTGTCTACCGGAGTGCGTCACGCCGGCCTTATGGGAAGCGGGATCCGTGACGTTCGGGACGGTGATGTGGCGTTTGGAGGTTGTATATCAGTGGAGACACGGGCTGCCAGTCCGGCGGCGTCACCTTTTACGACAGATGAGTCCGGAACTGGCGTCCCCTATGCGGCTGTACAAATACAATTAATTCCGTCAAAAATCTATCCCACTATCATAATATTTATGCGTGCCGGGTCATTACTACTCACCACAGAGCTTCTGGCGGACGGCGGTCATTTCATAATGCTCAGTTTACACAATTGCTGTAAAACAGCCGTCTACATATAACAATTATAATTATATCTCCTTACTCCTCACCTCATTATCCACCCTTAAACACAAAAACATAGTTATTTTATCCAGTTGTGTGCACATAAACAACCGCCTCAGTTTTGGGACAAATACTAAAATTATACTACAAAATCCAATGCGAGTGTCTTACTCGACATACTTCCTGAGTATCTTCCTATACAAAACAATATACTGGAATTTAGTGCGTCTCTGCGCACCGTGCACCTTGTATACAATAAATAATATCTCTCTGCGCACTTCCTATAACACAGTGATGCTTCCTTAACCACATCATAACCTCTTATCATTAAGGTATCACTAACAGTGCCCTCCATTACTCCCAAATTTATATCCACTTAAAAGAAAAATATACGCACTGACCAATAATTACATTCAGAATAATTTTATAACGCTGTTATTCATCTCTTACTGTTCAGTACATTTGACTTGTATACTCAATTCCTAACCATTACTACTACTGGATACACTTTGCTTCAGAGTGCTTACTCTAAACCACAACCATTAATTAATGAAATAATAAACTGTGTCACCACTTACGGATATACTGAAGCTTGCTCGTGTTGGTCCGGGGATGCACAGTGGGAAGCCTTCTGATGAGACTAGCCTGCCAGCCTGGATTGCTTGCCAGTGAGAAGTCCTCGGCTCCTCTCTTAAAGGACAAGTTCACCTTCATTAACATAATGATTGAGAGAATGCAGCAATATTAGTAGAACACATCAGTGAAAGTTTGAGGAAAATTGGACAATCGATGCTAAAGTTATGAATTTTTAACATTTTTATGTTGGAACCGCTGGATGAGGAGACTACTAAGGCTCGTGATGTCATATGAGTACAACAGTATAAAGAAAATGCAAAGAAAATTCAACATATTTTCATTTTTTTCGCATAATAAAAGAGCACTTGACTTGCCTCTTTCTAAAGGCAATGGGAATAATATTTCCCATAACATTATTATGTCAGTAATGAGTCAAGGGAATGTGTACTTTTTTCAAAAGATGAAATTTTGTGAAATTCTCTTTATATTTTCCTTATATTGTTGTACGCATGTGACATCATACACTGCAGTAGTCTTCTCATCCAGCGGTGACTGCACAAAAACTTCAAAAATTCATAACTTTTGAACGGATTGTCCGATTTTCCTCAAACTTTCAATGATGTGTTCTACTAATATTGCTACATTCTCTCAATCCTTATGTTAATGAAGGTGAACTTGTCCTTTAAATGTCTCTCTTACTCTCTCTCTCTCGTGCACAGCTCTGCCCCGTCCACACGGAGGAGCGCTGCTAGCTCCACCACTCCTCTCAAATTATCTGATGTAGACTGCCCAGATTTAGTGTTTGGACCTTCGACAACACCTCGGTCAGCTTACCGCGCCAAAATTTCATCCAATCCCCACACCAAATTCCCCCATATCCTAGCAACCCTATAACATTTAAATCAGTCCCATAGCATTTTACCTCTCACACCTGCTGCTTCCCCGGTGCAAGCCATTGCAGCCTGCTCGACACAGGTGTGCCGCTCGCACAAACAACATACCAATCTCGTGGAATCAGGGCACGAGTGACACCTAATCAATTTGATAATTATTTAGAAACAAACATTCTGCTGAGTATGCTATAATATTGTTCAAGTATTAGATAAGGTAATGGAATGTTGGCGGCTCTTGCGGTCTGTTGTGCCAATCGTGTTAATTGTTATAGACAAGTTTTGGACGTTTCAAAACTTGTCTACGATCAACGTGATTGCCACGACTGACCTCAAGATCTACGACTAGATCCACGACTACTCCACGATTAAGACCACGATTTCAAAAGTGGAGCAAATTGTGATAGACATACACAAAAATTCTGCAATGAGCTAATAATGGTCTGTCATAGCGTTCCTACCTGATCGCCCGAAATAATGGGAACGTCGCATTTAATAGACTTCGCAGCCTATCAGATTCCAGATCAATCTAATCTAAAAGCACACCAGCTCAATATGCGCTAATATTGACATAACAATATGCCTCAGTAAATGTTAGTCCTCTGCGTTATGTACAATATGTCGGTGTAATTCAACACCAGAAAGGGCACTTGAATATTTGGTATTGTGGAGATTTACAAAGCTCTAGGCCTACATACTTCACGATGGCGCTGATGAATAGTATGCCATGCTTTTCCAAAAGTGCAGAGGTAAACAATATTCTTTAGCAAATACAACTAATGTGTATTATGTATATTATGAATAATTCCTTCTCCCATAGCTTAAAGGGTGTGTACAGTCCTGGTCGAGGTGAGGATTTAGCTTTTAACGTTTTGCGAGATATTTAGAAACCACTCTATGAGATGTCAAAGAGCATGCAGTTCTAAGGGGTATCAAAAGTTTATTCGATGAAAATCGGTTTTGAAATGGCTGAGATATCCAAAAACAAGGTGAAACAAAGAGATCCTAATAAAGTTGTGTCATGTCGCCTTTTATTATAAGCACTTTTTTGGATATCTCGGCCATTTGAAAACCAATTTTCATCAAATAAACGTTGCTCGAATCCTTCTTAAAATTACATACTCTTTCATATTTCATAAAAGGCTTTTCATTATCTCACTTAGGAATGTTCAAAACATGAATCCCCACCTCAACCAGTACTGTACAGTCCCTTTAAAGGTCATATCCCTTTTGCAAACGTCACGAAGTTTGCATGGTTGAAGAATTGTGTCTTCACCTCAGAGTTCGTTAAAAAAAAAATGAAAAGCTAACCTAATATCAATCGAGAATTCCCTTCCCTTTTGCACCGAAACGGTTGGATTCTTCTTTTCCCTGGTGGAATATATTCAATAAGTCTTTATATAGGAAATCTATAGTACATTAATTGCTTTCCCCTCATTCAAACAGAAGTTTACAGTCTTATCATTCTGAGGAAAGGTCTGAATTGCCTGCCTCTACAATATGTGTAGTTTTGAAAGGAATCTAATTTCAGGATTGCAAAAGGGGCACGCGAAGTGACGACAAGCAAAATGCCACTCGTAGGTGCAGTGTTGACATAATGATACGTATTGATATAATCATTTTCGAGTGATTACCGTCCTAATCTGAGAAAGACTGGCCTAAAGGACAAGGGTTACTTCTTCTTCTTCTTCTTTAATCTACAGTCGCTACAGTAGTACACTTTCACTCATTCATTCAGTTGTCATTCATGTCTGTATACATTTCTTTTTATCAGCAATTATTCTTGAATATGATCATATAGGATTATTGGACATTTT
Organism: Diadema setosum; assembly: GCA_033980235.1. NCBI lineage: Eukaryota > Metazoa > Echinodermata > Echinoidea > Diadematoida > Diadematidae > Diadema > Diadema setosum. The sequence continues at coordinate 33,473,358 of CM067077.1, read as the reverse complement.
ATTCGTCAAGTAAGTTTTTTTTTCCCTTAATGACCCATTAAATTTGTGGCTATTTATTTGCGTAAACGTGTATCAATGAATAAGTATATGTTGGCAGAGATGGTTTTAATAGCATGGATTTCAATCTGAATAGGATTACATCGGCTACCATGTCAGGTGCTAAAACAAAACGGTACCAAATACGAAGTGCCGATCACTTGTGGCTGGCGAACCAAGTGTATGGATAGGCAACATAACGTCGATGCATGGCAGCACGGTGAAATACACATAAAAACGTGATAAATTAGATGAAGGGGAATGAAAATCACCGCGTTCAACATCAATTCATGATCGCGATGATGGTCTTGTAATGTCTTGAATTATCGTAGAATTTACGAAAATTCACAACCCACCCGGTTATCCAATCATGTGATTTTGCAATGGAAGGCCACCCTATCCTCAACTTGACTTTAATAACAGACTAAAATCAAGCAAGCAAGCAAGCAAGCAAGCAAAATAAAATATACATAGGTCTATATATATTTTTAAATACATACAATTTTCAACATTTTTCTATCCTACTTTGCAATTAGGCCTACCCATGTAAAGTATATTGGGAAAATATCAGCTATTAAATCCTCATTATTTTGGACAAGCAATAAAACGCGCTGGCTTGAAAAAAAAAGACAAGCAAGGAATTGTGCATTGTTTGATAAGAACGCTAAAATACATGTTGCTTTACTCATTCTAAACAATTCTGATATTTGGTCGATCGTTCTCTATCCATCAAAATCCCTTTCTGTAATCATGATCAAACTCTTATATGCATCAAAATCACTGTGCGTGCTGGAGTGACCTATATACTGAAGAATGTTCAATGATAATAGCATTAATGACGGTTTAATTGCTGCGACGCTATATTCCCCACACTGTTTATACGAAGCTACACTAAGAATAATGTGTTACGTATCAATTATATTGATTATTTTATTACATTAATGAGTCCGCCTTCTGTATGGTCCCATGTGATATGTAGAGTCAGATTGCAAAAAGTAATCTTGCTTGAGTAATAAGTGGCATTGAGTAAAGTAGTCTAAGGTCTAGATTACTATTGCCTTCAGAATTCGATATCGAATAGTCTAGACTATGTCTCATTGTACCAATCTGATAAACACTTGTATCGAAAATCTAGAATCGCACGTAAGCTTTCTGGAGAGTCTTCCTGATCACATTATGTTTTAAAACTTAGCCGAGTATCTGCTTCTGGTGTATAAATTACTTACAATCTGATACCAGGTCTACTCGTTGGCCAGACACACGTAGATTTCGCGTTGATATCTTATGAGGTGCTCTTCTGTCCTTTCTGTGCAGGGTCTGGCGCAGGCAGGGACGATAAAAACTTCGATCTTGGAGGAAATATGAAGAGCATCCTACCCAATCGTATCCTATGCAATCCCGGCCTATATCCAGCTATATCCAGCCACAATACCTAGTATCCAACCCAACACTGCAGTGCGAAGCCCCCGTGAAATCCATGAACGAAATTTGCACAAAATAACACTCCGTCTATTTGAGGTATCCACGAGTTTGTCCGGCGAGAACGTCTGCGCTGTAGAATTCAATAAGGGTCGTAAATATTGAGTGTTCATACCGCATTTCAGCACCACTATTTCAAACACTCCTTTGAAGTAATTACGTCCGCCAACTCTGTTACACTTGCTTTGAAGGTAGTGCCTACTAAAGATGAATCCGACGTCAGAGCACTGTAACTTATGGCGGCCATAACGGGGGGGGGGGGGGGGGGGCTTCCAGAGAAGAACGAACGCACTTTCAATTTGGATATATATAATGAGCCAGTTGCGTTGCTATTTCAGTGCGTAAATTATCTTTTGTTCGGCATAATTGAAGCCCAAAGTTAGATATTACCATAAAAAACAGCACCTAAACCGAATTGGTCTATATAGAAACTCTCAGGTTTTGTTTTCCCCTTTTATAATACACACGCAGAGGAGCCCCAGGGGAAACTATCATGTTATTGTATTCATATCCGTTTCTTTCGCAGCTTGCGTAACTATCTTTTCGCTTTTTTGTGAAGAGATACCAAGTTCTAGGCATGTATTCATATCCGTTTCTTTCGCAGCTTGCGTAACTATCTTTTCGCTTTTTTGTGAAGAGATACCAAGTTCTAGGCATGTCAAAATGTTATTGGCAGTGATCACACCTTAAAGGACACACTGATTTTACAGTTCACACCACATTGCATCCTAAAGGAGATAGGCTGTATGAGGGGAAATTTGGTTGTTCAATCCTTCAGGTAATATCAAAGAGATGTTGTGAAATTCGACGTCCTACAAACACAAACACTAAAAACATCGAAAAGAAAAAATAGCAATTATAGAGGCTTGTGAAATTATCACTCTTACACTTATGAGAGCTGAAAGCTTGTACCTAATTCAGGACTTTTTTAAATCGTCATTTAATGAAGTATAGGCTCTGTATTCGCGATATAATTCCCAGTAACTTTGAACATTTGAAATATTGGTCATAAAAAAACAACTTTACAAGCAATCAGTACTTGAAAGCTAAGACCAGAGCAACCAGTGATCAACGTCGCAGCTGATGCCTTCATATAATTCACTCGTTCTTGTTACTAGCAAGAAATTGTGGTTTTTACCCACTGCAGAAACACGTCTTGTGTCAAGTAAACCCATGTTGTAATTACTACTGCGAGCAGCTGTTAACACGAAATGTAAACACAATTATCAATAGGCCCTAAGTGCAAGCGTAACTGTAACGCCGTTTGATACAACGTCTAAACACAACGCACATGTCGCAAGTGTTGGCAGTTCGACAGCTATGTCAACATGTGCCATTTGTCAACAGCATTTGCTATTGAATGTAACAGGGAATGAGCTAATTTTGATACCGATGATATATTCAAATGAATGGCTGCTTTCCTCCGAAATCTCACTTTTGAATATGCCAATGGCTGAAATCCGATTGTAATTGTTTTGTGAGGAAAGCCTCTGACAAGTTTTCGCCTTGTTTTTGTCATTGAATTACAATAATGACAGTCTCCTTGATCACCTCCCTTAACTTGCTAATACTGTTGAGACGAATCTATCACTGTTTTGTAGCAACAAAGGTGTTTGGAAATTTCTTATATATTTTGATTAGATGAAACCTCTACCATACTAATACGATCAAATTTTACTCTATTTCTTTTTTTTAGGCCAAATTAAACAAGGTCTGAAATGATACCTGTGTGTTTGTATCCCCTTAGCTAAGCCGTGACTGTGGCCAGTTTGGATGAATCTTCTTCCAATAATTGCACTGGAGCGAATCCCCATAGATTGTGGGTCCTTCCCATGTGGCCAACTCATTCCACAATGACTGACGCTGACCATTAAAGTGAGAATACAGTACGTACAGTACAGTAATCTGTTGCAGACACACCCGTTGTGCCTCTACGCCCCAGGATCCAATGAACATCAACCTCCAACAACCTCTTCTATAGACAGGAAATGTATAATTTTCCAATATTGTCTAAACCGTATCATTGCAATTATGCATTGACTCATTGCCAGAATGACAATGGCTCATCCACTTGCAGCGTGTGGCTTATCCGACCCCCAAGTCTGCAGAAGAATTTACTATATCATTTATATTTGTATATTTTCTTCTCTTTTTTTTTTTGTCCATTTTTCGGTCATTTGTTGTACCCGTGCTCCTCAACTCAATCTGTAGCTCGATTGAATCTACGCTCGACAAGCTTGCTTTTAAGTAGGTTCCTTCATATTTTTTTTTTTTTTTAGCATTCATTCTCAGATTCCAACTTTCATACATCGACCACTATGAGTTTTATATGTTTGCAATATTCTGTATATCTCCCGGCTGGATATCGTTTATTTCATTTTGTGATATTATGCCTCCTATATAGCTGGATATCATGTATTATTTACCTTTGTTTTTGATGTATTTTTCATCGAGAAATATGAAAATAGAATTGAAATTAAAATTGAACAATCCCTAAAGTAGGTTCAAAGCTCTCGAGAGTGAGGAGGGCATGTTTGACTCAACTCCGAGTCAAAACACTCGTCTTGTGTATACAAGCAGAGTTGAATGTGCATCTTGCTGTCTTGTGGTCAGCATGTGTGTATTCAAGACTGCATGCAGTAAGTGAGCACCCTCATCACGATGGCTATTAAATGGGGATGCTTTTTAAAGCAAAATGTATCGGAAAAGAGCAGATGAGAAGAAGATATAAGAATAAACTATGAGAAGATACGATACAAACGTAAGCTTGAGCATTATCGAGGCAAAATCGTCTTATTCAACAGCGACATCAACAACAAAACCAACATAATTCCTTACACTTCCTCTTCTTCTTTTTTATCCCCCTTAGCCGTATTCATCTCTCCTTCAAGAGATCTTCGCTTTCCAAGCGCCGGGTTGGTAACTTTCAGTCTTCCTTCAAACCAGGAACAACTTTAGCCGAATGCAAGGAGTGTTTAAACTCATCCCAGCGAGCAAGCTTGTCTACTATGAATCTACCTGTTCTGTGGATCGCGTGAACATCAAGCAGTCACGAATTTCCGCCAAGGGAAATGACGCACTTTTCTTTTCTTTAGTTTTCTCTTTCTTTCTGCCTGTAACATTTTCGCGTTGAGATGACTGTTATTAATTGCCGGATCTAAACTCTGGAACTAATTTCCGCAAATATTCCGGACAGTTTGGCTTTGATTTTTATCAAACTTTGGGATGTACTGCTGCAGCCATAAATCCACTCTTTCTCTCGCAAGGGGTACAAGTTTTTTTTTTTTCTGTTGAGGTGTTGTTTCTTGTGTCTGTGTATGTGTGTGTATGTGTGTGTGTGAATATTATTAGTACTGCTAATATATCCACATATATATGCACATATATACTTAACCCGTTTGTGTCTGGTTTACAAGATTTACGTTGTTTAGAAATTAGAGACGGACATCAGAAAATTGACATTCCCGAAAAAAAAGTTTGAGAGCTATTTTCATGATGCCTAGAAGTTCAAAGCTTATTGGAGAGCTCAGAGAATTTCAATTTAAATTACTTCATGGAGGGATATATACTAAGGAGCACTTTTTAAAAATTGGTTTTGTTGCTGATAACTTAAGTTCTTTTTGTAGTTACATTTCAGAAACTTACTCGCATTTATTTTGAAATTGCATTAAAATCAAAGAATTTTGGCAGGATATGATGGAGTATTGTGACATAGCAGAATTAAGAAGCGTACTTTGGCAAGATTATACACATGGGCATAGAAAGAAATTATCATATGTTGTAATATGGTTATTTTGATAACCAAATTAATTACTAGTATATATAAGGCAAGGTCACAATTATGTTTACCGTCATTGGTGGAATAAAGAATGTATTAGGTACATATTGTTAGGGAAAAAAAAATCTCCACTACAAGAAATAAATTGGGTTTTACATTTATTGAAATGGGAGTGTTTTAAACATTACACGTAATAATTTTCATTCCCCAGGTGTTTTTGTGTAACCTTTCTTTTTTTTTCCCTCATAACGGTGATATCTTTGATCTCTTTCTGGCAGGTATAGGTCTTTAAGTAGTTTTAATAATTTCTCTTTTCTATTCTTTTCTATTATAACAGGGACGATATTTGAGTGGTAAAATAGTAAAATTGTAATAGGTAGGGTGGAAAGGAAAGGATGAAAAATCATTTCTGGGCGGAGTGGGCCTTCCTTTTCTTTTTTGTTTTAGTTTTTCTCTCTTTTTTTGGGGGGTGGGGTTGTGTAAAGTAAAGCAGTATATGGTTAGGAAGAATAGTGAGGTTAGTTAAGGGGGTGGGTTTTATTAAGATAATTATGATATACAGTTCGACCTCGATTATCCGGCCATGTCGGGACCGGCGCTCATCCGGATAAGCGAATTGGCCGGATATGGGAGACACAATGTTAATAGCTGCCGTCCAAGCTGCCGTCCCAGTGCGCTGGCAGCTAGGCAGGTAGCGTACCCCGCAACGGTGGTGTAATCTATGCTAGCCTGCGCAAAATTGTAGTCCCTTCTTCACAAAAATAAAGTACATCTTTATGTGAAAAATCATACATGTTTTACCTCATTAGATATTGAGAAACCTATCATGCACATCTTATGAAATTAGTCAAATAGATCCATGAAAAGATGTTAAAGTCACTGTTTTTTCTCAATTTCTGGATGAAAAAAAAAGTCCTTCACTGCGTGAACGCGTCCGGATAATAGAGATTTCCGGATAAAAGGAGGCCGGATAATCGAGATCGAACTGTACCTCCATTTTTCGGTCATTGCTGTATTGTTCCCATTTTAGTTGTTATATTGTAACATGGAAATGTATAATTATTTTAGTTATCTCTAGAGGGATTATTCCCTTAGATTTGTATAGAAATACCATAGAGAATTGATGTATTTTGTATGATTTGATTGGAAGTGAATAAATATCATGTGCATATACAGTGCGTATCAAAAAAAAGGTAATCAACTTTGGAGGGCTAGAATTTTATAATTGTCAGCTATGGAGAGCGGAATGTTAGTTGCGAGGAAAGGGGAACTCTTCCTCTTTCCATTGATACCTAACTATGTTGACAAAATAATGTCATGCATGACTGAGCACATGAACTTTAAAGACAACAATGACAACTTGCCCTTTTTCCAAGTTAGCGTGTTATTGTGAAGGAACATTGCATGTCTGACTGCATGGATGAGATCTGTCAATGAAAGTGGTCAAATCATCAGGCCAGCCTGCATGACTGCAGGTTCGTATTTAGGATTTCTTCTAACCTTTTATGTTTCATGCCCTTCAACATGGCCATGTTGATAACTTTTTCCTTTCCATAAAAGGTAAACCATTATCCATTTTCTCTCTTCATATTCAAGAAATGGTTTGTCACTGCGAGCTGTGTTTTGAATATGAACAGACATACACAGGCCTCTGTGGGAGTGACCATGTTATCGGACAGGTGGCCATGTTAACGATTATGGACCATGTAGCAGAAACCCTAAGCACAAACCATAAACACAAACCTACATTCGTACAGGCTGGCCTACATGGCCACTTTCATTGACGATCTTATCCATGCAGTGAAACATGCATTGTTCCTTCACAATAACACGCAAACTTGGAAAAAGTGCAATTTGCCATTGTTGTCTTTAAAGTTCATGTGCTCAGTCATGCATGACATTTGTCAACATAATGAGGTATTAATGAAGAGAGAAAGAGTCCTCCTTTCCTCTTAATCAGCATTGCACTCTCCATATCTGACAATTATAAAATTGTAGCCCTCCAAAGTTCGATTACTTTTTTTATACACCCTGTATATATATATATATATATATATATATATATATATATATATATATATATATACAGTATGTCCCCCCCCCCCAAAAAAAAAAATACAACGGGACCCTCTGCAATGATATCTTTAAAAATAGTAAATCAATCTAAATACCAATTCAGGGTATGAAACTATAACTCATTGCCCACACCTTACAGAAAACCCCATTCGATTTGCTTCAGTGGTCAAAGAGAAATGAGGAATTTTGTAGAGGATGTCGGGAATCTCTTCCCTCCAAGTTATGTCTATTATTCACACACAAGAGCACTGAATTGGTAAAATTGGAAGAATGAGACTCATGACATGCTTTACAACAATCCACATTTCTCTGTGACCACTTAACCAAATTGAATGGGGTTTGCTGCAAAATAGAGCTAAAATGTTATATTTTAAGACCCTGAAGTAGCATTTAGACAGGTCGATCATATTGGGTGTTATCAAATAGAAAATCTGATTGTAATTTTTGTGGGACATACTGTGGTATCTCAACAACAAAAAATTACAATCAGATTTTCGCATTGATAACACCCAATATGATTTTTTTTTTATGCTACTTCAGGGTCTTAAGATATAACATATTAGCTCTATTTTGCAGAAATCCTCATTCGATTTGGTTAAAGGGGAAGGCTAGTAACTGATCAGTGGGAATCAGTGGAAATGCTGGGAGATGATTGTTTCAATCCTTATGGGAGTCATTCAAGAGTTCATTGTATATCTATTGTTGTGTGAAAATGATTTGCTTCAGAATGGTCTCATATTCGAGTAATGTGCAGTTTAATGCTTCCAGGTTAGCGTCCCTGGTCAGTGACGGAGCATTAATCTGCACATTACTTGAATATGAGACCGTTCTGAAGCAAATCATTTTCACACAACAATAGATATACAATGAACTCTTGAATGAATCCCATAAGGATTGGAACAATCATCTCCCAGCATTTCCACTGATTCCCACTGATCAGTTACTAGCCTTCCCCTTTAAGCGATCACAGAGAAATGTGGATTATTGTAAAGCATATGTCATGAGTCTGATTCTTCCAAGTTTAGCACTTCGATGATCTTGTGTGTGAATAATCAACGATAATAGACAGAACATGGAGGGAAGAGATTCCCGACATCCTCTACAAATTCCGTATATCTTTTTGACCACTGAAGCAAATCGAATGGGGTTTTCTGTAAGATGTGGGCAATGAGTTATAGCGTCATACCCTGAATTTGTATTTAGATTGATTCACTATTTTTAAAGATATCATTGCCGAGGGCCCCGTTGTAATTTTTTTTTTTTTTTGCTTCAGTGGTCAAAGAGAAATGAGGAATTTTGTAGAGCATGTCAGGAATCTCTTCCCTCCAAGTTATGTCTGTTGTGTTCACACACAACACAAGAGCATCCAAGTGCTAAATTTGGAAAAATCAGACTCATGACATGTTTTACAACAATCCACATTTCTCTTTAACCGCCTAACCAAATTGAATGGGGTTTTCTGCAAAACAGAGCTAAGATGTTGTATTTTAAGACCCTGAAGTAGCATTTAGACAATTTAATGGATGTTATCAATGCGAAAATCTGATTGTATTTTTTTTTTTTTGGGGGGGGGGGACATACTGAACACGTGCGAGACAACTGTTCCTGTTATTGTCCCACAAAAAAAACACACAAACAAACAGAATATCAGGACCATTTAATTAGCGTTGCAAATCTACAGCTCTCCATCGAGGCAATCCGTAGCATTTTATAATAATGATGTGGTTGTTGTTGTTGTTGTTGTTTTTTTTTGGGGGGGGGGGTGTTTGTCTTGTTTTTGTCTAGGGTAGAATTTTCATCGCGTATGTGTATTGTATACAATGAAAAAAGCAACAGTTTAACCCTCGGCATGCCATAATTCATTTCTTGTGCATAAATGTTTGTGTGTAAAATCTCTGCACATTAGACTCATTTACATAGAAAGGATTAATAAACGTGACTTTTCTATCAGTCAAAGAACAAACTCGGAACCGCCGCGCGGCCAGTCCTACCATGTAATTAAAGTTCTTGGAAAAGATCTTTTTTCGGACGATGTCCCTCTCGACCACTGTCGACCCAGGTATATCTCCAAGTGACTTCCTAGCCGTGATGAGGTAGGCATAATAATAATAATAATAATAATGATAATGATAATAATAATTATAATAATAATAATAATAATAATAATAATAATAATACTGTCCTATTTACCCAGGGTAGCCATTTTAGTGTTGCCACTGCTCTAACCAGAGGGCCCTGCTATTATTATTACCCTAGCGTTGCCAGATACCCATTTATACACCTGGGTCGAGAGGGACATCGTGGGTAAAAACATCTTGTCCAAGGACGTAAGCACTGGGCGGGATTCGAACTCGGGTCCTTCGGTCGGGAGTCGGGAGTCTTATTCACTACGCCACAGCGCCCTCTATAATCAAAAAGCTACGTCATCAATATCACAAAAGTGCAATTTTCTACTCTGCTGTCAGAAAGAACATAGTGTTCGCAGTGTGAAACACATGTATGAAACAATGTGAAACACAGTATGAACATATCTCTTCGTGAAACACAGTGTGAAATCTCTTCACATTGTTAAATTCGAGCGTTTTAACAATGTGAGCACATTGTGAATCATCTTCTTCTTGCGTAAGAGGCAGCGGCAGCTAAGTAATGTGTCTCAGTTGTTCCAGCCGAGTTACAGTCTCGGGGTAGGGTGTGTTAGGTCCATGTTGTCAGGTGGTCGGAGATCAGGGCACTCACTCAAGATGTGTTGAGCAGTTTGTTCTGGTGCACCACACTGGCAGGCTGCTGACGAGCGTGAATCATCAATTCACTGTGTGAACACTGTGAGAAATCATCTTGTTCATCAGTGTTCATGCGCATGTGCCACTGTTAAATTTGAGCGTTTTCACATAACCGGCTAATATTGTGTGAACGTGTTTGTGTACACGCTGTGGGACAGTGCGTGATCTCCAGCAGGTGTGAATAAGAAAGAGAATGACGTTACTTAAACTGCTGAAGAAAATCTACATACATACGTAAGCGTGAATACAGTACACGCACACTGACAGTCACGCACGCACGCACGCACGCGCGAACACACAACCATATAATAATTTATGTGTTTATATGTGTATTATACGAAAGGTAATAATTATATGTCTGACTGTGACAATAAAAAACAAATCACTGTTACCCAAATCGTCTCTTCCATCAATAATGCTTTGTATTTTTGCATCGATTCAAATGCTGAACTCATCGTCAAGATTATTCCAGAGTATACAAAAATTGTTCGTAGAGATTTTTCATCAAAATTTGATGATAACCTAAAAAAGTTCGTCTATCATCTACTCGGTTGTTTATAGGGGATATGTCATAACCATTCTAGAATTTAATTGGAAACGCAATGAAAAGTCTCGAGAAGCGTTATTCTTGCTTTAGGAGATAGGCCTACATGTTAATTCCGGCGTTGTTGTAATTCGAAAACATAAAAGTTTGGCAAAGAATGGCTACATGCGTTACTTTAATCAAACAGCATTGTGATGCAACATGGCAATTCCATATGCAATAGAATACACATGGAACACAAAGAAAAAAAAATGCATTCACTTAATTACACGCTGTACCTATACCAGAACATTCACCACCAATGGTAACAAGAATTTTAAATTGAGTTGCCCGTAAATGTAACAGCATTTCAGTAAAACAAGATTCTAACATATTATTCACGTTCTACAGAAGAAGAAAAGAATAGAGATATAATTATGTCTTAATCTATCTTCAGTATAAAGGTTATATGACTGTGTGTATTTTAATCTTTAGATCTGCCCTTTTTGTATTTAGAGGTACGTTGTATTCTTATTTAGTGGATAAGTGTGCACAATCATGCTTTTTATCGGTTATGGTATATAACAAATAGTGATATCTTTAAGCCAAAACCTATTTACTAGGTCGTACTCGAACTAATCAAAATACTTACAATCCTTTCCCTCCGTATAAGTAATAATGCAGTAACGTTTTATCAACTATCAACCTACTATATACACTCTTAATATTTCCAAGGAGGTTCAAGAGAACGGAATCACAACAGTCGTATTTCCTTTAAGTCAAGTTCGATGCCGCCACTCGGAAGTATTTGAAGCATGTGGCAAAATGGATCTGCTGCGCAGATAGGAAGACAATTGACACCTGTCTCATCGCATAATCTGTCTTTGTGATGGTAATTACTTTCAATTTTCAATTTCAATTTCAATTTTATTTCCATTTCCATTGAATAAACAGGAAAAATCATATGCAATACATTTACAGAACATATTTGTAACAATTTCAAAGAAAACGTACAAGTGGTCACGAGTAACAACAGATATTCCTTTCTAAGGTAAATACATATTATACATGATACAAAGATTAGAATGGAAATGGAGGGTCCCACTAAAAAGCAAAGCTTGTAGGGTATGGGACCTTCGGAAATACGTACATAAAATCAAAGAAACCAATGTCAACTGACATGAAATTAACTTAGGAAGGAAAAAAGAAAGAAAAAAAAAAGGAAAAAGAAGAAAAAAGGGGAAATGAGACTATGGTACAACACACGCCATCGTGGACACAAGCATACTGTACTTCATGATGTAAATGCAATGATAAAACGATAAAACGCTCCCTGGTTTGATATTGCGATTGATTGCGGTGCATATACCGGTATGAATGCATAGGAACGGATGTAAAAAAGAGAAAGAGAATAGACTCACTGTTGTCTGGTGCAATAAAAGAAAAATCTGTGGAAAACTTATGTTAAACAGATTATTTTCTTAAAAGATGATTTCTGTGTGATATCTTAAATCAATAAAGATGACTTGATTGAGACAATAAAACCGAACCTAATTTGGTTGTATATCATAAGATTTCAATAGAAAAAATTCTAATTTGTTCATAAAAGAATTCAAAGTTTGTGCTGTTACTATGTCGTTGGGAAGTGAGTTCCAATACTTGGGCCCCTCGTAGATGAAGGTTTGCTGAGCCAGCAAAGTCCTAAAAAATGGCAAATGAAATTCATTGGATTGCCTTGTAGGATAATTATGAACGGATTGATTTTTTGAAAACATTGATTCAAATATATATGGAAGATTATTTTTATTGTAATTATACATAAATTGTCCTAAATTAAACAAATACAAATCTTTAATTTTTAATATTTTCGCCATCCCTATTAATAAAAGATAGGTGATATAATTCTAATGGTAGAGACACGGGGAAGCGCGAACAGAAATCGCGAAAAAAATAATGAAATGAAAATGAAAATTACTCGACTGGCCGTGCCCGGACACTAATCTGATTATCTATTAATAAAGAATTATACTTGAAAAGTGATAAAAACCGGCTTTCCGGAAGGGTACAGTTTTAAACACTTTCACATGATGCAGCTCTGATTTACACTTTTGCACATATTTTGACCTTTGTTTCACGTGCTTTGTCATTAAGCGAGATTTCGTGTCATTTAATAGATAAACAAGCAAAATATAGCCAACATAAGTTAACGTTCAAAATGAATCTCGATTGCTCAGCAAGACGGCGGCATCAAACCCCGTCATCAAAGTCACAGACACACTTGTGGATTTTTGTTGTTGTTGTACATCAATAGAAAAGTTACAACTGTTTGAATAATTACAGCCAGTTAGAACTCCATCTCCTAAACCTCCTTGATATTTCTAAACTTCGTATAATCATATACATTACAGATTAAGGAAATTGCACCGAACAATTTGTCCTGATTTTTATGAGCGTCCCTTTCAATTATCGTTATTAAATAAGAAGTATAATCGTTCCAAACAGCTCAAGTTGGAAAAGAAAGTAGGCTTGCAGGCTCTATTTGATTATAGGTTCATCTGGCGTACTAATAGTACGTCAACCTGTAAGACGTACGAACAATACAATTTGAATTCAAGTTGCTCTTTGAACTGACCAATACTGCCGTGATACACTTCCAAATGATTTTCAAAATGTCGCATCATGCGATACATTAATCGATAGTGTCATGTATAGATTTTTGGAATTTATTGTGGTCCTTGTGCAAGTAAACCGGAAAAACCCTGAAAAATCCAAGACAAACACTAAACAATGATGATGGCAAAGGAGGCCTGCGTATTCCAGTAATGTTGCAATATAATTCCATTACAATACCACTTACTTAACAATTTTACCAATCTATGTATGCTTTCTTCGTTTGTTGTATTACTTCCTTGAGCACCTAATCATGCATTCTTATGTGAAGCTACTATGCCATCATCCTCGTTCATTGTGATTTGTTATGGATTTTGTAAACATTTTTATTCCTCATAGTAATCACTGTGAATTACGGAACCCTGTATATCCAAACGTAGCCACTTTATAGATGTTCAAATGCAATCTGAAAATTGATTATCTGAAAGTCTGAAAATTATCTGAAAGTCTCCTTTAAGTTCATAATTTGTACTTGACAACGAACGCCGCGCACAGGGAAGCAGCCAACGCGCAGGCTGCGGCGGAAATGACCACAGTGGACTGGGTGCCGGTGATACTGACCAGTGGACCCATCAACACGGACACGAGCACTTGAGCTGAAAAGGTCGTTGTGTTGAGAATACCAACGTCAGTGCCCTGCCCCCGCCGCAAGCCGCCCAGTGGGTGTGTAAACTGCAAGAGGAATGAGTAAACTTTGTCAAGATGTGTACAAACGAGTGGGAGACTGCAGTCCCATCTACAAGTGCCTGGGTTTGGCTCAGGATAGGAAATATGTATACACTGCATATATATATATATATATATATATATATATATATATATATACATTGCATTCCGCTAATGTAATAATTACAGTGGACTCCCGTTGTAACGAAGTCCTCGTGGGACTTGCAAATGATAAAATTACATAGAGTAGATAATGTTGCGAACTGAATTTTTACTTCGTTGTAACCGGAATTTCGTTATGACCGTGTTCGTTTAACGGGAGTGCACTGTTATATTATATCTCTCTTCAATTCAGCACACTGAATTCCTTCGAAGAGCTCGAAAGCCTAAGGACATAAGACAAATTCATCTCGTAGTGATCAAGCATTTTTTTTTATTTCGTTGAAAGTGCAGCTAAGAATTGAAAATAGATATGTGAGTTTCACCGGGGAGCCGGGATAAATGAATAGTAATGATAATAATAATAACAATAATAAAGGATATTTATATTTACATACGTAATTCAAACATAACATACATTGTTCAAAAGATGACTTTTCAACCTGACCTCAAACTCATTAATTGTAGCTGCTTACCTTATAGGCGACGTGAATAACACTTTTTGGGCCATATCCGAAAATATATTTGCTATCAGGGTAGATGATCGTGTTACTGTTTTGTATAAGGTCCCGCTCAGGCAATGAGAGAAAACTTTCACATTCACAGCTGTAGAAACGCATTGTTATAGTCGGATTGGACGGTGAGTTATAGTGTTTTGACTTTGTATCTTCTTATGTTAAATCTTCCCTCGTCAAGGTTTTTTTTTTTTCTTTTAATGAACAATAGTAGACAAATACAATCTTTACACGTGGAGTAAGCCTACCTCTTTATCCGTGTGGTAAATTGCCAGAATGTCGTACGGGATAGTCGTTATGGCAACGAAAATGAAAGAAGTTGAACCACACAGGATCAGCACGGCAACGTAGAACTTGGTTAGAATAGCCATGCTGCCCATGCACACAGCGAAGATGGCGGGCCACGAGACGTATATGGTTTTCATACTCATGAACTTTGACGCCGGAATCGAGAAGACTAAGGTGAGAATGAAAAAAAAAATAATAATTTACATTACAACGATTAGGTGGAGAAAATTTTTGAAGTGAATTTATGATGACAAGATACATAATGAGTTCAAAAGTCGATTGCAAAATTTACTACAGCTAGCCCATATATTGATTTTTTTTTTCTTTAATCAGGCGTATTCACTGTGTTTTGGACTTGGGCATGGGACGTCTTTCGTCACCTTGGTTCAGCAAGATATCGGAGTGATCCCTTCATTTGACATCTATATGAAGAGTTTGTTTGCAAAAACCGATAAGTCCATTTTTGAAGATTTTGAAGTACGGTCTCTGTCATAAAGTGCAAAATAATACCTTTTAAATGATATATTGGTCACTACATATAAAGGTACATTTTTGAAGTTATGGTCAAAAGAAGCAAAATTTTTTTTATTATTCTCTTTATTTTTCTTGACCTTCAATCGCAAATATCTCCATTTGACAAATATGGACTTATCGGTTTTTGCAATCAAACTCTTCATATGTTCCTGTATTGCACTTGAGATCTGAATTTACGTGGTGCAGTGTTGATCTGTATGGTGCTGAACTTTGATTATATACCTTTATAGATAAGAGGAACACTTGATGTTATACACATTGTTTGTTTGTTTTTCTCACATGACTTCACGTGTCACTCTTTCCGGCACGAAAGATGGCATTCAGATGACGATATTGCCTGGTTAAAAAAAAAAAAAAAAATCCTCTCTTTGTCAAACACTCTCTTTCGTATTTTTATGATTATTTTTTAGACCTTATTCCACAAAATAAGCTCGGAGGCTTTTGTTTTCTCGTAATTCCTGTCAGACTTAACCCGTTGAAGACTAGTCTTAGAGTATAATCGGGCAGGTGTCTATGGGAAATGTGTGTTGTAGCAAAATTAGCCCGTTCTCAAGGTGTTAGGTAAATCGCGTTATTATTACATATACTATAATGAGATGATTTTGCGGTTAAAATTCAGTTTGTTTTTGTCGTCTTCCAGAGTTCCGTCAGTCTACACTTGCATCTTCAACGAGCCACTGCGAGTCTTCAAGACAAAAAAAATAATAATAATAACTCAATCTTGTCCCGACAAAACTTGATGTTTACTTGTATAATGCTTTGCGATATATACGTATATATATGTATATATATATATATATATATATATATCCAGATATTGTTTTGGGTTTTTTTTTTTTTTGTTGTTTTTGTTTTGTTTTTTGCTTTTTTGCTTCTGGTCTTTGCCAGCTGTTATTGCTCATGATTCTTACTCACTTGAAAGCAATGCTGTGCCGAATCCGAAGAAACAGAGTCCCCAGCAAGCCGTGCGAATACCTCCCTCATACTGTCCGTTGAGTGTCTTGTTTGTAGACTGCAGTATAGGGTGCCCTGTATTACGTTAGATATTGAATCGATCAATTTCATTTTTTGTTTTCATGAATGAGCTCGGACAGTTGTGACGTCAGAATGCACTCTACCCGCAGACCCATCTCACTATCAAGGTATGGAAAAGGTGGCCAGTTTAAAAAAAAAAAAAAAAAAAAAGTTTTGGAGTAAGCACGTGCAATGCTCCCACGGAAGTAAAGCACGTAGTGCGATACTGACTCCCCAAAATGGGTATAGTTGGGAAGAGTTTTATAATATTATTAAATAGGGCTATATGTTATTAGTTATTATTATATGATATATCCCAAACGCAATTATAGCAAAGTGATAATATATGGTGATAATAATTGTTATCTGACCAATGGTGCAGCGACGATAATGATGATAAGTACAGGACTTGCAATGCGCAGAGGGGCATAATTATAAAGTACATTACATACACTATAGGCCCTATATGAAAGTGGAAAGGGAACGGGAGGGATAGAAACAATTTAGAAACAATCCAAGAATTATTCAGCTAAAACAAGATGCTAACATAATGACTTCAGAATGCCTTGTAAATGTGTCTATGGATTCCGCTGATCGGATCCTTTATAGTGGAAGATCTTTTCAGAAAGATGGGGTTACAGAAATGAAAGCCTTTTATCCTAAAGTTGAATACTGAACAGTACTGCCAATACTGAACCGATTATATTCAAGAACGTTTACATGATTCGACAATGAAATGAATAAGGTTTCATTGCTCTCAAAATATTTGTGAATCAGTGATCACACACTTTTTCTAAAGTATAATTTTATATCATATTTTCATGCAATACAGTGTATTATGCAGTGCTTAGTTGACAACACGCTAAAATGTTGGAAGCAGGTTAGGAATTACTTGAGTAATGCTCGTTAAGGTGAGAATACACAAAATAAATCAATACAGAAATAACATAAAACAAAAAACAACGACGTGGAATCACGGAGATTAGTCATTTGTCGCTGAACAATAATTTTACGACTGAAATGAAGTGATTACCTTAAAAAGGATCCATTAGAGATAAATGTTAGAAAAAGAGAATTAACATCTTGATATTTTTCAGCTTTTCAGTTAAGGGAATGTTGGGCATATGTATACATTATGAAATGCAAACAGTCATTGGAATGTATTTAGGATCTAGTCACACATATACGAGAACTGGTCGCAGGAGCCAAAAATTAATGGGGACCATCGTCAACCAATCGACGACCAAAATCCCCCTATATTTCATCGGCGACAGCTAGGGCGACAGCTTGCCTACCGGTTTCCGATGGTTTACACACCCGTCCGTTTCGCGAACGGCTGGCGAGCGCCTTCCGAACGCTATGCAAACAGCGAAAATCATGATGAGGAATATGCGACTTCTCCCTGAAAAGACCTATTTCACTGACCATAGGAGGCTTGTCTGATCATCAAAATTCTACTAAAAATGACAGTATCCGTAACCGCACCATCCCTTTAGCATAATCTACGTTCATGCCATCTTCCGCTCTTTTCAAATGCTTCGTTTAGTATAACACTTTAACCCTTTAAATGACCAGTATGATTTCAGGTCCGTAATTGTATAAACTTATGGTTGCAGTTTATTATTCTTTAAGGTTCCTTGTCCGTCAGATGAAAGAAAAGAAAATCATCATTCCGAAGGTTCGTTATATCATAAACGTTATATTATTTTCGGACTATCACACCTCAGGAATATCGAACCTTATTAATTATTTCGGGTTAACGTACCTTTTGGATAACGAACCGTATTTCATTTTGGACAAACGAACATCTGAGTATCCGGACTTTGTGTGTTTCGGAATAACAAGTACAAGGTACCACTGGTAAAAAGAGATGGTACAATGTTGGTTGAGATGGAAATTGAGGTTTCCATTTTTTTTTTTTGGGGGGGGGGGCAAGGTGACGAGAAAACTCTTATAAATATGAAATATGAAACAGCTTGTAATGTTAAGAGGGATTCAAAATCTATTTAGTGAAAATTGTTTAGAAATAGCTGAGACATCCAAAACAATGCAAATCTTATAGAAGGTGGGACACACTTTTTATGAGGATCGCTTTGTTATACTTTGTTTTTGGATAACTCGGCCATTTCAAAACTAATTTTCATGTAATAAACTTGGAATTCCTCTGAGAATCGTATGCTCTGTAACATGTCATTAATGGTTTCTTATTATCTCGCAGCAAAACTCAAACATCATCTCAATCAATATTATACCGTCCCTTAAACATATCCCCATTCCATCCCCCTCCCTTCCCACCCTCCCCTGCTGATGAGGTATCGAGGCTCACCGTGGGACACGGCCTGGGCGAAGAAGTTGGTAAAGAAGAGCGAGATGATGGTGAAAGCCATCCAACCGAAGAAATGTGAGATGCAGAGGTAGAGCAAGGCACTTGGCATGTTGAGGACCGACTTGAGCCCGTGGACCAGCCGGGACGGTTCCTCCCTCATGTTTATCGTCACAGAACTGTGCATGATTAACAAGGTCTACTATCATGATAATAATAATGATGATGATGATGATCTAATGATAATAGCAATGATAGGGATAATGCTGCAAGTGAGTAAAAGCTCTTTTACCGTGATATGATGAGGAACCGAAAAAGGTAAGGGGCGGAGGCGGTGCAGACGAAATTAGATTAAGTACTGCATTAGACCAAGAAAAAAAGTAGAAGAAAAGGTACAAGAAAAAAGGATTTGAAAGTTTGA
Source organism: Diadema setosum (assembly GCA_033980235.1). Taxonomy (NCBI): domain Eukaryota; kingdom Metazoa; phylum Echinodermata; class Echinoidea; order Diadematoida; family Diadematidae; genus Diadema; species Diadema setosum. Next base: position 33,454,096 of record CM067077.1, on the reverse strand, counting down.
GGACGGGGTATGCCGACAACTGGAACGAAAGGATAAGTGAAAATATGATGTGTGCCATAGGAAACAGAACAATGACTCACATAATATAGCAAGGTTCTATTAAAACACGTCAGCAACTACGCATATCGGAGTCAAGATGTAAGAAATAAGATTTTACTACTGTTGAAAACGTCATAGTATACGCATATATATTCATCTCAAATTCAATAAAATCTAGATTATTAGCGCTACTATACTTCACGCACAACAAATGCCATTACAAAGTTCAGAACTCACTGAAAACGCCATTTTCATTGTCCCAATTCATTCTTACCCCACCCTCCATCACTCACCATGATATGGTACTTTGGTTACCGTTGTCATTCGATCCGTACGTGTGCAGTAGCGTCTCCTCGCCTTGCTTGAGCGTGTGCGACTCCTCGTCCGTAATCGACTTCGAAGGCGATTTCGTCGTCGTTGTCGGCTCTTCTGGAATGCTCGTGATGGTAAGCACGATGCAGATGAGGCATACGAGGATGTTGATTACCAGAAGAACGTCGTAGTCGCTTCCAAATATGTCGCCCAGAGCGGTGTTCATCCAGTCTATGGCGCAGGCCAGATAGCCGAAGCCACATCCAAGACCTTTACACAACGATTAGCAGACAACAACAACAACAACAATCAGTCCACAATGACGGCAGCTTACATGACCGTACACTTTGTTATATAGGGATGGCATAGTCTTAGTTGAGATAGGGATCGGGATGTTATCTTTTTGCTAGATGATTAGAAACCACTAATATGAAATATTACAGAGCGTACCATTTTAAGAGGATTTTTTTTATGAAAATCGGTTTTCAAATGGTTGATATACCCAAAGTCAAAATAAATCAACGTGGTTCTAATAAAATGAACATGTGACCTATCTTTTATTAGGACCTCGTTGCGTTTGGATATTTCAGTCATTTTAAAACAAGCTTAGTGTTGTATTACACACAATTATTGCAAGCTTACATTATACTGATCGGAAGCTTACACCATGCGAAGGGGAATTCAAAAACAGGTTAAAGTTAGTCTGGAAAAAACAGAGCGAAATGATCATGAAAGGCACAACAGTGAAAATTTGATTAAAAAACCGGAGCATTAAAGCATAAAAGTTGCTTTCAAAGAATTTCTCATTTTTATACGACAGTTCTTAAAAAGTTGATATGAATATGTAAATGAGTGAGCGGATGATGCTCATCTTACAATTTTCCGTTGATCGTGTATAGGCCTACCCCAAAATGTTGAAAGTTTAATACTTCTGGTCCTACAGTATAAACATAATGTTTTTCCAGGTTGAATAACTTCAAAGTAATGATCAGTCAGATATATCAGGATTCGAGAATGGGGCATAATTGCGTTTGATAAAAAGACAACAACTGGAAATTTCAAGATTTCATACAATGTACTCCATGCAAATTGTGAGGACGACATCTTGTATTTACTATTTGCAGATTATTCATCATTATGTTCATATTGACTTTTCAAGAACAGTTTCGTGAACATTAGTGAAACTTCATACTTTCATAATTTCCTTTAATCCGATTTCGATCATGCTTTCAATGTTGTGGTTGTAAGATTTTACTCTTTCTTTTTTATAAAGTAACATTTACTTGTCCCGGATTCCCCTTTTGATGGGAAGCTGATATGATACTAAATATTATGACGGTGAGTGCACAGCACACACGCTTGTGAAAATAATTGTTCAGAGGCACTAACTTGAAATCATGATGTCATATTTGCTGCAAATGTAATTCAAAGATATAAATGTCTTAATATTCATGTATATGTACAATAACGTGCACAAAAACGGTGCAATGTCTTAATTCACTTGACCGGTGGTTTTGCAGAAGCAGACTGTTTTATGATAAGAATAGTGCCTCATTCATGCACTATTACAATGGAAAGTCAACCAAATTTTACGTTGTTCTTCTCTAAATATGTGATAAGTAACTTCCTAAGAGTCCTTAAATGTTTTAAAAATCAAGTGGTAATTACTTTAATCAACTGATATGCCGTTGGTTACAGCTCGTTATTCCGAAGGTTCGTTATTCCGAAGGCTCTTCATTCCTAAGATTCGTTATTCCGAAGGTTCATTGTTCCGAATTTCATTTTTCGTATTAACCAATCTTCGGAGTAACGAACCTTCGGAATAACGCCACAAATTTTCGGATTAACGAAGCCTTTTTCATTTAAGGATTAACAAACCTCTAGGTATAGGGAATTTGCGTGTTTCGGATTAACGACCCTTCGGAATAACGAACCTTCGGAATAGCGAACCTTCGGAATAACGAACAGCACCCATGCAGTTACACAATTGTTATAACTTTAAATGGTCTATTTGTTGGATAAGAGAATAATTTGTCATAGCTGCATGTCAGATACTTATATTAGTTTATGTTTATGAGTGATGTAATGAAAAAAATTGTGAAGATGATTGCTCGTAAGTCTTATTTTCTTGAATTGTGTGTAGGCCTACTTGAAAAGTATGTTTATCTAAGATAATGATAATTGTCATGACATTTGTCAACGGTTTCATAAGCTAGTAATGTGTAGTGATCATTATAGTTTGATGTAAAAGGTAAAAATAAGCAGACAAACGTTATAAGTACCACTTATAATAGTGAAAGGTCAAAGTCCATGTTCAAAAGTCATAAGGTTGAAGAAAAATGCTATTACTTCAGCTCTTGATATTATCTAACGATGCTGCAATGTATTACTCGGACGGCTAGGTAGAGTTCAATGCGCAACTAATTGCATCAAAATGTCACAGAGTAAGGTCAAAGGTCGAGATCAAAAGTCACTGTACTTTGTACATGTACTTTGTACACTTCTGGCCATGAAAGTTATAATTTTGATATGCGAATGGTAAAGGTCAAAGCTTAGTGCTCTGATTGACAGACAGTGTATTTACACGTAAGGAAAGATCATCCCAAGTCATTTCCAGGTCACACTTGCTTGGGTAACATCTCCTCCAACTGTGTAATAAAACAGAAAATATGCATACGTATTCCTACGGACGAACAGACATACACAGATACTTGAATATATATCAAGATTGATATCACAGATGTAATGTAGTAAAAAAAAAAAAAAGAGAAATGCTCGCTTTCAGCTTCCCCTTTACACAGGTAGACTCAAGTAAAACATATCTAGGTGACATTTAACCATCAAAAAATTCAGCTTCTATTGGGTAAAAAAAACCCCCAAAAACCTGATACTGAATAATTTTATGAAAATCTAAAGAAATCTCAAAAATTCAAAAAATACGGAAAAATTCAAGGTACTTCTTAAAGGGACTGGGGAGGAGTGTTGGAACCCAAAATGCAAAAGTACTATTTCATGAAGTGAAACAGGCAAAAACAAGGGCCAATGCCTATGAAAGGACTAAGCAATGAAAAAGAATCGATGAAAAATACGGCATTATGAAGATATCTATGATTTTGTGAAGAGCGTTACATGTAACGCTTGTCAAAACCACAGGGGGTCGGCTTAGAGGCTCTCCGTTCAAGTGTTGTTTTTGCCTCCCTCTTTTGTCCGATTTTGGCACAGCGTTGATTTGTTGCCTTCTCCTCGGCGAAAAGCAAGCCCAAGATAGAGTGTACAGCTGTACATCGACGCGCCGCGATTGCGAGGCGAAACCCGGGTGCCTGTTCACTGGCTAGCGAGCGTTATCGGTGCATTTCCCGGCATCCGCCCGGCAGCTAGCTAGCACGGGTCCGCTCGAACTCTGCTGGCTGCGTATATAGGCCTACTTACCGTACCACTCCATCCACACAACAATGGAGCCGCAGGAGGAGAGCGAGAGATCTGTCTCCAAGAAGAGGAAGACCATGAAAACCAGTGACAGAGTATGGATGGCGACAGAAAAATAAAATGAAGTCAATCCCAATTCCCCTCAAGACACTAGGGGCTGAACGACAGAGATGTCATTTCACCTCTGCTGGATCGGTATTAAATTTGTGAAACTCGGAAGACTTCATTCAGTTCAGTGTGAGTAACAGTTGTTGTGAGGACCTACAATGTTAGTGTAACATTGCTGATAGAGATGTCACTTAGAGGATCTACACACACTATACTATTGTTATGAGTAGGCCTAGATTAGTAGTTTTGTTAGGTGTCCTATGCCCCACACCCTAACTTGTTTCTATTATGGTAAACTAAAAGATATATTAAAAATTGCCTGAGATTTTACTCACATTTGAAGAAAGGCCACATGCAGATTCACAAAGCCAAAGGTGTATTCAGAATGCGATTGAGGTAGTATGGTAGGTATCCTAGACTAATGTTCTACCATTCCTAGTCCGAGGCCCTTTTTCTCTGCCAATATATTAGATAACTGGAATTTTTTTTTTTCTGCGTATAATCCCAAATTTGGCTCAACAGTTCTCCTTTTTGAAATGTGCTTCTGGCAATTGCACAAAATCGCTGTTCACATTAAGAAATGGCACGCTAAAGTGTTTTGCATGTAAATACGCGAATTCCTATTTTACCATATTCTGGATTATGTTGCCCTATTCTACCTTCATGTCAAATGATGGGTCTCAAAATTTCGAAATAAGAAAGTTACGACACTCATCAGAACTGCCGTTTGTTACAAATCGGCGATAGGCGAGAAATCCAATTTTACGAAACGACACTGAATGAGTGAAAGTGTCAGCGAAGAGCTGCGTAGAGTGATCATCTGGTCACTCTCGGTTTTTACAAATAGTTTGTGGAGAGTCAACCGTGTATATGTTGTCACGGCAGCTATGATCGCGGACCACAAACGTGAATTCACATGTTTGGTAAAGTACCTAATTATTGTCTCCGGTACACATGGCATTGCAAAAATGTTGATTGAAGTGTATCTATTGTGCGTATACATAAGTGGCTAATGGCGTGGTATATGCATTACAGCGCAGTTCACTCAGTCCCTAGTGTAGTGGTTAATGGTGTATGCTTTGTAACACAGTAGGTGCTAGTTGTTGAGAAAGGTCTGTCAGATATTATTGTGGCAAATGTGGGTATCTTTTGTAGGGCAACAGCCAGCATCACATTCAAGGACCATCCTGACTAGGCAGCTCAGTGAAGCCAGTGACATCCCCTCTCGTCAGTTGAGACCAGCCCTCCCAGCTACCGAGCTTGATGTCAGAAGCCAGTGAAATTCCCTCTCGTCAGTTTCGACCAGCTACCCAGCTCGGTGAAGCCAGTGACATCTCCTTTCATCAGTTGAAACCAGCCCTCCTAGCTAACCAGCTTGATGAAGCCAGTGGCATTCCCTCTCAGTTTCGACCAGCTATACCCAGCTTGGTGAAGCCAGTGATGTCCCCTCTCATATCAGTCGAGACCAGCCCTCCCAGCTACCCAGCTTGATGAAGCCAGTGACATCCCCTCTTGCCCATTGAAACCAGCCCTTGCACTGGTACAAAAGGTTTGTACAAACTGTCTTTAATTACCTGGTACATTTTGTTTTAATACACCTAGATCCAACAACTGTTTTGAACCTGCAAATGAAAATTAATGTTGATATTTAGTAAACAAAACATCAATAAATTGTTCGATTTAACTCTGTGTTCTCAAACGATGCTGTTATTATTCTTGCTGTAATAATTGATAACATTTTTTTTTGAACCCATAGCTGTAGTAGTGGTTAATAAGATTATGGTTGTCTTAATCATTACTTTTAGGGTTACAAGTTACATAGTTTGTACATTGCAGCCACATATAGGCCTCCTATATGATTATATGATTGTATGTGGAATTACAGACCCCCAAATCCCATGCATGTGGCTGGATTTAAAGACATAGGCCCTATATGAGCTTGTATACATAGGGCCTACTTTGTAGATGCACAATGAGAGGCTGAGGTCATCCCGACGTCATGTGCAGTGTCAACTCATCAAAAATTTGGCTAGGGTCTGTAGGTCTTATTTTCCTTTTTGCTATTTAACATCTACAGTAGACAGTCTATTTCTAACATATTTCATGGAGTTTTCTCTGTTGCATATATGTGAGCACTACAAGATATAGCTACCTGGTAGACTCTACACTGATATAAAAGGGATAGCAAGTTCTGTGACTAAATTTACAGAGTGGTGAAGAACTAATGCAACTATCCTAATTGTAAGTCAGTGTTAATGCCTTTCATTGTGACTGATATACAGATGAACTCCTGTCCAGATGCCCCTGTGAAATGGAAAAGGACAAGTTCGTGAATGCTGTTGCCTTCTCCAATTAGTTGTGGGGGAAAATGCTACTCTGAGGAAAGGACTTGGGTCAGATTGAAGTGGATCAAAACCTGGTGAGAGTGCTGACAGATATTGATTTTATCAGAGCCTGGGCAGATGTTAGAAGATAACAGGTTAGATGATGAAGATGTCCCTTTGGCATGCATATTTAGGAATTTTTATGTAAATATCATAAATAAAGTGGGCTACTAAGTATTTTCATTGGACTTTCAGCATCTAACATAATTACTTTCATCAGTACTAAACTTGTCATTGCTTGAATGTTAGTCATTAACGAGAATATTTACTATGTGTAATACTGAATAGTTAATTGAGTCTATATGAGTAGTAAAATAATTTTTCATTGTAAATGTGTAGTAGTTACTATATTACCAACATTCAGTCATTAGGTGAGAGATCAATAGAATGTGCTTGTTGGCCTCTATTGCAGTGGAACAGCTAGCATCACATCCAAGTGCCATCCCAGATATCCAGGTTGTTGAAGCCAGTGGCACCCCCTCTCGCCAAATAAGACTGCCTCTTCTAGGCTACGCAGCTCAGCAAGACCTGTGACATCCATCTCGCCAGTGGAGACCAGCCCTCTCTACCACCAAACTCAGTGAAACCAGTGACATCCCCTCTCATTAATCAGAACCAGCCCTCCCAGCTACTTACATGTAGCTCCATGAAGCCAGTGACATCCCCTCTCATGTTCTTCTTTGTGGCTGGCAAATGTTTGAAAACTGAACTTGGATGACGTCAATATCATAATTATGTTGAGTGCATCCAAGTGATGGCAATGATAATAGCTCTGACACCAGCTCTTCCTGTAGGCCTACTGTCAATTTATGCCTTCATTGTGTATAATAGCAAAAGACATGTTAGTAATGAAAAAGCTGCACCTTTGTACCAGGATTGTTGGGGATTCTGATAAATGCACATTGAACATGAATAACATCAATTCCAATCATAGACCTACATTCATGTGATGGCAATACTAACTGATATGACACTACATTCATATTTCTGAACTCTCTATTTCTGTCTTTTCTGTGAGGTAACAACAAACATGTTAGTACTCAAATGTGTGAATCAGAATGAAACATTGAATTGATTGCATAGAAAATTTGTTCTTGCCCCATGTGGCAAGTAGGGAATATAAATCCTGTAAACTCCTAAACTGCATGTGCTTAAATTGTTACTGGAAACTGAAAGGGCTGCAATATCCAGGCACAAAGTGTTTTGTCCTTTTATTTTTATGCCTCCGCAACGAAGTGGCCGGAGGCATTATGTTTTCGGGTCGTCCGTCCGTCCGTCCGTCCGTCCGTCCGTACGTCCGTCCGTACGTCCGACCGTACGTCCGTCCGTACGTCCGTCCGTACGTCCATCCGTCCCGTTTTGTTTTTGTCGATATCTCAAGAACCGTGTGGTGGTTTTACATCAAACTTGGTATGAGGGTATATCCTTGGGGGATAATACTTTGTGTGGATTTTAGGGTCACTGGGTCAAAGGTCAAAGGTCACAGGTTATTTTGTGAAAAAATTGAAATTTCATGTTTTTCTCCATATCTCGCAAATGGTTCAAGGTATCTTCATGGAACTTAGTATATATGCTTGTACCGATGGGCAGTGATTATCTAGGGAAGTTGGGGGTCATGGGTCAAAGGTCAGGGGGTCAAAGGTCAAGGTCAACTCCTCAAAATATCCGTACTTTCCTTAAAATGCAATATGCCTGAAGGTTTTTTTTTTTTTTTTAACTTGATGTATGGCATGTATTACCCAATATATAATATTTTTGGGGAAGTTTCTTGCCAAAAGGTCAAAGGTCAAAAGGTAAAAGGTCAAGTGAAAGTGCTAAATTACACTTTTTCCTCCATATCTTGAAAGTAACTCAAGGTATCATCATGAAACTTACATATTTATGCATGTTCAACCTAACAGTGATTCTCTTTGGAACTGTGAGGTCAAAGGCCAGGTTTAGATAATGCTATTTTCCCATTTGATACTGAAATTATGCTTTTTCTCAATACCTTGAAAATTACTCGATGCATAAACTTATAAAAGGGTCAAAAGTCAAGTAAAAATCATCAGTTCCCCAAATACCTGCACTCTGACATTTTAATCATTCATCCAATTGAACCTAGTTCTAGGAAAGTGAACATTCAGCACATTTGTGTCAAACCTGTCATTTTAATATTTTGCCACTTGTGTGAAACTGTCATCACACATTGTCAAGACATTGTACTATAGACCTATTAGGAGAACCATGCATTATGGCGGAGGCATATCAGTAGCCTTAGCGATATATCTAGTTTCATTTGGTCTTTTTTCCCCCTGTGTTTCCCAGGTGTTTCAGTGGTGAAAAGCTACAATTACTCCGTTACGATAAAATATTGCATCAGTGTTTTAAAGTGAACTTAAGCAGGGCTGTCATGCACAGCAGTGTACATCACTGAAAGGGGCCTTTCACACCTTTCATTATTGCTCTAATTGTTATTATTATTATTACTACTGCTACTATTGTTGTTATTGCTAATGTTTTTATTACTATCATCATCTTCATAATGATTATTATCCTCATCATCATTTATGTGATCACTGATATCATGCCATGTGTTACATTCAAGTGGCACAGCAGGTCCTACACAGTAGCATTGTCCATCAGCATTGTGGAAGACACTTTTCAGCACATAATTTTGTGATAACTCTATCAAATCACATTATTATGAGGACAATATTTTTGTGGTAAATGGAGTTTGTGCCCTTGTAATATTCATTGCATCTATATTTTAAAGCCAAAAATAGGTATGAATTTTGATAAACAAATGTGTTGGAAGTACTTCAAACAAGATGTTCAGTTTTCATTCACATAGATATAAAAATACATTGTAATATACATTTGGTAGGTCCCTACATGATGTTCTACTGATATAATTGTATACCGGTACGCTAAAACCCTAAACTGAATGTGTTTTGAGAATGCAATATGTAGAAGGTCTCCACACTGAAATAGTACCTGTATAGTGTTCTTTGTACTTGAAGTCATTAAACCATGTGACATTGATTCTTGGACCTTCACTTAATTTTTTTTCCCTGCAAATGTGCAAGTTATTTGAAAGTGGTTGCATTTGTTAGGTTTTTTTAATTTACATGTTATATTATTGTTATCATAATTGTTCAATATGATAGGAGTATAATGTGTAGATGCCAAAATTGACTAATGACAGAATGCTGAGCAGTGTTTTTTTTTTTCAAATGACTACCTTACCTGTGTAAATTGGCAATCTTTGCCATACAACTATTTCTATTATGACATTTCATGTTTAAAAGATATAGGACTACATGCAAGTCGTCAGCACAGATTTGTTATCTCTACATTGTATATCACATCACATTACTGTGAGAGCAGTTTCTACATGTAGCACATTTGCAATTAAAACCTGTGCTCATGATGCAACACCAAATGCAAATATTCATGCAAAGATAAAAGAAAATGTAAGGTCAGTGTACCCTGGTACACACAACTTCTAATGTAGGTCCCATGTACACATGCAATTCATATGTACACATGAAATTTGTATATGTATGCATGGTAGTATAACGTACAGTGTAAGTGTAGGGATTTACTTTGAACCATTTATTATAAGTGTATCCCCCTTCTGTTATAACAGGTACCACCCCTCTACACATAAATACGTCAACCCACACATACAGAAGTATTCACATTTACATTCATCCACGCATCTCACCTATCACAGACACACCACATATCACATGACATTTTCCACTCTTTCACTTCTCACCCATTGTTCCCTGTAATACTGAAATCATGCCTAAATCACCCACGCCTACACACCATTTACATATTATGAATATTTAGTTTTAACCTTTGTTTCCTTATTTGCATGTTTTGTTATGTTGATTTTGTGTATGAATATTTGTTACAACCCACATTTACATGTAAACCCATGCCAAATTATGTGTAGAATAAACTGGCTACAAGTTAGTTAGCCAAGGGACTCCTTCTAAATAACACGTGTGCTGCCCTAGTTTGCTCTAAGTGTGACGAGTGCTAGAGAGCTAAGCGAACCCGAGCCCTTACATAAGAAATGTATAGATTTTTATTCACTGAAATATCAGAACAAGATATTTATACCTGTGTAGGTCTAATTGTTAAGCATCAATTTACCACTGAGAAAAAAAATGTGTTCTGATGATAAAAACCTAATCAGGGTTCTAGATAAAACTGAGTGAATGTTGTTGGCCTATGTGGAAATAATTGACTTGAACAGATTATTTCTTGTGTCTTTTCGCCTTGTAGGTGAACGAGACATATTGCATCATGCGTGGTTGCATTGCATGATGAATAAGAAAATGTGTAAGGTAGCCTCAGAAATTGCTGGATTAGTTATTAAGACTATTACAGGTGTCACATTATTCAGTCTAGAAGACTGAAAATGATCTGATTCCCAACATTTTTGTGTGTATCTGTGAAATAATTCCAATTAACCCTATTCATACAGAAAAAAAGGTAGGCCTAAGCCATACCAATGACCAATTTTCTCACCTATTCAGTGCATGTGTCAGTTGTGAAGAAAATCATCCACAATAAATGTTACAACTAAGTCACATTTGAAATTATGGAATTACGAATACATGACAAGTTGTACCGGTAATAAAAATGAATTATTGGTTAGATCCAATGCAAGTTTGGATATAACATGGTACCTGGTACTTCTCTAGCCTACTTGTGTTTCAAATCTTTGAAGAACTAAAAAAAAAAAAAAAAAAAAAAAAAGGTTTGCCATGAACATTGCATTTCTTGACAATGTGCATGAAAAGTTTAAGATATGTATTGAATTACATGTGCATGTAATAACACAACCCGTTTGTGTTTCGTGTAATTGTAATCAATAATAGAGATTTCGTTTATTTTTTTTTTCTACGTAGCCCGACCAGCAGGTCACCAGACGCCGTGCGAAGCAAGCACGGTAGCACTGTAACTGCGTACTGGGCTGTGTCCTTACCCGGAAAAGTTTCTACGTACAGTTAAAACAGGCACAGCCCAGTCGATCGCTGTATAAATAGCCCGGCGTCTGGTCGGGCTACGTAGTACCGCGTTCACCTATCCCGCTTTCGGTACTCGTACTTCTCAATGAAGAATCTTGTAATGGAGTTTGATGGCTTTTAGGACACGTAACCTACCGAGTCTTCCGACGATAGAACTATCTCTCAATCTTGGAAGAAGGACATGTGAATCAGAATCGGAGGATCTAGGAGTCCTTTGATTTTAGGTTAGCGCTCTCATCAAATGAAAACACAACGCGAACTCATACACTCGTACACACAGCATGTGCAAGATCGTACATCGTACAGCAAGCTAGCTAGCTCTCGAGCTTGCACTGCTGCGAGTTATGGCAAGTGATGCGGCCAGCGCTCGCCGCCGCGCCCATAGGCACAGCCAGCCGTCAGAGCTAGCTTGCTCTAACTAACGTGCTCTAACTACTAGTACAGCTGTAGTTCCGCAGCTCACTCGGCATGTTGGCTTGATTTCGCTGTAAGTTGGCTTGATGTCCGCAGTCAACAAGCAGTATTCCGCAATTCAAATACGTATCGCCATCGTATCGAAGGATCTTTTTCCAGAAAAGTATGTTTTGTTTTTCGCTTTTTAAAACATTTGAGAAGATTTCGATTTCCAAGATATTTTGACACATGTTAAGTTAAATATCTACCTTTCATTTTATACCCAAAACACCTTCTCTTTCGCATGTTTTGCACAACCGAACACTCCTCCCCAGGCCCTTTAATGACAATGGAAAGGTCATATATCATACTCGTAGCGGTACATGAGAGGGCACAAAAGTGGAGGCGTCCAGATTCTTTGCGCATGGCAGTCAGTGACCTCTATACACACATACACGCGCGCGCGCACACACACTAACACACACACGCACACACACAATATATATATATATATATATATATATATATATATACATATATATATATATATTTATATGTATATAAAGATACTTGAGAAAGGGCGGCGTGAGGCTCGAAAATTTGTGTGCAGAAATAAACCGTTGGTGAATACAGCATGAACTTTGTTCCAGTTTTGTTACTTATCTTTTTATCTTGCCAACACGTGGACAACCTAATCAACATATGTATAATATATATACAATTATATATATATATATATATATATATATATATATATATATATATATATAATGTATGTGTGTATATATATTCGCGTTTGTGTATGTTTACTTAAACTGCTGAATTTGTGTTCATTGACAATTCATTATTTCATTTGCAAAAAAAAACTAGTTTACGAAAAACCACACATCGCTGACCACTGCCTCGCATTTACAACGGTTTTCCAGGCGCGCGCTCCCGGACCTCCCCAGCATCCAGACCAAACCAAACCCCAAATAGAAAGCGTACCTCCGATCACGGCCCTGATAAGATTACCACGTTCGACGTCCTCCAGATTGCAGACATCGAGGAGATAGGCTCGAGACACGGTCCCCGTGAGAAAGGCGGATAGGTCAACGAGGACAATGCCGATGAGCGTAAAGGCGAGGGCGAGTCCATTGTTTTCTAAAGAGGAAAGAAAATGGATCGGATGACGATTTCAATTGATTTGATTTGATTTAATTTGATTTAATTTATTTCTGCATTCAATCAGATACAAATTGAATACAAATTTCAAAAGCACAAAGACAAAGAATAACAAGTGCAGTGACATAAAACGATAACAGCACACAAATCGATACACACGAGCAATTGCATTGAGCAGTATACATACACAGAAACATAAAATAAAATATACATTTTTTTTTTCAGTAAATAACGGATAACTCAATGCAGGAGACCGCCATCGTAAGCGATTAAGCTTAAAATGGATGGGGCCTCCGATTAACCGAGAACTGATGCATCGCTCATCCCTGTGTAATACCAGGGAACTTCCGGGCCGTCATGGTATTATGCTCTGTACAACTTGTTAATGGTATTACCAAACTCGGGCAAGGAAAACGTCAATAAATAAGTTGGCTGAGGTGCTACACTGATCAAACTATACAACAGTGTTTACACTGTACTAGTATTCATAGTTCAAGTTTTTCAAGATGATTAACCTTCTCACGTCAAAAAAAAAATGAACAGAATTCGAAGAAGGTAATTCAATTCAATTCGATTCAAAACGCCCCTTATAGCACATCTTCTTACGTGCTTAATGCACACATGCACTCTGGCATGTCTTACCTTTTTTTTTTTTCTAATTTGCGTTCGTGTTTACTTGTGTGTGCTTGTGTGTGTGCGCGCGCGCGCGCGCGCGTGTGTGTGTGTGTGTGTGTGCGTGTGTGTTTGAGAGAGATTCATTCATTTCATTCATTCATGTTATTGTTTCTGTATGGCACAATATAATCAACTCTGATCACTTTCAGAAATAAACACATGATTCATAATAATTCATGGCTGATTTTGCACATGATAGATAATCAAATCATTGTGACAAAGAACGAAGACATAATGATAATAAACAAAAAAGTCAAGGTACCATACAGGAGGATCCCCAGTAAGCCGAGCTTGATATTGGGGCCTCATACACAGATAAATAAATAAACAGTTTCAACCAACTGTCGGTTTACTTAACTACAAAAAGACAAACTAGTTTTACACACAAAAAAAGATAGAGAGTGAAAAGTTTTCTTGCTTGTATGGCTTTCTTTTAAACTTTCGTCTTTACGGAAGGAGTTCAGAATCTTTACACCATTGATATACCACTATTTTCTCCGTGTCATACAAAATGTTCGTGTATCCTATATACATAGCCACATTCTTTGAATATCATCATCACAAACTCGGTACACGATGGCTCGAGTAGTGTTAAATTTAGCGGTAAGGTTTCTCTTTGTTTGTTTGTTGCTTGCTTGCTTGCTTGCTTGCTTGCCACTTGGCTTGTTATCCCCAGCTTCCTGTAACAAAAAGAGCAGCGCGTGGACTAGCATGTTTCAAGCAGAGGGTCTGTCCATTAGCTTCTGCCGATACCTGACTAGATTTCTTCTTGATTAGACTCGCAGTGTAAAAAGTATTTGATTACAGAAGGGTAATCAGTCAGTTTGCTGGTACATCGTAAGCTTTAATTCCATAAGGTGGTAACACCAGACCAGCAGAAATGCAAAAAAAAAAAAACAAAAAAGAAAAAAGAAAAAAAAAGAGGTCTCATCAGGTTCGGAGACAAGATAAAGGAAGTTAAAGGATGCTGAAGTTTCACAGCAGTGTAACAGCTACCACTATAATTATGCAGATTAGTTGTGGGATGTCACTCTATAGTTACGTTCAGACGGTGATTCAGTCATTTCATATCGAAATCTAAACCTCTATATTTTATCTTTAGAACCTACATCCTACAAGCTTTGCTTTTTAGTAGGTTCCTCATATTACATTGTTGTTTTAAACACATTTTTTTTTAATCACTTGGAATATAAAACTTGTATGAAATGCGGAATATGGAACATGAATAATAATAATAAAAAAATTACCGTCCGACAATTGGCGCCCCATAGAGCTTATCCTCGACATTAGCTTATTGTATACAGAGTTTCAAGGTACTGTTTATCATTGGGCATGTTGGGAGCAGTGATTAAAAAAAATAAAAAGGATATTATATGCATAGGTCAGTTGTATCACAAAACATCCGATTATGATCGCGATAAAGCCTAAAATATGAGGAGATATCATTTTTCTCAATAAACCATAACTGAAGACGGTTTAGTCTAGAAACATTTTTATCATAACCATTGTTCACATTTTGTACATTTAACGATACTTAATTGTTTTTATCCCTGAATCACATTCATAGAACTATTGTTAAGCACAAAGCTGGGTTTTTGTTTCATCTGCAAATGGTAAATAATGCCTTTAAGGATCACCGTCTGACGTGACTTCTCCTTCTGCTACTATATAATCTACTATAGTCAATTTGTATATCATGGGGTGGCTTTGTGCTGTGAGGGAATTGAGTTACTAGGCGTCTCCAGTCTAACCAACCAGATATTCATTGCTAGCTCCAGCACACCTAATGTGAAGTGTAATCAAGGTAGACTTGACAAGAGCATTGCACATATTATTGTAACAATGATTTATGCAACCGTGCATCACAAAACCAACATAAAGTCGCACCCCTTGATTTTAACGTGAGGACTCAAAAAAAGTGAGATGGGTCAACCATATAAATCTTGAGGTTTTTTTTTATTTTATGAAAGAGCTGTACTTCTTCTACTGATCAGGAAAGTGTGTTTGCAGCAATTTATGCAGCTTTTTTTTTTTTTTTTTGTTAAGTAGTGAGATTAGGTATGTCTTGGAGTCTCCGTTTCATTTCTTGAAAATCCTTTGCATACTCTTCACTTTCAACTCTAATAACTTTTGAATATAATAATGACACTGCTTTGGGAGTTTTTATCATGGACAATATGTGTTAATGGAGCATGCTTAATTTCAGCTTAATCTGATAATCCTTCATCATTAATTCATTGTTGTTGCTTCAGTGGTTTACATACTGTTTTTTTAGCCCCATTCATCGCCTAGGTAGCACAGTTGGTAAAGCGCTTGAATAGACTCTGTACTTAAGAGCCTCTTTCCTCATTTCACACTTTTCCAGAGTGTGCATATTCTTTCCAATATTTAGATAGCTTAGGAGAGTCCACTTGAATTAAGTTATACATCACTTTGAAGCTTAGAGTCTGCTCTGTTAGAATCTGCCCTCAACTTAAAAAAAAAAAGAATCCATATTTAGCGACCTTTTGTTGGTTTTGTGATGCAGGGTCATATTTAAAGTATCTGAATACAAGTTGGAGAAGAGATTCATAAACGGGCATCACATAAAAGAATTTGAGTCACACATAAGGGAAATCAAGCACAACTGATATTATCAAGTGAATATAGAAATATAATTATATAGAAGAGCATTTCGCAAGTGAAGATTCTGGAAAATAGATAGATAGATAGATAGATAAATGGTATTTTATTGAAGTATTCATGTCTCGCAGTCATACGACTGAATTGCACATAGAATTACACCGTAAAAGAGACAACAGATCAGATATTACAGCACAAGTATTCATACAAAAAATACTTAAAATACTGACATTAAGAAACGAGGTCATACGACAGGACATGTATACGAACAAGCTGAGCAAGCCGTAAACATAACATCATAACAAAAACACAGATGATCAGGGTTCGGTATTCACACACTTTCTTTCGACACCTGCCTCACACACTATCACACGCCCTTTCGCTCTTTGTCACTTTCACTCGCTCTTTCTCTCATGTTTTTGTATACCCACCACTACACTCACACAATTTGCACTCCCAAAATTGCAAAGTCCGTTCAAAAATTATGAATTGTGGAGTTATCGGTACGGCCATCGTTGGATTTAATAAGACTAAAAATTTCAAATTTGGACCATGATAAAGAAAATGAAAATTCAATTCCACAAGCTTCCTTTGTTATTATTTCAACAAAATCCTTCCACCTCCAACTAATAAAGAATTAAAGGGTAAATATTCGCTCTCTTACACAGCTTCCAGAGTAAGCCGATTGATTTTTCATTATGCTGGAAATTATGATATATTGAATTTGAATTCATTTTATGTTCTAGTAACTATGTTGGAAAGACGTTTTGTGTCCAAAATTTTGAGTCAAAGGACTTCTAATGCTACCAAACAATACTATCAGATTTTGTTGCTCTTCTTCCTTTTTTTTTTATCTGCTTCTTTCTGGGATTGGAGATTGGGGATGGCTGGGTTTTTAAACGATTGAATTGAGATCAAGGGAACACAAACATGGAGAGTATCATACCAGTGATAAAATTTACTGGTACCATCATGCTAAACCCACCATTCCTCAGCTACTACTGTAGCCGTTCATCGCTGGTAGGTAAGCGATGTAAACTTATCAACCATGGTATCTGTCGTCTTAAAATGACTCCAATAAAATCTGTTAACTGCTTTAATGTTTTTTGATGACCGAAATTAATAAGTGTCAGAATTGCATCGTCATCCATCTTGTGATATCTATGTCTTGTTTATCTTTCTCTGTCGCCTTCATTTCTCTCCCTCTTAAATACTTTGTATATGAGTATACATTATGATATTCTCCTTCTTATTCTATTGCTTAAGAATTTTTTTTCCGATAAATGGAGGTCAAAATAAAATTTTGGCGATTACATTGACAGCTCTGCTTGTCAATTCGAACTTCAGAGGTAATGGATTCCACTGCATTTCATTGCATTCCATTCCATTTCAATCCCATCAATATGTATACATTCTTTGCAACTGATTGACAAATTGCCCTACATCGACGTAAATAAGCACTGAATTGATCAGTGTTTTAGTAGTAGCCATGATAAAAAATCATGGGCGTACATACTCGAGCAGGATTCGAACCCACGACCTCATGACCCATGACATTTGAAAGGGATCTTACAGTTTTGGTTGAGACCTAATTTCAGGTTTCTGACATCGTTTTTTTTTTATGAGATAATGAGAAACTTCTTTCGAAATATGAAAGAGCATGTAATTCTATGAGGAATCCAACGTTTATTTGATGCAAATTGGTTTTGAAATGGCTGAGATATCCAAACAGGAGCAATTCTAATAAAGTGTGGGACCCACACTTTATCGCGATCGCTTTGTTTTACTTTGTTTTTTGGATGTTTCAGTTATTCCAAACCCGATTTTCATCAAATAAACTTTGAATTTCTCTTAAAATGGTATGTGCTGCGTTTTCTTGGTATCTTGCAAAAAGTTAAAAGCCCAATTCTCATCTCCACCAATACTACAGTATTGGTGGAGATATGTAATTTTGTAATTCCCATAGTATTCTGCTCTCCCTGTCCTTTTGACTATTAAAGGATTATCACACACTCACGCGTAATTGATATTCATCCATCCTCTCCTTTATTTCACACACATGCATACACACATACACACACATACTGTATATCATACATTCCCACATACACACACACATACTGTATATCATACATTCCCACATAATAAGTACATGTAATTAAGTATAATTTATTTTGCTCCCTCCTTTATTTCACGCAAGCAGGCTCACCACGCACACACACATTCACACATAAATCTGTCGAATTAACCCTGCATGCATGGACCACCTCTAAAAATACCGTTGATATAAACAGTTGGTACAGATTACTGGATTTTGGCAGTAATGGGAGATCAACTCGCAGATGATTATGTATTATGTATCATACTGATAGGTGTGCCATGGCAGGTGAATGAGAGAGGAGGGTCTTGTATCTCTAGATCCTCAGAGACTTAGCACCATTCGAAATTCAGAAAATAAGGGATTAAAATGTCAATGCAAAGAAAATTAATTGTAATCTTCGTGATAGTATAAGATACAACATAAAAAAATTAATATCATTCTATTATTCTTTTCTGATTTGACTTAAGCAAAAAATGAAAAAAAAAATGTAAATAAAATAATGACAATAAATAAATAAAGAGGTTTACCGATGTGTTTAACCGTTAGATACAGTGCGCATCCCACCAGTATCAAGATGTTGAAGACGAAGAGAAAGGGTCGTCTTTTGCCCCAGGAGCTGATGAAATTGTCGCTCGCCGATCCGATCGGCGTGCTGATGAGGCTGCCGAGAATCGGTCCCACCGTCCACACGATGCCGTAGAGCTCGAAGGGCAGGCCGAGGAGGAGGAGAAGCGGGGACCCCAACGCCGTCTCGCAGCTGAAAGCGAAGTCGACGGCGAACTGCTGGCTGCTCAGCTTGATGAGCTGGAGGAAAGTTCGAGGTGGTCTCTGCTCAGCGGACGTTGTTCGGGAGTCCTCCCAGTTGGGCGTGGCGTCGTCTTTCCCCCTGTCCGTCGAGTTCGGACGAATTTCTCCGAGTTTTTCATCATGTTTCGAGAAATTCTCCTCTGTATCCGTCGGTATTGGCACTTCTTCCTCTTCGATCAGACGCAGTTTTCCCTCCATGTTCGGCGGGAGATGACGTGAACATAATTCACATCAAATGAGAAACTTTACCAGACTCTTATCGAGATATTTCTGATCTCGAGGCACCTAATCACTCCGTAGTGCTCTAGTCAGACGTTATTGTCCGTCCCTTTCCATGCTGCATCTTTCTCCTTCATCTGAGCGTTATAATTTGCCAGCTGAACGCTCTAATAAGCAGCCTTCCTATGTCCCTGCAAACTAAGGTCCAAGCAAAACATTAATCTTATTGTTTAACAATATGCGAAGGATACTACCACAATGCCAAAGCAACTTCGTCCATCAAATCCTGTGTCAATGTTATGGGGAGGACAAGGGCGGATAATATCAGAATGATCCTTCCTAATGTTGCTGTTACCAAGTACCCGCTCTTCGAGAAAAAATTCGGACGGACGGCCATATCGGTGTCAAATGGTCAAGCTTATATTCTACAACCCTGGTCACGGGCAGACGATAAACACAAACACGGGGTCGTAATATAGTACAATACTCACGCACACCGTACAATGGCGTCGCTACACACATTGGTCAACTGGATCTAATTAAAAAGTATACTAATAACAACATAAACAACATTGAATGTGTCGATCGAAAACACACATACACGCATGATGCGCCCGTATTCTCATATGCAATGTACCAGTCAATACAACTGGGCTTATATACAATGTCTAGCAGATGAAAAAGCATGCATAGACATTGTTGAATTCAACTTTAATCATGAATAGGTCCATTTCTATCGAGATAGTTAGAAGCCCCTTATGAAACTTTAGAGAGCATGCAAGTCTAAGAGGAATTCAAACTTTTACTTGATAAAGATTGGTTTTGAAATGGCTGTAATGTCAAAAAACAAAGTTAAACAAAGTGGTTCAATAAAATGTTTCATGAGAGGTCGGGTTTCTCATCTCTTAAAAAAATGCTGGGGACCTGAAGCCCCATCTCAACCAAAATCATTATACCACCCCTTTTAGTGTAAATACAGAAATATTCATATGTATCAAGTTGAGATATTTGGGTTTAAAACTGTTAAAAAGATAGAAAAGAAGATAACTGAAATATGCGATAATCTCCAATTATCTTCCAAAGTATTCATTGTCATGTAATGAGCGCATAAATATATTATCATTTAAAATATCTTACCTCTTTATATTCTGACGACTTTGAAAATGGCGTTCATTTGTTTTTGCATTCAAACTCTTTATTTTTCATGATAATTAATTTTGATTATTCATTCGATATCAGGCCCATGTTAACAATAAAATTGATTTGAACAAAAATAAGCATCTGTGTTCTCTCTTGTGCTGCCATATCATTTTTTTTTTAAACATACAGCAAAATGTATTTTGGCTGTTGTTGTTGTTGTTGGGTGTTTTTGTTTTTGCAAATCATACTATGTTTAAGGAAATTTGTAAATGACATAAAATTCTCATTGCATGACTCTCAGAAAATGCTATCTTGATCAATTTAATCAAACCAATCTATGTATGCCTCTATTGTGCTGCTGAACCACCTTTTTTCAGATACATTAATTTTTGCAGAGCATACCCTATTATTTTATACAAAAATCATATTAAATTCTGCATAACTCTTAGAGAAAAAAAAACTATCTCGATGAACTTGATCAAATTAATCAATTCTGCTTCATTACGTACACTCTTCTACACTCCCTTGAGAATACATCATTTCCCAAAACCTATCCAGTAAACTAAGCAAAAAAAAAATATATATTTTTTTTAAACCTATTTTTACCTGTGCGTAATCTCTTTGATTTATACACACACTCGCGCGCGTGAGCACATACACACACACACACACACACACACACACGCATACAAACATACATGTACAGTGTATACTCATGTCCGTGTCTAATTAGACCCAAATTGGCCGGGTGGGACAATATCTGAATATTTTTAAATTTCCAACATTTCTAGCTACAGGAGTTCGCCAGCTCGTAGTGTGTGAAGGGGTTGTTTTGACTATGTGGGTACATTATTAGCCACATTATAGCCTGGAAGGAGAGGGGGGGGGGGGGATAGAGCTCCCAATCACAATGTTATGTGGGGGCCCAGGGACGTGAAGACGCATAAAATGAACATCTCTAGTGACGACAATGACTCTTGTAAGCTTTCTTTGAAACACTTTATCTATCCAGTCCATTATGTGGACCACAATGAATTAATGTGTGTGCCCATCATTGATATTGATATTTTTTTTTCTTTTAAAAAGGGGAGTTAATACATTGACATTGATTGGACAAAGTATCCCCTATATAATGACGAGGTCCAAATTTGTTTTCATTAAGTAACAACAACAGAAGTATTAGTAAAGACATAATGAGATTGTTATGAAAAATTGGTGCGAAACTCTTTGAACCCGGTCAATGTCCGGGTCTGCAAGCAGCGAAATAATATAGTCAAAATATCTGAGGGATTTGTTGTTGGTTTATATATATATATATATATATATATATATATATATAAGTATTAAAATCAAATCTAAAACATCTTAGCACTTGAGCAAGATCGAAAGCGTTAGACGATACTTAGAGTGAACTCTGGGAGTGTCAACACAATTGAAAATTTTCGCAATTTAACCAGGGCAAGGCTACAAAGAAAACACGACGTAGTAACAACGACTGTCTTGTCTGACAAACCGTCACGCGTCCCACAAGCAGGCCTGTTCATCAAGAGAGGGCGCCATAAAGTAAAGTCATGCCTAGCCTCTAGGCCTCACGCTCCTAATTCAACTCGCGCATTGCCTACCGGGAAGGCAGTACTATTTTTTACCAAAAAAATCATTAAAAATCAGTCAAGTGGAAAATTGCCACTTTTGGTAGTGTTTGACATTGCTTGAGGACAGGAGCTTTTGCAGGTTATGAAGAAGTTGAATGAATCATGTTTTTTGTATTTTTAATGATTTTTTATTGATGTATGAGGTAATTTGCTATTTTTATCATTTTTGAGAGTGACTGGATGACTAGTCTCGTATGGAGGCTCTTAACTTTTTTTAGAGCTGGACAACATCCCAAAATATGTTGTTTGCTTGAAAGCAGAGAAAATTTCCCTTCATCTACTTCAATCTAAAAAAATTCTATGATTCGATTGATTTTTTATGATTCATGGAATATGCTGCATTTAACACAGGTTTATATGGGAGCCCGGAAAAGGAGCGTGAGGCCTCTAGGAGAAGGAAGTACACTTGTACACTTGGAAGACTCCTCGGGTGCAACGACGGTGTGTAAAGAGTAAGGAACAGGTGGCTGCAAAAGTTTACACTTCAGTCCAATAAGCACAGTTTCTTTCTTTCATCACCATCTACGGGGTGGGGGGGGGGGGGGAGGGGGTAAGGGTTGCTCTCACACAAGTTACCCTGTCACTCCCCTCTCAAAAATGGATTCTATAGGGCGTGACATGTATCAAACCTTAAAGGGATGTGATGCAGTATTGGTAGGGATGAGAATTGGGCTTTTAACTTTTTGTAAGGTACCCCCCCCCCCCAAATAAAAAAAAAACACTTATGATAGTACAGAGCATACCATTTTAAAAGGAATTCAAAGTTTATTTGATGAAAATCGGGTTTGGAATGACTGAAACATCTAAAAACAAAGTAAAACAAAGCCATCGTAATAAAATGTGGGTCCCACACTTTATTAGAATCGATCTTTTTTGGATATCTCAACCATTTCAAAACCAATTTTCATCAAATAAACGTTAAATTCCTCAAAGAATTACATGCTCTTTCATATTTCACAAGAGGTTTCTCATTATCTCACCAAAAAATGTTAGAAACCTGGAATTAGGTGTCAAACGAAACTATACGATCCCTTTAACAGAGTTTTTTTTTTCCGTATACATGACCAAATAATATAACCTGAATGGGCATTACCTCCCCCCCCCCCAAAAAAAAAAAAAAAAAAAATATGTTTTTTTTTTTTTTTTGCATTAGTTGGAATTTATAGCAAAAGTAATAAATCTGCTTTGTTGAAATACGATAAAAAATTAGATTTTAATGAACAGAATCTGTGAGATGCTGTATTTTAATTGTATTCAATCTACAACACATTATAAAATAGCGATCGCCCTCCATAACTTTCTTTTTATGTTTTTCTAACTTATCTCCCTGAATGTCGAACATTTGCCAGTGTGGAATTACATGGACCCCAGCCTGAATGGCAGAAATAACACTGAAAGTAACTTTTGTTTTGTTTTTGTTTGTTTGTTTGTTTGTTTTTTTTTTTGGGGGGGGGGTTGTGTGTGTGTTTTTTTTTTGGTTTTTTTTTTTTTTTTTTTTTTTTTGCTGTTGCTGTTGCTGTCGAAAACGTCGACACCGTATATACTAATATGACCTATAGGCCTACCATGCATGTTATAAAGGTACATAATACGTGAAACAGATCCGTTCGACTCCTCTAAGTTGCTTTTTTTTTGGGGGGGGGGAGAGGGGAGGAGTGCGTAGCAGTCACGTGGGAGTGACCCCCCCCCCCCCCCCCCCCATTCCTCACTTGTGTTATTATCAAAAACTTGCCGGAGTTTCAAACATGACTTTCAAATTCATTTTGTTTTAAATATATTCCTTTGAGTTCGTATACACAAAACACTTTTGGCATGTTTGTATTCAAATCAATCCGTAATAATGTTATCATTATCTGATTATGTTCCAGTCTTCCTCTTCCCACCTCCCTGCTCTTACACTTTTCTCTCCGTAACGCAGCTAACATTGTTAAATATATATTATATATATATATATATATATATATGGGTCGATGCAATACAATAAACTGTTTCATGTCTTGATATTGACCTAAAAGTCCTCCAGTTTAAAGGACTATATAATTATTATTTCTAATTTCATGTAACATAATCTGTGTTCACTTTATCTCTGTCGCATAGACCTACACTATTTATTTTTATTGTAATTGTATGGTACTTTTGATCGTCTAAGTGTATAATGTAGGCCTATATAATACTCATCTGAAATGTTAATCTGAATTTATGTAACTTTTTATTTCATCATGCAACTCGTAGATTAAATTGTTTTGTATATTCTCATTTAGGGACCAAAATTTCGAAAGAATGAAATAGGAATCCAAATGAGAAAAGAAAAGAAAAAAAATATATATATAGAAAAGAAAAAGAGAAAGATCAATAACTAACGGCTGCAGTTTAGCAAGGAGTTGAAACGGTACCGCCCCGACCCTTTCTATTGTCGGGAACAATGATAATGCCTATCGACTGAATCATCTGTGTAATAGCGCTAGTGGGCTAGCCCGTTATTCGAGAGTGCTATTGTTTGGACGGAGTACCGCCTCTCAGCGATACAACACCTACAATCCAGACTACATAATTGTCGTGATGAAAATTTCTGAATGCGGTCACTAACCCCTGATTTAACATCTGTAGGATTCTGGGAGAAGTATACAGTTCTTGTAAATTCGATGATGACTTTTTGGGTTTCTCTTGTCCGTTATAAAATAGGAAACGATTTTACGCGTCGCTAACTATTCTACACTATCGGCGTATTAATACTAAGGTCGCGGTGGGTTGCCCCGAGCTAGCCTAGCCTGGTGGGCGGCGTTTGATACCATCCAAGTCAATTCCACGCAAGAACAGGCTAATTCAATTCGGTAAACAGAATCTCCTCAACGCGATAAGTGTGTATGGAGCTGTAGCAGACCGTAACGGTATAGCTTCATCTTTGTATCTCTAGCACGTTAGTGGATGAATTAAATCTCTTCGATGGCAGATGAAATTTGACGATGTTTTGATGGAGGACGATTAAAAGTCAGCCCAGCACCATGTCGAAACTTCGGAGCATAGTTGCGGTAAGAGCACAGACGACGTGAAAAGATCAAAATATTCCCATCGATTGCTGTGCTGACAATCCCCACACGTTCAGAATCATGTTGTAGAGTGTACTTAAAAAGACAACATTAATACTAGAGAGTAGACATAACTGTAAAATCCCGTAGCATAGCATTTTTGTCATCAGTCAAGCTTCAGAATAACATCCCAGAACACTGGTTAAGATTTCAGTGATTCTATGCGTTAGTCAGTAACTTTGAATCAACCATTTATGATTATTTTGTGCCTAGACCCTAGGGTCTATTTCTTCTGGTTTTTTTTTTTTTTTTTTTTTTTTTTTTTTTGACAACGACAAGGCTGTGTAACGTTAGAATGGCACTTTTAATTGGCAGTGCATCTACAATGAATGTCAACAATGAATGACATTAAGTAGGCTAGGCCAGTTCACCTATCACTGGTACCACTGACCAGTTTATACAGTGTAATTTATCTAAATGTTTATTTCCCAAAAAATTATTGTAACATTATCTGCATACGTAGAGCATATTTGATTAATGAAGATGTTTGTACAAGGTTTGGTACTCTCCTGATTTGGAGGTGCTGATGGAATTAAAAATAAATGTGGATGTTTCGACCAAATTACGAAATAATTAATTTTTATGTTACCTTTCATTCTGTCGATGTCTCGACTCTGTCCTCCACTCTAGGACAAGCAGGAACTGGATGAGATCAACAGCCGGCTTGCCAAAAATGGCATTGCTGGAACGGCCAGTTCCGAGGAGAAGCTTCGCTCCCTCTGGAGGCTGTACCAGCAGGCAGAGGCAGACGTCAAGTCTGCCACAGACAGTATGGACCAGCTGCAGAAGAAACAAGCTGAAGAAATGAAGGAGGTACATGAAAAATCATGATTTTCAGCTTCTGTAATTGTTAATGCCATACAAATTAATGATGTATTAGAATGTGATTATTATTAATGATAATGTAGCATAAAATCTGACCAAATAGCCAGCTGTACTATACAGTACATACAACATATACCTGATATTCTGGTATTCCCTCCCTCTTTTCTTTTCTTTTTATGTGCTTGTCCAGCTTACATTACCCATTTTCTTTAAACTTCTTTTCTCTCTTCCTGTTTGTGTGTTTTTAATGAGCATTTAATGTGATTATGTAATACACTAATAGCCTATATTCAGCTGTTGTTTGTTACAAGTACTTACAGTATGTATGTAGATATGTTGTACCAATACTTGTTTCCAATAATTATGTTTATCCCCATTATTAGTGTTATTATTATTTTTTTTTTTTGCTGTTGGTACATGTAAGAGGGACTCTCTAACACAAGCTTTGCTTTCCAAGGTTTCCTCATTTTTTTTTTTGTCAAATTCACTTCAGTACAAAAATGTTACAATTGCTGTGTTGACTGAAAGAAGATAAAATGAAATGAATGAAATGATGAATATTTTTACCATATTACAGTCAGGGTATAGTGCTTGAGGCACTTTGCAGCATCTACAATGTGTATTTCCTCATCACTGCACAAAACTGTAGTCTTTGAAAAAGACATGCACACACTCTTGCAGAAAAAAGATTGTCAGCTGTACTATGCATTTTAGTACGTAGAAGTTGTTTGGTATGTATGGTGCTATCTTGGCTTGCAGGAGAAGAAGGAGAATATTCTTTTACATGTATTCTCTTCCTCATTATCTAGGTATGGTGTGGTATCATTAATGATGTCTTCTGTTGTTCAATAATTTCAATTTGTTTCCAAAATCCTTGCATCAGTTTCATAATCATAAGATTATGATAGTGTTCTCATCGATGTGTATCGTAACAGTGCTTTAAATTTCTATTTTGTTACAGACTCTGCCAACTGAAGGAAAAGCCTTTGCAACTAAAGTCATGTAGCAGTTAGCATTTATGTTCGAGACTAGAAAGAGATACAAACTCATTCTGTGTGCTGAGCAGAGGGACTTTATCTTTACCTCCGCCAAGGAAGGAGGATGTTAATTGATCATATCAGTGTTGGTTTGTCTGTTTGTAAAATAACTCAGAAAGTTGTAAACTTATATGAATGAAACTTGCAGGAAAAGTTGAAATAACATTTCAAGGAACAGGTGATTAAATTTTGGTAGTGATCTGGGAATTTTTATGGAATTTTAAAGGATTTTTTTTTTCTTTTGGCGTATACGACTGTAAGGTCAATGAACTTGGGAGTTCTAGCTGCACGTACTGGAGGTTTACATGTATTATAAAGTACAATGTACGTGCTTGGCAAGGCGTCACGCAACTAGAAGCTGATGACATAAACAAAGGCTTCAGGTATTAGAAAATTGCATGCGTGCTTGGATGGGTGGAAATGAGTTGCTAGCTCTGTGGAGGATCTGCGCTGTCCGGGTGCTTTTCTGGTAGATTTTTTTTTTTAATTGTGCAGTTTATTTCCCATTGATTCCTATTGCAGGTTGAGCTCTATGTGGAGAATGTACGGAAGCTGGCAGAGGAGCGGGAGTCACTTACCCAAGAGTTTGAAGCCGAGAACGAACAACTGACGAGAGAGAATGAACAATTGAAGATGGAGAAGGAGCGAGTGAACAAAGAAATTCAACAAATGCTGCAGCAGGTTAGTGACTCTTCATAGCTCATAGATCAAGTTCCAGTACTCTTCTTGTGTAAGTTGTGTCCTTTAATAGTGATGTGTTGTTTTACCCTGGAGGGGAAGTTACGAGAGCATTAATGTTGCTAAAAACAGCATTGATAAAAGCACTTTGATGAAAACAGCGTAAGTGCAGTCAAAACATAGTGAGAAGATGGAATAGTGTATAATTGTTTGACTGTCACACAAAAAAAAAGAAATCACAGTGCCATACTTGACTAATTCTAGCTTCCTTAAATTGCCAACAAAAAATAAGTACTGTAAAGCATTTAATATATTTGCGGCATGAAATTTTCGCGAATTGGAGCCGATCTTTTTTTTTTGCAGCATGAAATTTTCAAGAATTGCCACTGGCATTCAATGCAGTGTAGATGAGAGCTTTCATGTGCATTTTAATTTCGCGAATCTTGGCGCTTGCGAAATTCCCGAAATTAAAATGCACACGAACATTCCTAATTTTACAGTAACAGATTTTAGGTGACACACTGAGGAACATGACACAAGGCATCTTAATACTTTTCAAAGTGCCTGTTTTCAAGCTTCATGACTCAACATGATTATCTATAGCCATCATGAGTATTACAGCACTACTAAGATTTACTGAGTTGCGTTTCACTCACAAATTTCACTGATCAAATACTCTTCCCTTGATCATGTGATTTTTTTCTTGTTGTTAGCAAGATTTAACTCATCTACAAATTACACAACCTGATCCTAGTCTTGTTGCTTGTTCACCTAAGTGTCATTTACTAACTAGTGTGCAAAAGTAGTTAATGTGGAGAAGAGATATTCCTTGAGTGCAACTGACAATGTATGCATATTTTTATTCATATCATAAGATTTAATCCTTTCTTCTTTATTTTTTTTTTGACAGTAATGAGCAGACTCCTAAGAACATGTTGCTTGCAAATTGTTGCAACTTTAGAATTTATTACTTTGATTTTAAGGAAATAGATTATATATTTTTTGCCTTCACTTTGTTAGAAAAGGGGTCAGAAGATGATGTTCTTTTAACTTACATATTGTACAAGTGTACTCTTTAACAGTCATGAAATTACATGTCTAGGATTAATGTTTGAAGTTTGCACATTGTCTGCTTCTGTTGATCTCCGACCAAACCGTTGACGTTGATTGATGTATGATGCATAGACACATACTCCACCATGCGTGAGGCTCCTTGTTTGCAAAAGCATTCAAGTACATGTACATACAAGTAATACATTCTGGGTGTGACCCACAGTTGTAATGATCCCTCTAACCTCCCCCCCCCCCCCCACACACACACACATGCTCAGAAGCAACACAGACTCCCACGTTTTCTTGTTTGCTTTCCCCCTTGGACAGTTTGTCTCTGAGCATTTTGTGTACTTGGGAGGTGTGAAAGTATAATGTAATCATCCAATGATTTGTTTGAAATAGTATTGTAAATGTCAAAGTAGACTCTGTCTCGTTCACAAGTCTAATAGTAAAGGCTGTAATTTTAGGCTGCATCTGCTGGTATTATGTGGCTACTCAAGATTCTTGGCAAGATTTTCTTTAATAATTATCTAACACACAATTCTTTGATGTGTCAAATGCAATTTTGTACTTTCTGTGTCTTAGTATTTTGTTTTGTTTTAAATTTCTTAAACATGAGTGACTAAGAATGAATGATTTGAGTGACCTCAAAGATGTAACATATCTATACAAATATGAACTAAGTTACAAAAATTAAAAGATTTTGAGATTGGCTTGCGATGTATTTCTTTCATGTGCAGTGTTCTAACATGGAGCTACTAACTTAGTAGCTCCATAGTTCTGACAAGAAATCATGGTCACACCTGCAGATGTACGTGTAAAAGCATTTTGATGTGATTTCAGAAAAAGAGATTTGTAAAATCAAATGAGAATGAAACCCGAAATGTGTGATAGAGGGAATGCAGTGAATGGTCCAACACATCACTGAAAGGTTTAGGAAAATTGGACACTTCATTATTAAAAAAGTTATAAAAAAATGAATTTTTAAAGTTTTAAAGTGCTGTCACCAAGAAGACTTGGCTACAACACTTTTTGATTTAATAGAAAAACGATATTAAAAACCTTGGGAAAAATCCACATTATTCTCTTTCCTAGCACATGTGATAAAAGAGCACTTGACTTATATCTCAATATTGCAATGAAAGCACCTCTGCATTGTTACATTTTAAATTGAATTGGTAAATTGCATTCTGATGGGTAAAGAGATAATATTGGACCCATTAAACTAGTGAATGTAGTCGGCAATGCTTACATGGTATGAGATCTGATACACCATGTAGCTATAATAGTGGAAGCGGAATGGAAAGTGTCTGGCAGAGCTGACGTGACCTGACATTTTTATGATTATAAATGTCTATTTTGAAGCTAGCCGTAGAATAGAAAGGTTTTTTTACCTCCGCCAAGGAAGGAGGATATGTTTTCATCATTGGCATTGTTTGTAATGTTATTTTGTTTGTCTGTCTGTGTACAAAATGACTCAAAAGAGTTGAGAACAGATTTGGACGAAATTTACAGGAAAGGTTGAGAATGACACAAGAAACAGATTGATTAAATTTTGGTAGTGATCTGGGAATTTTTATGGATTTTCTGTATTAAGGATTTTCGATACTTTGGCAGGTAGGGGCAATACTTGATGAACTTGGGAGTTCAAGCTTTAGAATTTGTGAGGATTGCATGCGCACATTAAAGTATGTGCTTTGCTCCGGTGATGCGCCGTGCAGCTGGAAGCTGATGACCGTACAAAAGGCTTCTATATTGCTAAATCAGGCGATGGTCAGCAGGCATACGTTATGGATGAGTGGAAATCACTGATCTCATTCGGAGAACAAGATCAGTGACTAGTGGAAATAAACTGCTTGGCAGATGTCTGCCCTCTCAGAGTGTTTCTCTAGTTTAAAAACGGATTTTTTGCTTGTCTGATCATACAGTGCAGTACAATGTGTACATGTGTAGTATGCAATATTGTGTTCTCTAGCTTTCCATTTAATACAGAGCAAGTGCTTTAATAGTACACATACACAGTCTCACCCCCCCCCCTTTTTTACGATGATCTATGAGTGATTTGTGACATTCTGCATTTAAGAATATATAATCAGCAGGCATCAATTTGCCCAGGGCAAGATGAAAGATAAACAGTGTCGGTGTGTGTGTGATGTGATTCGTCGGGTGCCCGTGCATTGGCCGCTAACGCAATACAAATTGTATTGCGTTAGCGGCCAATGCACGGGCACCCGACGAATTGTAGTTGATGCAGGCTCTCTATAAAGGATGCCTTTGACGTAATCCTGTCCTCCGTAAAACATCATTTTCAGCGATATTTTAATTGACAATCAGCGGGTCGATATACCAGCTATTCCTATTCAAGAGAATTTCACAATGGCAGGTGTTAAAACAGAAATTTAACGATCAAAAGCTTCAATATACATGTACAACTGTAGTTCGGGTTGCTCTCCGGTATTTCCCCCTTTTATTGTCGCCTGAAATGTCTTTTAACTTGGGAGCAGATGCTGTGTATTGAATTGCTAAGGATGAAGAGGAACCGTCCAGCTGAAAAAGGGAGCGATAAAAGGGTGATCAGTACAGACGCCTCTCTCTCCTTTCTCGCAAAGGCTCAAGTCCAGTTCACACCTACCCAATGTTAATGATTTTATTGCAACACGACCTAAAAAACTGTTAATTATCGTGTGTGGATACAGAGTAATTGTCATCTCTTGCGATACGAATATCAGTCCAGCTTGATTTTTTTTTTTTTTTTTATGCCTCTGCCACGAAGTGCTGCCGGAGGCATTATGTTTTCTGGTTGTCCGTCCGTCCTTCTGTCCGTAATCAATTTTGTGGACAGCATAACTAATAAACCGTTTGAGGTATAAACTTGGCATGTATATGTATGAGTAGGTGAAGTTGTGCCTATCAACTTTTAGGTGCACATGCTCAAGGTCAAAGGTCAAAAGGTCAAGGTCAAATCTCAAAATTTCACTATTTCCCCCATATCCGTGCAATGCCTGAAGGTTTTTTCTTGAAACTTAGTGTGTATATGAACTACCAAATAAAAATTCTCCAGCGAGAGTTTTGGGTCTCAAAGTCAAAGGTCAAAGGTCAAGTCAAAAGGTTTAAATTTCATGTTTTTCTCCATATCTCGCAAATGGTTCAAGGTATCTTCGTGGAACTTAATGCATGTACCGACAGGCAGTGATTATCTAGGGAAGTTGGGGGTCATGGATCAAATGTCATGGGGTCAAAGGTCAAGGTCAACTCCTCAAAATGTCACTCCTTCCCTCATATAACCTATGAGATGCAATGCCTGAAGGATTTTTCTTGAAACTTATTATTTATGCATGTATTACCCAACATATATTCTGTGGGAAGTTTCTTGCCAAAAGGTCAAAGGTCAAGTGAAAGGGCTTAATTGCACTTTTTCCTCCATATCTCGAAAGAAACTTATGCATGTTCTACCTAACAGTGATTCTGTTTGGAACTTTGAGGTCAAAGGTCAGGTTTAGATAGTATTTTACCATTTAATACTGAAATTACACTTTTTCTCCATACATGTACCTTGAAAATTACTCAATGCATAAACTTATAAAAGGGTCAAAAGTCAAATAAAAATCCTCAATTTCCCAAATACCTGCACTCTGACATTTTAGTCATTCATCCAGTTGAACCTAGTTCAAGGAAAGTGAACTTTCAGCACATTAAGGTGCTACTCTGTGGGCATGTCTGAACAGCACGAGGAAGAAACCTTAACAATCTTTTTAATCCCATAGAATGTAACATGAGATCTGCATACTGTGGTGTCCAAGCTCTTTACACTTTGCTATAATACAAAATTGTACATGCACAGTCTGGAAATTGTTAATAAAGCACCTTATTTGGAGCCAAGTGATTTTATTAACATTTTTCTTTTACCACTTGTGAAATAGTGGCAAATGAAAACAAGATTTGTATTGTAATTATGCAAAAGCCGGTTTAACTCCTTTGTGTGAACGCGGCTTCTCTTGTTCAGTTTTAAAGACTGCCCCACCTCCTTTGTGTACTTGGTAGTACTGCACGTTTGAATTTTCACTCGAACCCATGTTCAAGTTAATTGTCAAATGAGATAATTCTGCATAAAAGTGCTTTCTGATACTTTAATAGTTTGCAATTTCCCACTGTTACAATTTTTATCTTATCTTATGCATCAAATTAATCTATTAAAAGTTGTGTCGACTTTTTAGCAATTCGTGTGGTGAGAATGGGAAGGGAGTTAAGTTGTCTTGAACACTATGGGTTTAGTGGCAACTTAACACCCTCATCATTCTCAACAGACAAATTTTGGTGTAAACTCTTTAAGAAAGATCTACATACAGTGTGGTCACAAACTTTATAGCCAAAGTATATGAACGATGCAAAGATTTTCTTCTAGTCATTAGGTGATGTCATCCTCACCATCACTTCATCTGACTAAAATGAAGATAATCATTGCAACTGATTGACAAATTGCCCTACATGGATGTAAATAAGCACTGAATTGATCAGTGTTTTAGTAGGAGCCATGATAAAAGAAATCATGGAAGAGATAATTGTTGTTTTGTGTCAGTGTCAGTGTCAGTGTCAGGTTAAAATACAAGATTTCTCTAAATATTAACTTTCTCTTTCCCCTTTGGAGGAAGAATTAATTGCATACGTACACGTGTATGGGAGTTTTACAGCTTTGTCTGTTCCACGTCACTTTCTTGAATATACGTTGTATGGAAGCTCTTCCATACACAAAGTGTATCCCGCTGAGTTTGTTCTGAGCAAGTTCAGAATCGTCCCTGTTGGGAGATTTGAATGTCAAAGGTCAATATCCCCCACCAAGAGTGGGCACATCATGGTGGTGGTACATGTAGTACCCTCATCACATTGCATCGTCCACCTACCCCAACAGGAGCGCCAGGTGTTGACACTCTATCAGTGTTAGTTCTTGATTACAACATATACCATTATTATTTTCTCTCTATTCATCCCCCACCACCACCCCCTGTCTTTCTCTTGGTTTTTCCTCAAATTTCCATTTTGTTGAACTTTTTCTCCACTCCATTATTCTCAAATGTCTGTTTCATTTTGTACTCACATTCTCTCTCTCCCTTTTCTGTCATATCCTTTATCTCTATACTACACCCTCTCATCCCCATCCCTCCATTCTCATGCTTTACCCCCCCCCCCCTTCCCCTTAATTCTCCTCCTCCTCTTGTGCTTGTTGTTGTCTTTTCCCCAGCTTTCAGTTTTATTCTCTCACTATGGCTTGCTTCCTGTTGGCGTGTCTGTCTATTTCTTGTTTTTATCATTTTTTTTTTCTGAATCTTTCCTGTCTTTGCCACATGTACAATTGCAGCAGTGCTACAATAGTGTATATCCAAGCTCTGAGTGAACCTACATTTGTAGCAAAACTTACACAGACTGTGTGTGTACATGCACTGTCTTAAGCTTTACCTCTTTTTTATTCAAGACCTCCATCTTCCTATTCAGTTCTTCCTCGATTCAATTACCAAGAAGATTCGCCACCAGTCGTGAACGCCAGGGTGAACAGACGACAAGGGGTTTCTTAGATTGGGTTCAGAAGAATGTGATTTGATGTCATCTTTTACTCCATTAGTGCCAATGATGCAGAAGATGTTTACTGTGTGAGATAGATAGAAAAAAACAACAAACGTCTTGACCACAATTACTAGTTATAACTTCAAGCCTTGCCATTGACCATGACCTCAATTCTGCTATCTGTGCTTCCCTTTTTTATTTTGTCCCCAACTTTAGTGAACCTTGCCAGCATGGCATGATTTCTTTAAATGAAAATGTACAGACTGTTGTAGTCTCCATTGTCAGACCGTAATAGATTATAAGTATCAAAAAGGGACTCCTCTCCCAGTTCAAGGTGTTTGTTTTTTTTAGCATTTTAGCCCTCTGTTGACTATTTTATTGTCTCAGTGTCAATATTTTTCAACTCATAATCTTTAGCCATAATCCCACTTCTGTTTTGTGTGTATATTTCTCTCATCATCATGTAAACAAACAAATGTTGGAGTGACTGCCTCTTTAAAATTAAAGAGTACCTGATACAGAATAAATGTATCTCTCTTCTGCATATAAAATTAAAATACTCATTTTTTTTTTCTCCATAAACTTAAACCTGGCAAATTTACAGTTGCACAACATGGTTTATTAAGCAAGGAGCTATCATTCCTCCTTGGTTAAAGCATCATTTCTCTGCTCATTAACCCGTTGAGGACGGACTGATTTTGCTACAACACGCATTTCCCATAGACACCTGCCCGAGTATACTCGGGACTCGTCCTCAACGGGTTAAAACCAAAAATAATTTTTTCTAGATTAAACTTATCTGTGCTGCAGAACCTTCATCAATCCATTTTTCTGTTTCATTCCAGACTGATTTACTAACTCACATTCATGATAAATTAATATCTTCCAATTCTTCTAACAAAATAAACATATTTTATCATTACTATTTTCATGTTAAACTGGTGCTCTAAAAATTACTCTAAAAATTAAAATCTACCTATCTGAATCATTTAAATTTTCAAGCAGCCAGGTGCTCACTCCATTGATGTCTACAATGTACATGTGTAGCATTGTGCGTGTTAAAGCTTCATGTGTTGCAATTTCTTTTTTTTTTCTCTCTCTTAAACATTATGTATATTGATGCTTTTCAAGGTCAGCTGCACATTCATTTCATTGACTTTTCATTTTTCTCCCACTGTCTGTTATTATCAAAGTCCTGGCATGCTTGCATGCATCCTTGACAATGCTCATCCCTAACATTTCCCACCTGCACTGTGGCTATTTCAGGCTTTCTCTTCCTATCGTTTCAAGTCTGTCCCCCCTTCTCCCCCCCCCCCTTCTCCGCCCCCCTTTCTCTCCCTCCCCTTCTCTACCTCCTCCATCTCTCTCTCTCTCTCTCTCTGTCTGTCTCTCTGTTCTGTCTCCCTGTCTTTCTGTTTCTCTGGTCAATTCTTTTTGGTACAAACATCCCTCCTGCTCTTTCTCTCTCCCCTTGTCTTGCTGTCAGTCTGTCTGTGCATACATTGTACATTTGAATGTGTACAATCCCTGTCTGTCAGTCAGTCTGTCTATCTGTCTATGCACCTCTGTCCCTCTGTGTCTTTAAACCAGAGTGGTGGGGGGGGGGGGGATCTCTTCCCACTTCCAACTGATTTTGCTACAATACTCATTTCCCATAACCCTTGCCTGAATATACTCGGGACTCGTCTTCAAGGGGTTAAAGCCTCAGGTTATAAGAAATGCAGATGAAAAATGGAAACCTGCTTCAGTGCATCAAAATAGTTCTGAAACAATGCGAGTTATGGAACAAAAATTACCAACAAGAGAATGCTAGTCAATAATAACTATAATGATTGATTAAATTAGAGATATTTCAATTATATTTTGGGCTATTTTGCAAAATTTTTATGCAGTTTAATGTGTTTTGTGATACAACTGATATGAATCAAATGTGATAACCCTAACATTTTTTTTTAAACCACCACTCCCAGTGATAAATAGTGAGAGGAAACTTTCCTTGGTACTCCAACTTTCCCTCTGTTCCTTCTGCTTTCCTTAATCTTTCAGTCTGTCTGTCTGTCTGTCTGTATGTTTACATCTCTCTTCCTCTCTCTCTGTATCTCTGTCAATTAATCTGTCATTCTGTATGTTTACATCTCTCTTCCTCTCTCTATATATCTCTGTCAATTAATCTGTCATTCTGTATGTTTACATCTCTCTTCCTCTCTCTATATATCTCTGTCAATTAATCTGTCATTCTGTATGTTTACATCTCTCTTCCTCTCTATCTAGTATAATATATCTCTGTCAGTTAATCTACCTCAGTCTGTCTGTCTGTCTGTATGTTTATCTCTCCCTCTTCTCTCTCCCTGTCTCCCCTATCTATTCATAATCCTTCCCTCTTTTCATTCCTTAGGACTGTTCATCTGAGCACTCCTCTCTCTCTCTCTCTCTCCCTTTCACTCTCTCTCCCCTTCTCTCCCTTTCTCTCCCTCTTTCCCCTTCAATCATTATCTGTCTTTATAGTCTGTTTGTCTGCCTGTCTGTCTCTCTCACTCTCTGGGATGAATTTACAATTACTTTTAATGACATCTCAAATGGTATTATTGAGTGAAGTAATAGAATTTTATTTTTTTAGAAATATCACATTGCTTGTTTGGTACAGTTGTATTTTAAGTTTACCATTTTCATGTTTCAAGGAACTTATCAATCTCAGTATGTGAAACATGTTACATATTTTTCTCGATATATTATTTGGTGATCAGTGATTTTTCAACAAATTTGTCAGATGCTATTAAAGATCTGGTTGTAATGCTGTTGGCTGTGGGGCAGACCTGTGTGGGAATACTAGCCCTGATAGTATTATGATGATATTAGCTTTTTGACTTTATTCCTTTTTTACCTTTGAACAGTAGAGCTTATTTCATGACAAAAGCCTTGATAGCACTTAATTAAGAGCACTGGACATAAAATATCCATCTAGCGGAAACTACAAATTGAGTAAGTGGGTGGGCATTGACTGTTACCACAGCTACAGATTTG
Organism: Diadema setosum; assembly: GCA_033980235.1. NCBI lineage: Eukaryota > Metazoa > Echinodermata > Echinoidea > Diadematoida > Diadematidae > Diadema > Diadema setosum. The sequence continues at coordinate 33,416,768 of CM067077.1, read as the reverse complement.
AGGGCCAATTTTGCATCAACTGTGAGGAAATGTTGCAGGCATCCATCAATAAAGACGGTGAGCTGCGACCACAAGGTCTGGCTGCTGGCACAAACAGGAAGATTGGCGACGACGATGCCTTCGAGTTTTTGTATGGCTCAAGTGACGGCTCCGCGAGAATTGCTCGGTCATTCATGTTGAATGTCATCGAGTGAAGGCAGCATTGTGAGGGACTGTGTCGTGCCTTGGGGGCAAGCTGGCGTGCGGGGTATGTCACCGTGGGGAAGCAGTACGCGAGAGCTTCGCTTTCCGTTTGCTCATCTCGGTGTTATTAATTCATTGTATTCGATTGCCGTGAGATGTGCTGCAAAGGCAGCATTCGGATCGCCCTGCTCGCTCATTCATGTTTAATGTGGAGGAGGAACGATAACATTGTGTCGGTTCGACATTGACTGTCTGGCCGTAGGGCCTGCTGGTAAGTGAGGTGTGTTTAGATATGGAGTGATGAGATATCTGCCTCCGATCTATTTACTGACTTATGTACTGCTTTTTGCATCAATTGATGGAATTGGTAGGCTGTGTTAGTGTTACCAAAGCATAGGGATTTCCTTGTACTCTTCTGTTATAAGAGTCAAGAAGATTTGTCAAATGTACTGTCAATGGAGCAGCTGTCTCGGCATGATGCTTTTGTAGCTGGGATGACTTCTGTTGGTTCATTCCTTTTCTCATTTCTGAAATACATGTACGGTTGTTGTGGTCATCTTTCTATAGGTTTTTATTGGAAGCAATTTTGACAGTGAGTAGAGAATGTGTACCTTGAGTGAGAGCTCTTGAGTTTTTGTGTGTCTTTTGGACTGGTGTACATGGCACTGTGTTAATCATTTTATCATCCATTAGACTAATTACACAATGCAGCGTGTTCGTAGGTGTGTGTATGCCGCACATGGTAGAAATGACTGTTTATGGAGCATTTTCTATGACAATGTCTACGACAACAGTGCACTGAAATATTTTGTACACTATGCATGTACCATGATTTCAATACAATGATATGAAAGGCATGACAGATTTCGGAATTGTTTTTTAGTCTCAAAATTCACAGATGTACACTTCGAAATTTGTATGCAGTGAAATATACAATGTAAAGTTACTAAAAACATCTTATTGAAATGTAGTGTTTTCTTAGCTGCTCAAGTACAATAAATACTGCGCTTGAAAACATTTTCTGTGTAGAATATGATTTAAAACCACAGTATCTTGCCAAGATTTGTCTCTGCCATTCTGCATATTGTGACACTGAATTATCTTCTTCCAAAATGATTGTACACAAAGAGATATTTAAAAATGCTGTCACATTTCTATAATTAATGGAAGGTCATGATACACATTGATATCTGTTTCCTTGTGTCATACAACATATATGTAGATAGTAATCAACACTTTTGAGTAAGTAAATCATTCAGAAAGTTCATGCTTAAAAGATCAGTTTTAAGTTTAGATTGTGCTCCTTTTAGATACTTAAATTTGACTTGTAAATTTCATTCAGTGGAGAATTCTACTCTTATTTCACAATATATGTTGTCTGTTGACCTTTAATCTGCTGTGAATTATGATTTAAGATAATTGAAATACATGTATTGTCCTTTGCTTTTTGCCTTGGACTTTTTCTTGTTATCCCAGTTGCTAAAATTTTTGTAAGGGGTTGTCAACCAGCACAGTCTTTTGTACACCTTTGCTTTTTACTCATGTATTGCTTTCTGTGTAATTTGAATTTCATTGTCTCACTATATTAAAGATGTTCAAAATCGATTTCTTCATGGAAAGGGAATTTGTTTCTCTGTGACATACTGTACATTATCAATCCAAATGAAAATGTTTGAAAATTAAGACAATTGAATATGATCTTGTTTGCATGAGTTATAGAAATAACAAGTTTGTTTTTTATTCATAATACTGTTCTTCTGGTTTTAGTATCATTCATGAAATTTTAGGAGTTTTGGTACAGGTAAATGTACTCTTCAGTGGATGAAATATTTCACATCTACACTGGATATTTATCTCTCTCTTCTCCCCCCCCCCCCCCCCTTCTGTCTCTGTCTGTCCAAATAGGAGGGCTTTACTGACCTGGCCAAAGGGACTGCAAGCGAAGCCATTGCCTACTTCCTGGTCGAGAGGACGCGACTGTCGGGAGACGTCGCGGCAGCACGGAGGAAATCTCTGACCGATGAAACAGCAAAAACCAAAAGCGAACAGGTGTGGCTTTGAACTAACAATCTCACCAACCATCGATTGAATCTTCCCACAGATGATAGGGTTAGAGGATGCAAGCCTTGGAATGGTTTCTCCACCTTTAGGGCTTGTTAAATGCCCGCATAGCCATCTGTTTACAATTCTATCCTTTTCGATCCCATTTTCTTTGCTCTGTCTTTAACTTGCCAAGCCACCTCATTAGCATTCATTACACTCATTCTTCCACCAAACAAAGAAACAAGCGAATGCAACAGTTCCAACAAATGACTAAACAAACCAAACATATGGAAAGACCAAAAAAAACCCCACAAAATCTTGACCATTTGGGCCACTAAAATTTGTAAATTATCTAAAATTTTGGTGGCCCAAAATACACAGCAGCATGACAATCCAAATGCAATCTTACATGTAAATGTGCAATCAAGCCACCAAAAGATAGCCTTTTTGGAAATTTGGTGGCCCAACATAAAATCTAAATGGCCCTGGGCCACAGGCGTGGCCACCACTTATAAACTGTATGTCATTCCTTAAAGGTTATTGATATTTGACTCGGATGTAACATTGGTCCGTATACTAACTAGGCTGTTGGAACAAAAAGAATTTGAAAGATTACGTAATTACTGGTCATTGCAAGATGGTTTCTGGACACCTACATGTATCAGTGAACAAAGCAAGAGATAGCCAGCAGATGTATTGATCAGTAATTCAAGTGCAGCAAAGATCAGCTTTATGTTACGTACGTACAAAGTTACCATGGTATTAGCCTGTTGAGGACATGGTGAAATACCAATCGTAATTTGTTGGCATTATTCTCGTTAGCAAAACAAATTTATATTTTGTGTCAAGTTTGAATTACCACACGAAATATGACTGTTTCGCAACACATTTTTGTGATGCATTTCATAGTGTATGTGCAGCCACATTTATGAATTGCTGCACAACATACCATTGTACTAAGTATTTCACTATGAATATTATGTACCTACATTTGTACTTACACTGTTTATACACAGCTCTTTATTTAATGATATTGCCATCATTGTCTGTCATCATTATGATCTTTGTCATCGCTGCAGGAACAAAAATCTCTGCTCTCCAAATTGGAGCTCCAGAAGGAGCGGTTGGAGCAGGAGAGCCGTCAGCAGATCCAGCGGGTCAAGGAGCTAGAGCTGGAGGCCAGGATGCTCAAGGGAAGGCTGGAGAAGGAGAAGGAGACCCACCTCAAGGAGGTGGAATGGGTCCAGAAGAAGGCAGGTCAGTGACCCACCTCAATTGCAGCTTCCTCAGTAGGACCAGCTTTCTAGGCCCCATTTTGTAAACGTTACTGGGTGGTGAGTTGGCTCAGTCAGTAGCACATGTCTGCCTCACAATCCGATGAACCCGTTGAGGACGGTTTGATTTTGCTACAACATGCAATTCCCATAGACACCTGAACGAGTATACTCGGGACTCGTCCTCAACGGGGAAAGGACCTGGGCTCAAACCCGAGTCTGGACTATAAAGCAGTGTTGTGTGTAAGCATACTGTCCCCTCGAGTAAGAGGCAAAACACTCTGTCTCTCCGATAGGACATAATATGGAGGTCCCATCTGTGAGAGAGTCACAACTCGTGCATGTAAAAGATCCCTCATCATTCATTCATCGCAAAGAGCAGGGTGTTTAACCCGGTGAAGTGGTCAAGCCTCACATCCAACTGGACCCCATGGAAGACAGCTTAGTATAGCTGAATATGGGCTATCCAGCAATCTTCTCAGATGGAAAAATGAACAACTAACAAACTGTGATAGCAACCAGTCACTCTAATTGCAATTTCAAATGTCCTTGTAACAACAAAAATTCTGCTTCCTGATCAGCTGTTGCTGTAAGAACTGCTATCCTAAATTCTTTTTGTGAAATGGAGCCCGTACTGTATGTAGTTTGGCTCTGTAGTTGTCAGTGTGATTCTGTGGGCAAATTTTCATTTTTTCATGGGCCCCCAGTCATCACTGCATCATAAGGAAAAGTGACCATTCGTCACTGCTTCATTGTTGTAACAGACAGAAGGACATCTGTTCTGACAATTCATATTTGATAAAAACTTTTGCCAACATTCAAGTTGGCTTGAATGCATGGTGTTAAATCACACAAATGGAAGGGAGATTCCCTGAAATCTGACAATAAAAGAAAAGTTTTGGAGTATACGATTGTCCCAATTTCACCAAACGGTGTTAGCTCTCACAATCACACGCTTGAAATATTGAGATGTTAATATGTCATTCCCCACACATGACTCCCACTGGCTTGCTTTCAAATTTTCCCCATATTTTTATACTAAGTGAATTGGCAAAATAAGAACTTAAATCTTCACAGCTGACAATTTATGGAATGTCATGATCCAGCAATGATGATATAAAAAGAAAGAAAGCAAAGTTACAAAGTTTTGGAAAGAAAAGAATAATATGCAAATACCAGGTAAGCATTTTATGGATAAGACATTTCTAAGCCTATATTGTTACCTCAGTACCAGAATAACAGTGTAAATACCACTGATGGGGCTACCCTGGGAAAAGAAGACTAAATAAGTGAATGATAAATCCTATCGCAGAAACCTGGGAAAGCCACTACACGTACTTGAGTCAAGCTTGTAGGGCATTCCAATGAATACGTTGTCATTCACATCAGCAATGTTAATACGACACTACCTGCATATATACAATGTGAGGGCAGGGAGACTGGCCAGATGTCTTTATTTAATATTTTATTTCTTTTTACTGGCTGTACATGTAGATCCCCGTTCAAGGCCCAGTGCGACCTTTGCATATAATGCCACAATACACTCATCTTTGTAGGTCTCCACATAGAGGATCATTTGATTTGTATGAGAGTGACACACAAAGACAAATGCGAAAGTTGTCGCTTCTACTTCTGCTACTAGAGTACAATGTATCTTCAGAATTCTTTGTATTGTTACTACCCTCTCCGCAAGCTTCGATCATGTAGTTCTTTTATATTTCAGATGTAAACCTTAAGTTAAGCATTCATGTTGAATTTGTTCTTTTTCCCATGTTGAACCAAATGGAATGATATCCCTGCCACTGTCTACCAGTCATCCTCATTGGCATCATTTAAAACTTCTCTTTAAAAACATCCTCTGTTTAATATGTCATTTAAAAAAAAAATGGTTTCACATACTTTTCCCTTTTTTCTCTCTCTTTTCTTTTCCTGTAAGTCCTAAAGCGCCATGAGCATCTCTTTGATGGATTCTTGCACTATAGAAGTGTACACTATAATTATTTCATTATTGAATATAATACCTACTTCTTATACAGAGCAGAGTGGTCAGTCCTGCACGTGCTCTGGAAAGTGGGCAAAAGCCAGTGACACCTTATGGTTCTTCGGGGGTGACAAGTAAAAGCCATCCATAGTAACTGGCCACAAAATTGGTGTCATACAACAAAGATAAAGAATTATATGGACTGCTGCAAATGATTTGTGACCAACTAGAGCATCAATTCATGGCCAGAGTTGTATAAACAATGTTCAGGCCTATAATGCACTAGGTAGTCCTATTGGTCACATATGTATAGGTAGTATATCTATCATTGTTTTTACTTTTGAGAATTTAGTCAACCAATATTCCTGAAATGGTTGCTTCCTATTAAACATATACTTTGAGCATCACTTCAAAGGTGGGCATTGCTAACTTTTTTTCTTGCAGAGGGGCAGTATGTCTTTCTTACTGTATAAGCTTGTATTTTCACGTAGAGATATTTTTGCGAATGAGGAGGTCATGGACATTTTCGCGAGATGCTGTTTTTTCGCGATTTTGACACCAACGCTATGATACATGTAAGTGCACCAATGCCTGTCAGTTCGAGATATTTTCACCTGTTGTTAAATTCGCAATCCAACAGTGATTTGCGAAATTTGCAAAAATTAAACCCTCGTGGAAATAACAGCTCATACAGTATTCCAACAATGTGGTTCTTGATCTTGAATTCAACCACTTGCACAGGTGCCCAATTTACCCAATTTGCAACAGTTATGTTCATGATTTATATGGAATATACAGTGATCTGCGTATCAGGGCTATTACCTCCCCCCCCCCCCCCCCAGCTAAGTTTTGGTTTATAGTGATAAGGTCGGAGTACAAATTAGGGTTGGGGTTAGGTTAAGGGTTAAAGTTAATTTGTCCAGGGGATAATTGCCCTAACGTTAGAACCAGTGATCTGGTGCTTGCATATTCCTAAATCATAAATCTACTGCATACAATGTCGTTCAAATGAAATTTGAATTTTCCTGTCTCATCTTTTTTTTTTTTTTCTTTTTTCAGATGAGAAGCTAAAGAGTACTAGTTCTGGAGACCAGGAATCAGCCCAGCTGAGGGAGGCCAAGCGTAAGCTGGACCAGGAACTGTCCACCATGAAGTACAGACTGAAGACCAGTGAGGAAGAGAAGGAAAAAGTAGACCAAAAGGTCAGTGACCCCTCATTTGTAAAAGGTCAATGACACCCCCCCCCCCCCCCCCCCCCCCCCCCCCGTTAATGTATCCTCTGCAGAAAAGGGACTACCTCACATGTGTGTGGAAACAGCTGAGTGCAACATGTCTTGCATGGTTTGAGAGAGAGAGATTGAGAAAGAAAGAGAGAGATATACACAACAGAAAACAAAAACAAAACAAGAAAAAGAAGACATCCTGTAGGTTTGCTCCAAATTAAATGCTACCCTTGTACAGTGTTACATCCAAAGTGTTCTACATTGTAGCCGTAGTTTTTTTGGTTTAAATCATGGCAGTGGATACAAAGGAAGCAAGGACACAGAGGCAAAATTATTTTTTTTTCTGACGATATGTCAAGGTTTATACCAGCAAACATATTTCCATGGAGACAATGAAAAGAGCTCATTGATTGTCTGTATTTTCAAACTCTGAAATATATCAATTGGTTTGAATAAATAAATCCCACCTCTTAACAGATTGCAATAACATACGTGTACAAATGACAACACATCAGTGAGGGTGTTAGTAAGAATTATTCACACTAATACCATTAGAACAGTCTCACACACCTGAGGCAATAGCAGAGGGTGTTTTGACTGTTTTGCAATTTACCAAGCCTATCGCTCTATTCAGTGCCCAAAGAAAATGATACGTATTATTTGCTTTATAAAACGCTGCAGCAATTCCTTCTCAATTAAGAAATCACCCTCATTGCAAGTGAATGAAATGATGAAATCGTGCTTGCTCCCCGTTGCGACAAGAAAGTGCATGGTCATACCATACTTTACTAATGACTGGTCATATGCAAAATTGTTTGTTGCAATAGGCAAAATAAATGCCTTGTCACGTGTATGGTCTCAACTGATTATTTCATTACAATCTACTTCATCAGTTTCTCAAGTTTAATACTACTCAGCGTTGCATGCTGCCACTGGCAGGGTACATGTACAATATACATGTACAATACAGTACGCAAACATGATTTGGTCAGATAATGGGGTAAGCTGACATACTGTTAATTCAATATGAAATGTTGCTCGAGTTGCCAGCCACTGCTGGTGAAGTGTGTTTGAGAATCCTATCATAAGGAAGGTCATAAGATTCCCCCAAAAATGGATCCAAGAAACTTGTTTGCAGAACAACTCTGAATTTTGAAAGAAATTTGCATACTTTAAAGGTAGGGAATCCCATTTGCATGCCTTAAATGAAGAGTTGTATAAACACAGTGGTATGTTGAAGAGAGTATCATTTTAGAAACTCCCATAAAGTATTGAAAGTGGAAGGTAACATTTAGTACATTTTTATTGACCGTTAGATTTTGAATTGAATTTTTTTCGGAGCTCACCGTAAATTCCAGTACATTACGAGGCTACCTTTGCAGACCCATGCACTGCATGTGTGTCCATCATGTATATTTTGTGAATAAAGTTCATCAAAACTTACAAACATTACTGTCGTACATTCTTGCCACACACTCTATATGTTATTACATCAGCTCTTATACTTTTAGATTTGTGTTTATAGATAAAAAAATACAGAAGACTGCAACAAAAAGGCTTAAGTGTGGCTGACACACAGAACTACTGAGTAGTTGAGTTTTGTGCATTATTCAAATTGTAGATAACTGTTGACTTCCAAATTTCTAAGCAGTGGCCTAAACAAGTCCACTGAGGTTCATATTTAATGTTAATTTAATGTTCTGTAAAAGGTATCTCCTACCTTTAAGTAACCTATTTGTACTACATTAACCTGTTCCGTACAGAAACATGGTGGCCTGCGTATTAAGTCTATGGGCATTTCAGAATTCAGTATAGAAGGGGTCAAGAAGACAACAATGTTTGTGTGGTAAACGGGACAATGCGCTATTATTGCGTCAGTACGCTAGGGCGCGTTGTGACCATGCCAATGACGCAGCTTGTGTGCGGTTGGCATCGTTGGCATGGACACAACGCAACTTTTATTTTTATGAGAATACACAAAGACACAGAGACGCAGATTCAATTCATTTTTATATCTACTTCAGAGACATTTGGACGTACTGTACTTTTTGTGCCAACGTCTCGGTACATATTTTGTATATTCGTTACAAGCACTACGTACACGATAGCTGCGGGAACCCGGAGTTTAACGTAATCATTATATCGACAGACTGGTGAGTAAAACCCTTTCGATATAATATTATTATGATTCTTCTACTTCTTCTCCTTCTACTTTTTCTTCTTCTATTACTACTTCTTTATTAAGTCAAACTGGAATTGCTGTTAAACGTGAATTATTGTATGAAATCAAAATATTGAGTTAATGATATATGAAATTTATATTGATTGCAAAGTGAGAGACTGGTTGAAATCATTTCATTTGTGAAATAGTCACTGTTATAAATAATTGTAAAGTGTGACAATTATTTATGTTTGTTTACCCTTTATAGGGGCTGTTTTGTTTCCCTAATAAAATCTATGCAACGTCAACTGGAGACTAGCTGTCAGCGTCATCATTAATCCCGGCTTACAACAAATGGTGTCAGGAGTGGGATCTGATGACAGCCTGACGGAGTGATCCACTTTATTCTAGTTGAGGAGCCGAGGAACCCTGAGGGATGACAGCCTCGAGGCTGACGGGAGATTACGTTCCGAGGAGTCAGAAGTCAACGCTACTTCTTCGCCGAGTCGACTGATTGACTGCATGAGAATCGACGTGTACGGAAGTAAGAACTGTGCCGTGGACTTTGTCGACTATTTATTTTGATTACGCCATCGTATGATACTGCCAGTATTTAAGTACGTGTAATATTTTAGATCATTTCGGCTGTTTTTGATTTAGTGTCAATGTACCGTACTGCTTATCATATATTTATGGTTGCCAAGGCACGTTCTGGTATATTTTTGTGAATAACTTATATCCATAGCACTGCAGTTGTGTGTTCTCTATAACAAGTAGAAATCATGAGTCAAGGTGAAGGTGACACTGGTTTCGCTAATGTGGAGATGATGGCTCGAGTTTTTAAGAGAGCCATGGGTTTCGGGGGTATTCTGCCACCTGGTCGATTGGCAAAATTCAAGGGGAACCCACAAAGAAACGGTGATATCTCTCTCAATGAATGGCTAGAGGAATTTGATGACGCAACGAGTGGTTTGGGCTTAAGTGAAGGGGAGAAAGCGAAAGTATTCGTCGATCATTTGACTGGCGCGGCAAAAGAGGAGATCGCATGTCTGCCGGAAAGCGCAAAAGGGAAAATCAAGGAGATGAAAGAGGCTCTGCGGTTGTGTTTCGGCCATCATGAAAGCTCACACTCCCTCAGTACTATCTTTCATAGTCGTACACAACAGGAAGCGGAAACGTTGGCAGATTTCAGTCGCGCACTCAAGAAGCTGTACTCGAGGATGGAGAACGCAGCGGTAACGCAGGAAGAATCAGTTGCGCTCAAACAGTTGAGAGATAAATCTCTCTGTGAACAATTCGTTCAAGGAGCAAGAGAGGTGTGGGTGAGGCGAGAACTCCGTCGAATATACCTTGCAAACGAGAGAACGACCTTCGATGACATGAGAAGAGAGGCTCTTCTCCTTTTCCAAGAAAGACAGGAACCGGAAGCCAGACGAGTTCGTGTAAGAGAGACTGTCGTCGAGGAATGTGCCGTTTCATCGCTTCCAAAGTTGTCTGACGTGTTAGACCAGCAACGACATCTTATCCAAGAAGTTACCCACATGAGAGATGAAATGTCGGGACTCCGCTCTATGGTACAAGGCTTGAAGTCAAACAAACCAAGACGCAAACCATTGTCTGAGGTGGTCTGTTATAAGTGTAAACAGACTGGCCACTACAAGAGTTCGTGTCCTGAAATGGCAAATCAGTCAGAATCAGGGTCTTCTGCTCCGGGTGCAAGATATACTTCGGGAAACTAGATTTCTCTGTCGTTGCGGGCAAAACGACAGAGAGTGTTGACGCAAGGCCCATGGCAAATATGAACAATGTACATGTTGATACAGGGAACATTGATTTGAGTCGCCAAGATGAACACAGGCCCATTACTTTACAAGAATTGTTGATATCTCCAAGTCCAAGGACAGTGGCGGAGATAGGTGATGTAAGTATTGGTTGCATACTGGACACAGGCGCAGAGGCTTCCCTTATTCCAATGCAGATCTATCAGTCGAGGCTGGAGACGTTAGGACCAATTGGAAAGTTAGAGTCCTCCGTTAAGATTGTTGGCGTGGAAGGACGTGGAATTCCAGTTGAAGGATACGTCAAGGCCCCGGTGAAAGTTGGAGAACATAAAGCCATGGTTGGATTTCTCATTGTAGATCAACAGATCATAACCGGAACAAGACAGGAAGATTATCCTATTTTATTAGGATGTAACGCTCTTCGAGTACTTCTTGGTAAAGAAGACAGAGATGACGATTTGAGCATAACCATTCAGAGCCTGATGATGCCACAGAAGAATAAAAGAGGGACTCAAAGTGGAACAAAAAGGATGGATGTTGTTACTGGAGCAACACTAGAGGTTATTCCTCCCATGTCAATTAGGACCCTGCGATGCTGTCTTCGTAGTAACTCGGAAGTTGAACCGGATAGATTGTGGTTGGTGGGATCTTCGGAACACTGTAAGCATCCATCTCTACAGACTGTCGAAGGATGTGTATCGGGACAACTGCCAATGGACATACTGGTAGTTAACAATGAGGAAAATGAGGTAATACTTGAACCACATACCGTCCTGTCAACTGCAATAGAACTTAATGCAAAAGAAGAGGTAATCACTCGTTCAAACGATGAGACTATTGAAGTAAATGTATCCGAAGTCTTTGTGGAAAATGACATGGAATCACGTGATACTTCAGAAGAAGTTGTCTTTGAACATGGAAGAGACAGAAATTTGACACCTACACCTGGTGAGGAAAAGAAAAGCCATGCGGGGAAGTTTGCATTTGCTGATGGTTCGACTATAGATTTGCCAGATGGAGTCTGTCTGGATTCATTGAAGTATGATGAAGCATGTATGGTGGCGGAAATGTTGCATAACAATAGAGAAGCTTTTTCTTCTGATGACTATGACTTGGGATACTGCGATCTGATACCGCATGAAATCAAGGTAACCGATGGTAAGAATATCAGACTGCCATATAGGAGAATACATCCTCACCAGATGGAAGAGGTAAAAACCCTCTTACAAGATCTACTGGACAGGAAAATAATTCGCCCATCAGCCAGTCCATATGCTAGCCCGGTCGTGCTAGTACGGAAGAAAACAGGAGCACTCAGATTATGTATTGACTATAGACAACTGAATGCCATCACGATCAAGGACTCATTTCCCCTCCCCAAGATTGAAGAGAGTCTGGAAGCCATGTCAGGAGCCAAGTATTTCACATCCATGGACTTATCACATGGTTACTTTCAGCTGGCAATGAAAGAAGAGTCAATCCCTTTCACAGCTTTCCGTGTCCCATGGGGACTCTACGAGTTTCTACGCCTCCCACAAGGATTGTGCAACAGTCCAGGAACATTCCAACGCGTCATGGAACAGATATTTGGTGACATGAATCTACAACGATTAATCTTGTATTTGGATGATGTTTTGGTGTTCTCCAAGACGCTAGAAGAACATGTTGCCACACTGAATGAAGTATTTCAGCGTTTGATCAAACACGGGCTCAAGCTGAAGGGAAAGAAGTGCAAGTTGCTCCAGTCAGAAGTTGAACATCTTGGCCACATCGTGAGTGCTGACGGCATAGCAGCTAATCCTGACAAAATCGCACGTGTCAAGAGTTGGCCAACACCAAAGTCAAGTAACGAGCTTAGTTCATTCCTAGGACTTGCTTCGTATTACAGACGATTTGTACCTCGTTTTGCAGAGATAGCAGCACCACTTCATCAGTGTGTGGGGAAACAGACATCTCGACGTAAAATCAACAAAAGACAAGCTCCTGACCTTGGTGAGGCACCGCTGGCCACCACTTTTCAATGGACAGATGAAGCCGAACGTTCCTTTCAAGCCCTGAAAGACGCGTTGTCTTCCCCACCTGTACTTGTCTACCCAAAGTTCGACAAGGAGTTCTTTGTAGAAGTGGATGCGTCACTCAAAGGACTCGGAGCATGCCTCTTACAATCCGACGAGGAGGGAAAGTTGCATCCAGTCGCATACGCTAGCAGAGGTTTACGCGGAGCAGAACGGAGGTATCCCGACTTTTCAAGCTTCAAGATTGAACTCCTAGCACTGAAGTGGGCAGTGACAGAAAAGTTCAAAGGATATCTTCAATACGCTAAGTGCACAGTCTTGACTGATAACAATCCCTTGGTACACTTACAGACCGCACAACTTGGAGCAACTGAACAGAGATGGGTAGCACAATTAGCACCATTCAATATTCGGATTCAGTACAAACCAGGTCGACTCAACACCTGTGCAGATGCGTTAAGTCGATGTCCAGCGAATGACGATGAAATCAAAGCATCTATTGGAGCTGCAATGAATTGTAGCATCCTTCCCGCTGAACTCCAGATCAATGGACCAGATGATGCACCAACCGAACCCCCATCAACTCCTTCGGCTGTGTTTCCCTCATACACACATGCACAGTTAGCTACTATGCAGAGAGAGGATGAGTGCCTTGGAATTGTTTGGACATGCTGGGAGACTGGTTGGAAACCAGGTGACGCAATACCATCCTCATCCACAGAAGTAAAGGGATGGTTGAAACAGTTCCACAAGTTAACTGCACACCAAGGAGTACTGTATCGTCAAGTGACAGATCAAGATACAGGTCCTTACAGACAGCTACTTATCCCAAAGTGTCTGCGTTCGAAGATGTTGGAACATGCACATGACCAGTGGGGACATCAAGGAGTCAATCGAACCACAGGTATACTCAAGACAAGATGCTTCTGGCCTGCATTACAACAAGACGTGAAAGCATATGTAAAGAAGTGTTTCTCATGTGCGGTGACGAAAACACCGACCCCAGCGGTTCACACTCCCAGGAGACATCTCATTGCTTTCCAACCAATGGAACTACTTGCCATTGATTTCCTGAAACTAGACCGAGGTAAAGGGGGCTATGAAGATGTTCTTGTTATGACAGATGCCTTCACGAAATACGCCCAGGCGGTACCTTGCAGGAATCAGACAGCACCAGTGGTAGCTCGTGTACTTCATGAAACATGGTTTGTGCACTATGGCGTCCCTCTCCGAATACATTCTGACCAAGGAAAGAACTTTGAAAGTTCTTTGATTCGAGAGCTGTGCCATCTGTACAACATTGAAAAGTCACGAACATCCCCATATCATCCTGAAGGAAACGGACAGACAGAACGTTTCAACCGAACATTGTGTACTATGATTAGGTCTCTTGCTCCTTCCGATCGAAGAAAATGGCCTGAACTCATCAGTAACATAGTGTTTCTGTACAACAGCACACCGCATCGAGTTACTGGAATGTCGCCATACAAGCTCCTCTTTGGTAGAGAACCATACACCCCCTTGGACCAACTCCTGTCTAATGTAGAACTTACTTGGGATGAAGACTTCGTAGCTCAGCAGGCTAAAGCTCTGAAATGTGCCCACGAGTGCGCAAAGAAGCACATCGAACAATCCCAACAAAGGCAGAAAGAGAGGAATAATGTCCAAACAATCAGTAAATCACTGACAGTCGGTTCCAGAGTATTACTCAAACGATGCGCCTTTGATGGCCGACACAAACTGGAAGACAAATTCCATCGATCTCCTTTCATAGTAATGGACGTGAATGCACATCAAGACGTGTACGCTATTCGACCCTTACTTGGTGGACCTACAAAATGGGTGAACAGAAAATTACTCATTGAGGATCCAAGAGAAGGACTACCTCAAATTGAAGAGAATGAAGCAATGCCAACATACGAGGGAGATGTCACTGTAGAAGCTTGTGGAGAAGGAAGTAGTGATGATACTTCTGACACTCGTGACCTATGGTACTGGATAACCCAAAATGGAAATGATCAAACCATTCCCTTGCGCAGATCAAATAGATCCACCAAGGGTAAACACAGAAACCCATTCCATCTCCCCAGATCAGTGCAGCCTTCATAAGGAGATCACACAATGTATTCGTGTATATAGCTATGTTATGATTGAAGTGGCTGTATGTCCACATTCTCATTTTATTTGTTGGTTATTGTGGACTATATTACATGACTGTATATATTATTTTCTAAGTTAGCAGTCATCGGAGAGTTGTGAGATTTTTACATTACACGAGTCGTGTAATGAAAATAGCGGGGAAGGTGGTGGTTATATGAATTATATCATCAATACATGAATGTATTATTCATAACTTGGAATTTCGGATTTGGATTGCAGTCTCACTGCCGTCGATGTATACTTTATATGAATTATATCATCAATACATGAATGTATTATTCATAACTTGGAATGTCGGGTTTGGATTGCAGTCTCACTGCCGTCGATGTATACTTTATCATTTTTGTTTGTAAATATTATACCATGTCTGTATAATATGCCGAAGTTTGATGTACACATAAATGTAAACATGGCTGTGGTTGCCATTATACAATAGTTTTTATGAAATTATTTATGATAGGCATGTATATTAGACTCTGTATATTGTGTTTCGATATAAATTCGAATTACTCACACAGACATTGATATATGGTTTTATATACGACGCAGAACATGTTATGTTGTTCTGTTACGGCATGGTTGACGGCATTCTGGGCTTTTATGCATCATTTTCTCGGAGAATCTGTATATAACTGACAATGTGGAACGACTGAGCTTTACATTGAAAGTCGAACTGAAGAAAATTGTAATATATTGATGTATTATTCTTTTGGCACGGAACTTATATGACACTTGCGTGTGTTTTGTTTATTCTGACAAATTTGACCTCACTTTTGTACAAAGTATCAAATATGAGTGTTAAGTGTTAATGATTTAAATACTATTAATTTGTAAGAGGTTCCAAAGTTGCAACTTTTGGCAGACTTCTTGTAAGCTGAATTTTGTTGTATTCCCTCGTTTGTATATATTTGGCCGGAAAAGCGGGGAACACACACTTTTCTGGAATATATTATTTTGTAATCATTCACTGTTTTGCTCTATATAGAATTGCTCTAATGACTTGACATTAAGAGCGGGGAATTTTTTTGTTATGTATTATTATGTATGATATGAAAATGATATGACGTGATCGAGATTATATAACACATGGGTTGTGTTATATAATCGCGGGGAAGTTTGTGGTAAACGGGACAATGCGCTATTATTGCGTCAGTACGCTAGGGCGCGTTGTGACCATGCCAATGACGCAGCTTGTGTGCGGTTGGCATCGTTGGCATGGACACAACGCAACTTTTATTTTTATGAGAATACACAAAGACACAGAGACGCAGATTCAATTCATTTTTATATCTACTTCAGAGACATTTGGACGTACTGTACTTTTTGTGCCAACGTCTCGGTACATATTTTGTATATTCGTTACAAGCACTACGTACACGATAGCTGCGGGAACCCGGAGTTTAACGTAATCATTATATCGACAGACTGGTGAGTAAAACCCTTTCGATATAATATTATTATGATTCTTCTACTTCTTCTCCTTCTACTTTTTCTTCTTCTATTACTACTTCTTTATTAAGTCAAACTGGAATTGCTGTTAAACGTGAATTATTGTATGAAATCAAAATATTGAGTTAATGATATATGAAATTTATATTGATTGCAAAGTGAGAGACTGGTTGAAATCATTTCATTTGTGAAATAGTCACTGTTATAAATAATTGTAAAGTGTGACAATTATTTATGTTTGTTTACCCTTTATAGGGGCTGTTTTGTTTCCCTAATAAAATCTATGCAACGTCAACTGGAGACTAGCTGTCAGCGTCATCATTAATCCCGGCTTACAACATTTGTTTGAATCATTCTTGTATTTAACTAGCAGAATATTAAAGGTCCAGTTTACCTTTGGGAGCAGTGATTTCAAAAATGTTCCAGATATCACATTTGATGCATATGTGTAGGTCTGTTGTATCATAAAACATCCTACCATATGAAATATTTGCAATAAAACCTACAATATAAGGAGATATCAGGGTTTTTCTCAATAAACCATAACTGTATACGGTTTAGTCTGGAAACATTTTTATTATAACTATTGTTCACATTTTGTGTATTTAACAACACTTAACATCGATTATACGGATTCAAATTTCGACAGTGGTTGTTTCTATCCCTAACTCACATTTTAGAACTATTTTAAAGCACTAATGCTTTCATCTGCAAATGGTAAATTATGCCTTTAAGACTGCAACCTTACAGATGAACAAAAGAATCGTGACAAATTCTCATTCTCACTCTCTCTCTCTCAAAATCTTTGTATGGAAGTGTCAAACATTCTGATGACAGCCTCACCCAAAAACCCTAGACTTTAAAAGACGAGCTTTCTAATGATGCAAACAACCCCATTCAGTCAATCACCTCCCCTTTGCTCATCCCACAGCGATTACACCTTCTAATTGTCAGCCCACCTTGCCCATGGGGGAAAGGGGGGGGGGGAGGGGAGAGGGGTTAACTGAAGGGCTGCACTTTTGTATTGACCATTTCCAGCGCCCACGTCAATTCGCTGTCCCATAATAGACCTTTTATGAATGGGAGACCCCTCTCTTGTTGGGCTGTTATTGATTGGTCAGACTATGGAATGTAATAAAATGAGGCCTTTGTTGGTGTTGTTGGCGATGGTGTGGTCCATTCTTGTTATACATGGTACGTTTGAATTGGAACAAGAGCAACAGTTTTTCTGCCAGTGTTTGGCCGATTTGCTATGTTGGAGATTGCATTCAATGCTTCGTTGAGACTAGAATAATGTCTATTGACATCGCCCGGAATGTCCCAGTACTAATTGATGTTCCCCAGTGGATTGCTGAAGTCAGAATAGGGATGCTGTGAGAGCCTGCTTTACTTTAAGAAACTCAAATTTTGCCGGGGAATGTGAGCAGGCATTGCAAAATTGAGTAGTGTATAGACCCTGGAATTGATTCTCCCCATTGGAATATGCATACACATGCGACAGAACCACCTAAATGGAATCTGTAGAATCAAGCAGCAACTGGATGTGATAAAAACAACTACTACATCAACAGTGTTGATAAGACTTATATATCCTCAATGGTCTGACTCAAGTACTGAGTCCACATCTGATTCTAGGGCTGGTATCTGGAATATTCAAAGTCTGCTTCGCCATCTGCCTTGGCCCAGTTGAGCGTGCAAAACAGGGAGTAAAAATCTAACCTCTAGATCACAGTTTGATGAGGCTGATTGTGTTTGAGATTGCACCTTGATTGCACAGAGAGGTCACTTGTGCGGCGATACAACCATTTTTGTGTTATCTATTTCCAAGGGAGTTTCAATCACACGATATTCGGAGAACTGCCACAATGGAGGCCTACAGAGGTGGTCCACAGGTAAGGTTGTTAAAAAGTGTAAGATTTTGGTGCAGTTCCTGTATAAGAGCGTACATGTACTTCTCACATCTGATGTTATCCAGAGCCATGAACCATGCCCTCACAGAAATGATAATCATCTAGAAGCATAATAGTTTTGGGGTTTTCCATCCACTCTATACCTCTGGCTTTCAGCACCAATCTTTTTTATGCCTCCGCCACGAAGTGGTGCCGGAGGCATTATGTTTTCGGGTTGTCCGTCCGTCCGTACGTCCGTACGTCCGTCCGTCCGTCCGTACGTCCGTACGTCCGTCCGTCCGTCCGCTTTCGTTTACACGATAACTTGAGTAATATTTATTGGAATTTTACCAAACTTGAACCAAGTATAAAGTATGATGGGGCAATTATTTGATTAGATTTTGGGTGAAATCGGCTGAAGGTCAAAGGTCAAAGGTCAAGGTCAAATCATGAAATTGTATCCGTTTACGCGATAACTCAAGACAGGATGGAGCAAATTTCACCAAACTTTGTAGGAGGATGATGTATGATGGGACAATTACTTGATTAGTTTTTCAGTGAAATCGGACAGAGGTCAAAGGTCAAAGATCAAGGTCAAATCCTAAAATTTATCTGTTTACGTGATAACTCAAAACTGGATGAAGCAGCTTTCACCAAACTTGGTCAAAGGATGATGTATGATGGGACAATTAGTTGAGTAGATTTTAGTGACATTGGCAAGAGGTCAAAGGTCAAAATGTCAAGGTCAAATGCTACAAATGTTGCAATTTCCGCCATATCTATGCAATGCCCGAAGGTATTTTCTTGAAACTTGGTGTGAACATGTAATACTGCGTAAATATTCTCCAGAGAGAGTTTCATGTCATAAGGTCAAAGTTCAAAAGGTCAAAGGTTAGGTGAAAATGTTGCAATATCACTTTTCTCGCAAATGGTTCAATGTATCTTCGTGGAACTTGGTACACACGCATGTACTGACTGGCAGGGATTATCTAGGGAATTTAGGGGTCATGGGTCAATAGTCAAGGGTCAAAGGTCAAGGTCAACTCTCAAAATTTTACTATTTCCCTCATATACTAGTATATGCAATGCTTGCATTATTAGTTTCAAAACTTAATACGTGCATTACCTAATGGAGATTCTCTGGGAAATTTCCAGCCAGAAGGTCAAAGGTCAAAGGTTAAGGGTCAAAGGAAAGGTTTCAATGCCCCCCCCCCAAAAAAAGATTAAAAAAAAATAAAAATAAAATAAATAAATAAATAAAAAATTAAAAAATTAAAAATCTATTTTGTACCGTCATTACACTCTTTCTTCATACCTTGGAAATTAATCAATGCATAAACTTATAAAAAGGTCTGTCAGAATTCAAGTAAAAATTCTCAATTCCCCAAATATGTGTACCTGCACTCTTAGAAAATTATAGCAAACCCAGTTCAAGACATTTCTGACAAACCTGTCATTTCAGTATTTTGCCAGTTATGTGAAACTGTCATGGATCACACATTGTGAAGACATTGTACTATACGCCTATTGGGAGAATCATGCATTATGGCGGAGGCATCAGTCGCCATAGCGACATTTCTAGTTTTTTTTTGTTTCTTTTTTCTTTACACCCATTGAGATAGAAAAGAGAGATACATTGTGAAGTATTTAAAGAGAGAAAGAGGGGGTGCTGTGGCATAGTGGATAAGACTCCAGAGTTCGAATCTCGCCCAGTGCTTACGTCCTTGGACAAGATGTTTTCACCCACTACATGTATGTCCCTCTCGACCCAGGTGTATAAATGGGTACCTGGCAATGCTAGGGTAATAATAATAGCAGGGCCCTCTGGTAGAGCAGTGGCAACACTGAAGAGGCTACCCTGGGTAAATAAGACCTTATTTCACTATCAAAGAGAGATAGAGAAGGAGAGAAAAGGGGAAAGATAATGTAACTCTCTCACAAGTTTTTCCAGACAAAGTTCTGTGTAGTTTGACAAAGTTTGACTTCTCTCTGGATATCTCTACAACACTTGCCGCTTTGAAGTCTTTGAGATTTGCTATAAATTCATATGAGCATGCAACAACATGTTACAGTTTTTGCAAGTCCAGATCACCTTCTCAGAGCTTGTAACCACAGTGATATCGACAGATGAATGTGATGGATTTTAACTCTATCACTAAGATTTTTAGCAACTTTCAAGTGTGTAAAGTGTTTCTGGCATTTGATGTTGAGATAATGCCTTTGAGTAGATAGAAGTAATTGACAGTCTTGTCGATGACGTTAATGCAGTAACATTGCAAAGTTTACATAGATCTGCAAAAAAATTGTTTTCCCCAGTCTTTGTCATTAACTCTGACAAAGCCAGTGGCAGAGTGTCAGTGGCATTGCTAGACATCAATTGGTACTGAAAGGATTTTACCATCAAACTGCTCATCCATCACCTCCACTCAAGATTGTCCTTTCAATGTTACAATGTATACCTTGTAACCCATACTGCACTTTATAAACCAACAGGGACAAAAGTGTCTGGAAGCTAGCTACCAATGAATAAAGATTACCTACGTGTAATCCCTCTAGTCTCTGTTGTGTCAATGTGGCTATTCTGTCCAAGCAAGCCATTGTTAACCCTGAGTGGACCTTCCAACCTACAACCAGATGAAGTTTAGTGGTTAGGGATTATTACACAGTGCTAATAATAAGAATCATGGCTATTTATAGCTGAACGCCCAAGGTGCTTTGTAGTAATACTGGAAGTTTGATAGGGAAGGTTTTCAAAGTTCTGATGCTTGAATTTCAAGTGCAGGGGGCTTTTAGGGAAACCACCATGGAAATTAATTTGCCAGAGACAGGTAATGGTGGCTGCTGTTGTTGTTTTTTTTAATTTATTTTTGTAAATCAAGCAATCTTGATGTAGGATCTCATTGATAAACAGCAGCTATTGACAGGCTTGCAATACAAGCTATACATAGTTTCTCAGTGAAGCTACATAGTACAATGTACCTGTTGGTGATGATGTACATTATGTACAGTTGTATGTACATACCCACTAATTGTCCAGACAAGACTTGTGATGTTGGACTTAAAATATTGCATTCTTATATTTCAGTCTACAACCGAAACTACAATGTACGTAGAACATGAACTATTGCACTGTTTTCAGAAAAATTTGAGCATTCATGCAGGAGAGTAGTACAAGCTGACTATAGCAGTACCATAGCAGTAGAATATCACCTATTGTAAGCTTCACTGCCAGCGGACCTGACCCATGTTAGTCGGCAATGCTCCAGTCAATCAAAAACAAGCATAAATTATTTAGATACATGTAGCATAGATAGCAGTAGAGAGAAAAAAAAAAAATTATGTAATCTGTCCACTATGAGCCCCTCAATAAACACAGCCTGAGATGATTCTACAGACTTACAATGTATTCTACATGTAGCAAAAATATGCTGTCATGCCAGAACTACATGTGCCATATATTTTAGTCATTCACGATGTAAGAGGAATAATCTGAGTCAAGCAAATGCCTGTGGAAATGGACCACCTGCTGTAAATGCCTACATGTACATTGTAAATCTTAGAAGCTCAGTTCTTGGTCTGAAATCCTTTTTCAGGTCCTTTGCTAAAAAGTTTCCAAATGTGTGCACTTAGTAAGAAAAGCAAGGGGTGCAAATAAGGCCCCCCCAAAAAAATGGTTTGTTTGCCCTTCGCGACCGACCGAAAATCACGGAAATTTCGGGTCGCGTTTTTTTTTTTTTTTTTTTTTTTTTTTTTGCTCTTTCAAGTTTATTTTTTTCCACAAATTTCATTTTCTACAAATTTGTGAATGGTTTTAAACCCAAAATTATCCATTTTAAGCTAGAGAAAGAATAAAAAAAGTCTAAAAATGTTTGTTTTTTTTTCATCTCACCGACCCGTCGTAATTGTGGTCGGGCCGCGTCGGTCCACAGGCTACGTTTTATAGCATGCATTGCATGCTACAATGTAGCTACCTTTTTGGCTCACATGCGTGCACGCGCACGAAATCCAATCAATGCATGTATTATTATGCACTTAGTACAGGGCTGCACACTGGCGACCAGTTATTCGCGCTAGCTTGCGCATTGGCGCTGCTCACGCACTGCCATGCCATGCAATACATGCAAAGCATGTACAGTGTAACTGCTTTTCGTTTGCTTGCGATCGGCGGTCATGCCAAACAAGAAGCATTGATAGAATTAGATAGAAGCGCACGCATTTCTGGGTGATTTTACTCACGATCCGATCCCGGCTTCGCGCAGCAGCGTGGCAGTTGACATGTTAGAACTAATTTACTTGTGTCGATTTTTAGAAAAGTAAAAACATATTCGATATTCAGCGATACAGTAAATGGATCTGATTGCGTTCAGTTTCGTTTTACACAGTCATTTCACAAATGAATATTTTCATTCGTTCAGAATGATCTCACAATGAAGATGGGCGCAAAAAGGATCACGAAATCGGCCCTTCCGTGTACTTTTTAAGAACGCATGCACAAAATGTGAAGAGATAATACTAGGGAGAAAAAAAAATCATGAAATCATCGCAGTCCCGCTTACATATTTTAAGTAGAAATCGTCCCAAAAAGGATCATAAATTCGGCCGGCCGCGTCGTACACCTTTCAAAAGCTCATGTACGAAATGCGAAGAGATTATAGAGGAGAAAAAAAAAATAAAGGACACATTTGGTACGTGCATCATAAAAGATTACAGCCGAATAAAAATTCATGAAATCAACGCAATCCCGTTGAAATTTGAGGAAATAATAGGCGCAAAAAGGATCTTGAATTCAGTTCTGCATGCCGTGTTGGTTATCAAAACGCACGCACAAATGCGACGAGATTATCGGGAGAAAAATAAAAAAACACATTTTTACCCTTCTGGTGCGTGCATTACAAAAGATTACATCCGAAGTAATTAATGAAATCGCCACAAACCCGCTGATATTCATTAAAAATAGGCGCAAAAAGGAACGTGAATTCGGCCGTGTCGTATACCTTTTAAGAACGCATGTACGAAATGGGAAGAGATTAGCGGGATAAAAATAAAGGACACATTTTCATCCCCTTTTGGCGCTTGCATCATATAGATTACAGCCGAGTAGTAATTCATGAAAATTTCGCAATCCCGTTGAAATTTGAGTAAACAATAATAGGCGCAAAAAGAATCTCGAAATCGGCCCTGCATGCAGTGTATAGTTTTGAAAACGCATGCACAAATGCGAAGAGATTATCTGGAGAAAAATAAAGAACGCATTTTCAACCCTTCTGGTGCATGTATCACAAAAGATTACAGCAGAAATAATTAACGAAATATCGCATTCCCGCTGATATTTGATGTAGAAATAGGCGCTAAAAGGATTGTAAATTCGGCCGTGTCGTATACGCATGTACGAAATGCGAAGAGATTATAGAGAGAAAAATACAGGACACGTTTCAACCCCTTTTGGCCCGTGCATCATAAAGATTACAGCCGAATAATAATTCATAAAATCATCGCAATCCCGTTGAAGTTTGAGGAAACAATAGGCGCAAAAAGAATCATGATTTTTGGCCGTGTCGTATATCTTTTAAGAACGCATTATACGGAATGCGAAGAGATTATGGGGAGAAAAATAAAGAACGCATTTTCAACCATTCTAGGTGGTGCGTGCATCACAAAAGATTACATCCGAAGTAATTTATGAAATCGTCACAATCCCGCTGACATTTGAGGTAGAAATAGGCGCAAAAAAGTATCATGAATTCGGCCGTGTGGTACATCTTTTAAGAACGCACTTACAAAATTCGAAGAGTTTATCAGGAAAAAAATAAAGGACGCATTTTCAACCCCTTTTGGCGCGTGCATCGTAAAATATTACAGCCGAAGTAATTTATGAAATCGTCACAATCCCGCTAATATTTGAGGTGGAAATGGGCGCAAAAATTGCGAATTCGGCCCTGCATGTCGTGTACCTTTCAAGAACGCATGCACAAATGCGAAGAGATTATCGGGAGAAAAATAAAGAACCCCTTGTATCGCGTGCATCAGAAAATATCACAGCTAAAATAATTCATTAAATCATCGCAATCCAACTGACCACCAAGAGCAGGTTACGCAGCAAGTTCGTGCGCTGATGTTTAGAAAAAGTCACAAACGCATTTGATACAATCTGATTTTGTTCATTATCATTTTACACTAATTCACAAACAAACATTCTAATTTTTTTCCTGTCTTTAAATTTCTTGTGCAATAAATAATGCAAGTTTAAAAAAAAAAAATATTAATCTGTAAAATGTACATGGGGGGGGGGGGGGGTACATCCATAAAAAACAAGAAAATAAGTTTGCAAGTCATTTAATGTTTTTTATGTTGTCGTTGTTGACCGGTAAATTTTCTGTTCGGACCTGTAAAAAATGGTAAAACGGGGCATTTACCGGTCCGACAGAGACAGGTCGGACCGGCAGAAAAAATGGGTTAGTGTGCAGCCCTTCACAAGATGGCTACTTTTGCAGCATCCGTTACCAGCTGTCATGGCATCAAAACTGTTTGGAGTTCAGTTGCCAGCATCTCACTGGAAGGTACTTTTTTGGAGCTGTTTGCAAAATTTAACAAAGATGAACGTTAGAAGTGTTTGTCAGTGAGCGTTTCTGCCTCGCGTACCGGGCCCTGGCAAGACGTAAATTTGAATGAATCTCTTGGAGTTTTGAGTGCATTGACATGGAAAAAAGGGTATACCCTGTATTAAAAAAAAAAAAAAAAAAAAACCGACCTACCGACCCTCTTGGGTTTTGACAATTAAGGGCAAACAAACACTTTTTTTTTTTTGGCCTAATCATGAAGAAAAGGATTTACATATACTACCGTCTGGTATGTGATTAAATATGTATGGGAACAGAGCACTGCTGTATTAGAATCATTTGAATCATTGAACTTGGACTGAATAAGAGATTGCTCCCAAAGATTTCATTGCAGGGTAACAGGTAAGTGTCTTAACCTGTCGTAGTGTACGTGTATGAATGTACAGTCTCGAGTATATGGGCAGGTGTCTATGAGAAATTACGGCAAAATCATCCTCAACAGGTTCGTGCACGGTAGTTTGATTGGTCTCCTTCCTTGAAGCTGACTCAATCCAGGGCCGTGTGTCTGAGTAGTATACTGCCCTCTGTTGGGCAACTTTACCATCTGGCATAATTATGACTCAATGCACACTCACTCCGTGCACTGAACAATTGAACAGTCCTCGATATGAATGGAGTGGCCTCCGTTCATCAGCCAGCTACAGAGAGAAACTAGGCCTGTGTGACAATCGCAGCTGAGTGGTTGTTATGGTTACCGCACACAATGAATGCGAATTTGCTCTCTACTTCAATTACACTGTACACATCACTTTGGAGTATGACGAATGCAAACCTTTCTGTATACAGCGTAATACCATAGCTGCATTACAATTGTGCTGTGTATTACTAATGCTTCCTACAAACTGTCTAGTGTGGCAGTGGTGGAAAACGGTCTTGTAGTATTGCAACAAACTGAGTATAGGCATCATACGACATGGCAGTAAAAAACAAATGGGATAATTTCATTCCTAATTTATTGTAATCTGTATGATAATAATATAAGTAACAATGATAGCAATAGTACATTAATTAGCAGTATTAGTCGTAGGAATACTACTACTACTAATGATAATATTATTATTCTTATTATTATTTTTGTTATTGTTATTGTTGTCATTATTATTATTATTATTATTATTATTATTATTATTATTATTATTATTATTATTATTATTGTTATTATAATCATTATTACCAGGCATTCAGAAATAGCGCAACTACATTGTATTTCAGATGGTAGAATCTTTTTGTAAGCTGATATCTGGTAGATTTAATATTCTATAATTTATTGGGTAAAGTGTTGGAATCATTTAATCATTAGAATAATTTATTTCTCATTGACTAAATGCTTGTATGCATTTTAATCGTATTCTGTAGCATGGATACTGAATAACAGTGCTCGCAAAAACTGCAGTCAGAGCATGACATGGGATCAGCTCTTTGCTCTATTCATACAATTTAGACACTTTGTGATGACATTTTGAGACACAGGATTGCCTGCACACATGCATACAGTGTAACATGTATCAAAGATAGGGTACTGTGTAGTGTCATCTGCAATTTGTATCAGTTGTTCCAGTTGAGCGGTTGGCCAATTGTTCAGGAGCACAACATGGTTTGTGAATTCAATGGAAGAACACGTCCCTCTTTCAAAAGTCAGTACCCCTCGCAGACTCTACTTTGTTGCTGCTTACTTTTTTTCATATTTTCAAATACAGAGTGACGTTTATGAATCTGAACTACCAATTGTAGTTATCAGCAGTGCTTGAATGCGAGTGGTTGCTGGAAATTTCAGTTTCAGGTTAAAGGGAAGGTAAACCCAAAGAGCAATGTGGATTGAGTAAAAGCAGCAACATTAGTAGAACACATCAGTGAAAGTTTGAGGAAAATCGGACATTCGATGCAAAAGTTAGGAATTTTTAAAGTTTTGGTGTTGGAACCGCTGGATGAGGAGACTACTAGAGGATATGACGTATAAGTGGACAACAATACAAAGAAAATATAAAGGAAATTCAACAAAAATTCACTTTTCTAGAATTATGAAAGAGCAGTGGACCAACCACTTTCAGAAAGCAGGGGGAATAATTGCTACCCTTAACATATGTCAATATCAAGTTGATGGAATTTGTAATTTTCATGAAAAATGGATTTTTGTAGTATTTTCTTTATATTTTCTTGGTATTGTTGTCCACTCATACGTCATAACCTCTAGTAGTCTCCTCATCCAGCGGTTCCAACACCAAAACTTTAAAAATTCATAACTTTTGCATCGATTGTCCGATTTTCTTCAAACTTTCACTGATGTGTTCTACTAATGTTGGTGCTTTCACTCAATCCACATTGTTCTTGGGGTTTATCTTCCCTTTAACGTTTCCAAGGAAAACATATTATAAATGGTATTCAAGGACCCTGATGGTGGTGGAATATAAGGATACAAAGCCAAGGAAAATGGATAAAGAAGACGAGGTAAATACTAACTGTTTTGGAGGTGGCATACAATGTGCAAACTTGTATTGATTGTTAAGATTTAACAATCCTTTTTTTTTGTGATGCTTCCTCATTTTAGTCCTACATATTGATTGCGATCTTTGTGACTGGCTTTTAGAGAACACATGGGTTTGTCCATGTGTACCATGCCTGTTTTCAATAATAATACATCAACCCTTTGAAAAAGAAAAGATGAAATCAATGAAGTCTATCATATTCATATTAAGTTAATATATCTTTGTACTCATTTCAACCACAACACACACCCTTTAGTTAATCATTTGTGAATTTTTTGAAATGCAGAAAGATATTTGTGAAGATGAGTACAGCAAACCATGTATGGCACACAGGCAAGATTCAAACAGTGTACAGTGTAAAAGTTGCAGACCAACATGTTGGCAAATTGAACCTATTTGATCAGAGTTTCATTCAAATTAGGCCCTAATACATTTGCATTTCATACTCGGTCATCAAAATTAACTCCTTTATGCTGTAAACCTCTCTTATTATCAGAGTCCCCTTTGACCATGTAGTTTACATACTGTGCATCATTTGTTTACTGATATATAACATTAGGAGAACTAAAACATTTGGTTTTATAGCAGGTTTGTTCCTTATTAAATTGCATTTTATCATAGAGCAGACACGCATACATGATGTGAATAAGTGGAAAGGATCCACGATCAATACTATAAGATTTGCAGAGTGATAAAAATGAAGAATTGGAAAAAAATCAATATTGATTCAGGCTCAAAATGAGCGGAAGAGTACAAAAGATGGTACGCTGCTGCTAATTTGCTTTAATCAGCAACCTGTGATAATCTAGTACATTCAGTATCTGATAAAATTTTTCCATGGATGTGCTCCATTTTTTTTTTTTTTTTTTTTGCCATCAATAAATAAGTGTGATGCAGAACTAGTCTGTATTTTCTTTTCTACTAAAACCCTCAATCTCTAGCTGTTACTTGACAGGTTGGAGTTCATATGCAAGAGATGTACTGTATTTAAATTGAAAAACAAAGGCTGTGACCAAAGGCATCAGAGACTCTGGCCTATAACATAGCTTTCAGTTTCACACATACCAGTAGTGCATAATTTGAAACACAAATTGTATATGACGCATCACTAGAATCGGTGACAGTCTGGAGGTGTTTTCTGATCATGCTTCCCCAGAATTAGGCAGCAAAGGGATGACCACATGAACGTAATTGACCTTCAATTGCATTTTTAGGGTGGAGCTTACAGTGACCTTTCAACTACTTCCGCAGAAAAACTGCACTCCTCAAACGCTTGCAGTGCAGTCAAAGAGCTCGCTACTTAGTCCTCAAGAATGATTGATGGCTACCCAGAAAGAAACCAAAACTCCCCTTCCCCTCTGAAATTCAAAACCACAGAATCTGCAAAGCCTTCCTTGGTCGTACATGATGATTTGAATCGTAATTGCACTCGTATTTGTAATTCAGCATTTAAATTATGCGCTCTTGGTGTGAAAGCAAGGCAACTCTCGTGCTTGAGACCCTTTTGATCTCAAAATCTCTTGCTCTCTCACTTCAATATAGGCTTAATAGACTTTTTCCTGCTCTAGCTGTAAACAGTACATTCAATTGAACAAGGTGTGCGATGATACTGAACTCCACAAATGCACATTTAACCACTTGCGACATTGTCAGGTAGTCTTGATTCACGAAAATTAGACATGCTGAATGCACGGATGGCATATACCCGTATTTGCTGCTTCTTCTTTCTCTCTCTCTCTCTCTTTCATAGGCTTGCAATGTACATTGTACCAGTACACTACATAGGATACTTCACATTGTACTTCATGGGCACAGTGATTAAAGTGGTATCTGATGGGGAAATTAATTTTAGTACCTAGGTGTCTGGGGTGGTCTGGATGTACATTGTACATTGTATGATTGAACATCTATTTGTGCATTGATTAGCAAAGACAATACTTGTTAAACCACACTAATGGGGTGTATTGTATGTAGGACAAGCCTACTTTATCATTAGTTTCAAGCCATTAAACATAATGTTGTCATACTTCCCTCATTATCCTGGCAGCTTGAATGTACAGGTACTGTAGTTGTATAAATTTTTGATCAATAGTTGGGTGTAGTGACAGCAGATCGATGTGGCAGTATAAAGCCTGTATTGGCATCTACAGTGTATAAGCAAGGGTCATTTTGCTGAGGAAATTCATCTGATTGGAATGTAAGCACTGAAAAAGTTCATTTTTGCACAATTGGCAGATGGGTAATTCCGTGAAGTTGGGGCACAAAGTGTTACACTTTAGCATAACTCAATACTAATTATGCTATACATATATTGTTTATAGGCTTTACATTTGTATTGAGACCATACATTTTCCTGGAAATTCTGTGCCATTCAGACTCAATTTTGATGAAGTTATTAAAACAATATGTAACGGTGTCCTGTACAGTGTAGCATCGTGACATGTCCATGTAGCATCGTGATAGTTAAAATCTCGTCCTAAAAGACAAATTAATACAATTAGCTTGACCAAAATTTGATATAATATGCATAATTACTAGATTAGTCAGATACAGTGTAGCTAAATGTCTTAACTCTCCTTTCCACAGTTTTACTTTTACAAGAAAATTACACAACGTGTCACTATGCTACGTGGTGTCCACCAAATGTAACAAAAAAGGACACCGCATAGCATCGTGATACATTTTGTAATTTTCTTTTAAAATTAAAACTGTGTACAGGAAATTTGAGATATTAAGCTATCTCATTCATACATATTAATGCATATTGCATCAAATTTTGGTCAAGCTAATTGCCATAATTTGTCTCTTAGGACCAAATTTTAAAATATCACGATGCTACATGGACATGTCACGATGCTACACTGTACAGGACACCGTTACATATTGTTTAATAACTTCATCAAAATTGAGTCTGAATGGCACAAAATTTCCAGGAAAATGTGTGGCCTCAATGCAAATGTAAAGCCTACAAACAATAAATGTATAGCATAATTGATATTGAGTTTATGTTGAAATGTATTTTTCAAATATCACGATGCTACATGGACACTGCCCCAACTTCATGGAATTACCCAGCTACAAACAGATTGTACGTGTACATTGGTTAGCGGGATAACACAATCACTTCTGCAGTAAGATCAGATAAAATTTGTAGATCCTAATAGCAAGCAGCAGTCTCAGCACAAGGTAAATTTTGGACTGATTAAATTATGAAAAAGTGAACCTTTACACAGCAAGGGGCCTCAAAAAAAAAAAAAATGGAATTCCAAGGGAGCCAGCCTATCACTTAAGATGAATCAGTCAAGGTTCCCCTCTCCAGATGTAGTCCTTAATCACAAAGCTATGGACAGATGTTCAAGTTGAGTATCTGAACTCGGTTTTTCGTTTTTGGTTTTCTTTTTTGCCTTCAACAACAAGGGTTGTCTAATCATCTATCCCCAAACCAGGAGGACATACTGTTATGGTTAAATTGTTCCACTAGCTCTGATCCAAGGTTAAAGTGGTATGCTTAGAGGCTTTGTCTCTATAGCAACCAACTTTCATCCTATCCCAACCACCCTGGAAGAGGCTCCATTGTCATCCATTGTTGGGTGATAGCCATCAAACTGCTAGCATGGGGATTAAATTAAGCTACTTTTAAAGGGATAAGGATTACATCCAGGCAGGGCAAAGAACCTTCTTTCAAGGGACTTGCTTGTGCAGTAGGAGTGAGCATGGGCTTGGCTTTTTATGCTTCCCCCCAATGTAATTCTCAGAGAAATAAAGAGAGGTTGGACTCTCTTCCCTTTTTGTTGAGGGAGAGGAGTCCTACCAGGTCTTGTGCCAGTCTGGTCTGTTTATTTAGTAGCTTTGTAGCACTCACTGTGTTTGAGGGCACAACAAAAGCAATCTCATGGAATGCTTAATTGGAGTTTGGACTCTGAAAGTGCATAGAGTGCATTTCACATTGAGTTCTTTTACAAGAGAGGGGTAGATGTGTATAGACCGAAGTCCGTGCTATGCCCTGCCCTCTATTATTGTAGGAGACATGCTTTCTAGCCGTACCTTGCAGTCTCTCCAGTCAAAATCTTTTGAGAGAAATGTCAAGAGCTGATTGCACTGACAGGGCTTGCTTTGCAGTTCTTCACTGCTGAACTATTGTGGATTGTGGACCAACATGTGTGTTTCATTAGTCTACCTCTCTGGGAAATGATACTTGGATTTATTCTGTATGAGGAATTCATATCTTGAGAGACAAACCACGTAAGTAAGCACTTTCACAGTGCAATGTGTTCACCTTTACGTAGTAGTTTGATGTACTGTTTAGATTGGGAACCAGTGAAAGTTGACAAATCACTCCAAAAATATGTATCGTGATACTCCCCTCAACAAACTTTAGTCTCCGGAGTTTTATTGATTGGCATACTTCCTAATGAGCAAGAGTAGGCCTACGGTATGTATGTGTTTGAAACTGACATTGTGATGACCTAGGCTGCATCAGATTCTTTCACCTCAAGTCACAAAAGTTGTGATTTGGTACATCAAATGTTGATTGACCAAGTTTGATACAGTTGATAGTTCAGAAGAGCTGTGAATATGAAGTAATGATGGCAGTGTTCTTGTTAATAGCCGGTAATCGGTTATTTTTACTGGCTGTGGCTTCATAAAAAAAAAAAAAAAAAAAAAATGAAAAAAAAAGAACAAGAAAAAATATATAAAAATAACAAAAATAAAGAAAAAAATAGTTTCAATTCGAAACTGCACACGCGCGCAGTGCACACTGACATGAAAGTTCTTGTCCACACTAAAATGCATTGAATGTCAGGAGCAACTCACGAAAAATTTCATGACGTAAAAAAGGCCGACGAATCCAATTTGCGGAAACTTTGTGCCGCGAAAATATCGTGTTTTACAGTATGTTGTGTGGCTTGCTGTGCATGTACACACTGTACAACATTCATATGAGTAGCGAAGTGGTCTGTGTTTTAATATTAAAAGCATAATAATCAGCCGGTTTATGATGCATAAGAACAGAAGGAGGTGTGGTATTCCATCTTAAGTCTTTGTTGCAAGCGAGGGCCGTTGAAGCTCCTGGAGCATAATCAGTCAACCATTGCACACATCCATGTATCCAGCTGCTCTTCTTTAGATGATTTCAAGCTTTAATACAGGCGCGGTGGAGCGCCCCAATTTGCATCTCATTATCGCCCCGTTCTATTTGAATTTCCAACGGGCATCCACGGCTGCCCGAAACTGTGTGCATGAAAAAGTCAAATCTTTACCTTCTCCTTGTGCCGCTATGCGTGCCGCTAGTAAACTCAAACTTCCCACACTATCTAAGTTTTTAAAAACCTTCCTTTTGATGAAAAAATTATGAAATTTGCTGCACTAGAACTTGAGATATTAAAGCGTTTTGAAAATCACCTCTCGCAAAACATGCTCTCTGTTTTTTTCCGACTGGACTATGGCCGGGCTCCAATGTGTCCGAAATTGGCAACATAAGTTCATCAGGCCTCAATCCATATATGGTGAAAATTTTCGCTTGGTTCCACCTATACTTTTTGAGAAATCAACTTGTTTCTACAGGGTTTGGAATAGAAAATTATAGTCAGCGAAACAATTGAAAATGACGTCATTTCTTTTCCCGTAATATTGGGCATGCGTGTTACGTGAGATTCAGGATTTCGTGCTCATTGTTGGTTTGCATGTGACGCAGTCAATTTTGCTGAGTGTCGCACGGCGGTACGGTGACTGCTGAGCTGCTGCCGCGCACGCTGCATGCAGCAATGCGTTGTGTGTGCTGTGACATGCAAGGCTATACAGTGACGCGATTATATATACATGGGACCGACCTGTACGCTTTGCGTTCGTGTCATTTTTGACATTACCCTCTGTTTTTTTCCGACACAACCATGGCCGGGAATATTACGGTATGAAATTTAAAATGCAAGCAGATAAATAAATTTCGGTGTACTTTGTTCGAATGGCGCTTTGGTTCCGCAATCACACTTCGTGAATTTTAGGATGATTTTCGAGGCATATTTTTGGTGATTTTGCTCGCCAGGTTTTCGCTAAAATTTCACATTTTATCATTGTCAAATCCTCTAATATGTTATATGTGCATATTCGGACATGTTTTCAAATTCAAACTAACTCAATTTTAATCCGAAAATAGGTTTCCTTAAATTGTTATTAGCTTGAGAAGTTGTTTACTTTTTCTCAACTACGCGAGTACATGTTGTTTACTTTATGCAAATGAGGCTCGGCTGCCGATGGATTTCTGCGAGATAATTGGGGTGTTCCACCGCGCCTGAATATGGATTATGTTTGTAGGTGCATATGGGTCCCAGACAGGAGCAGCATATTCCAGGATTGGTTGCACAAGTGTGAAGTAAGCCAGCATTTTGAGCTTTCCACATATCATTCGAGATTTCTCCTGAGGAAGGCAAAGGCCTTTGATATATCTTGGAGCTTGTTTCTTCAAGATGTCCCAGCTCTGAGGAGACAGTCATGCCCAAGTACTTGGCAAAGCTTCAGTGATTTTTAAACCTTATTGTGCTGTGTTCATTCATTGGCAAGCATTTAAACTGGAGTGCTTCCTTTGCAAAATGATGCAGTTTCTGGAAACTTAGTGCCAATGTGAAAAGGGATTACTTAATCACTTTAATCCTTAATCCTTTTTGTGTCGCCATGACCTGTCCGTGGTAGACTGAGGCACATTGCTACACCTGACTGGGCTTGCATGCTAACTTTTACACATACGTGTACATGTAGAGAAAGTATGGATGGTTAAATACTGAAGATTGCTGAATCTTGTCATTTCAAGTCATGGATGGATTATCTGGGTAAGTGAAGAGTTAAATGATTCAACTGCCTCCTTGATATCCAAACTCACTTGAGGAAATTCTATCAGTTTTTTGATCGATTGCAAAATTATATGCAGTGCACCTGCACACTAGAACAAAAATGTTCCATAGACCACCAAGTTGATGAGAAATTATGAGATTTTGGTCACAGTGTCCCTTGAAAAAGAGCAGAAATGTTCCAAATTTGGTGTCTCGGAAGTAGCAGTCCACTGTAGGGATTTTAGTGTGACTCACACAGGGAACATCTGCATTGTACACTGACCAAAATTCAAACCATTAGATCAACATTTAAGAGGTGCTGCTTTGGCAGTTTTAATGACAAGTTTGGTGTCAGAAGCGAGAGGAGATTGTAAAGCACAAGTATGTCTATCGGTACAGGAGAATACATTTGACCTTTGAACAAACCTTGCCATCTACAATATCAGTACTGGGTTGTAGGTATTCTGTCAATTTCTCTCCAATCTTCCCTCACCCATCCCTGACGGAGAAAGGGGAGGGGGGACGGGGTTGGGAGAAAAACAAGGTAAACGGGTCAGGAGTACATGTCTGGAGGAACTTTATATTAGAGTGCAGTCATACAGTTGTGCCAAATGTTTCATAGTTCACTGTGTCTTGTCTCTTTCCTTCTTTAGTTTGGTACCCAGAATTTGCACATTGTTTGTCCTCTCTGGGTCATTTCAGCCCCTGAGGTCATTTTTAAGATCATTTGACATGGGGTATTGATTATAGTAGTGTGCACTTTCACTCCACAACTCTGTGATATCGTCAGCCAAGCTCTCACTGACCAAATCTAACCAGCCCAGTGGAGTAGGAGAACATTCATTGAGAATCAAGAATCAATGACCGGGAAACTTTTTATTAAGTGAAGACAGACTCCAGAACATTGGTTTCTTTTCCCAGTACTTGTCAATCACCTGTTTACCTAATGCCACCCTAAATGACGCAATTCTTCTGGTTGAGTGGACATGTGAAACAAAGAGGAACCTGGGGAGGAAAAAAGGGAGGCGTTGCAATTGTGTTCGTTTTCTCGGGAGACACGATTCGGGAGGCTGTGACGTTTTTCAGCGTGTTCTACTTGCTCATTGTTGTCGCTGTGGGCAATCATCGTGGCGTTGTTTGTTTTCGGTGCGCTCCAGTGAGCGGACGGAATCAATATCCGCCGCCCGTAGGTCGGTTCTCTCTCTCTGGTGATTTGTTCTCCTCCATCGCATGTCACGAGGATGTGATGCGGCACTGATGCCTCTTCATCATTTGTGAGGAAGTATACAAACGGAAGATGTAGGTGCAACTATGCTTGTGGTGTACTGGAAACTGTTCTTGAGGAGAACATTTGCATTTTGTGTTTGGGGACGTACTGAATTCCTTCACCCTCTCCTAGTCCCCTGAGCTGAGATCAAGCTACCACGCTGGAGGGGATATTACTTTGACTGATTGCATGGATGAGAGGATGTTTCTCCATGTTGGTTTGAGCATGATGCATCTCCTTGTGTAGGAGGGTATGGAGTTGGCTGTTAAAGGTCGTTTTACAATGTATTCATTTGCAACATTTGAGTAGTGAAAGCTTGTGTATTACATGCATTCAGTGTACTTGCTGCTTCTCTACAAATGATAGGGCTAGCAGCAAGTTGAATATAATGTCATTCAAAATACTTCAAGTAGTTAATACGAGTTAATTTCGGGGGGGGGGGGTGTTTTGTTTTTTCTGATAACTTCATAAAAGCCAGAAAATTTACTTTGCAGAGTAATTACCTGCACTATCCAATGTACATTGCACAAAATTAGCATAACTCATTGCTATCAAAATAAAACAATCAGGAGTGTATTCCAGCAAATGGTGCAAGTCTTGTTTGCTTCTTGTACCGGTACTCTGTTTTTTATCCTTGCATACAAATCAGACATTCTTTGCTCATGGGACTTGAATCTGTGTACATTTGTATAAGCCATCATAATCACCAAAAATATTGTGCCACCACAAAAAAAAAGAAACTTTGTGAAATCATCACTAAAGGCCGGTCTGACTCTCTATGTCCACAACAGGTCCGAGAGCTGACCGAAAGCTTGGAGGCGGAGAGGAAGAGACGGTCATCGTATGAGGGCACTATCATCAAACTAAAACACCTCCTGGATGCCAACAGGAAGACTATTTCTTCTCTCGAGGTAAGTTACAAATCTAAGTGTGTGTGTGTGTTGGTTTTTTTTTTGTGTGTGTGTGTGGTGACGTACTTTGTCCTAATACCCGCGCATATACAGTGTAATAATGATGATAATAATAAGGGCATATTTATCCAGGATAGCCTATTCAAGTAGTGTTGCCACTGCTGTACCAGAGGGCCCTGCCATCAATATTACCCCAGCGTTGCCAGGTACCCATTTATCTGGGTTGAGAAGGACATGGTGGGTAAAAACATCTAGTCCAAGGACGTAAGCACTGGGCGGGAATTGAACTCGGGTCCTCCGATTGGGAGTCGAGAGTCTTATCCACTATACCACAGCACCCCCTCAATATAGTGTCTTATATTAATTCTTATTGAGAGAAGCTAGCTTTACTGTCATTTGTTTATGTGACGATGCTAGTTGTGCCGTGACTGGTAAATTTTTGCCATGGAAAGGCAAAGATAGAATTCACTGAATATTTCGTCTTGTGAGGTTTCCAGTACTTCATTCAGTCCTATACATGAAGGGGGAGGGGAAGAGGGAGGAATTAGAAAGTATTGAAGTGTTGTAAATCTCTGCAGGAGAAAGTCTAATCCGCTGTATTGACAGCTCGTATGATATCTAATGTTTGCCAATGTCCTGTGAAATTTGACAGGGCACTAGGTTCTCAAAATTTGATTCCATGTCCATATCACATTTCAGTCGGTACCTAGGTAATGTGATTACCAAGTATAAAAAGTTCAATTCACATTTGGGAATTTTGCCAGTAATGTCTGGACTGAATGCTTCATAAAACTTGCCGACTTTTCTACCCAAAATGCCAGTGGCTCCTAGTATACACATACAATTATTTCAAACGATAGATTGTAGTCATGCTTTTGTGTATCTTTCCCATTATGCAAATGTTTAATAGCTAAATATTTATGATAGCTGCTGGGCAAAAAAAAAATAATTTTAAAAAATGTGTGCCAAGCAATACACTTTTACCTGCAGGGACAGTTGGAAGAGAGAGAAAATATGAAAAGTCATGATAGTAAAATATGACGTTCCAGTATTTGCCTTGAAATTTGATATTCCACAGGCAGAATTTCATTTCATCTTCTCATGTTACTGGTGATATCATGAAGATCTTTACCAAGGAACAAGAATGAGAAATTTCAAGAGGGAGGGTGTAGGGTTGTTTTGTGTGGGGCGAAAGTTATTTGTAGTTTGTCCTTAGCTGTCACGGCGGCTGCCCCATCCTGAAAGGATGGGATCAATAGGCCTTTACACCAGGTTCTTGTAAGACTCCGAAGCCCACTTCAACCCACCCCTTAGTAGGGAGGATTCGTACCATTGTCACTCCTTGCTGGCCGTGGCGGCCTTGATTGATCTTAATCCCCTTCCAGGGACGCGGAGAAGGAGGAGTGGTCTGGAGTTTTAGTTGAGAAATGTCAGCTACAGTTTTACTATCAATGGCTGGATGGTGTACAATGTAGCAAAGTTTGAAAAGAAAAAAGAATTACTGTCTATTCTGATCTGATTTGACAATACTGAACAGTTAGGAGGCTTTCCCTCTCATCATGCCATGAAAAGCCACAATTCTAAATTTGCAAAGAAAGAAAAAAGAAGAAGAAGAATTGATTTGTTAAAACATGTGCCTGTTTACAGAGACAACACAGAGCAGGCACATGAAATACTATTTAAAGTGTTTCTTTTAGCCTCCAGTTTACCAAACAAATGTCCAATAGGAGAACAATACTAAACAATTAGAGTTACCCCCCACATCATTCCATGAGAAGCCACAATGCTAAATGTGCAAAGGAAGAAAGTGGAAGAATAATTGATTTTGTTTGATAAAAACATGTGCCTGTTTATAGAGACAGTACGGTATACATGTAGGCACATGAAATAATGAAATGTTTCTTTAATCGTCCAATGTACTAAACAAATGTCCAAAAGTAGAACAATACCAAACCATTCGAGTTTTCCCCACATCATTCCATGAGAAGCCATAATGCTAATTTTGCAAAGGAAAAAAAAAAGAGGAAGAATAATTGATTTTGTTTTATAAAAACAGTCATGTTCCTGTTTATAGAAACATGTTTCTGTTTATAGAGACAACACAGCATCGGCACATGGAATACTAAAAGTGTTTCTTTTAGCCTCCAATGTACAAATGTACCCAATAAATGTCCAAAAGGAGAACAATTTACTGAACCATTAGAGTTTTCCCCCACATCATTCCATGAGAAGCCACAATGCTAAATTTGCAAAGGAAGAAAGTGGAAGAATAAGTGATTTTGTTACATAAAAACATGTGACAACACAGTATCGGCACATGAAAGAATAAAATGTTTCTTTTAGTGTCCAGTGTTTGAAACAAAAGTATAAACAAGAACAATACTGAACCATCAGAAGACTTTTCCCCACATCATTCCGCGAGAAGCCACAATGTTAAATTTGCAATGGGAAAAAAGAGAAAGACTGTTTGATTTTGTGTAAACTTGTGCCTCCTGTTTGAAGAGACAACACAGTATCGGCAGATGGAATAATAACAGGAAAATAGTGAACCATTAGAAGATTTCTTTGGCATCATTCCTTGAGAAGCCACACTAATTTTGCAAAAAAAAACAGAAGCAGTAAAGAAAAATTGATTTGTTGAAACATGTGAGCACTGGCTAGTAAAGACAACACGGAGTATAGGCACATGATATAACTGAGCGTTTCTTTGAGTGTCCTGTGTATAAGAGAGTCTAACCAAGAGTCTACAGATGGGAACAATTATACATGAAAGCTCCTAATTGGCAAAATAAAGTCAAAAGATTGTGCAGACTGAAAAGTCACTGCAGCATGTAGGAAATAGACCAGTTTTCTGACTTTCAAATTTTGTGTCACACGCAGTTGCTCATGGCAACCAGAGTATCAAGTCAAGCATCCAAACTGGACTTTAGGTATTGAATTATATTCTATAGGAAATGACCAATGAAATTTATTGTTGAGAGCAAACCATACATCATCAACTTAAATTGCAGACAACTGTAAAACGAATGTTCGCGTGCATTTGAATTTCGTGAATTTCGTGAGAGCCAAGATTCGCGAAATTAAAATGTATGCGTGAAAGTTCTTGTCTACACTATAGTACGCATTGAATGTTAGAGGCAACTCGGGAAAATTTCATGCCGCGTAAAAGGATAAGTGTGTAAACATATTTTACATGACAGCTATACAAGTAATTTACGCTTTATGTCTACTGCAGTGGTTATGAATTTCTTCTTCCTTTTTTTTTTTTTTTTTTGTCGCCATGCTCTATTGGAATGTATTTGAGGTTTTTCCTTCGTCAGTATCAAATCTCAACATTTACAGGCCGCATTATGCACAAACACTATCAGTGACATAAACATAATCACACCTGTTGTGGTAATTTAAGTAGCTGGCTGTATTTGAAACCGCCAGTGTCTCACGCCCCTCTGAGATATCCAAGAAGTGAAAGTCACTGCCCCATTGTTCTCAGATAATGCCCCCTCTTGGCCCCTCTTGGGGGGCTTGTAAAATGAAGCCTTGCGCCGCGCACCTCTGGCCTTCTTGATAAGTCCAAATTATGAGCGACTGTATAGTCAGAACATATTGATACACACAGACACACATGGTTAACATAACCACACACAGACACATATAGCACATAATTATACACACCAACACACATAAGTATGTAGATATGTAGATCCCTACACACAACACATACACACACACACACACATGCATGTCAGGAACAGAAAATTCCTGAGTGTTTCTTTTTATAATAGTCCATTAAATTCCATAGCTAGTGCAGCGTATCCATTGGTTGAAAATAACCATCCCATTGTGCGTAAAGCCAGTGTTTATGTTCAGTCAATCCAAATTCACAATACAATTCTGTCCAAAAATAGCCAGGCAGTGCTATTCCTCTCAGTTCAGCAAAAGGTGATTGTGAGAGGAATATACCTTCGTTCAAACATTTTCCAATAGTCAATTGATTCCGGCGTGAGTGAGGGGGAGAACCTATACTAATCCTCATCATCAGAGCTCGCGAGTTCTCTATCCAAATATAAAACCTGACTGAGAGAGCTACAATGTAGGTGTGAGAAAAGTCATCACCCATTGTGTCTTTCATTCATGGCTGCTGATGCATTCACCACAGTCCTGTCTAGTGTGTGAATTCTACACTTTTCCGTACTTCGTTTTACAAGGGACACTTGTGCACTTATTCCTCACTGTCTGACTGGGCATCACATTTGTAAGCTGTACTGTGCGTTATTATCAATGTATGTCTTTGAGTCTTCCTATGTGCATTGTACATGATGACGTATCTCTTCGCGTACAGTGATTATTATGTTATTTTGTTGATTTGTTGTGACTACAGGTGTATCCTTTCTGTTGGTACAATTGTATACACCTGCAGTGTATGTCTATCATTGAAAGAAGCTACTGAATGTTAGACTCTGCTCCCATATTCAAATATCAGGTAGATTTTTTCTATTGTTTAAATCTATCAGGAATGGAGATTGCTTAAGATTGAATCTCAATTTTCCTATTGATAATATATCAATATCAAATAGCAATTGCTGTTAATGAAAATCTTCCTAAACATTGAAATGCATATTGACTGTTTAAAGATTTCTTGGCATTGCTGCAAGTTTTATGCATGTAACCGCAGGTGTTATACTCTTTTTTGTGTTTTGTTGTAAAATCAGGAGGATAAGCTGTCGTTGGCCGAACAGAAGAAGTCACTAGAGAGGAAAGTCGACACACTCCAGAAAGATGTGGAGTCTTTTCAGAGGAAGGAAGGGACTACAGTAAAACCACAGGTGAGCTGGTTGGGGTGAAGATACCAAAGTGATTGTTAACCCTTACAGACTCCTAGTCAAATGCAATATCTCATGTTGTACAATGGATATATTGGGAACTGTCCCCTGTGAGTTAATCTATGCTGCAATATGCCTGCCAATTAATCAGCACAGCCTGCCAGTGTACTCGTGTCCTGAAATGAAGCTTCTTTGTTTGAGACTTCCGGTGATTTCTAGTTTTCCTTGTTATGGGTTTGTTTATGTTTATGTTTTTGTTTTTTTGTGTGCTTTTTTAGGGGGGGGGGGGAAGGGGAAGGGGGTTGCCATTTATTCTTGTCATTTCGCGATAACACTGCTGTGGGATTATGACCTAGATGAAGATGAATATTACGTGTTTTTAATTTTGCGGAATCAAAATATAAGATAGTGCTACATAATTATACAAGCAAAAAAAAAAAAAAACTTTGTATGCTTTTGATTCATTTGATTGTTTTTTTCATTGACAACAAACATCATGCTTACAATTGTACCTGCAAATGTGAGGTGTTGTTGAAGCTCAGGATTTTATGAAATCTACCCCAAACAGCAGCCAGTTTCCCAAAGCGGAGGAGGAGGAGGAAGCGGAGGAGGTATCGGAGGAGGAGGAGACTTGACCACCATCAGACTACAGAGGGAGCTAAAACAGCTTCAGCAGCACAACGAGACCTGCGTCAGCCGTCTGGAGGAGGCCATGATCTCCCTGGAGCAGGAGAAGCTCAAGTGCCGCGAGCTGGAGCGCAAGCTCTCCACCACCGAGGAGAAGTGGGAGCTGGTCGTCAAGCGCTACCGTGACAATGAGAGGCAGCTGAACAGCAAGGTGTGGTACAAGTAGTAGTGTTCACCCTCCTGCAATTAACAGAAAACAACCATTTTTTTTTTGCACCTTATAGAAGGATAATTGTATATTGTACTTGGTACACCATACAGGTTGTACCATATAATTTGAAATTGAATATTATTCTGGACATACATAATTAGCATTTACAGTCATATTCTCACTCTTTTTTTCTTTTTCTTTTTTGAAGAAAATTAATGATTTACCAGTATTCCTCACCATCCTGTGTTTTTGGGATGCAGCTACAATTGTACCTTTGCGTAAGTTTATAATAGTGCAGTACATATACATTCATATGGTGGCATTCACACTAGTGAAGGAAGGAGGAGGTTATTGCTGGTTAATAAGTCATCATTGGCATTGGTTTGTCTGTTTGCAAAATAACTCAAAAAGCTGAGTTCGGATTAAAATGAAACTTGGATAATATGTTGATATTGATACAAGGAACACCTCAGTCAATTTTGGTAGTGATCTGGGAATTTGTATGGATATTTGAAGGATTTTTCACCTTTTGGCATATAAGGTCAACGAACTTCATGGGGTTCAAGCTCTGCATACTGGAGGTTTACATACACGCACTAAATGCACGCTCTGCTCGGGCAGGGTGCCATGCAGGGCGCCGTGCAGTGACATAGATAAAATACTGCAATCTATTTTGGGAAATTGCATGCGTGTAAGAGTGGAAATGAGTTACTGGCTAGGTGGAGGTCTGTGCTCTCCGAGTGCTTTTCT
Source organism: Diadema setosum (assembly GCA_033980235.1). Taxonomy (NCBI): domain Eukaryota; kingdom Metazoa; phylum Echinodermata; class Echinoidea; order Diadematoida; family Diadematidae; genus Diadema; species Diadema setosum. Next base: position 33,374,099 of record CM067077.1, on the reverse strand, counting down.
GGTTGTAACAGCAGCACTGATCACTTTCTATGGTAACATTCACACGTGGTGAATTACTCAGCGTAAGTGATAACAGCACAGAGCATTTCAGATGATGACATTCACACTGTTATATTAAGAGATAATGTTTAGTGTGATCCCATGGATAAGTTCTAAAATCAAACAGAATTATATTTAATGGACAGTACTAAAGATGAGTTGCCAATGGTAGTATATGTTTAACTCCTACTTTTAACCATTATAGGAGATAACCTCCATGAGATAAATTCTGTCCAGGCCCAAACTGACCAGGGAAAGAATGGACACTGTGATTACATTCAGTCCTTTAGACGGAAAACTATTTGATATGTTTGAAGATTGATTTAGAGGCAACTCCTCACAAGTCTTTTCTTACTTATTTTTGCAGCTTGATACCCTCAGTGACGAACTGAATGGCTCCAAGACTCAGCTGTCTGCAAGCCAGCTGGAGGTATTGCGGCTGCAAGCAGAAAATAAAAGAGTGAGTGCACATAAGATTGTTTCTTTCTTTGCATGTGGGTATGACACAATATCATGTAGTTACAGCCTCTGGCATTAAATGTGGATGATACACAATATAAATCACTTGATGGCATTTAGAGTTGGTAGTATGAATAACCACTGTCTATCCCATTGCAATATAAAGTGTACTGAATGCCTATTGCAGGGTGTTATCACCTAACAGTAGTGTATACCTGTTGACTCTTTGTGCTATCTGGTTATTAGACAATAAGTGCAGACAAGATTCCTTGCAGTTGTAGATATTTGCATGCAAAAATTTACACTTGCATGTCACTAAGGAAGCAACAGGCAAAAAAAAAAAAAAAAACCCACAAAACAAAACAATGCAATGTGCACTGATGTATATTACCATTCACATCGCATTAAGGGCTTGGGCTCATTCATGTATGCACAGACATTGTATTTGAATGAGACTAATTTACTCAATGACAGGTGTTCTGTTAGCCCATTTGCAATATTGTTTCATCGAGGCTGAAATCTTAGGTCACACAGAATTGCATTAGCCATGGATATGAGCTTGGATGGAGCACAGCAGAACGAGAGCCATTGGTATGTCAAACGAATTTTAGAAATAAGATTTTGTTTCCCATGCAAGCATTCATGATTATTGCACACAGCAATAAGCTGTAATAATGCCAGTGAATGTTATGTGGTACCATTTCAAACAATCAGAAACCATGTTGTAAATGCACTATTTTCTATTTCATGCTGCATTATGTGTGTGTCTGAAATGCATATGATACTGCATACGTCATACATTTCGTAAGCCTAGTAATTCTTCGCGAATCAGGACTTTCCAACAATTCTGCGAATGGTTCAGTTCAAGACCATGGAGTACAGTGATGAATGGAGCAACGTACGAATGTGAGCCGCATTCATGTTAGGATCAGAGTTGATATTTTTGTGTATTGTTCACTCCGTGAATAGCAGCCGTCTCATGAAATTCACAAAATGTTTGGCATGTACCGTATGCATGATATGTATCCTTAGTGCTGGTCTGTCAAAAGATTACTTTTAATGTAGTCTGAGTACCAGGTAATATCCCTTTCATAAACCCGATGCGAATAATATCTGTTGTATTTGGTCATAAAATCGGAGTGGGACCAGAATAATCCTAACTTTTTCAATACTGCGGTTATCCACACAATATCCCCATCATGACCAGACCCTTGTACACGATGTAGTTTGTGAACAGAATTCCACGACAGTGCAAATTATTTCCAACTTGCAGTCAAAGGGTCACCTTTTTTGCGCATGCATCATCAGAGGGGCTTGTACAGTTGCCTTGTCGATTACCCGTCTTTTTTTTTTAGATCACTCATAAGAAAATGATATGGCTTATTTTCAGATTTTGTGAATGCATTTTTTAGTGAATTGTGTATAGAACACTATTCTTCTGTGAATAATAGAGAGATGCATTGGTGAAAGGGGTATACATGGCGTAAGTTGTAATTGTCAGAAACGTACACCAACTTACCGACCAAGTTGAAGAGCTAATCTAGATATCCTTCCTCCACAGACATCACAGGCCACTCCTATCCCTGGTCCCAAGCGAGTAATGAGAACCAGCCACTTAAAGAGAAACTCTGCTTCATCTTCAAGCTGACTTTTAGAGTAAAATGGAATAAAAAAGACTGGCAAAAATTTTATTACAGCCTGATAAGACATCCATAAAGTTTCTGATACTTGTCACTATATTATGTTGATGGCGTCATTCCCTCACTAGTCTCCAGTGACACACAAATCTTCAAAAAGATCACCTCCTATGGGTATCAAATTACTCTAGAGTTGTGCGTGTATTCAATTTGACTCTTGATTTTTTAAAGGAAAAGAGATTGCTAAAGCCTTGACAAAATGATAAGTGAGGTTTACTTTTTTAAACAAATTTAATGAGTTAGTTCCAAGACAATATCATAACTTCTTCTCAATTGCAAAATATGTGATTTTGACCAATAGTACCATGTTATAAAAGAGCATACAAGACTTCAAAATTCTGTAACTCTCTGACTTTTGGTCCAATACCACTGGTAAAGCTCTGGTAATGTTGATTTTAGACACTTTTTTGAACAACATCAAAGCTTGAGTATGGAGTGTAGTTTCCTTTTAATTCATTAGCAAGCACTATGTCACGTTTTGTTTGTCCTCTTATGCTGTGGTGTTGCAGTTTTGGGGAAAGGGTGTAGAGACTGCAAATTGCTCTTGACATCTCTTTGGCGTTGCCTAGCAACGAGAGTACGTACCTGCAGTTTGAGTGATGGTGGAGAATGCATCACTTGTTCTGAGGCAAGAATCTCGGGATCTATGCTGTTAGGGTGTCTATTGCATGGCAGATGAAGTACTCTCATTGTCATTGGGTGATATACAGTAGGCTGTTGCATCATTGCCATTACACATTTCTCCTGGACTTTAGGAGCATTTCCTACCTTCAGTTTGTAGTGGGATTTCTTGTCCCTTTATCTTTTGTTGTGTGCGATATGTACTGTATGTGTGCTTGTGTGTGTGTCCATGTTTGTTTGTTTGTACAATTTTTTTTATGTACAGTGTGCCATGTATGTGCAGAGCACTTTGCTTTCAATTTCTGGCGCATTCTGAAGAGATTGACTCCATAGCCCCTATTCAGCTCCACTAGCTGGTCTTCAGTTGTGTCCAACTGGGTGTGAGGTGGGACCACTTCACCGGGTTATGCACCCTAATATTTGCAATGATTGAATGAAGTTGAATGAATGAGTTTAGGAGAGCATTCAACTGAAAGGGCTCAGTGTAAGAAAAACAACTTTCTCCATTATGATTTAGAGACTTCCACAGAGTGGATGACATGGTTGAAATAAGCTAAATATGAGTGTGTGAAAAGACACTGTCTGACAATGAGCACAAGTTGGATAGTATTATGTGTGCACAGCACAAGTGTGGAGTATTTTCGCACCCTTCATGCAATGTGAAACAAATGTGCAAACTATCAATACATGCAAGTATCAAGTTTATAACTCTATTCTCCTTCTCCTCCTCCTCCCTCCTTCTCATCTTCTTTTTCTTCCCCACCTTCTTTTCTTCCTCCTGCTCCTCTCTCTCTCTGTCTCCTCCTCTTCTTTCTCCTCCTCTTCCTTCTACTCCACACCTATTCCTTCACCTCCCCCTCCTCCTTCTCTTACACACCTCCTCTTCCTCGTCCTTTTCTTCTTCTTCTTCCTCCTCCTCCTCTTCTTCTTCCTCCTCCTCCTCCTCCTTCTTTTCCTCATCCTTTGCATCCTCCTCTTCTTCCTCCTTTTCTACTCCTCCTCCATATCTTCTCATCTTCCTCTTTCCTTTTCCTCCTCCTCCTCCTCCACCTCCTCTGCTACCACCACCACCACCACCACCATCACCACCACCATCACCATCACCACCACCACCACCACCATCACCATCATCATCACCATTATCTCCACCACCACCATTATCGCCAGGTCCTGAACAGCTCCCTGACTGAGAAAGACAAGGCACGGGAGCAGCTCCATTTGGAGCAGAGCCTGCTGAACAAAGAGGTAGAGCGCCACCGTGAGACCATCGGGGAACTGGAAGGCCTGGTGGAGGGACTTAAGAAGGACCGGGATGTCCTGGCCCACGAGCTCCAAGTGATGATCAGCAAGGAGCAGAAACACAAAGAGTGGGCCGGCTCCCTGGAGCTGGCTGAGCGGGAGAACAGGGAGCTAAGAGACAAGGTGAGTCTCCTTTTATAATAACTGTGACTAACCCCTTTAACCCTATTCTAACTGGGCTATTTGAGACCAAGTTTTTACTGGGGGGGGGGGGTCAATTTGACCCCCCCTTCAGATCTCGGCCGCCGATCGCGCGATCGCCGCAAAATTTTGCCTGAACATAGAGCCGGATGTCAACTACAAGATTACATGGTCATACAATAGAAAAATTTTGATTTCATATTTTTTAATAAATTAATTATGCAAATTAATGCATAAAATCATATTTTCACCTATAACTCCATCAAAAAGACTGAAGGATTATTAAATTTTTGTGTCAGAGTTCCTCAAGACACATCAAACAATTTTCTTGTAAAAAAATAGCGCAATCAAAATCATTTTCTTTTGTTTTTTATTGTTTTGTTAATTTCTTATGTATTTTGTTGTTTTTTCGATCTTTTGTTTTCTATTGTTTTTTTGCCAAAATTTGTTGGAGGCACTTATTCAAGCTTATCTACATTAGAATTGATGTATTTCAATGCTTAAAAGTTGAAATAATCTAATTTATATCAATTAAACAAAAAACCACAGTTTGCATTGGATTTGCACACGAAATCATGAATTTGAGCGGTTTTTGGGTTGACATGCATTTGCAAAACATTGCATAACGTCAGAACGGTGTACCCGGACGTCGCAAATTTGGTCTCAAAATATGCGGGAGACTCAAATGAAAAAAGTCATGAAACGACGCGGCAAAATCTTTGCGCGTTGCGGAATCGTGGCGCGAAACGTCGAGGGGGGGGTCAATTTGACCCCCCCCCCCCAGTTAGAATAGGGTTAAATACCAACAGTTCTGTTTTGTTTGTCTCATTTTCTATCTGAGGAGATGACTGGATTTAACCCATATTCAGCTGCCCTAGCTGGTTTTTCCTGGGGTCCAATTGGATGTGAGGTGAGACCACTTCACTGGGTGTGCATACACGTGTACTAGTCTTTGCGATGAATGAATGAAGAGGGATCTTTTACATATGCATAAGGTGTGACTATCTCTCACACGGAACCTCCATTTTTACATGTCCTATCCAAGATACAAAGTGTTTTGTCTCTTACTAGAAGTATCACAGTATGATTACACACTACAGAGTCTATTGCTCAGCTAGACTCGGGAATCGAACCTGGGTTTTTTTCCATTTGGAGGCAGACGCGCTGCTGCACCTACTGAGCCAAATCACCTTTGTAAAGATTTTTTTTTTAGTGTTCTGGGTCTCTTGTTTGTTTGTTTTTCCATATGTCAACCTCTACCAGTTAGCAGTAGATATCACACCAGTACTTTGTTGGGTAGGGTGATGTGGTATTGGTATGAGGTAGGCTTAGAAGAGCACACATTTTAACACACCCTTTTCTCACACACAGATAGATACTCAGATGCACACGCATAATAATGGTTTACTGATGTTTTTAGCTGCTACAGGTTTAATTTGTTCAGTGCTGCAAGTCATGAATGAGGTGTCTTTTTTTCTTTGTTCTTTTAAGTACACTGTAGATCTGCAGAAGATGTACATTTGGTACACAAATAAATATGTACTGTATGCCTTAACAACTTTTACACAGAATAGGGAGGCAGGTTAACCATGGTATTGGAATTTGGGCAAGAGCTTTCTAGTTTAGGGCAAACAGGTTGTCATGGTTGCCCTGCCTGTTGAGTCAAACAGTCTTTATACACATGAAATATAGACATGAAGTGCAATCACATGTAATTTTTCCTTTTGAATAAGAAAGCAGGAGCTAGCTACACTCGTTTCTCTGTAATCACTTACCCCTGGCTATGGCACCTTCATTCTTCGGCTCTGTGTCGTCCAGCACCTGCCCACACTATTCACAGACTGAGATATCGGGTCCACTGGGCAGTGATGATGGTGTTCAAGTTCTGATGGAGGGAAAATATAAAATGAGACAGGGGGAGAGAGAGAGAAAAGGAGAGAGCATATGTGTGAGCTTATATGGAGAGAGAGAGAGAGCAAAAAAGAGCAAGAGAGAGCAAGAAAGAAATGGAGAGAGACAGAAAGAGAGAGAGGGAATATATGAACTCTTGCAAAAAAAAGAAAGTGTCATTTACTCATGTTAGGATTAATAGATAATACATACTGTACCTTGTTAATAGATAATACCTTGTAAAAGACTGCCGTAGAAAATTGAACAGTTGTAGAAAACATACAGTGTACTTCATATCAAGTCAATTATAATGATGCAAATTAGTACAAAAATGTTTATGACTTTGTATTGCTTATTTTGATACAAAGGAAATCTATGAAAATTCAGAAAGACTTTAATATAAATGAAAGTGGTTATCATAATCTACTTGCCATGAGTAACTGACACCAAACTATCACTGACAACTTGATTAGAATTAACCACCTGTGGAGTTGAAGAAATTATTGCGATTGAGGTGTCGAAATGTATCTCCTGAGTGCTTCATGATACCAGATGAGAACTTTGTTGAATTAATTGAGAATGTGCGATGTAGTGTACAATGAGAAACTCAAATGGATGGTGAAAAGGAGCATTTTTCTTTTCTCTAAGAAAGAGAAAGACAAGCGAGACACGTTTCTCAGCGTAGACAGAAATATAATATGTCCAGTGGTTGTAAAAGGTGTGAAAGACAAGAAATAGGAATGAGGTAAAGATGCGGTGTAAAGAATGGTATATGAGGAATGGAAGACTTGATTGAAGTGTGAGCGTGTGGAAGAGCATTTATAGAAATGGAAAACAAAGAAAGGATGTATTATGGCAAGAGAGCAAAGTGACACCTCCCCATAGTCGTCGAACACAAGCACGGAGAGAGCGCAGGTGGTCTGCAGCGACTATTCCTGCTTGACGCGGAAGAAAAATCTCTCGCTCGAGTATGCTATCCCCAAAAGGAGGCGTTCCATTATTTTGTGCATCAACAATTGGCAGGAAGAGGGGACAGGTGCGCCCACATGCACAAAGGTGGAGGGGGGGGGGGGGGATGGTGGGAGGAGGGGATGGGGAGGCAGAATCAACTTGTTCTTACCGTCGACATTTGCTGAGGGTACATTCAACAAACTGAGAGGTGGCATGCATTTGCTGTGCATTGGCTTTGAAATTGCAGTTTTATCATCATTAGATGGCATATCAGATACTTGTAATAGCAGCCAAAGGAGTGTCATACCTGCCCACAGCTAGACGAGGCATCCGCAATGTGATCACCGCACCAGTTGAGGTAGTTGGGATATATCTCGCCTGCGTCCAGCTCCAAGGGACCATCCCTCCTTCGTGGTAGTTTTGTGCCTTGGACAAGCAATTGCGGCCAGAGTTGGCGAGTGATAGTGAAAAACTGAAGTGCCGGATACCAGTGTTTCCTGAGCGGAAGATGGTTTTAAATGCTGGTGAATGCTTGTGTCAGGCATCTACGACTCCTCAGCTCCGAAGCAAGACAGGCTTCATGGGCATCTCGTAAATTTGATCATTTTTCATGCTGCAGTTAATCATTAAATGCATATCTGCATTGTTTACATACCGGTACATAGGCATCTCTTGAATATTGGCATTTTAAAATTCTTTATGGTATTTTTTAGGGGGGGGGGGAACTGGGGATATGGTTCCTATGGTAACTCATCCACATACACCTGCTCCTTGTAAATCATTTACCAGTATTCCTACACTAGAAGGGAGTGTATAGAGACAATCATACACTGTATAGTGAATATCCTCCGGATGTACATGTTCTTGTGTTGTATGCTGGGTTATTCTGATGCCTTACACGAAAAAGTGACTGTGGTTGCAGTTTGGAGGATGAAATAAAAGTGTATGTATACCATGTACTTTGATTCTCTTTGTGATGTATGTAATGAGTTGTATTTTATGTACATGTATTCCATCTCAAAGGGCAATGGTATCTTTGCATATATACACATAATAGTTTTACATTTGTATGTAGATACCCTGTGTGTCGAGTGATAGTTTATACGTTTCAGCAAAAATCACATATTAAAGATAAAGTCTTACTCTCAGCAAAGCTGGTTTAAGTTTGGGATGAAATGTGATTCTCTATCTAAAGGGGGAAAACCATATTGTCATACCTGAAGACATGTAGTACTGTATACGCCACATGTACATGTATTTTAATAGCGCGTCTGATATTTTGTGAATCTGGACTTCACAGCAATTTTTGCAAGTGGTTAGATTTGCAGTTGTGGAGTACAGTAATGAATGGAAAATGTATGCGTGCACATCACTTTCATGTTGGGATTAGAGTCAATATTTTCGCATGTCTTTTAATTAGCAAGTACATTGTTGCACCCAACTTGCAAAATACGCCAAAATAAAAATCTTGCAAATATTCAGCATTTACAGAATACATTAGTTTTGTTGTTTATAATGCATCATATTTTTACATTCAAAATTTCATGCAAGAATCTCGTTTTATATTTCCATTCAGTCTAGAATGTACATTTAGAAATGTATTGTGCTCTTTAGTTGTTCATTTCCACCAGCTTCCTCGGATGTTCACTCCACAATTATTGTGGCTGTCCTGTCAAATACTTCTTGATTCCTTTACAGACAGGATTAACCTTTGCGTCCTCACGAACTACGTCACCTTCACCAGCGATACAAGCAGTGAGGATATATGCAGGCTTTTTTTTTTTCTTCTTTTTCTTTCATTCTCTCCTTGTCTTTGTATACCATCATTCATTTATCATACATGTGTGTAGCCTCCATTCCAGTCTTGCATGACATTTTGTTGGGTTGTGTGGGTCATGCCATAGCGCTCTTGATTTCTCTCATACTTGTTTGGTATACATGTCCTTGTACCTATGCTGGGGACCACTAGGCAAGTTATAAAGATGTAAATTTGCAGATATTTTAAGCTGAGTTAATTGTTAGTTAATGCAGCGACAACTTTATCAATGCTTTCAACTGGTTTGTTCTTCTGTAGCTGCTGCCATTGTCACTGCAGTCATTTAAATTCATGATTATTGCAGACATTTCTATGATATGGGTTCTTGGGGTAGGCCTACACATCAGTGCTACATTTGGTTTCCGTTCAGCAGCCTGTCATCAGACTTTATGCATTATTCTTCTGTAAAGCATGCTTCATTGTTTTAATAGTCATCTGCATTATTTTTTGCATGTATTTTACTTGTAATTTTTACAGTTTGATTAGTACAGTACTTCAAACTTCAGAAGCTTGAGAATTAGAGCCATCCTTTTCTTCTTTTTTTTTTAAATAAGGCAAGCTTGGCAACAAAAGAACAGCATGGTCCTGCTTTTAACCCTTTCAACTCATTGACTATACGTGTATGCAGTGACATTGATGTCATGCATATGATTATTTCAAGGTGTTACAGTTGTAGTTATAACACCAGACTTTGATTAGATACCTGTGCAAACAAGCAGTACAGATAGTTTAGAATCACTTCTTGACATTTTGGCTTCTAATTTTGCATAGGCCCTGGACACACAACTCACTTGTACAAAAAAGCTACAATACACAGTACATGTATTCTATTAAATACAACGCAGGTGGACGAATATACATGTATGTAGCATTCCCTGCATTCTATGCCTGTTTGCACAGAATTGTGAATCCACCACACTATCTTCTCCTTAATTATTGACTCTTTCAGGTTCTGTCCATGTTCCATTAAAATCATTTTATCATTATTTCGTATCAGTATATTACATTGATGGTGCACTTATTTTTAGTGTTCGTGGTTGGTAACCTTAGATAAATATACAGTGTATATATATTTTTTTTTTGGCTTCCTATTCATAGCACTTTTGTGGAAGTACAGTGTATCTGTAATCATACTTTTCCATTCACTAATCTCTTGATATTCTGTGTATGAATGTGATATCAGGTGATGTGGTCAGTATGTTTCTCTTTTCTGTTTTCTGTCATTATCTCACTCGGTCCCACCTCTCTCTCTCTCTCTCTCTCTCTCTCTGCCATGTTTGTGAGGCTGGTGAATATTTCTGGGAAACCAGAAGTAACAAGAAAAGTGAGAAAAATCCAAGCTTGTAATAATTGTATGTAGAAAACGGGACATTGTTAAATGGCTTGTAGTAGGTAGACAAGAGCAAGAGACTTTAAGTCTTGCCATCTAACACTGATGTGAACATACTTCATATTGGGACAAGAAAAACTAAACAGATTATGCAGTATGAACTCCAGTGTTCCCATATCTATGTGGGTTGGTGTTATCCATCATTGATGTAATAATGCTTTTCCCGCATCTTTATTCTACTGATATGCCTTTCAATAGCCATTTGATATCGTAACTCCGAATTTAAACAGTTAAACCAAAATCAAGTGATGGTGACATTATTGTTATAATTAAGATTATCGTATCTTTTCCTCTTTTTTTCCCCTAATTTCAGCTCTGTGACAGACTGATGCATTCTGTCATGGTGCCTGCCCATTTCTTTCAGCATGATTTACTTTGCTGGTTTGAGGGTTAAATAATATCAGCATGGCTTGGTACACTTTGGCAAATAATCAGTTCACTTGTGCAATGTGGAATTTGGCAGCACAGGAACAACGTGATCCTGCTTCTGTTTTCGGAGCTGATTCTAGTTTTATCCCTTTGAACTCCTCGTTATGTTGAAATCATGTGCATGTACATGTGACAACAATAGGCTTTATTGTATCCCTGTAGAAACATCTGTGAGAAAGTACAGTACTCTCCGCGTAATCGGGTATCGCTTAAACGGGTACTCCGTTTAATTGGGTAGTAAAGTCAAAATCAGTTCCAATGCACGTTAAAATTACCTGATAATCGGGTTGCCTCTCCGCATAAATGGGTAAATACTTTTCTTCTTATCTAATTTTTACCCACATTTTATCGCAGATATAACACTTTAAGAAATCATTAATGTCAATTTTTCCACGGCTAATCGCATTCTCTGTTAAATTCGCAAGAAGACCGATTATTTGAGTAGTGATCAAACATGAAAACATAATGTTCCAGTACCGACTTGCCACATGTAAACGAACATTACCCATGTAACTGGCACTCACAACTACATAGACAGACATGAGTCAAACACACTTGCGTCCACCCTTGCTCCGCAACAACATTCACAATACGAGAATTTTGCAACGAAAGTTAGGTCATGCACCAGCTCCACAATTTTGCTTTTTCCCAGTCACTTCTCGAAAAGTAACCCGACGTTCTACGTGACTAGTACACGCGCAGAGACGTGTTCATTTTGGAAAACGCCTGCGTGTTAGTGAGGAGCCTATAGTCAAACGACAAAGTTCTCTTAAGACATATTTGTCCATAAAAGGAGTGAAAATTATTGCTCGTGACTGAGCAATTGTAAGGAATGTATAATGTGCCGTGCAAGCACGCTTGTTAAGCATACAGTGTAGGTGTTTGGTGCAGTGTACAATGCATGTACATACACATTGTGTGTGTCAATTATGAATGAGACGTGTTCTTCTGTTAATCGGGTACTCCGTTTAATCGGGTAAGAAACGCTCTGCCCGAGCCTACCCGATTATGCGGAGAGTACTGTACTTAAAATCATGTTGTGACATTTTGGATTCTATAGTGTCGATAAGTCCTCAACAGATGTGCACTTTCTTTTAGCACAAGTGGACAAATTCAGCTTTTGCTACATTCTGTGCCTGTTTGCACAGAATTGTGAATCTACCACACTATCTTCTCAGTTTCTCTCAGCTTCTTTACACATAACTGTACCACTAAAGTAATTTTACCATTATTTCATAACAGCATATCACATTGATACTGCACTCATCTTTTTTTTTTTTTTTTGTAACCTCTTTGATTTTTCCTCTCCTATACATAGCACTTGTGTACTCAAGTATCTGATACCATACATACCACACTTTTCCATTTACTACCCAAGTTTACATACTGTATATTATCTTGTGATATATGACTGTGATATATTGGTGATGTATTACATCTCTTTTTTGTTTCCTTCATTATCTCAGCCTCTTCGTCTCTTCTCTCTCTTTCTCTCTTGGCATGCTTATGAAGTTGGTGACCATTTGAATAAAAAAAAAAACAGTGAAAGAGAAGAAACTAATAAACCTTGTTATGTGTACAAAAGATGAAATTGTCAGATGGCCAGTAGGATTTGGACAAGCACATTGTTCTGAAGACCAAAAGTCTTGCAATCTAACACTGATGTGAACATATTTCACATTGGAACAAGGAAAACTAAACAATTATACAGTGCGTACTCCAATATTCCCATACCTACACGTTGTTAGCATCCATTATGAGTGTTATACAACTGTTTTTCCCTTTATCTTTGTTCAACTGATATGCTTTAGCCATTTTATGTCATTTCAAGATTTAAACAATAATACCAAAATCAAATGATGGTGAAGTTATTGTTATAGTTATTATCATGTCATCTTTTCTTCTTATTTCTTTTTTCTTAATTTCATCGCATCTCCTTGATAGATGCATTTTGCCCCTTTTTTTCAGCATGTTTTATTTTGCTGGTTTGAGGGTTAGCAATAATCTCAGCATGGCTTGGTACACTGTGGCAAATAATCAGTTCACTTGTGCAATGTGGAACTTGTATTTATGTGCCTTGACTGTATGCTGTAGTGATGATCAATGTATCAAGTCATCATGATGTGCATTAGAGTGACATACTAGCTAGAGTAGTTTTTCTTTTGACTTAGACGTATGTAATATATCTACACATCGACGTAGACCTTTAAACTTAGTCTCCATGGGCAAAGTGCTGTATATTAAAAACAAATTGGCTGTCTAAACAGAAACTTTCAAGTGACGGAAAATTTCATCAATAATATTACCTTTGAAAAGACAGCAGAAATGGAAGCACAGCTGCCAGCATGCATAATGTATGAACATACACACTGTATTACTGTGTTAGTCATTGCATTGCAAGGTTTACGTATCTTTCATCCAGAGGAAATACATTTTTGCTTAATTTCTTCTTTTTTCACCCCCTCTTTGTGATATCAGCTGGAGTCTAGTCTTGGAAAGCACAACTTTCTGGAGCAGGAACTGGAATTGGAGAAGAGAAAAGTAAAAGGTAAAATATAAGAAGAGTGTTTTCTGTTTTTATACTACCACTGAGACATTACAGTAGAATTCTGTGTGATTGCTCTTGTGTCATTATTCATTCAGCCCTGCATTTAACCCGTTGAGGACTAGTCCCGAGTATACTTGGCCAGGTGCCTATGGGAAATGTGTGTTGTAGCAAAATCAGCCCATCCTTAGCGGGTTAATATTGTGTTTGTGTTGTATTGTAGTAAACAGTACTACATCACAGATATATTTAGTCTGATTCATACATCGCAGATAATATGTTGTCATCTGTTTTCTACCAGCTGCTACATGCACTTTCATAGCAGGCAAATACAATGAGCATACAGGTGTATGTTTGCATCTAGGCTTCCTACAATAGCAACATACATGATTTTCTTTTATTTGCCGTTTTGTGAGGATATTTGTTTGAACTATTTACCATTTAAATACATTGTTATTTACCTCCTGTCTGAAACACTTTGGAGAGTAAATCAAAGGGCTAATTGTGTAATATGAGAAATGCCTTTCTACAATTTCAGATGACTGTTGATATGTTGGCAAGAGTATATGTACTGGTACTCGTGTGTTGTTCATACTCACATACAAATGTGCACACACATATTTCTGTAAACCATCTATGATGTGCTACAATGTGCTAAGTAAATTTTAGAAACATTTATAAAAGATTATTGAAATAGAATTAGTTATAATCTTCCTCTGGTGTGCTCATCTGTTGCTACAATGAGTATCTTTACAATTCCTGTTACAGATTTGCACGCTCAGCTAGAGGTAGCCAAACAGAAGCTTCGGACGGCCGAACAGACAACAGAGGGTCTGCAAGAGCAGCTGGGGAGGAAGTCCGTAGAACTCTTCAGACAAGCTGGTAGTGCTAGGGAAGGACAGGTGGGTATATCATGAGTTGAATGTTAAAGATGCTTCAGTCCTTAATCTTTAAGTTTTGTCCTCTTTCCCCAACTGTTTTGTATTCATCTCTCTTGCAACTTCTCCTCCTTCATTTTCTACCATTCTATGTTTTCGTTTGTGTTCTGTTTCAGTTTCTGATTTTGTGTGGTTGTGTTATTCCTTTTTTTTGGGGGGGGGGGGGTGGAGGTAGATAGTGGGCAAATTTTCCTTTTATTTCTGAAGTTAAGGACTTGCAATGTTAGTTGATACATTGTATGTCAGTGGTCATTACCTTATTCAGCTGATCACAAACTTGAGTTGAACTTTCTTCGCGAGTCTGAGATGAGTATGAATTCCTCACTTTCACCAAATTGCCCAGAATCGCAGTTAAATTTTTCTTGAGAAGAAATAGAAAGGAAAAGACAATCTTTGGAAATTGCTCACTTTGAAGGTATTTTTGGAATTGCAATAATTCATCTTTATAATCATCAATACCATCTTTGTATTCATGATAATCATCACCATCATCACCATCACCATTGTTATCATCATTACCATTGTTATCATCTTTACCATCATCACCATTACCACCATCATTACTATTGCTGTCATCATCCCCATCATCAATCGTGTCATCATTATCAACATCACCATCATCAGTCGTGTCATCATTATCAACATCACCATCATCACTATTTTCATCATCACCATCATCATTATCATGATCATAAACATATCCATCATCATATCATTGTCATCATAACCATCATCATATCACCATCACAACCACCACCACCACCACCATCATCATCCCAGTCATCATCGTTATTATTACCATTTGATATTGTCGTACTTCCATTGACAGTCCAAGATGGAGAGTGAGTTGCAGACACTTAAGACTGAGCTGGAGCGGGAGAAGGCCCTCGCTAGCCGGGACAAAGTTGACCTCAACCGGTCCCTGGACCGGGAAGAGAGGCGGATTCAGGACCTTCATGAGCAAATCCAGAGCAAGAACGAGGTAATGTGCAGAACCAGTGGATACTCCCCAAAGATGGGTCATACTCACAAAAGTGCTTGCCAGTGCATGTACTGTATGTTCAGTGATAAATATCAACAGTACCTCTGTTAGGGGAAAAAAGAAAATAAGGGGTGGCTGTACGTATACAGGTTGTTCATGAGAAAATATGCCTAATTCTGTACGCTGCACTGTCCCTCTCATATGAAAATAGGAACAAGCCTGCAGTGGCTCTGATACTCCATTTGTGTAATGATACTCAAATCTGTTACTACCCCCTTCCATTCCACTATGATAACCACATCTACGTACTTTGTACTTCCCAACGTCCAGCCAGTCATTGACCTCTACATACCTATACTACCCCCTCCAGTGAGTCACTGACTACTGACCCTCTCTGTGTCAGGGACTGTGGACAGTGTGTACAACGCTTTGAGGTTTTCTGTGCCAATCAGGACTCAGAGCACACAAAGGGTTAAACAATGTGTGAGTTGCAGCTACAAAGTGACTTTGAGAAAAAAAACTTGGCATGACAGAGTATTATTCTATTGTCAGAATATCAGTAACTAGAGTTAGCTTTCTGGGTAATAAATGCACACGTGTACCATTTTCTCCCTGTATTACATTAACATTCATACTACCATACAGTGTATGTCCCTATTCTTTTTTCACAGGAGATTCTCCACCTGAGACGAGAAGTTGGCCGACTGTCTCTGGACAGCTCCAAGTCTGATGAGAAGGTTCAAGAGGAGACTCGTCGGAGGGGAGACATTGAGTCTCGCAACAAGGTCCTGGAAGAAGAAATGACCAAGGTATGCATTCTATTTACGACATGAGAACTGGCTTTGGGGTGTGGCAAAATAAAAGAAAACAAACCAAAAACTGTTTACTCATCTGATGGTCTTCTTAGAGCTGACATTGCCTGTAAAATCCTCTGCTCCCTAAAGCAACTCTTCTGCTCTGCCCAAACCAGGAGGTTTAAAGGGAGATTCTAAAATATATTTGTTTAATCAATTTTCTGGTGTGTGTGATATGCAAAGCACTTTCAATCCAGTTCATGTGTAAATGTTGTATTGTGATTATAATCATGATTGTTATTATTACAATGATGGTGATATTTATGATTACCATGATGATTATTATCATCAATATCATTATCATTATTATTTTTTATCATTCTAACTATTGTAATCATTATTAATGACATTATCAATGTTCTTGTCATCTTAATCATGATCATATGACTCACTGTACTAAGCATATTCCATCCAAACAAGCACATATACATAGTATTTACTTATTTTATATTGATACCTTATTTTATATTGATATTATTTTATATTGATACCTACATGTACCACAGATGTTTGCTCGTTTTAAGTTAAACTGAACTTCTGATGTAAGACATGACAAATTTGTATTTACAAGTTTTGCACTGTTCATCATTAACATCAATTCTTACCCATCTCATTGGACTATGTATCATTCTAGCAATCATAAATTTATATAAATAATTATTACTGTTATTATATGATTGCGTAACAGAGTACCTGGGAGAATTTCATGTCACTTCTATAGAGTTACTCCTATTTAGATTATCAGAGAGTATTAAGTTGTGCAATTAAGAGAGAGATGCAAAAGATAACTCCAAGGGTGTGCTTTAAGAAAATAATAAGATGGGTGAATAAAACGAAACTCACAAAAAGCAGCAGTCATATATCGGTGGAGGAGTTGCAATATGCAAGTTAAAAATGCACAAAAAGGGCAATCTTATACAGGTGGTGGGGTTGTGGTCTGCGTACATGCATGTGTATCAAAATATGTATGTACCCGTACTTATTACCTAATCAGCTGTGGGGCCAGATGAAAAGCATGATGGATAGGCTGTCCGAGGCGGAGAAAGGCAAGCAGGATGCAGAGGCAGAACTTACCAGGGTAAGTCTGGGAGTGAGACTAACCTAGTATGCTGATGATGCCCGAATCTTGCCGCAGTCCCAAATGCTCCTTACATTTATAATATTATATGCATGTGTGAAAAAAAGAAATGAATTGAAAAATAATTTGCCTATTTCTAAACTTATTAACACATAACTTTCAGTGAAGCCTACTGAGAACTAGTTGGTGTTTGGTGACATTTCAAGTAATGAAAAGAAGAAATTCTATATATTAAAGTAAACAAATATCAAGTATTCACTTTTGTATTATAGCAATCATCATTACATTGTACTTATTGCAAGAATTAGACTGCCCTGTTACAATGTATATCAGTTAAGTTATAAATAACTTGAATTACCAACAACAACTTAACAGATAAAGGAATGTCTCTTTAATATGCGTATGTATTTATCTTTAACAAGCTTTATCGCAATTTATCGTAAATACGTAATTGTGTGTATGTAACAGGTGCTCACAAATGCACAATCATACATCCACTCATTATTGCACAGACGAATGCAAACTGTCTGTATGATACCACAAATTGCATCTGTACCATATATGTATAAATTGCAGGTGACAAGGTTTTATTGCTTGTACAAGGAAAATGCCTGATAGGCATAAATCTGTTAATTTTTTTTCCATATTGAGTTGTCCATACCAACTGTAATAAATGAGTCATCATTTATACAACATACATACATGTAATGTATCTTTCCAACCGATGTACATGCACTCATCACAAATTTTATAGCAGAGACTCCAACTCTCCCGCCGAAAGCCCATTTTTGCAGAATCTCCCGTTCTCCCGCTTGAAATGATTTCTTACTTGATTTCATTGTATGTTGAAAAATAAGCCTTAAATAGCGCAAGAGAGCATCTAGAACCCTAGACCGCAAGGGACTTTGTGCTCGTGATGTGCGCTTCGCGCACATCAAGTTGGAGTCTCCCGTTTGCTAGGGGTTTCAGGCGGGAGAATTTCCAGATCAGAAGGTGCTTGGGGTTGGAGTCTCTGTTATAGGCCTGTGTTCACCTATACCATTCAGCCTTTTATGTGTGGTGTCACAATGGGATTGTGTGCTTCAGAATGACAAAGCAACTGATTAACTGATAAACCTAACAATTTTGTGTATCATTGGGGTCATATTTACATCATACTAATAAAATCAATTTTAGCAGGAGGGAAATGCCAGAATTTTGTATTCCACCAGCCAGTCATGCAAGTTATCGTTTCTTTCGGCACCAAACTTGGTGCTTTGTGTCAAAAAAAAAGAAAAGGAAAAAAAAAAGGTGAACTTGTTCTAACATCTTTTTCAGATTTAAAAGATAACTTATTATGGAAATGCCACATACTTCAGTATTGTTTCTTCATCTGATGTGGTATATCTACAGGGATGCAATCCATGCTTTTTTCTGTTTTCAAATTTGCAGAATTCCCTAGTTTTTCCTTGTTTTTTGGATGTTTACTGGTTTACTGACTGGTATGTGTATCATAAGTAAATATTGAGGTTGTAACACAATACAGTTTACAGGTGTAGTACACTGTACATGTACATGCAGTTACCAGTGAGTGCTGCTTATCTGTGTTATCAGCAGTTCATGTAGCAAAGAAGTGACTAAATTGTGGCTATTTTGATGTAACTATTTGCATCTTTAACAAATATTTCTAATTCTGCTATCCGTAACACCTTTGATGCAAAAATATAAAGATAGATATACTGTACAATGTAATTAAAGGTTACCCTAATTTGTGCCCTACCCCTCCCCCCAAATGAAAGACTCTCCCAAATATCCTTTGTGCCTATTAAATCAAACTAAACTAACACCCCTCCTCATTGGTCAATCCCTGTCACCCACACCCACAGCTGACCAATCAGTACCGGCATCAAGAGGCGGCCAAAGACCTCCACCAGGCAGAAACAATGGCGGTTACCACGACGCTGAGTAAAGTACAACAAAGGGCACAGGCCGCTGAGAGGAAGGTCATTGCACTTTGTCCATTTCTGTCATGTATACGGCATATGTACAAGATACATGTCAAAGAACTAACAAACACATCCCACTACACTGCATGCCAGTTTCTATTGTATGTTTTCATGCATGTTTGAATACTCACATTATCATCCTATGACATGTAATTGCCTATCTACGTATGTCATCACAGGCATGTGCTGTTTTTACATTGCATTGACAGCCCAAACGCACCCAACCCAAAAACTACTCACAAGCACAAATGTTGAGGCGATTTCAAATGTTATATACAGTTCTGTATTATCCTGCATGCTACAAAAGTTCTAACCTGTTCATAGATATTGTAGAAGCATATATGTGGAGCATGAACATTTTTGAATATCTATTCTCTGTTTGTATATCTTGTTATCATGCATTTGATATTAGAACAAGGAGTTAGTGTGTGATAACTCCTTGATAAGAATAACTTTCATGGAGCAATGATGATAATCCAGTTGACCTGTTGGTGTCATTTGAACAAAAAGTGCATGATAGCACAATGATATGTATGCATTGATGCTGCTTTATTGTTCTGTGCAGAAAAGAAGGTATGTGGATTTAAAAAAAAAAAGAAGTAATAATCCACGTAGGATTAGTAAAAGTTGGTATGTGTTTCTGCCTGAAAGTATAGGGTGGCACCCTCAGTGGCAAGCTCCATACATGCACTTGATCTGCTTTGGTTAGCATGATCAAATGACCTGCATATTCTTTACTTACCCGATTACTTTATCAGGGCTGTATGTTTATCTTTACAATATTATCATTATTCTCATAATGTTGTCATTATTGTTATTAATTTTTTAAGATTATGAGAGGTTAATGAGTAATGAGAAACAATTTTTTGTTGCTCATGACAACTTGTTCTCCGACCAGTCACAGAATGCCATCAAATAATAGGATGATTTTAAAGTGTAGTAGAATATTGCTAAAGTAAGAAACTGATTGTGAGCAAATAGCTTCATGGGATGCCTTCAATATCACCTTAGTAAAACTAGAAATCACAGGATATTTGAACATCTCTATGTCCTTCTTTTTTTTTTTCGTTCATGCTTAGATCTCGCCTCACAGTAGTTAAAACTAATATTTCACATCTTCAGTAGCATCCTATTAAAAGCACTTTATTCTGTTGTTGTTGTTGTTATAGATACCAGAATTACAGTCAGACCTGGACCATACAGTGCTGAGGCTGCAGGCGACGGAATCACAGCTGAAGGAGTACGGCGCCCTCAAGGTCGAGTTGCAGGACAGGCGGGATGAGGTCATAAGGCTGAAAGCGTTGGGGCAGGATGACAAAATGCAAAAGTGAGTGGATCTTGGTAAATAGTGAACCAAAAAATACTTTGTTCATTTCATTGCAACCTTCTAGATTTTCAACATGTACATTGTATCTGTTGCAAATGGAAGACAAAATATTATTGATTTATTGTATGAAATTAAATTAAAAAAACATAATCCTGTCTAAAAAAAAAAGGAGGAAAGGAAAGTATACGAAGAGATTTTTTATGCCTCCGCCACTAGGTGTCGCCAGAGGCATTATGTTTTCGGGTTGTCTGTCCGTCCCTCCATCCGTCCTTCCGTCTGTAATAAATTTTGTGGACAGCGTAACTTCCTTCCGTCTGTAATAAATTTTGTGGACAGCGTAACTAAAAAAAAAAAGAAAAAAAAATTTGAGGTATCCTAATGAAATGTGGCATGTGTATACATGTATATATGATTGGGCTAAAGTTGGGTCTATCAACTTTTAGGTGCACATGCTCAAGGTCAAAGGTCTAAGTCAAATGCTCAAAATTTCACTGTTTTTGTCTGTCTGTAGGTCAGTGATGTCACAGCAGATAGAGGACCTAAGGCTGCAGTTGAAGACAGGCAGGGCCCTGGAAGACCAGCTGAGGAAGGAGAACGTGGAGCTGAAGGACCAGCTCCTAGAGATTCAAGCTAGGCTGGCACAGGCTGAGGATACCAGTAGGAACGTCTCTGACAAGGTAATCTCCTTACCCTTTGCATACTGCCTCTTTCACTGTAGCGTACTCTGCGATTTTAAAGTTGGTACAGAACTGGTACTGTAAAACATGCAGCTTTTGTGTTACTGATTTTGGCATTATCAGCAAAGATTCTCTGGTTTAATTGTGACTTTAAAGTTGGTATATTCCTGGTGCTTTAAAACGCGAAACTTTTGTGTCATTGATTTTGGTCATTTCATTCAACGTAACTTTTTTTATTCTAGTTTATGTTTCAGGTTGTATAAATACCGAAAGGTTAATCTATCACCTGAGATATCAGTAGCTATAGGTACGCTTTTACCCTGGATGTATTTTGTGGCAATTGGCAAATGTTAAGAAACTACATGTTTCTGTCAATAAAAAAGAAAGATTACTGAATTGTGACTAAAGCACAGTAAGAGTTCATTTATTGATTTGTAAAATGTTTTTACAATGTCATCAGGCATGCATGAGAACATCCCACAACATTAGTGTACCTACCGTATAACTACACCTAAAAGGATTAGATAATATGGTAATAGTGATGACAACGATGATGATGTTGATGATAATAAGGATGAGAGCAATAACATTAATGGTAGATGACCAAAAAAACAGTTTGAATACCACTGGTTTTGTTTTTTCCAACATGTTCGTTCAAATTGTAAATCAGCAGTAGTGATCTTAAAATACAGATGGCATCATTTAAAAAAAAATGTCTTGTACAATGCATCTTCTTCCCTCTGCATGCATAATCTCATTCCCTCAATGATAATAATGATAATGATGATGGTAGTCATCATCATCATCATAGGATATCACCATCATCATCATCATCATCATCATCATCATCATCATCATCATCATCATCATCATCATCATCATCATCATCATCATCATATCATCATCATCGTCATCATCATCACCATCATTATCATCATCAAGACAATCATACTTGTATAGTGCACAGGTCTGCCTTTCCAAGGCCATGTTGATTGAATAACTTTTTTTTGTGTGGAGGTTAATTTTTCATGAAGTCCAAACCATTGTCCAATGCTTTCCCCAGCACAACATGGCAGAGCAGAGCAGGAGTTCCCTCCTCCAGCAGTTGGGCAATCTCCAGGGGGAGAACGAGAATCTTCGACAGGAACTCCTCCGGGTCTCCAACCAGCTGGACGCCCAGCTCCGCAAGTACCAGGACCACAAGAACAACACCAAGACCAAGCTGCAGCAGGCCAGGTGAGGACCCAAGATTGGGGATTGACCCTTTCACCACTTATGCACAGACACTTACAGGAGAATGAAACCCAAATATACTGTATAAGCTGTTATTTTTTGCGAGGGTTAAATTTTCGCAAATTTAGCGAATCACAGTTGGACCGCGAATTTAACAACACGCGAAAATGTCGCCATACACTGAGGTAGTAGTGCGCTTATGAGGGCCTCTGTGTCAATTTGCAAAAACAACATCTCGCAAAAATGTCTGTGACCTTCTCACTCGCAAAAATATCTGTACGCGAAAAAACAGCATATATATTATACAGTATACCAGGGTAGACCTGTGTGACTGTGAATCCAGAAATATCGATAAAACACATCTCAATGAAATGTGATGATTCATTTATCAAAAGTGCACATTCCTTCCATTTCTTACTGACTCGTTCGAGCTAATTTTAGGCCCCCGGCATTTTGAAAGAGGTAAGCCATATGCTCTTTCAATATGCAAGAAAAATGAAAATACATAAATGTTGAATTTTCTGCATGTTTCCTCTACAAAAAAAAAAAAAAAAAATCATCATGGCTATTGAACAGCTGGTCTGATTTTCCTTAAAGTGTATCTTTGCCCAAAAAATTATTTTTGATATGTGAAAGAGACACATTTCAGTAGTCCATTGCACCAACTTTCAGAGAAAAGGGGTTATTAATTAGTGAAATAATGCATCTGAAAGTTTCTAAACACAATGGCCCGAATTCACGAAGGTAGTATAAACTTAGACCATGGTACAAAATTTAGACCATGGTCTAAAATAAGCATTAAATAGGCGTACCAATACATGCGCGCATCAATGCACCTTTTTTTACTGGATGCCTGTTAGCATACGCAATCTGTCAATCATATCTACGCAGAAGAAATATACATAAACCATGGTTTAGATTTAGACCACCTTCGTGAATTCGGACCTATGGGTCTGGGAGGCAAGACTACAGCAAACCCTATTGTTTGCAGTGGGTTACGGAACCACAGCGGTTCCTGAATCTCCCAGGCACAGTGTATTTGGAAACTTTGAGATGCATTATTTCACTAATTAATGACCCATTTTCTCTGAAAGATGGTGCAATCGATTACTGAAATGTGTCTCTTTTACATATCCAAAATAATCTTTTGGCCAAAGATACACTTTAAACTTCACTGGTGTGTTGTACTAGTATTTCTTCATTCATTCAATCCATGAATACATTTGGGTGTCATTCCCCTGTGACTTGCCAAGTCAATTCTTTTAACTCTTTATTCAAAGAAAAATAATCACATTTACAACAGAAAAAAAGAGTAGTGAAGAAGATCTACAAATGTATATGAAGTGCAATGTGTGATATGAATGATTTCAAGTTTGTTTTGTTATTATTTTTTATATGACATTTTTCCTTTCATTTGGTCTTCTCTTTTTTCAGAGAAATTTTCAACAAGCAGAAGTCGATATTAACAGACAGCCTGATGAAGTTGCAGGAGGAATTGAACATGGCGAAGACGGAGCTGCAGAAATCTGGCGACGACCGATCCAACATGGACAACAAGCACCAGACGTTACTCTCAGAGCACCGGGAAGTTCTCTCCAAGTAAGAGATAGAGCGCCCTCTACCCTCAAACTAGTAAAATTTAAAGAAGAAAGTACTGTATAAGTGGAAATGGAAAGTACTGTAAAAGTGGAAATTTTCGCGCAACCAGAAGCTAGCGCAAAAATAAGAGCATGCGAATGTTCCAGTAGGAAATGTCCTGATTCCGCTGAATTAAAAACACGCAAAATTCATCTTGCCTGCTCGAGTGCGAAATATTACTCATGTGAAAATACCCACTTTTACAGTAACAGGAATTCGTTTTACAGAGAGAAAACTGGTAACTTGACTCTAGTTCAGTGGTTGTGCTTCTGTCCAGTAAGCAGTAGGTGATGCAGGTTCAAATCTCAGGCTAGTTCCTTCTTTTTCACTCGTGTTCATAATAATGCAGATCAGGCATACAATCTTATTCATGGAGAGTAACAGAAAAAAAAAAAATTCTGTAAACAAGAAAGTGCCAATGAAACATTCAACTGATGTGTTGTTTTCGAGGAAGTGCCGCTATCAAAGGAGCTTTGCCGTGATAAAAACCCAGTTTGTGTTAACAATGTTGGAATGTCATGGAGTCTTTCATAAGTCTGTTGTAATGACTACAATTGTATAAGAATTTTATTCAGTTCCTGAGTGGTTAACCTGACTTATATCAGAATTTTATTTAGTTCCTGAGTGGTTAACTCAACTTACAATTTGTACAATCTAATCAATACAAGCTCATGAGGGATGTTACCCAAAAATGGTGATGAAATAGCTTTTTTGTCCCCGCCGAACGAGTTTGAGCAGGGGACTATGAAACGGGCTCCGTACGTGTGTGTGTCTGTCTGTCTGTCTGTCTGTCTGTCTCTGTGTGCGTCCGTGTCTGATCAAAATCTTCAATTTGCTACTTCTCTGTCATTTATGAGCCAATTTTGATTCTGTTTGCTTTATATGATAGCACTACATGGAAACTTTGAAACTTCTACACAGAATTTCAGTTGTGACCTTTGACCATGCTACTCCTTTGCCATTTCTTACCTGATTTCGATTCCGTTTGCTTTATGTGATGGCATTAGGTGAGGGCTTCAAAACTCCTACACAGAATTTTGACGTTTGACTTCTTTGACCTTGATTTTTTACCTACAATGTATATTGTACATTTTGCCACAAAATGCTACTTCCGGCGGGGACATATATTACGCACCGCGTAATTTCTACTTTTCCTTGTTCAACCATGGAAGTGCTTAACCTTTTGAGGACTAGTCCCGAGTATGCTCAGTCAGGTGTCTGTAGGAAAAGTGTGTTATAGCAAAAATCAGTTTGTCCTCAATGGGTTAATAGGCCGATAGGAGTTAGTCGCTAGGCATGTTTCAAATAGCCACTGAGTGATTAATCAAACATGCCGTCTACCCATCTAGGATGGCCGAGCTGGAGGAGTTGATGAGGGACCAGAGCAGGGACATCGGGACCCAGGACTACCGGGTCAAGTTCCTGGAACGGGAGAACGCCATTCTACAGGAACGCATTGACACTCTCAGCAAGCAGAGAATGGCTCTGGAGAAACTCGTCAGGGAGTACCGGCTTGAAAAACAGAAAGATGTGAGTTTGGGGTTTTGTTTTTTTCAAACTATTTTATTATCATATTAAATGCTTTCGTTTTGCTGAACTCTTAATTTGATGGTGATTGTCGTTGATATGATTCCTGGCCCTGGATTGTCCTAGGGAATTGAGGTCCCTGTGTTTGAGTCCCGACAAGTGTTTTGCCCTTGGACAAGATGTTTTTGCCCTCAATAACCCTCTCAACCTTGATGTAAAATGGGTGGTTCCATGACATCAGCTCCTGTGACAATTTGCTCCCATAGAATATCTGTGCGCAAAGCAAAAAATAAATTCTAGCCACAAATATATCCCTAACCCTAATACTAATCCTCACATCAAACTAAGCCTAAAACCCTATCATAACCCTAACTCTACCCCTAAAAATAAAGTCCTTGGATGAAATAAGAAAAGAGCAGTCGTTACAGGAGAAAATGTTGTGTCACCAAAATGGGTAGATGGCAGTATTTTGGTAATAGCATTGACGGGGCCCTCTGGTTGAACAGTGTTAGCGCAGAAGAGAGTAGTCATTCTGGGGAATAAGAACATAAAGTATTGCAATGATATTATTATCAAATATAATATTGTGATTACATACATGTAATTGATTTCTACTTTACTTCACAGGAAATCAATCGGTCTATAGGAGGCGTGCCAAGTACTGCTGGCTTTGGAATGATCTCCCAGCCCCTAGGGAGCTCAATGGGGTACATGCCATCAAAGACCTCCCCAAGCAGTGGTGTCGGCAACTCGCTGAGGTAAGAGGGGTTAATTTCTATCATCTTCAAATGTATCACTGCTTAAAGAAAGTAATGAATTGTCTCAGAAGATATCATACCAAAGAGGTAATGATAGTACAGTTGAACCTCTATTATCCGGCCTCCCTTTATCCGGATCTCTCTATTATCCGGACGCAATCTCGCCGTGATTTTTTAAATCTTTTTTTAATAATTACGGGAGGAAAGGGGGATTCCCAACGGATACATTTCTTAATAATTATTTAGATAAATCATCCCAAGAATTTATAAAAGAAAATGATTTCATTCTTGCAAACACGAACCTCTATTTTGGGGTCTGATACTGTGTGTAACAATGAAAAGGTTGCAGTATACACATTACTACATGTGGTACTACAATGGGCTACATCAGTACATGTGTATGTATATCAAAGAGATTTTCCCCAGTGATGTATATGTAGACTCTACATGTA
Source organism: Diadema setosum (assembly GCA_033980235.1). NCBI lineage: Eukaryota > Metazoa > Echinodermata > Echinoidea > Diadematoida > Diadematidae > Diadema > Diadema setosum. Next base: position 33,347,373 of record CM067077.1, on the reverse strand, counting down.
TAAAGCATTGAGTCTCCCGTATCCGGCCAAATCCCTTATCCGGACGAGCCCCGGTCCCGACTTGTCCGGATACGAGAGGTTCAACTGTAATAGAAAAAACAGAAAGCAAACAACAACAAACACAAAGATTACCCACATCAAAGACTATTCTATAGTCTGAATAGATTTGACTCACCCAGAGTTAACTGTAAGTGTATTCAAATTAATTGTTTCCCTTCTTATGCTCTCTCTCTCTCTCTCAGTAACCTGTCCACTGCTGACCTGCCCAATGGCCACCATGACGGTCTGCTGGTCAAGACCGGTCAAACCAGCGGGCTGGACCTACATCCACCTGCGGGTTTGCCATTGCAGAGTCCAAGCAGTACATTCATCAGCAACAATGGAAGCATATGATCAAAGGCCTGTCACAGTCCCTCCCATTGACATCTGTGTTCAGATGCAGGGCAAAGCTTTATCAGATTAAATGTATTTAAACCGTAATTTGGAAGTTTCAGCCACATACAATGTAGCTGAACAACTGAATATTGCCTATGCTATGTGCCTATGCAACATAATGCCAGTGTTGTGTTCATGTTTTGTGTTTAATGTGCAGTCCCTCAACAATCACATGCTTTTACCTACCCAGCCAACAGCTTACATAAACAAAATGCGTAATACACGGATACATTGTATTCTTGGGATGTGATTTTTTGAAACATCATGCACTGATATGGCTTACTCAAAGATACGCTGATTGCACAGATTTGTTTCCCATTGAGTATGCTGAAACAGGTAAATTGCACTAAAGTTGTAGTGTGTCAGTTGTAAGACCTTACACCAGGCACAGTGTGCGCTAAAGTCGAAGTGTGTCAGTAGTACACCTGCCAGGTTCAATTTACGCTTAATAAATTGTAGTGTGTGGTGCACGCTAAAGTTGTAGCGTGTCAGTAGTACACCAGGCATAGTGTGCCATACTAAAATGAAGTAGTAAGATATTCTTGCCCTGTGAATGAGAATGTGAACTGGAACTGGATGGAAGTTTGCCATATTTTGGCGGGGAAAAAAAAGAGAAACAGTCAAGAAGTGTGATTGTAATAGGCCGTCTGTCTCTTTTCTATGCAGATATATCTTTTCAAATGACACGTGTCCAAAGCTTCATAAGTACTTTTGCTTTACACTTGATCTTATGCAACACAATGATGCAAACTTTCAATATTTTTCAGTCATTTGTATGTTGTTTATTTTTCATCCATCATTGTTCAAGTAAATCAGAGAGCAAGTTAAAAATTCATCCAGACATAATATTGCAAATATTCATAGACAATCAAGTAAAATGTACATGTATGTGATGATGATGATACCAAAATTCCATATCATGCAGAATTACCTTCGCGTTTTAAACACTGATTTTATTACACACCAATCACATTCTACCGACCACTTTATGAAAAAAAAAAACATGTGGTTTTCATTTAGAAAGACCAAAGAAGATTTTATATGCTGGATATACAATTGTACACCATGTATGCACTGAAATTGTATGTGTACAAAACATGAAAAGCAGCTGTTTCCTAGAAGTACATGATCCATTGAGTCCATGGGAATGAAATAAAGTACCCATATTGAGCTACTGTCAGTTATTGACAAAAGTGGGAATAAAAATTTCAAAATTAATCCTTTACAGACTGAATGTTGATAATGAGCAAAAATGTATTGGAAGTGTCATATAATTTCTGCGTATCAGCATTCATACAGAGAATTGCTGTACTATCTAGACCATGCCTGTAATAGAAATACAAACGTCTTTTGGGTCAGCCCTTTTAAATTGATGTATATGAAGAACTTGATAGCTCACAACGACCCCATGAGCCTGCATATCAGCCACTTTCATACCACTGACTTTTCTTGAGTAGGATTAGGACCGAGTATTGAGGCTGAAAGGTGTTTCAAACGCACAATGTGAAGATCAACACAAGATAAATCACTTTCTGCAAATTACAATATACCCTCCCCAATTTCCTGAATGGTTTTTGTTTGTTTGTTTGTTTGTCTGTCTGTCTGTGTATTTGCTTTTATCCACCCCTACATGTGTAAGTGATGTATAAAAGCAGCAAGAAAAGGTGAATATGGAGATTAACAAGAGTGCATGAGGGATGCTGTACTTCAAACAACTCGTAATTGCTCGTCCAAAGCTGTGCAGATGTTTTGTCCAACCATCTCCACCAAGAATATGTTCCTCTAAAGGCGACCACTACTCTGCTATAAAATGCATGTGGGAATAACCAATGAGAAGGGAAAATACTGGCTACAGAGACTTGTTAAACATTTTACAATGATGCCCTTGGATGTGGTGCATCTTGTACCTTGGACAAGTGAGTAAAGTGGCATGTTTTTCTCTGTAATTCAGTCCTTGCGAGTTTTGTGGGAATGATATTTGAAGTATAGGCCTACCGAGAGTAATCACCAAATCATGTCTTTTGAGACCAGTCACAATTTACTTTGGACTAGCAAATTTTGATACCTCTAGATTTCACTACCTTGATCTGGTATTTTCTCTCAAAAAGTGTACTACACATATTTATTCTTCAGTTTATCATGAAAGAGGCAACTAGACATGTTGATTAAGTGTGCTAATTCATATCATGGTGATCATTTTGTGTGTGGTTTGATTCTCAAATGTTACAATCAATATTTATCATGTGACATCATATTAGTCTTGTGTGATGTCACAATCATCACTATTTTTTTTAATTTTAAAGATACATGTCGAGAGTGAGATTGATTGTAGAAACAAAGTTTGATTCTTTTTAGCTGGAGCCTTTGTCAGTGATGTGCCATCTGCAAACACATAGTGCTTGTTAGATACAAATCAGGATTGTGTTCATTTTGTTTGAAAAATATTATGCGGAAGTTAATCATTGTGGCATGAAATCGGTGATATGTTATCATGACTCTGGCATTCTCTGGCCTGGTGAGTAGACGAATGTATGATTAATGTCTGTATTGTACATTCTGAGTATATTTCATTGTTCTTGAATCTTGATGAAGAAGGCTATCACTTGTAGTCTACTCCTTTTTATTCTCTGCCTTGAAAAAGAGTTGATCTGTAGCGAGCTTTTGAATTGTAACTTGTATTTTTTTTTCTCCTTTTGTTGTAAACATGTGATATGCACGCATATCATTGTGTGTAAATGTAGATTGTATAGTATGTCAAGTACAGAGGCTGAAATACTATTTTAAGTAATATGCAAGATATGTTCTTATGCTGAGCTCTTTCAGATGTGCATCCAGTGATTCAATGCTTGTTTGTCATCCCATGATTCAAAGTTTGTATTCAAAATCATCTATTGTTCATTCACCTTGATTACAGTTGATTTACAAAGAGGAATCAGATTTAATCATATCAAGCATGAAATTTGCAGGACAGTATTGTAAGATGTGTATAAACAATGATCAAATCTTGCCCAGTTGTAGAAACACTATTTATTGATTATGATTGTGACAAATTTATAATTATATGCACCGACTGCTGTATAGAAATGATAAGCTATTTTGTGAGATATTATGCACATTTTCATCGTTCGAACTTTTCTTTTTCTCAAGTGTGATATAGCATAGCAATGAAGCAGTTATGTAATTAACATGCAGGTACATGTAACAACCTTGGCCACCATTGCTAGCTTCTTTAGCCAGCAGTCGTAATGATTTGTGGACAATTGATTTGTGGACAATTAGCCCTCTTCATTGTAACAATATTTTTTACTCCAATCAATATCTTTGACCATGCTGAGAAAAAGTCTATTTGTTGCATAACAAAGTGAGTCTGATTTGTTGTCATTTCTTCTCACTGCCAGATAATAGAGTCAACACAATTGAGATCAGTAAAATGTGTGTATTCTTCCCCATTCCTGAGACTATTGATTCCATGTAGGATATGATAAAGAATGAGAACTGTGGAGATGATTCATGGAAAATATCATCAGTCTCATCATTTTCCTGAAAGTAGTTTTAGTAGGACGAAATTTAAATCTGATAAAAAATGAATTTGCAACTAGCCATGTGGGAGGTGAATTAGAGTTAACTTTAGGAAGAGTTACATGGAGACCATCAGAGGTTTATATTTCCACATAAAACCGTCAAGAGTTGAATTTGATATCATCTTGATTTAATTGTGGTGAAGTGATCAAAAGAATAATTACAGCAATCACGTAACCCTGGTTGTCCATGTAAAAGAAGATACTTATGCAGTTTTTCTTATTTATAATTGTAAAATTTCAAAAGTACAAAATGCACGGTAAAGTTCTTTTATGAATCAAGGCAATAGCACAGAACCTTCTGAAAATGAATTGATCATCATAATCTAAGGGTGCGTTCGAGCGCTCTCCTAAAGTGAACTGTACCGTACCGTACCGCGCCAGAGGAGCGTTCGAACGCTCCTAAAGTGTACCGTACCGTACTGTACCGAGCCAAAAGTGGACCACTTCCCGATGTGCTCCAAAAGCGTACCAAAGCGTACCAAAAGTTTGTTGTAAAGCATGTGCGTATCATGCGCATACGTCACAATGCAAAAACATAATTCTCTTTGTTCGGGACAGCTGTAAGTAGGTCGAGCGCAAGGTGAATGACCTTCTTACTACAAACAAGCGTGACCTTTTCTAAAAATAACTCGAGAGGTACGCTTTCTCAACAGAGCATTCGAACGCTCCCAAACTGGCACAGTACGGTACGGTACGCTTTAGTTCAGTTCGCTTTGGTTCGCTTTAGAGCGTTCGAACGCACCCATAGTAGGTATAACTGAGCCTGCATTCTAAAATGTAGTCCAGCTGCATTTGTCAGAGCATTTATAGTGTAGTTAAGTTTTACAATATGTACTCAGCTTGTAATCAAAATGCCAACGAACAAACGAGAGAAGTCCATGCACAAGCAGCGCTGTAAACATGGATTTCTATACAGTACTTGACTTACAGAGTTTGGAGAGTTTTGTTATGTGCTTCATAACATGCAACATGATTTGGATCTGTATGTTATCGCCTTGACTTCCACTTATTACATCTTAATATTTACAAGGTACCAGACGGCTTGTGTGTACTTACAAGCATGAATTGAAAAGAAAGTCCTGTTTAACCTTGGTTTTCATTGTCGTGCCTAATCAACAAAAAAAGCAAGATACAGAAAATTGTACAAGTGACTCCAGTTGTGAGGAATCCCTTGGACCTGGCAGTTTTCTTTCATTACATCAAAATTTTGTTGTAATCAAACAACTAAAGTATACAAAGGCAATTTTTGGACCTGAATTTTTCCTTCATTGCAACAGATTTTTTTTTTCAACCGTGTTTGTTAAAATGGGAGTTCACTGGAATGATGTTAATGACAGTGGTGACGCTGATGAAACAATCAAAAGTCTAGAGCAGCCTCTTGTTGCTCTGTTTGAGAAAATCATTCAGAATTTTGGGCAGTATGACCTGTGACATGCCGGCAGAAATTACAGCAATGGTTATCAATTTCTTTATCAGTTGTATAATAGTGGATTCATAATTTGATTTGGTTGGGAAAGTAAAGGCAGCCATGTTGTGTCTTTCTCCCCCTACCCTCAAGGACTGCCATTTTAGAGATTTCCCGCATAGACGCCGGCACATTTACAAGATGATGGTCAAGTTGATTCACATTGTGATATCATTGAGCTCTGTTTTGTTTTGTTTTTTTTTTTTTATTCCAGTGTATTGTTTCTCTATGCAAGCTTGTCCAAGAACCATGTACTCAATACCCACTTTGATTTCGCCAAATTATCTTTTGGAAGGACTGTGGTGTCAGATTGGAAAAAGCAGTCAAGCAACAGAACATATTTGTTTCAAACAGTTAACCCGTTGAGGACGAGTCCCGAGTATACTCGGGCAGGTGTCTATGGGAAATGCGTGTTGTAGCAAAATCAAACCGTCCTCAACGGGTTAAAGAGATGTTGGCAAATGTCCTGAACCTAGCAATGGCATACAAATTGCAGCTTTCAAATCTAAAGCTGCAGACTTTGTAGGAATGTGCACGTGTAGCTACAATGTATGCATTGTTTTACGCAGACATTTGCCATCCAGTATTTTTGGCCTAATTGAACCCATACCAATGAATTAAGACATTAAAAATTGAGTGCCCATTGCAACTACGGTTGTGTGGACCCCTGCAATGGTAATTGTGCAAATTTTTGCAAGTTACTATGGACAGTCATGTACAAAACGGTTTCTGTCCAAGTAGACATAATATATTTATGAAATATTTTGTATGTTTTGCTATGAGTAGCAATAAAGAGAACAGAAACTGCAAAATGAAGAATAGCTGTTTGTATTGTCATTGTTTTATGTAAGAATGTTCTGCAATCATGACTGGCATAATCATATGAAACATAATATTTGTCTGTCTTTAATATATACAATTATAGGTATAATGAAAAAATAGTTCGCAAAATAATCACCATCAAATCCATGTCATCATCATCATCATCACCACCATCACAATCATCATCACCATCATCACCATCATCATCATCATCACCATCATTATCACTATCATCACCATTATCATCAACATCATCTTCATCTTTGTCAAGCCAACATACATCAACCTTGCACTCCTTGGCATAGAGTCAGATATGTGACAGAGGGACCTCATTATGTAATGAGCTGCTTGGAACCACACAAATTTTCTCATCATATTAGGGATAAAAACAAACGAGTATAAAAGGAATGGGACATGCAAAATTGCCTCGTTATATCAGGTATCTCACTATATCCAACCTTGTTATAAAAAGGCTCTTCTGGACTAGTATATTACATAAGTTTGATTTCAGAAAATGAATTGAAAGTCAGGGGCAGGTGGCGCAAGTTTTACAAATATACACCAAAGTGTGATACAGTACAGTCAACCTCGCATGGGTTGATGTCGCTGTGTCAAAAAATTTGCTAAGTCGAAGAAAAGTTCTATCTTGAATGGATATAACTACATGTTAAGTTTATTGTATAAGTCGGAATTCAAGTATAAGTTGAAGGATATTCTTCAGTGCCTTTGGAATGAACTTTGGTGTGGTTGACTGAATATGGCAAACCTTTGTGTACACTGATCTTGCAGAATGTTCATACACACAAGACACATCAGGGTAACTTCCATTCAACAAAAGTTTTCTATTCCCACCTCATCTTGTCCAACGCGCAAATATTGTCAGAAGCACGCATCAAGATCAGCATAAGGATCATTCCAAGAAGAAACACATAGACATTTAAGTTTTTTAAGACGTTGCTATTTTATAATTCTATTCACTTGTAAAGTAAATACATAAAGTAGTCATACAGTACATATATATCTTTTTATATATGCAAAAGATGATGGATAAATATGCTAGCATTAAATTCTATCATCCCATTCTGTCTGCACTAGAAATTAATGCCCCCGCATCCTCTCACTATCATTTGCTCAAAAATGCAAACAGCCATCGATTTCAGAATTTAGTAGAACAAAAAAAAATAAAAAATAAAAAAAATAAATTAAAAAAAAGCATGACTGGGACATCGTGAAGACAGGCATCTCTTATACATTTGTTTCATAAAATTGTGCAGACACCCATTTCAGTATATGTATGAAAAAAAACGGACAATTCATGCTCTACAGTAACACACATCTCTTGTATCATCTATTTTTTGATTTGAACAGCCACCATTTCAGAATGCGCTAGAAAAAAAAATAATAATAATTTTAGGACAAGGTAACTAGGTAGCCATTCCCCTTCAAGCGTATATCTACATGCTGGATTGATTTCAAGTGATGCAGAATTGCAATGGTGGCTTTCAGAGAATGCGTGAAACTGTTCATGGCTGTGCAGCTTCTGGGACGAAAGTGAGCTATGAAGGGAAATGAAAGAGGGTTTGAGAGCTGCTTTGACTCTTACTTGAAGTCAGAAATGTTTTGAGTAGCAAGGAGGGCTTTAAGCTTCTGTAAAGAGGAAATCAACCACTAAAACAAATAAATTTTATTAAAGAGAAAGAGAAAAAAAATTCTCTACAGACATTTTGAAATTTCACCTTTCCTCCGAAAACATTTCTTGACCAGTTGTTATGAATATTCCATGAGCAAATTGATGATGTCATGCCCTCACAATATTTTTTGTGTGTTATCTATGAAATTCAGAAAGATCGTTATTTTCAGCTATACAGGTAAAAGCATATTCCTATACCAAAATATATCTTAACATTTTTGTTCTTTTTTTATTTTGGGTGGTTTTAAAGCAAATTTTGTCATACAGTTGAAATATGAGATCTTTTTTGACAATTCTGTACATGAAGTGAATAAGGAATTGTGAGAGCATGATACCATCAACTTGCTGATTTGAATATTCATAATGACTTTTCAAGGCGTGTCTTTAAAAAAAAAAAACCCTGAAATTTCAAACGTCTAAAGGGATCCTATAGTTTGGTTTGAGACCTATCTTCCAGTTTCTAACATTTTTTCGTGACATAATGAGAAACCTTTTATAAAATATGAAAGAACAAGTAATTCCAAGAGGAATTCAACATTCATTTGATGAAAACTGGTCTTGAAATGGCTGAGATATCCAAAACAGGCCGCTCCTAATAAAAGGTGGGACCCACCTTTTATTACGATCACTTTCTTTCAAATTGTTTTGGGATGTCTCAGCAATTCCCAAACCGATTTTCATCAAATACCTGGTAAACTTTGAATTCTTCTTAGAATGGTATGGCCTTTTTTTCGTAAGTGGTTTCTTGGTATCTCGCAATAAGTTAAAAGCCCAATTCTCATCTCCTCCAATATTATACAAATCCTTTAACTTCCTTCTTTCTCATCCGATTTTGATTATTTTTGCACTGTTCTATTGGGATTTTTTTCCTCTTTCTTATAAAATTGATAAAATTCTGAAGTGGATTTCTCCATTAAACCCATTTCCTTCCCTGACTGATTCTTGTCTTCTACAGAAGCATTAAAGTGAAACACTGTATAGGCAAGAACATGAATTCAATGGGGTCACCACATGCTGAAGTTGGCCATTACTTCGTTGAAACTGTACAAAACTAATTTTGTCTTGTATAGGAAAAAAGGATTTAGACAAAAAGGGGAAGGAGGAAAGTGTATAGTGAATTACATTTAGAAGTTTGTATTTTGTGCTTTTGGAGGAATGAGTCGCTGTTCAACACCAATTTCAGTCAGTGTAGGAGTAAAGTTGTTCTTCTGTATAACCACTGATTGATTGCATCCTTACAAACAAAAAAGAGGGGAACAAGCAAAGGGAAGTTTAAGTTATATAGTTTTGAACAGGATGCACATTAGCCTTTTGACAAGGCCTCCTGGCTGAAGATTGAGACTAACTCGCCACACCCAGCACTGTGAGAAAAGGGCGAACGCGAGACCGAGTGGCGCAGCCATGAGGCCTTTTGAAACCTGGGTTTTTTTTCCCTACCGCTTCCCAACGAAGGCGAGTATGAATCATTCATATATTCGTGAGTCAGATCACAGTTGGTATGCTAATAAGGATGTGTCAACACTGCTTATGCAAGCAGCTACCGTAGGCAGGCAACGCAGGCTGGATACGGATGAGCGAGCTGCCGACATGCATACTTATGCGTATTCATTAGATGCGACAGCGTGGTGAGCAATGCTGTCGCTGATTGGCCGCTACCTTTTTGGTAGCAGAATCGGCTAGAAACAAGGCTCAAGCTAAGAAATTCATGTCAGGTTTCAAAAGGCCTCGTGGATGCGCCACTCGGTCTCGCGTTAACCCGTTCTCTCGAAGTTAGTCTCTTTTTCAGCCTCCGAGACCTTGCCAAAAGGCTAGATGCATATAGGCATGTGCATCAAAGAGTACGCTCATCTGTCACAATCCACTCCAGTAAAGATTCTTCAGCGGTGTGAGTTCTTTCATGGAGATCAGAAAACTGTTCACAATTTCGAACAGGGATTCCCAGATATATATTAGCCTTTCTGTTACAGGGTAACACCTCGATACTGGTCCTGGTCTGTAACATTTTAAGTCTGAATCTACTGAAACGTTTACCATTCCTTTTGTTTAATTTCGTTCAATTTTTTAAACACAACATGGAGTAGAAGGGTAGCCACTTTACAATTGTTTATTCTGATGATAAGGCAGGGCTCGACACTAACGGTGGCCCGGGGCCACCAAAAATGAAAGTCGGGCCACCAAATTTCAGAAAAGGGCAAATTTGGTGGCCCACCTCGGGCCACCAACATTTTTTTGAAAAGTGTGTCAATAAATTCGTAACTTTTTGCGCCGGAAATGCATAAATGCATGCAGTGGGTGAGTGTGCGACTTATTGAAAAAAATGGACTTTTATCAATGTTTTTTTTTTTTTTTTTTTTTTTTGGGCCACCAAATTTTTCTCTCGGGCCACCAAAAATTTGAAATTGATGATTTTGGTGGCCCCATCGGGCCACCGAAAAATAAAGTTAGTGTCGAGCCCTGGATAAGGTATCTGCATCCTAAAAATGAATTACAACATATCAGATAGAAGCAAGTCAAATGTTTCAACAGAATGAATTAGAACACCTACCCATGGGACTCAATGTCTCCTTTCTTCACATTTCCATCCTTCAAGAGGAAAATGAAATGAATGCTGATGGAATCAGACAAGTGCTCTCACACCAAATATATTTCTATTCTGACCAGTCACTATTGCACTGAATCACAGGAATTATGATTGTGCTATCATTCCAAGATAAATTTGAAGCTGGTAGCCTTGCAAGACCTCTAGATGTCCATTAAAATTTCCCTTGAAGGCAACACTAGCAGCCGCCTTACAGAGACAGCTTTTTGAGATAGTAGTCCAAGGTAAAACTAACTGAAAGGATATTTCCTACCCTCACTTTAAATGTCCTAGATATATCTTCAGCAGCTCTAAGATGATTGTGGCAGGTTAATGTCACTCCCTACAAGATTCTGATATCCTCAGTCATTACACAGGGCCAAGCATATTTCTGTTGGGAACAGGTTAATACTGGCAATGTAATAATTATCATGATTAAGAGTGTGATATCTTTAAAGAGTATATAATGGCTTCAAAGCTGACTTGCACCTATTTCTCTTCAGGCATTGACATTGCAAATAAGTGCAACACAATGAAATAAACGGAGCATGGTAAGTGGTGGGGGGGGGGAGGGATGATGTTGGCTGTAGTCCCATCCATATCATTATGAGTTGGAACAGGCACGGTTCATGATGGATGACTCCCCATCATTTCCTATCTCTGCTGCTCAAACTCTTTCTCCACCATCTTCTTGTACTCGTCCAGACCACCCTCCATGGCCTTCACCGTCCGGTCGCCGCATACCCACAATTCCTTGCACACCATTCGGATCAAACTCTCGTCGTGAGATACCAGTATAACTCCACCCTGCGATGGGTACAAAGGAGGAGAAAAAAAAAAGACATGTGACAACTGCAATGCACTTCAAGTAACCCTAAGCTATTTAAAGGTCTGAAAAAAATCACAAATATGCCACAAGGTTTCCCTCTGGCCATAGTCTTTCCTGATACTGTAATACTTGAAATTTTAGCGTGCATGAAATTGTCAAAAATTTCACAAGGAGAAAAAATTTGTGAAATTTGAATGCACACAAAAGTTCTTGTCTACAGTTTATGCAATAAATGCCAGGAGCAATTCATGAAAATTTTGTGCCGCGAAAAAAGCCATCGTCTCCAATAATAGTGAAAATTTCTGGTGTTACAGTCATCTTCCAGTGGATGTCATAAAATACAAGCAGAAAATGAAAGATGTAGAAATGTGGCAATGACAGACAGTAATAGACATAGTCTATCAGTCTATGCTTGCATTCTAACATGTGAGTCCAGGCGAGTGAAAATCCATTGGTATGGTTTTAAAGATACTGTGATGACAAAATCCAAGTACAAGTGCACACTCTATGAGACAAACACTATAAAGACAGATAACAGACATACATGTATATAGACAGGCAGTAAACAAGGGAGCAAGGGAGAGAGACATACAGACAGACAGACATATAGACAGACAGCCATACAGATAAAACAGACAAATAGACAGATACATTGTGGATAGATAAAATACAAGATAGTTAGACAGACAGATTAACAGACAGATAGAAAGACACACAGGCAGCCACAGACATGTACAGTTACACTGACAGATAGATAGATGAACAGATAGATAGACAGACAGACAGACAGATAGATAGAGATGGACAGATGACCGGGCAGATATACAGACAGATAGAGAGACAGACTGACAGACAAGACAATGAACATATCCACGAGACAACCTTCCACAGCAAGAGAAACAGGAAACTTAGGTACCACTCCTAAAACACAGTAATCACAAGTATGGACTACTACAAAATAAGATGCTTTTGACAGTACGTTCACGAATGCTGCATGTTCTAAAACACTTTTACCTTGAAGGCAGTCAGGGCTTTTCCAAGGGCCTCCACTGTTTCAATGTCCAGATGATTTGTAGGTTCGTCAAGTACAAAGAAGTTGGGACTGCAATGCAGAAGTAAAGCACGATCAGTGTTTGTGAGAGAAGACTTTGATATAATTTTGCTTTCACAATGATTTGGCACTCAAACAACACCAAATATGTTAATGGAAACAGGATTACAGTTCTACTCATGATTAGCAACAAGGGATGTGAGAGATGTGACTAGAATATTGAAGATGCAAAACAATTCTTCGAAAGTGAATTTGTGTAATAGTTCTCTCAGTACTATGGCTATAAATACTATCAGGAATGATTCATGGATAATTCTACCACAGCATCACCTAACTATTCTTGAGATTCATCTGAATGAATTCCAATTGGAAGTAACCACTGCCAAACTCATTTTCTCTCTACTCCTGGCCAATCAGCTGAATAACATTTTTTTTTTCTTTTTCTTTTTTTTTAAACTTGGTGTCTTTTATTTTTGACCAGGCTCCTTTTGACTATACCTCATTCAACTATCAGTAGCTTGCCATATTGGATAAGCAGTTCTCAGCAGCCATTTTTGACACATTTCATTTCTATCTAGTTTGATGTATCTAAACACTCCTCAACAAGTTATCAACAAGAAGATTATTGGTGAATAGAAAGATGGAGATAACACCACTACAACAATATGTCTCGGCAGTGATGAACCATATTCTAAGACATATTATAAGACAGAACTACACTGTATGTCAGCCCTGGCTAGGTCACAATACAGAGACACTCCTGTAGGAACTTTCAATGCTCTAAACCACCATACCACAAGTTTCCAGTTGTCAGATATCTACACATATGTGTATTTCCTGCCATAGTAAGTATATATCCTCGTAGTACAGCTACTCCTACTAAGAATAAGTTTCTTATTGAAGGAGTTTGCAGTTTGCAATTTGCTGTTTTGCTGTTATGATGTGTATATGTGTTTATCGTCCATGCTGGGCCTCCACAAACAACAGTGTTCAACTCATTGTTAAAGCCATCCTAAGAAAACAGGACTAATACATTTATTTATTAAATAAAATAATAAATAAATAAACAAACAAACAAACAAAGAAATTAATGAATAAATAAACAAATAAGTAAGTAAATAAATAAATAAACAAACAAATAAACACACAAATAAACGAATAAGCGAATAGATAACAAGCTACTTATGGAAGGGGTTTCCCGACACTCACTTTCCAGCACACATGAGAGCAAAGACCACCCTGCTCTTCTGGCCTCCTGATAAACTGGACACTGGACGTGTGGCTAGGTCTCCGGTCACTCCAAACGAGCCAAGCTGCTGCCTATACTGCTCTACATTCCTCCCTGATGAATACAAAAATCAATACAGAAATAGTGGAAATGTGAAATCTGGCTCTTAAAGATAATATAAAGTTTTGGTATTACCTCAAAAGTTTCCCTGAATTTCCTTGTCTTAGTTTGTGTTTCAGGTTAAAGTACCTTTCATATTACTAACACTGTGAGACTTACTCGCCCCAAAGTGCTCTCATGTCTTAGTAATCATGCAATAATGGTTTCGTACCAGAGCCGCCGCCGTACGACGGCGGCGAGGTAGTACACGTATTGTGCGAAACCATTATTGCATGATAACTGCGACCAGCAGCGTGCAGCCCCATACGCATACTGTGTAGCTAACTGCGACCAGCAGCCCCATATGCATAGCTAAATGGGGCTTCGCATTGTAGCTTACAGGATCATGACAGATTTAGTATCGCGGGTAAATATCAACTTAAAATCCAAAAATTTTTCAATTTGAAGACTTACCAATTAGGTTGAAGTCTACAGGCTTCGAGCAACGTTTGGTTCTGCTAATAGTCCCTTTCTGTTCGAATTGATGACTGAATGTGACTCGGTCGAGAGGACCTTGGGAGAGCTACACTGAATTGACGGCCAGCGCATGCGCACACAAACATCTTATCCGTTCATGGATTTGAAATTTGCTCGCATGTGATGTGTGCGTATGCGCTGGCCGTAGTAATCAGTGTATGTAGCTCTCCCAAGGTCCTCTCGACAGAGTCACATTCAGTCATCAATTCGAACAGAAAGGGACTATTAGCAGAACCAAACGTTGCTCGAAGCCTGTAGACTTCAACCTAATTGGTAAGTCTTCAAATTGAAAAATTTTGTGGATTTTAAGTTGATATTTACCCGCGATACTAAATCTGTCATGATCCTGAATGCTGCAATGCGAAGCCCCATTACGCTATGCGTATGGGGCTGCTGGTCGCAGTAAATTGCATGATTACTAAGAAATGAGAGCACTTTGGGGCGAGTAAGTCTCACAGTGTTAGTTATATGATAGATACTTTAACCTGAAACACGGAAATTCAGGGAAACTTTTGAGGTACCAAAACTTTTTATTATCTTTAAATTCAGCGCAGATCTGAATGCACATTTTATCCTGCTTTAGATGGATGGATGGATGGATGGATGGATGGATGGATGGATAGATGGATGAATGAATGAATGAATGAATGAATGAATGAATGGATGGATGGATGAGTGAATGAATGAATGAATGAGTGAATGAATGAATGAATGAGCGAATGAATGAATGAATGAATGAATGACAGTCAATCAGTCAGTCAGTCAGTCAATCAATCAATCAATAGAAAAAGAGATGAAATCTCATGTAAAACTGCTAAAATATGCCAGGAACAAGTTCATACTCTGTGGGGTACATGCTAAGGATATAAAAGACATGCCGCAGTCTACCTGGAAATCTCTGGGCCATGACCTCAATGGCCGTGAGGTCAAAGTTCATGGTGTCTATGTGGTGCTGGCTGAAGTAGCCAATTCTCAGGTTGCGATGACAGTGCCTCACCCCTGAGCTGGGACCGAGCTCACCCAGGAGAATCTTCAGTAGGGTGGTCTTTCCTGACCCATTCTCTCCCACCTGTGTTTGAAAGAAAAGGAATGAGAGGGAGGAACAGGGCGTCAAAGATTTAAGAAAATTTCCAGATGGATTTTCAGACTTTTGCCATTTAATACTTATAAAATAATCGGTTTTACTTGGTAAATACATATAGTTTCAGAACTGTTCTGTTTGGGATGTGGAATAAGAATGTTTTCAAAACTGATAACAAATAAACAAAGTGTGTATAAATTCTACCACGACAGAATTGTCGAGTAAGTGCTGCTGTCATGGAATTACCTTGCTACATTACCGAAATATGTGAGCCTCATATGTCATCATCTTTGTTCAGTGTACCATATTTGGGGTTTTCAGAGTATGGACTTGTCTGCTTTGGGACCACAATAGATTCCACATATCTATACATGGATCTGTCGGTTAATGTACTACATGATGTTAAATAATATAAATCGTCCGAATGTCGCTTTAACTACTGAGTAAAAAATCTCAAAGCTTAGGAGTTCTAAACTGCCCTACTTGAGCAAATAGAAGGAAAAGACACAAGCACTATTTTTTTTTGATAAAAGCTAAATATGGACATGTTATTTCCATCGATGTCAGTGTAGATGTTAATTTGTCTTGACACAGGTATCTCTCAATCTCACATGTAACCACTGTTGAAATTGGATTCACAGTTTAAGATTCACAACACATCCTGCTTCCAAAATGTTTGCCATACAGATACAATAATTTTAGTATGCCAATATGTGATAGGCACTTTCTTTTAGTCAAAATTATTCACGACACTATGGGAAGGGTGGAGATATGGAGGTTTCTCATGCCAAAATCCATCCTAGAGCTGCTACTACAGGCAAAGGTTTCACCTACTATGCATATTCTTGATTCCATGTTGGCAGAGATGTCGACCTTGCTGAAAATCCGGGCGTCGGGACCGTAATTAAAGTCTACCTCATCCAGCTGGAGGATTGGCGGGGAAAGTTTCTGGATGTCCGCCGGAAACCTGGTCAAGGGGTCCACCAAAGCAGGTAATAACGTGATTAATGCAGAACATCAGTGTGCCTTTGACAAGGCAAAATGCAGTCCTCTTGTAGGAAGGCTACTACAATCAATCCAGTTCAATTTTAGATTTAGTTCTATTCTTTAAAAAATTCTATAAAAAACATTTGCAAAATTGTAAAATTCATTCCAAATGTACATACAATTATTTGCATGGGTGACATTCTATGTAGGTTTTATATATGCCTCAATCTCACTGACATGTAAGCTGTAAAGTGTTTTGAAGAATGTAAGGTCTTAATCAAACGGAATCAGAATCAAATCTTTTGTTTTCATGTATCAATACTAATCAAAGTACAGATAACATATATAGAGTATTTCATACATTGGTCTCACCTTAGTATAACATCACTCTCCTTCTCAACAGGAATCAGCTTAGGTCTGACGATGATAAATGCAGACGGAAAAATAAAAAAAAAATTTGTGAGAAACATTCAGATGGCAAGACAATGCAACTAAATCTGTAGCATACAATGTGTAAGTCAGCATTCAATTCACCTTTCCAATGTGAACAATTCCTGGTTCAAGCTTTCCAGAATGGCAGGAAACTTCACACGCAAAATTTGCGACATAATTCAGTCCGCTCAAGACCGAGGATTTTTAATGACAGACAAAATTAAAGCTTTGACAAAGTGACATATGCTGCTGATCACTGCTACAGTATATTATGCTTTGCACATACCACACAGCAGCTCTATTGATTACACAAGAAACTGTAATGGGCACAACTCTCATACAAAGACACAAACATGACTCACTGTTAAACAATGATTTTCCTTGGGAGGAAATTGCAATATATTCAGCAAAGATAAGCCAATACAAATACATTATTAGAGATATTCGCTTATTAAAATAATGAACACACATTGGTGACTGAAACCACAGATTTTTTTCTTGAAGTGAAGTAGACCAGTGACTCTGAATACAATGTCCTAAATGTGAGGCACTACAGAGCCAATTACTCAGAATGAAATATTCAAAGCAGAAACCACCATGAATACCATAACTCACAGTTTTTCAAGTTGTTTGATTTTGCTCTGCACCAGGGCTGCTCTGTTTGCATTGTACCTAAATCTGTCAATGAAAGTCTGTCGAGAACAACAAGAAATCACAAACATATGAAGTTGAACAAATATCAGATTATTTGACAGCAGTTTTGAGCAAGATTTGATACGACATGACATCGAGGGTGACTTCTAAAAAAGAGGGAGATGTCAAAGGCAATGTAGATTGATTGAAAATAAAACATGTTTTTAGAACTGAACAAAGAGCTGCTGCATGTTGAATTTATCACCTTATGTAACTTGCACATGTAACAATAATCACTATAATCGATTCACAGAAACATACAAACCTGTGGAATTCCACAGCATTATCATTTTCTCTGTAGTCATGTAGTGACATTTCTTTAGTACTCCTTGATATTTTGTACACTTTTTTTATTGACATCAACTTGAACATGGAGGTAACTTCCCTTTCACCCTATTCATATTTGAGTGATGAATAAATGAACAAACAAACAAACAAACACATTAAAATATAAAAGCAGAAATAGGTGAGAAGATGTCTTGGAATAAAAGAATTGCACTGAACAGTTAATCTTTTGCACTGAACTAATTTTAGTGAACTTCACTTGCTAACAATTTCACAGAGGGTATTTCAGCTTACATTCTGATACCACTCCCCCACAAACGCAGGCAATTTTTTGTTTCTGCATTAAAGTTTGTAACAGCATTACACTCTCACACTCGCAGAAAATATCTTCCACGTTTACAGCAATCCCCACCTGAGCGTGCGCCCTGAACTGCATCTGTGCCTCGTACTCCCTCTGCTGGTTCTTCAGCTTCTCCGTCTTGGTCTTGAAGAACTGGTCGTAGTTTCCCCGATAGGAGTCAATTCTCCTGGAGTGCTGGTGGAGCATGTCGGTTGCCACCTCGTTCAGGAACTTCTTGTCATGGGACACCACCAGGATGGTGGTCGGCCAGTCCTGGTGAGGTACCAGTAAAAATTTTATGAGTAAAAATTTTATGTCATCTCTTCATCTTTGTTTCCTTTTATTTCAACAATTTTTTGTACAGATACAGATTTGAGATGGTGCATTTGATTGCAGGTCAGAAAAAGATTGTCCAAATGCTAGAGTTGATGATAGCGATAATTCATTAGCCTCATAGCATCATACCAAGTACCATCATTACTTTCATTGGAGAACTTCCATCATAATGTTCTCTTCCTGGTAATGTTTTCAAGACATTTTTGCACACTAAGAATATACAGTACATACACAACAAGCAGTTATACAATGATCACACTTTCTCTTTGAAACATGCACAGGCATTTTATCTTTCCACATCTCACACCATGCTCTCACCTGTAAGTAATTCTCTAGCCATAAAATGGCTTTGATGTCCAACATGTTGGTGGGTTCGTCAAGGAGCAACAAATCGGGCTTGGAGAACAGCGCCCTCGCTAGTGCTATCCTCATTCGCCATCCACCAGAAAATTCCCTGTGGAATACGAAATATGGTGAAGAAATGTCTTGAAATCATACATCGTTTGATAGACATGAAAATTCCCTGTAGGATACGAAATTTGACGAAGAAATGTCTTGAAATCATACATCGTTTGATAGACATGAAAATTCCCTGTAGGATACGAAATATGACGAAGAAATGTCTCAAAATCATACTGAGTACATCGTTTGACAGACATGAAAATTCCCTGTGGGATACGAAATATGACGAAGAAATGACTCGAAATCATACATCATTTGATAGACATGAAAATTCCCAGTGGGATATGGAATATGGTGAAGAAATGTCTCGAAATCATATCGTTTGATAGACATGAATTATGATGAGTTGGTGAAACGGGACATGATTTTCCTTTCTGGGGAGTTTAGAAAGTTCCAGCTCGGTCACTGGCCCAACGGAAAATCTTCTTGATTTGGCCTCTGGATGAACCTTTTAGTCATATACTGCATCAAATTGAGGGTCATCTTCTTGTTGGTACAGAAAGAGCGGATTGAAGATGTGTCAGTCTGCATTGATACAGACAGGGATTGTGACAGAATATGGTTTACTACTTGTACTCAGAATTGCTCAATAGAATACAGACTTAAATCAATGTAATCTCTACTGCTGGCACATAAACAAAGTCGATCTTGCTTCAATGACCTGTAGTGTGTATAAAGACCACATGTCAACAACAAAAAACAACAAAAAACTAACACTTTTTGTGTGCCACTGGAACACATTGTAGCACATAGCTTGCCAACTGTAGTATTCAAGCATCACACAGACTGGACTAGTTTGAAATCACATACCAGTCCACATCTTATAAATCTGGAATAATTTGATTCACTGAAACATTAATTCACTCAAACCACAGTAAGAATTATGAATAATAAATCAGCATCAGGATGTTTTTGAAAAAGCCACAGGCTTGAAATGAACATTCCTTTACAAAATATTCATAAGTGCAAGAAATATCTTCTTACTTTGTACTTTGGCTCTGCATGCTGGGGGAAAACCCAAGACCATTCAGGATCATGGCTGCCCTGCACAGTGGAGACAAAATTTTCACAAAAGGGCAGCAATTCATTAATAAAGAGCTAAATGTACAATACCACAGTCCTTGCACTCAGTTTCCATTAGGAACACTGTGATGCCTTATCACAACAAATAACATGTGCACACAAAGCTGAGCACATGGACAGCAAATAATCATGCCCTCCTTTGATTAAATGAAGGGTACATGAATGTATTAGAGATGTCAGAAGTTTTTCATATAGCTTCCACTGAAGTCTCATAGCTTTACACTGACCTCCTACAACTTTGTGCATTTCCACTGGACATACAGTTTTGGTATTGTCAATTGCTTCATCTTATTCCCTAAAACCCTTTGACATAAAAGGAATCGTATCATATCAAGGCGAACACTGAAAGGCAAACATATGTGACGAAAAACATATATTGCAAATCAATTTCTGCAATGCACTGCGAATCATCAACTCTAAAGGAATGTACATTTATACAACAGCTCCATCTATTAAACTTGCCTGATGAAGTCTACCACACACTGTAAAAGTGGACATTTTCACTGCAACCAGAAACTAGCGCGAAAATAAAAGCACGCGAATATTTTTGCTGGTCATGTGTTCTAGTGGTTGATGTCTTGATTCCACGGAATTAAAATCACGCGAAACTCTTCTTACTCGGCCGAGCGTAAAAAAAATATTGTCACGCAAAAATACCCACTTTTAACAGTAGCTGTTTCCTAAGTCAAAGTGTACTGTCATTTCTTACCATAATGCATTAGAAGCTACACAGCCCAAATACAGTTCATGTTTTCATCGCATAGAATCCTTGCACTGACATATATTTATAACATCATACAATGTACATCCACAAGCCAACTACCAGATACCAGTAAAAGATGAAGTAAATTTTATCAATGATAAACACATGAAAAGATTAAATAAAGATGAAGCATTTTGGCCATCAAATGAGAACTGTCTTTTGACTTACTTTGATGGTGCTTTGTCTGCTTCGATCTCTTCCAGCTGAGCATAAACCTCTGAGAGCTTGGAACCAAGACTAGGGTCACTAGAACCAGAGCTACAATACAGACACACAACAACAAATACAAATCAAAACATTGCAATGTATGAACATGATTTAACAATCCATCATTCATATTTGGTAGCAAATGTCTAGGGCAGTCTTACATTTCAATTTTGTCCACTACCTACTGAAAAAAATGGAAAATATGTTTATGAGGTCTGAACAGTGTATTCCACATATGAACTGCTCAATAATTCCTATTTTACCTTCAGTTCAAAGAGATGTGTACAAAATTGCAGAACACTGTTCCTTAATTTGACTTCACTACAACTCCCATAGTATGTTAGCATACCATACTGGATCAGCTGGCCTCACTGGGCCTTGAACCAGGGACTTTCAAGTGTGTGATGTAGACACACTGTCCACCAAGACAGTCCATTCCCCTTGGGTGAAAGACTAGGTCCCCATTTCATTACAAGTTGCTGTGACAGCATCCCTTGCAATGGCAAGTGTTATAGTATTATGACAAGTATTCTGCTTCCTGATTGGCTGTTGCCATTCTAGAGAGCTGCCATCAGGGGGGTGTTTCATCAACGTTTGTCGGCGCTGACAACTTGAATCACCATAGTAACAGTCGGTGACCAGAGCATCTCAGCCAATCAAAACCAAGGATTTTGCTGAAATTGGTCGGCGCCGACAGTTGTCGGCACTGACAAGCGTAGATGAAACACCCCCCAGGGGGGCATTTCATGAAGCATTTTGCCCAACAAATTTGTCGGACAAATTTGCTCTCAGCCAATCAGGTGTGAGGATTTCAGTAGCTTATAACAATATGTCAGGACAAATTGCCGACAAAATGCTTCATGAAATGCCCCCCCCTGAACATCTTTCATAAAATGGGACCCAGAAGGTTACAAGCTACAGAAGCTGTCTCTCTCTTTATATCCATCCATCCATCCATCCATCTATCTATCTATCCATCCATCCATCCATCCATCCATCCATTCATCTATCTATCCATCCATCCATCCATCCATTCATCTATCTATCTATCTATCTATCCATCCATCCATCCATCCATTCATCTATCTATCTATCTATCCATCCATCCATCCATCCATCCATTCATCTATCTATCTATCCATCCATCCATCCATTCATCTATCTATCTATCCATCCATCCATCCATCCATCCATTCATCTATCTATCTGTCTATATATCTATCTATCCATCCATCCATCCATCCATCTATCTATCCATCTATCTATCTATCTATCCATCCATCCATCCATCCATCTATCTATCTATCTATCCATCTATCCATCCATCCATCCATTCATCTATCTATCTATCTATCTATCCATCCATCCATCCATTCATCTATCTATCTGTCTATATATCTATCTATCCATCTATCCATCCATCCATCCATCCATCTATCTATCTATCTATCTATCTATCTACTGATCTACTTTTTATCTCTCACTGACCTGTTGCCATGGAGAGCATCATTCAGCTCCTTCTCCTTCTTGAGTAGTCTTGTCCTCTTCTCGTCACACTCCAAGACGCTCTCAAGAGCGGGCGTGTCATCACCGACCACCTCTTGCTCCACATGCAGGATGGAGATGTGAGACTGGAACTTGAGCTCCCGGCTGAAGAACATATTAATTTATTTTGGGATGAACTAACCAAATACAGTGGAATGTCATTATAAAGAAGTCAGATACAACAAAAGTCTCCTAATAGAATATGATTTTGCAGGTCTCAACTGTCTCTATTCATTTTTATTTTGTACCCCGATATAGTGAGAAATCTGATATAACATGATAATTGTCATGATTTTTAGGTCCTCGCTATAACGAGTTTCCCCTCTAAACACATAATGAAAACAAACCGGCAAGTACAATTTATAGGAACGCTCCAAAATCGACTCTCTTCTGTGCTCGATGTATTACATAAATCCACATTTTTATTCACATTTTGTAGTGCCATCGCAGACAGTGAAATTTTGATGTGACCTTTACGAAATAATATCTAATTTCATTCCTTTAGATGCATAATTGAAGAATAAACTTTGTTGTTCAGGCAAATCTTCATTTACATATTTTTCACCCATATCATCTTACTTTTTACTAATTTTGGGATCTACAACTTTATCATAGTCAAATATGGTGACGGTTCACATGACACAAAGATGCCATTTTCTATCACAAGCAACAAAAGATTTGCATTTGAAATGAGATTGGAACAGAATATACTGCACAGTCTCAATAGATATCACTATTTGTCTTTTCATTTTATCACTGGGACTGGTTGATTGTTTTTTGTTGTCGTCATTGTTTTTACAACAAGAATGAACACTGAAATTCACAGTTTTGCAGCTCAACGCAAAATTTAAACACTCATCAGAATATGTCGTCACTTGCCCGGCAAAAGGGCCTCAGCATGAAATTTCACGCCAAATCGAATTTTTCTTCCTGACCATACTTTGACAGAATTTTGAAAGTTCTTTCACATATTAAGCAACCATCAATTTTTGTGATTTTTCGAGCCTGCAAATATAAGGACCCTTCTGACGGGAAAGCAACAATGTTTTACCTTCCAATCATCCGTAGTAATGTACTCTTTCCAGCCCCATTCCTTCCCACGAGGCCATAGCGCCTACCGAACGCCAAGGTGAGGTTTGCTTCCTTCAGCAGAATTCTTTGTAAGAACAGATGGGGAAAAAAAAAAGAAGAAGAAGAAGAAATAGAGGACTTTGGGTCAGGCTGAGGTGCATCACAGGACATAATCATCTGCTCTTCAGTCTAAAAACTAGAACAATATACAGCTGTACCACATACACACACACTCACACATTCAAATGCATGCTCCAAACTTGACTCTGTACCATACAGAACTCCTATAAAATCATGTCATCAAAAGCCTGCTCTTTGCACAAGTTTCATTGCAACATTATTGTTCACTGTGGAAAAAAAAAAAAACAAGCAGTCATGCGTGCAACACTCACTTTTCGCCAAAGGCCACGTCAAAGTTCTCTATCCTGATGTCCGTCGCTTTGGATGCCCCCGCCTGGTCAGCTTTGACATCTTTCCTGCTCACCGCCTGGCTGGCTGATGCACTGATCACACTGTAGGACAGAGGAACGGATATAAGAAAGGTTCAGGAGTGTAGAAAACAGCAAACAGTTTAAATACTGGGTATCATGCCACACATTCATCTCAAATGAGTTCAGTTTGGGAGGTCCAGTAGCACAATCGCAAATCAACCACTGGCATGTTTGACACCAATGTCTTTGTTGATACCACACACAAACAGACAGACAGACAAGACAGTGGACAAAGAGATAAAAGACACAGATAAACAGATGAACATAAGGACAAACCAAGAGACAAACAGACAATGCCACATGGCTTCTCTCACCCATTCTGTTTGCTGGACTGCTCGGGTTGTTGTGACCTTCTTTCTTGCTTCGCCTTCAGCTTTGCTTCCGCTTTTTCCAGTTTCTTCTTGTCCACTTGCTGATTTGGGAAGAAACACATGATTATGCAATACAATGCCAGCATGAAACAACACTTTGACTCCTAGAACAATTCATGAGAACATTTAATATACCTTATGTACAGCATGAAAACCGATACAAGGAAAGCAGTATGCAAACATTAAATCTAAAGGTTAGATGCACAAGATAACTGAAGCTTTCGTGGAAGGTGAGAGAAATTGAGCCTATTCAATTGTAGATGTGTTATCATATTTTAAGTAATCTTTCCATGCAGCCAAATGTTTCAAGCTTAAATGTTTCTAAAATCCTCATAAAGGTGCACACACACGCACACACACAAAAAAAAGTAGCTTTCAAACTAGAAATCTGCAAAGTGAATGTGACAAACTAGACTAGACTAAACTACATGTAGACACAAGAAGACAGTGGTGTAGTAGGGGCACAAAGTTGAGAATATGAGTAGACAATATTGGGGGAAAAGCAAAATATCAGACATAACATGGAAGACAGAATCTGATGTGTTAAATTGCGAAGACTGAAATGGTTGCACTTAATACACGATTACTTCTCCCACAAGTGGCTGTACACAAAATGTGTTAAAAAAAACAAAAAAAAACTAGACAGTTAAACTCACCGATACATTCTCACGAGTTGTCATCCATATTGATCTGTCATCATTCCCTTTTGAATCTATGGAGAAAATGTGAAGCAGCAAATTGCAAGTATATAGGCTGTTTTCATAGGACCACAGAATGCATTTAAATATACACACAAAACAGTGTAAATACCGAAAGGATGCTTCATGTACATTGTAACATGTGCTCCATCCATATTCACTACACCGTACGAAGTCCAACATTCACTACACATTTCACAAGCTATAAAATCAAACCAAAGTACAGAGTGAACAATAGACTCTGATAAGCACAGAGCTCGATAAAGAGGGAGGGATTGATAGGTAGGCTGAGAGAAAGAGAGTAATGGAAAGAAAGTTCAAAGAGGGAAAAATTACACCATACTGTGAAATCTTGTTGCTGACAGTCATCTGTTAAGATATGAAATGAATATATCCGAGCTGGTGATGGATTTTGGCTCTTGGAAAGTGTCAGCAAAATACACACACTCACACATGCACAAAGTGTAGCATACATAACTGTACTTTCTCTGTCTCTATTTTTGTTTCCGTTGTGTTTTTCTTGGGAAACAAAGGTGACTACAGCTTCAGATGAAATAGAGCAGTGATACGGAAGAAAGTCTTTAATGATTGTTTTAATTTCCCAAGGTAATATCTGATAAGAAATTGTACTCAAAGAAAATTCATGTGTTTGCAATACCACAGGCCTTTGCTTTGGAATACACCATACTTTCCCAGGCCCCTCACCCCATTCTTGGAGATTTATCCCTAAAAAGACTGGGCTATTTTGGTAGCTCGAAAGACTGGGGGGGGGGGGGGGGGGGCCTAAAGGGCCCCCCTTAAGACCTCCGTCGTGGATCGCGCGATCGCCGCGGAAATTAGCACAATGGTAGTGTGCGATGTAATCTACAAGATCGTATATTTAAATTTTCCAAAATAGTCTTATTTTATTTTATTTTGATTAATTAAGCTAATTTATGCAAGAAATCAGACTTTTTTATCTAAATCGGTAAATAAAGCTCCAAAAGTGCTCATTTTTGGTCCAGATATTCTTTGTAGCATTCTTAGCAAATGTACTTGAAAAAAAATTCGGTATCAAAATCAATTTTTATTTATTTTATTGTTTTATGAATTTCTTATGTATGTCTTTTTTTTTTTGACCTTTTGTTTTTGTTGTTTTTTTCAGCAAAATTTGTGGCAGACCCTTTTTGAAGCATAATACTACTAAAACAAATTGATTTTAGCCATTGGGAGTAAAAATAAGCATATTTATATGAACCATGTGATAAAACTCAATTTGTATTGACTTTGTACACAAAATCACATTTTTGAGCCATTTTTGGTCTCACGTGCATGTACAAAAAAGTTATGTAACTTCAGAACCGTACCCCCGGGTGTCACAAATTTGGTGTCAAAATGTGCGGGAAACTCGAAAGAAAAAAGTCATAGAGCATCGCGGCGAAAGCATTGCGTGTTGCTCAGTAATCGCGAGAAATGTCGAGGGGGGGGGCCTTTTAGGCCCCCCCCCCCCCCAGTCTTTTTAGGGTTAAAGACACAAAATTCAAAACACGTGTTGATTAAACTTGTCTCTAACCTGTGTCCAGTTGTCTATCGCTGAGCTGTACTGGGGCATCCAGTAGGATTGCATTTTGCTGTGTGTCACCGCCGCTTCTACAGGAAAATTGCAAAGTGTTTGGGAAGAAGAAAGATGATCCATTATGATCAAGCACATCTACATACTTTAAAGTAGAATCTTGAAAACATTTAGAGACCACCTGTCTTCAGACAGCTGAAGGGAAATGACAACTAAAAGGATGTTGTCAAATTTGAACAACAGCTGAGCTAATTATACAATAGAACATGGCAGAAAAAGTATGTAATGTCATGACATCATTGCATTCAGGTCACACAGCTGATTCAACATTTTATACCTGAAATATCTTTTCATCACTTAATCCCTGCTTTTTTCCATTTTTATCAAAAAGTGGATGCGCCCATAATAGACAACCTAAATTCTGGCATTTTACTCTAAGTTACTCACAAAAAGCCATCACTATGTCCAACTCCGAAACTTATATTTGCAAATGAATAAGAGCATTTCAAAACCATGATTGTAATCAAGACTAGGAAACAAGAGCTGATACCTGAGGATGTGTGGAATGTTTGACGTATGTATGGTAACAATGGCCCTCCTTCAAGGATGAATATTATGATTACACTGTGATGTCTGTCATTCTAATTGAAACTTTGAAAAATATTCTGAAAATACTGGTACTGTGACACTGCTTTGCCTTTTTTTTTACATGCTCCTTCTTCAATCTACTCTACTTCTACATTGATTACGTACGAGAATATTAAAGTCTGAACTGTTTGAACTGCTTATAATATTGCTTGATTGGATCTCAGAAATGTCTGGAGCAAATTATTTTCAATAGGGGCTCATTCATTTTTTTTTTCATAAACAACAACAATGGATAAAAGTCACTCATCATTTTCTGTTGAGATGTACATGTACATGTACATGTAAGAGAATGACAAAGGCATGACAGAACTAGCATCCCCAGAGACAATTCAGGGGTCGCACTTAACTTTTTTTTTAACTAGCCAGGCGGACTACTTAGAATCAATTTTGACACTGTCACAAATGTACACACAAGTAGTTATGTACATGTATCCAGGCTGTATGCATGGTTGTTTAATGTGTATGTACACAGGGTGACCAGATTAATGGAGAACATTCTATATGATGTAGATATAGTACATACAGGCTGACCAGATCAGTGGAGAATTTTCTATGTGGTATACAATGTAGCTACAGTACATGTATGCATGTGACAGGAAATACATTATAGCTCACTCAGTCTAGAATGATTTAACCCATTCCAGAAAATTCTGGGAAGTGCTGGCTGAGTGAGGCACCGCCCTTGTAGCCCAATGTGATTGGTAGTTAATTTTGGCAATGATGTTATGCACATATTAGGAAGTGAGTCATTCAGGATTCCTGGAATTTGGACTTGCTAGTATGTTCAGGTATGTAGCCCCAGGTTGGAGAAAATTACAGAATGTACTAGAAAGGGGTGAATGGATAGTATATAAGCAGGAGAAATTCTGAGGTAGGCAGAGTACCCAACACCTCTGCTCTGAGAGTTACGTCACTTCTGGCTCTGAAGCGACTTGTTATAGTCAGTCCTGTGTTACCTGCTGACCTGCTATACAAACTGTGTTTGTGGAGATAAGGCCTGGGAGACATTTTGCCTGCAGAGAATTAATTTGCCTACGTTGGAGATAGACTCCATATTTTAGTGTCAACGGACATTATTACGGCAAAGCTGTGACGTGCTGGATTCCTTGCTGGACATTATAAAGTGAATCATCATTCAACGCATCAACTGGACGTGGTCGTCATAACTTTTGGATTTTGCACGTTTCGCCGTGGACATACATTGTGGATTTTACCCCGGATTAATAACGAGGATTATCACAACCTGCGCCTCTGGATTTATGTCGGAGGTATCATTCATCGGTGCATCGCGGATCATTCATCTGTGCATCGAACATCGTATCTGGACACTGTCAAAGGGTTACTTGCTTTCAAATTTTGGACTGTAATGCACGTAAGTGATTCTATTACCGATTTGTAATTGTTTGTATTGATCGTTATTGTACTGATGTGAAAACCGATTACGAGTCTGTACCCACAATATCACTGTTAATAAACCGCCTGAACATTAGTTGATTGTTTCTTTTGTGCGATCATTCTCAGAGTGATTTTGGTCGTAACAACACTGAAGCAATATTTTGGCTAGCCAAACGGACTAGTTACTACAGAATTTTATGATTTTTAGCTAGTCCGACGTGATTTTGGGTGGCCAATGGCCAGCGGACCATCGCCAATTTCGAACCCTGCAATTACAATCCATATTCAACTTTCTCATCCGAGAAACTGGATATGACAGTGATGACTTTCTGCCCTCAAGACAGACAGAAAGAGGTTTACCGCACTGGGAAAACTTCCCTTACATTTGAAGAGTTTTGAAAAGCTTCTTGCAGATCTTCCGGATCCCATCCTCATCTCTGTCGCTGTCAACTTCATGGAGGAGACATCCGACTGCGTCATAGACATCATCCTGGTCCTCAAATTCTCCACTGCCTCCATCCAGCACTCCTAAAGAGGGTCATGGGTTTGGAGAAAGAGAGGAACTTGTAAAATGAACACAGACAAACACCCCCCCCCCAAAAAAAAAAATAAAATAAAATAAAATAAAATAAAATAAAAAATAAAAAATAGAATAAAATAGAAATGAATGAATTAAATATGAGGTGACAAAAATGATGTCGAGTATCAAAACTCAATGCGATCACCATGTTCTTGTGCACCACCCTGGTGACACATGTGTGGTACAGCCCTGTCGCGTTTTTACAGCGACTGGGCTGTGTACATAGAGTCTAGTTATAGAGGTGCCAAAGGTTGTGCATGTCTCTCTTATGTAGCTTGCTCCACTACACATCGACCACCCTTTTTTAAACCAACCGCGTACATGTAGTTTTGGCGCACAGAACGCTTAGTACATTTGTACGCACGGCACTGCGCGCAGAGCACATAAAAATGTATTGGCTTTGACCATTGATGAGGATGTGTGGGAAAATGCGAAAATTCACTGTTCATTAGGGTAACATCCCCAGTATTCGGTCACTTAAGCTTTTTTGCAATATTTTTCAAACTAAAATAATACATAGTATACCTCATAT
This sequence comes from Diadema setosum, assembly GCA_033980235.1. Classification (NCBI taxonomy): domain Eukaryota; kingdom Metazoa; phylum Echinodermata; class Echinoidea; order Diadematoida; family Diadematidae; genus Diadema; species Diadema setosum. The sequence continues at coordinate 33,317,506 of CM067077.1, read as the reverse complement.
CTACAGCAATGTATGTGAAAAATATCAAATTTCTTTAATCTCAACTTTCATTTCGTTAAATATCTCACAGAATTGCACAAAATCGCAAAATATTTCACCATGAAAATTCCCCAGTATACGGTCACCGGCACCAGTATTCGGTCACGCGATGTGCGCGTTCAAAGTCAATGCATGTTCAAGGCAGCTGAAAAATGCACACGCACGCTACCTTGTTGGCGCAAAATTGCATCGGGACGTTGCGGCGACCGTTGGTGACCGAATACTGGGGCCTCGGCACTTGCATTCAACCCTTGTACATTGGGACACTGTATCGGCACGTATGGAAATTTTGTTTTTCTTTTGCGTTTTTGAGGATACCATTACACTCTAAGCTTGCGATAAGCGAAAAATCCTGCGAGAGAACGGCGTATTTCTTGATTTTTTTCGCTTTTTCGGCGACCCGTACTCTTAAAACTGGGACTTATCCGCGCGCGCTTTTGGAAAGTAGCGCCGATTCTGCACTTTTGACGGTAGAATTTGGGATTTGGGATGGATTTTTGGAGGGGGCTAAGGGAGTTTCCTGTTGTGAATGAGTGTGCAAGTATGTGAATTAGTGTGATTTGCGTGTGTTGTGACAGTTGAACTTACTGGCTGGTGACTAGTGATAAGTGACCGAATACCGGTGCCTGACCGAATACTGGTGCCCTTACCCTAATGGTTTTAATCAAGGACAAAATTTCGAATGAATATTTAACCGAATCGTAATGTAATGTCAATGCATTTTCCAAAAGCTTTGTACAACACGGTGTTCAATACAACTCAGTTTGTGTGCATTGTCAATGCAAAAACAGCAGTCAATCTGAAAAAGGAGCGGGACCGCGGGGAGCTGAAGAGAGGCGACTCAAGTTTTACGGCGATATTTTTGCACTGAAACTTCGAATTGAAAAGGGAACAACAGCATTTGATAGTGCTGGATTTTCTCAACATGTGCAATGTAGGTCAAGTTTTTATGTGAATTTCAGCATTTGTTCAGTGTTAAATATTCTTAGCTTATCAAGCAAATAAAAATTAGGCAGTCGATGAGTAGTAGGTCCAACCATGACCATTGATGACCATACATTGTCATGATTGTCAATGTCATTACCAGTGCAATAGTACCAGGCGAACAGTTCAATTTTTGCTCTCACATTCTCGAGACCTTGGATGATTGAAATATTGTTAGTATTACCATGCATCTGGCCTGGAAGACTTTTTTGTTCATTTGAAACCATTAACTGAATGATAACAACATGCCATGATCATCACTGATGATCTGATGATTAGGAATAGGCCTAACTAGTAACAACGTTAGGCTACTGAGTACATATTTGCATATGATCGTGGCCCTACTTTCTTTTCACGCTGATGAGTGTTACCACGTACAGTGCGTTGCGTTGGTGGTTGGCAGACAGCCGGGGAGATGAGTCTGCGTCTAGAGTCTAGACGCAGACTTATCTCACCGGCTGTGTGTGTGCTGTGGATCAAGAGTAAGATGCCACGGTGCGGTGTGCCGGTGTGATGGTGCAATCATGCAAAGCCAAACACGGCATTTCCTATCAAGATTTATCGCAACACGTGGTGCTGCGAGTATTTCCTTGGTGACATGATAAATCTCATGTTTCTAAAAATCAAGGCTGTCTTTTTAACGTCCTTAATAGTACAGGATGATTAATGAACTCACCAGTCACGTATTCCAATAATTCGGTATCAATGGACGGAAACTCTGACGTGAGGATTTTTTTGTAGGCTGCCATCTTTGAAGTGAAGGTTCTAGCTCAAGTACAAGACCTTCTGTTGATAAAGTTTTGTCACAGGTCTACTTGGGATAAGGTTTGAGAGCCTACCGGAGATAAATATATATATATATATTTCAATAAGAGTACAGTTATCATTTTCTTTGTGGCTTAACTGCTTTGTTTTCAATCTCTTTCCTTTTTGTTGAACGACTTTGGAATAAAAGTCACAAGCCAATACAGTAATCAAATGTAATCAAACAACTTGATTGCAGACTACATTTACACGCGCATCGTCACCATTCTCACACTGTGAGGTCTACGAAATGGCGTCGGCAGAAACATCACAAGATACGAGCATTGGTATTGTGGCGAGTATAGCAGATAGGTTGGGCATTGGTGAAGCAGCACTTCGATTGCTTATATCTGTCTTTGTTGGTAAGTTTTCATAACTATGAAAATAATATGGTTACATTTTGTATTGACTCCACCAGCACCGAAGGACTGCGACTGTTCTGTTGACTACCATGTCCATGTATTGTACGTACACAAGTAGTGGCCCGATCCGCCGCCCGCCGATGTGATGCCATGCCGATCCTGGATTGGTCGTGGGCCGACAGAGGCAACATGCAGACTAATCGCTGCCGAACATGGCGAAAAAGGAGAACCTGAGATGGTCAAACAATACAGAAGACGTCTCTGTTCGTCTCTGTTCCTGAAGTTCTACTTCAGGCCCGCTGATTAGTTACTAAAGCTACGTACAATGTACTGCACACAGCCCTATCGATCGTTGTAAATTTACACAAAGTCACAAGTGTTGCGACTGCCCCAGATTGGCTGGTGGTGGATGGAGTCACTCTCCTCAGTCATTGTCAATATGGTCTCCCATTAACACTGGTTGTAGAACTGTCTAGATATTATGAGTAATGACTGAGATTCGTGGCAGTGTACATTAATTTAAGTAATGTTAAAGTGAAAATAATTGCTTTTTAGAGCACTGAGAATGTTATTTGTTATTCATTCAAACACGAGTGCATTGTACTCGTAGGCCTACATGTTCAAATGTTTGTATTTTAACTTTGCCATGATGTCTTGCAGTCTTCATAATAATCCTGCTTTGGAATTATTGCCATAATTTGAATTTGTAATGTGCAATAAATCAGATGGGAGTAGCACAAGTTATTCACAGTTTGCATTATGCACATGTTTGGCTGCAATTTTGGATGGAGAGACACGAAAATAATCCATTTCTCTCTCTTTGGAAGAAAGAAGAGTAGGCCTATAATAGGGTAACATCCCCATTATTCGGTCACTTAAGCTTTTTTGCAATATTTTTCAAACTAAAATAATACATACATACATCACATCTACAGCAATGTATGTGAAATATATCAAATTTCTTTAATCTCAACTTTCATTTTGTTAAATATCTCACAGAATTGCACAAAATCCCGAAATATTTCACCTTGAAAATTCCCCAGTATACCGTCACCGGCACCAGTATTCGGTCACGCAATGTGCGCGTTCAAAGTCAATGCATGTTCAAGGCAGCTGAAAAATGCACACGCACGCTACCTTGTTGGCGCAAAATTGCATCGGGGACGTTGCGGCGACCGTTGGTGACCGAATACTGGGGCCTCGGCACTTGCATTCAACCCTTGTACATTGGGACACTGTATCGGCACGTATGGAAATTTTGTTTTTCTTTTGCGTTTTTGAGGATACCATTACACTCTAAGCTTGCGATAAGCGAAAAATCCTCCGAGAGAACGGCGTATTTCTCGATTTTTTTCGCTTTTTCGGCGACCCATACTCTTAAAACTGGGCCTTATCTGCTCGCGCTTTTGGAAAGTAGCGCCGATTCTGCACTTTTGACGGTAAAATTTGGGATTTTGGATGGATTTTTGGAGGGGGCTAAGGGAGTTTCCTGTTGTTTATGAGTGTGCAAGTATGTATGTGAATTAATGTGATTTGCGTGTGTTGTGACAGTTTAACTTACTGGCTGGCGACTAGTGATAAGTGACCGAATACCGGGGGCTGACCGAATACTGGTGCCCTTACCCTACAAGGGATATTCCTGAATTCATTGGGCATTCAATATGATTGAAAGATACTTACATTTATGATAGAGGATGACAAAATCCTGACATCCATTTCTCAAAAATATCCCCCCTCCCCAAAAAAAAAAAAAAAAAAAAAAAAAATGCCCTGAGAGTTGCTAAACATCAACAAGATTAAGCTCCTTTTTAGCACAATAAAATCAAAACTTTATACTGGATATTATTCCTGAGTCTAGACATTTTAGTGGTGCAAATTGAACCAATCTAAGTTATAAAAAACAAAAACAAACAAAAACAAAAACAGAAACAGAAAAGTAAACAGTCAATTGCCAGGTTACGTACTGAGCCAAACTTTCTTAGAAATGTTTACATTTTGTACCTGCATTACCAACAAGTCAAACTCACTCTGAAATGACTGGCACTGGAGTTGTCCAGCAGGGCAAATCGTGTCAAATTCATGTTTATTCCATCCAGTCTCAATGACAACGAAACTTAGACTTACAGTATTGTGAAGAGAAACTGTTTTGAAAAGTTTTTATTTTGTAAGGTCATCTTGAATGGGGAAAAAGGCAGGATAACAAAAAAGGGGAAACAAACTAGAAGCAGGAATCATTCACATAAAAAAAAATTGAATAAATAAAATAGGTGATCATCTGGAATTTGAAACTCTGTCAAGCCACAAACGGTATAACGATAACTCACCTCAGAAGCAGTATGGTTCTGTGATAATAGTTAGTATACCTGCTCTTACCAACAAATGATTTATCCATGTTTAGAGAATTCCATCCCATCACATCACTGTCTTAAATGTCAGACATTTGATTTATCATGGATCATGGATTCACACTTCTCCCTGCGAGCCCTTAGATGTAATCTTTGATGTAGCCAGGACTGCATACTAACCCATTTTTTTTTCTACTGGTCCAATCTCTCTATCGGACCAGTAGGTTACCCAGTTTTCTCCATTTTTTACTGGTCCATTCCAAGAAAAATTACTGGTCTGACAGTGATTTTTACTGGTCCTGGGTCATTGGACCAGTACTAGTTGATGGAGCAGACACAGAATGCATTTTTGGTTTTTGGTTTTTTTTTTGTCTCCCCAGGATACCCCCTAAGTCTCTTCCTGCGTGACAATCTCCATGGGACGTCGGCGGTGACCAAGCACCTCTACGTGATAGCAACAGGGTTGGCCATTGCGTATTTCAATTATGGTGAGCCACCCTCCCTACACTAACCCTTCATTATTGTGTTATATTTGTAAGAGAGTGTCTTACAAGTAAAGTCAAACCTACGTGTACGGGCTCAGTCTGTGGCCAAGCTAGTCGAGGATGTAAATTTGTAGATTAAAACCTTGCTGATTTTTTTTTTCTTTTCATATCAACTTTCCCTTGTTTGTACATCTGCCCAGCAGCTGGAGATATTAGTTTGAACTCATGTCTCATCTTGTGCAAATATGGTAGATATTTGAACATATTTTGATTGATGAATATGTACTTATAGTATGATTTTCAGCAGTGTGCGAGTGCTACATGAAACTTTAGAAGTTTAATACAGACTACGGATCAACCAGCACTGCGACCAGGAGAGGTTTCTACTTCAAATTCTAAGGTCTTTTGTTGAAAATTTGTTTTTAAATGCCTGAGATATCCAAAAAACAAAGGGGTCCTAATAAAAGATGGGACCCACCTTTGATTAAGACCCCTTTGTTTTACTATGTTGTTTTTTTTTATATCTAAGCCATTTTAAAACTTATTCTTATCAAATAAACTTTGAATTCCTTGTGGAATTGTATGCTCTTTAATATTTCATAGGTGGTTTCTAATTGTCTCCCAAGAAACGTTAAGATCTGAATCCCCATCTCAACCAAAACTATACCATCCCTTTAACAGTCGAGGTTTTGTAGCATCCCTTTAACCGTTGAGGTTTCATTACAAACGTTCCTCTCACAAAATGTGGAATCACATACATGGAATTCATGGTGTCGTGGTGTACTGTTAAAATCTACAGTTGTAATTTAGACTGCTGTACGTCATGTTTCCCATTCTTTTTCCCACCCAGGGACGGAAATCTCGTATCTGTTGTTCTGTTGCCTCATCAATTATGTCCTGCTCTTCTTCATCGGAGGAACAGCGACATCCGTCTTCCTGTCCTTCCTTTTCAATATGGTGAGTTGATATTCCACCATGCTTTGGATTGAAGCTGTGTATGGTCTTTTGTTTATTTGTTTTGTTTTGTTTTGTTTTTTTTTTGGGGGGGGGGTTGATCAGGACATCCCGTCAAGAGTTAGTAATGAGATTACAGTGGACACCCGTCACAACAAAGTCCTCGGGACCGGCAGTTTTCTTTCATTATAACCGAACAAATAATCAATAGAAATACATAGAGCAGATAATGTTGCGGCCCGAATTGTTACTTCGTTGTAACCGGAATTTCGTTATAACCGTGTTCGTTATAACGGGAGTGCACTGTTCTTTGGGGTATTCTGTGAGGATTATTCTGTAAATGCAAATTGAATATATTTTAGATTTGAGAAATTCGCAGGATTTCTGTATTATTTTCTGGGAGGGGAGTGAAGGTTGGAAATGGTTAAAGGTACACTGAATGTCTGTATATGATTAGAAAAAAAAAATCATTTACATGGTACATGCTTTTTCATCAAACCCTGCTGCGTAGCAGTTAATTATGATATAATTTCTTCCTAGTCCCAAAAACAGATGCACAATTAATGGCAATTCTGAAATGTTTTCATGTAGCAAGCAGCAAACGTGTGTAATGTGCCAAAGAGAAAAAGAAATAACTAGTTCATAAGTTGACAATAATAAAGCGCTATGTTTGATTGACTTGGAACCCAAACCTGTAATATCTGCATTAGGGATACCTTGTTGGATCGTACATAGTCTTTGCGTCCGATAACTACGACATGAACTGGACGACACCGCAGTGCATTCTTACCTTGAGGATGATCTCCGTAGCCTATGACCTCTATGATGGTCATCGGCCTTTGGTAAGTTGACCTCTTTTTCATTACACGTTTTGGGGTTTGAATGTAAAAAAAAAAAAAATCCCGGGGTATTGCCTCATCTAAAAAAAAAAAAAAAAAAAAAAAAAAAAAAAGAGGCATGAGGATATAGCACTATATAAATCATTATTATTGTTGTCATGCACTTTAGAAATGACAGTATTAAGTGTTATTTATTATTATTATTATTATTATTATTATTATTATTATTATTATCATTATTATTATTATTATTATTATTATTATTATTATTATTATTATTATTATTATTATTATTATTATTATTATTATTGTTATTATTATCATTATTATTATAAAAGAGTGAACTTTTGAAGTTCAAAATTTAAATGTCAGATTTCATTCCTGTGTTTCTGCCTAATCACCTTGTCTGCAGTTTTCTGGACTTTTCCTGGACACATGACAAATGCTAGTAGATAGGTATAAAAAATACTGGCTATTCTTGTTTCATAATATTATGCTTTGCATGTGGCTGTTTGTTTTTGCTGATTCCAGGAGAAACTGAGCTCTGAACAGAAGTCACTGTGCATCAAAGAGGCACCTGGCCCCATCGAAATGATCAGCTACTCTTTCTTTTTCGGCTATTTTCTCAGTGGGCCTCAGGTGAGGATTACATATCTTTTTGAATAATTCTCTTTATTCCTTCTTCGCCAGTTTATAGCCTAAAATTTACTTTCTTTTTCACTGGCATGATGTAACAAATTAAAGAGTATGTGCCTTTTTTAAGTGGAATTCCATACTTCACCGGAAAAATGAAGTGATTCTTCACCTGCATGATTTCATTTACTGAGCGTCTTGTTGGTGATTACATAAGTTTTTATGTATTTTTCAGACAGGCAAAATGCCTGAGGGACTACGAGTAGTCAGAAATACGGGTACAGTCACTAGTGTATTACTGTAAAAGTGCAAATTTTCGCGGTGTTGAAATTTTCATGCATTTCGCGCAACCAGAAACTAGCATGAAAATAAAAGCACACAAATATTAATGCTTGCCATATGATCCAGTAGTTGATGTCTTGATTCCACGGAATTAAATACACAGCATGAAACTTTTCATACGCTGCTGCCCAGTGCATAAAATTAGTCACATGAAAATATCCTCTTTTACAGTATTTAAATGACTTGGCAGCAAAAAATGTAGTAATCCATACACCACTTAAATTTCAATACATGGACTCACACTTGAATAGAAGGTACAAGCTGAGACTATGTACATACACTAACTTTATGTATTGATCAAAGACAATTTTGCAATATTTCTAATTTTGACATGATATTGTTCTGTAAATATCTGAGGAAAGCCGTTGGATACCTGTGGCTACACTTTGTTGGATGTAGACTGAACTTTTTTTAATTTTTAATATTCAAAGTTGTTTTGTATCAAACTTGATGGAAAGAAAAGGTCCCATTAAACTGCTATCTCATCCCCTTCATGTGGTAAACATGAGGTATCACGGAAATGTTGCTGTGATATTGTCACCATTAAAGCAATGTTCCTGCGTATCCAAGGCCCGATCTATGTCATCTAAACACAATTGTTCTTTTGTTTGGTGCCATTTGCCAATTGTGCACACAGAAATGTTTACCCAGGGATGAACTTTTGTACAACTGTAGCACGATGTCCTGCCCATTGGATGAACATAACAGAACATTCCAAACCCATATGATTTTGTTTATCAGTATCTACATGTAAAATGCTAACTGGTATTTACCTAACCCATGTAATGCTTTAGAACTTCGTTCTGAAGAGCTCATATATAACTATAATACCTTCTTATAACAACCGATGTTGTAGGTGCCAACTCTTTTATACTTCTTTGTTTTCGTACCATGATATAATAAGGTGATTGTCATGGTTTTAAGAGCCTGGTTATAATAGGGTTCTCATGTAGAATGAAATGCATTACCTTCAACACTGATGTTTACATGTACCTCCTGTTCTCCCAAGAACCACCTGTTCATAACAACCGGTACCTCTGGTTTTTTTTTCCCCTTAATCCCACTTCTTGTCACGGACGTAGTACCCTCTGCGCAATTACCGAGCCTACATGGAGGGCAAGTTGTTGGACAACGAGGAAGGGCAACCGTCCGACACCATCCAGCCAGCCATACGTTGCCTGGGGCTCGGAATCTTCTACCTCATCGTAGAGGCCACCATCTCACCTCTATTCACCGAAGAGTACTTCCTGACTTCAGAATACACCGTGAGTAAAATACCTCCACACAGGACCGGTCCTAAGGCCAGATGAAGTGGGAGCAAGGCTTGGATGTGGCACAGCAGCCACGCCCTTTAACTAGTAAAACAATACAAAACAGGACAAGAAAGGAATAAAAACCAACTTTAATGCTTAAGACAAATCAAATTCCTGCTGTTGAATGCACAGTATAGGCATCACTGTACAATGTATACCTGGAATATAAATGCACCTGGACTTAGACCAAGAACTTGTAATACATAAATTTGCATACCCATATCCTTGCTTATAGCTCTTTGATTTCTTCTGGATGATCACATAATTGTTACTTGTTATTGATTCTACAGAACCCCTCAAAGCAGAACAGGCTGTGTATGACTTAAGGTAATTATGAGGTTGGGGAAAATTCACTATTGTCTTTGGGAATTAACTTTTATCACATTTAAGGGCTTATGCATCATAAAATAGTGTCAGTCCTGTGCGGTAGATAATAACCTAGCTCAATCATCTTGGATTTGTTTGGATGCCTGTTAATCCAATTGACATTTGTTTTCTGTTTCTTTCAGGAATCGTCCTTCTTTTACAAGCTCTTTTACATTGCCCTCTTTGGAAAGTTCATTCTCAACAAGTACCTGCTTTTCTGGCTGCTAGGGGTGAGTTGTCTGCTGCTGAAGTATCTCATTTCAATGGAAGAATTTGTCTCATCTTTTTGCTTTAACCCGTTGAGGACGGACTGATTTCGCTACAACACGCACTTCCCATAGACACCTACCCTAGTGTACTAGGGACTCATCCTCAACAAATCATGGTTAAGAATATTAAGTACTGTAAACACCCATGTATAGGGGCACCTTTTTTGTCCTAAAATAAGTTAGGAATGCGCCTTATACAAGAATGTATGTACATGTACCTGTGTCCGTGTTTTTTTTTTTTTTTTTTCAGCCCTGTGTCTAAAGTAGGGATGCATGTTATACATGAGTGTTCATGTTGAAGGGGGGCAAGGATAAAATTAGTTTGTGTGAATAGAAGCAGAAAAATAGCCGATCGGGACTGAAAGTGTGGCCAAAGTGTGATGAAGACTGAAAAAGGTATGATTTTCTCAAACTCATGATCAAGCAAATGCAAATTGGCAATTTTGCGATGTCTCATGTGAGCATACACCTGTTTGCCCGTACAATAAAATAAATGTTCATTTTCCCATCAATTGAATTTTCACTCCTACAATGTACATGCTCCCATGATGCAATCATTCATTTTAAGTATTTTATCCATTGATACAACCTGTGCATGTCAAAGATATATCCTGCTACCAATAATGAAAAAAGATGAGAGGCTTTACGTTTTGGGTTTGTTCATTTGTTTTTTTCATAGGGCAAATAGTTCCTGTCATTTTTCTGCTTCTCTTCACCGAACTACAGCTGTAGTTTTCAGGGTAGACTTCCCCTTTAAATGTCACATTTTTTTAACCATGCAGGAAGGTATCTGCATTTTGAGTGGCATCGCGTACAACGGTAAAGACGAGTCTGGTAAGGCCAAGTGGGACGCCTGCACGGGAATACGCCCTCTACAGTACGAGTGCGCCCTGAGCGTCCGCGACATGGTTACCACGTTCAACCTCTCCACCAACACTTGGGTGGCGCGGTGAGCTGATATCTTTTATTTTGTTCAGTTGCCTTTTTTTGTGTGTCTTTTTGTGTGGTTTTTTTTTCTTACCATTTTATGGGATTAGCACAGGGTCAAGAAAGTTTAATGTGTAATTCTGTTGTTTGCATGTGGTCCGAGAGACATGCCCACCACACGTGTGCATAAATAATGTCTTTACATAATTTATCCACGCAACATGTAAGGCATGTTTGCTGTGCAGAAGTGCCTTGCTGGCACTCTTGTGCTGTGCAAAGTAAATATCACTTGTGTTTACATATCATATTATTTATGCCTTTGTGTTGCTGATCTCACTCCACAGGAGCCATGGGCTTGCTGTGAATTTGTCATGAATACATGTATGTTACTTGTGTATGAGTGTGTCTCCTTTTGATATAAGTTAAAAAAAAAAAAAAAAAAAGAAAGGAGAATTGTTTGTAAAGGTTAGTAAAAGTGCTTGAAGAGTAGAAAATGCCCTCAATTCTTGTAGCTCACAGATGTTGATTCTTTTCCAGAGTTAACCTGAAAAATAAAACCTGTATCTGTCTAAAATGCACTGCAGGTATGTGTACAAGAGGCTGAAGTTCCTCGGTAACCGCTACGTCTCGCAGGTTGCCGCCCTGAGCTTCCTGGCTCTCTGGCACGGCCTCCATGTTGGCTACTACATCTGCTTCATGCTGGAGTTTGTCATGGTTCTCTTCGACGTTCAGGTAACCTTAACCATACTAGTGATTATAGTTCGGTCTTTTAGATATGAATGAGATATGTGTGTGTGTCCCAAACCATTGTAAAAAGATGTTCAAATCTATGGGAGATGATGTTACTAGGGCATCTACATCTTGCAAGAGTTTGAGTTGGCTACAACACTCCCTGTAAATAATTTGTTAGTTTACATGATACCAGCAATATGCTTGTGAAAGATTTTACCCAGCACTTATGTGTTCTCATTGTAATGTTTTGTTGCTTTAATATGAAATATTAAAGTGAAGGTGGCTGTTGAATTCACTTTCATTAAAAAGAAATGTAAGTATTTCAACAGGATGTTTTGTTCAAACAGTGCACTCCCATTGTAATGAACAAGGTTTTAAAAGATTTTGTTGCCATACAGTAAGAATTTAGGTCCAGAAACTGTAATTTGTGTATTGCTATAAACTCTACTTGTTTGGATATCAAATAATGAAATTTTAATCTTAGCGAAAGAAAACTGCCATTCTCACAGACTTTGTTATTTTGGGAATGCCTTGTATTGTAAATTATATTTATTTAAAAAAGTATGTTTTTATGTTGAGACGCCAGTGCATTGCAGCAATGTGCAACACAGTGAGAGATATTCAATGCAGTGCTAGTCTTATCCAGCATGTCAAAGTAGCACCGAAAGTAGAGTCTAAAGAAAAAGCAAATATTCTTTCCATGCCACAGGCCACGGAACTATTTGAGAAGGTGCCCGTCCTGCGTGCAGTCTCCAGCCACCCCCTGATGGCACTACCCAAGCTGGTGTTCCGAAAATTCACAGTACTCTTCCTGATGGGCTATGCCCTGATCAGCTTCACGCTCCTAAAGTGGTCGAGAATTCATCAGGTAACCAATTTCTCTAACATCCCTTTTCATATGAAGAGTTTGCTCGCAAAAACCGATAAGTCCATATTTGCCAAATGGAGATATTTGCGATTAAAGGTCAAGAAAAATAAAGAGAATAATAAGAAAATTTTTGCTTCTTTTGACCATAACTTCAAAAATGTACCTTTATATGTAGTGACCAATATATCATTTAAAAGGTATTATTTTGTACTTTATGACAGAGACCGTATTTCACAATCTTCAAAAATGGACTTGTCGGTTTTTGCGAACAAACTCTTCATCTTCATATGAAGAGTTTCGATTGCAAAACGAGTTAACTCCATTCTTGTTAACTGAAGATATTTCCAATTGAAGCTGCTATTTAAAGGCAAAGAAAATGATAAGAAAATATGGGATATATTTAATCATAACTTCAAACATATTCCTTGTTATGTAGCAAGTGAGGTATCACTGGAACAGTTTCACTTCGCTCTATCTGATGATAGACTTACTTTGAATTAAAAATGGTGTTCAGCCTTTTTAGAATGCCATGACAGGCCTGTGGTATACAACTTTTGTGCCCCTTTGTAGGACTTCCCTGCTGTAACAGTTCGTGGAGGAGATATTTAATGCGCACTTTAACTTTTGATATGTAATGTGTGTGATTGTATTTGTATGTATCTGAGTGTATGTTTATTCCTCAAAAGAAAAGTAGATTGATTATAGAGGGGGAAGGTAGTGAGCACCTTGATTCATCATCAAGATGTGTTTTCATTTTAAACGGTGATCAATCATTCGTAAAAAGTGAGTAATACTCATTGACGATTACCCATCAACAACTTATACCCAGAGACAATACACTCCATGTTTAACCCGTTGAGGATGGACTGATTTTGCTACAACAGGCATTTCCCATTGACACCTGGCCGAGTATACTAAGGACTCGTCCTCAACAGGTTAAAGGCATTATTTACCATTTGCAGATGAAACAAAAACCCAGCTGTAGTGCTTCAAAATAGTTCTAAAATGTGAGTTAGGGATAGACACAAAGCATAATCAATGTTATGTCCTGTTAGATATACAAAATGTGAACAATAGATATAATAAAATTGTTTCTAGAATACACCGTCTACAGTTATGGTTTGTTGAGAAAAATAGTGATGCTTGTATCTCCTAGTATTTAAGGCTACAATGCGAAATCTTTATATGGTAGGATGTTTTGTGATACAACTGACCTACATGTATGCATCAAATGTGATAACTTGAACATCTTTTAAATCCTGCTCCCAATGGTAAACAGTACCTTTAAACTCTCAGCTGTCCATATCTTTTCCCCCATAGGCCTACAAGGAAATTTACTACATCTGCCACATCTTCTTCTATCTCTGGCCAGTGTTATCCTTTGGCCTTATCATGCCTTGGCTGAAGGCACAAAAGAAGAAAATGAAAGAGTGAGTATGGTCTTCTTTTCCTTCATATCTCCATTTTTGACAGTGTTGAAAGAGCTCTTTGGGCATTTCAACCCTTAGTGCATTTTACTCGCCAGTTGACAGGTTGGCTAGAATACTTTTAATCCACAATTGGTGCAGATGTCTAGAGAATAAACATCACTGAGAGAGATTTATTTATCCCCTTAATCCCCACTGTGTCACAATGTCCGTCCAGTTGGACTGAGGCACATTGCTACACCTAATGGACTGGCTAACTTGACAGCTTTGTAAAATGTGGAGGAATTAAAGGGATAGTACAGTTTCGTTTGGGATGGAGCTTCAGGTTTTCAACTTTTTATGATGATTTTTTTGGGGAAATGACAAAAACCTCTTTCGAAAGATATGAAAGAGCATATAATTCTAAGAAGAATTCAGAGTTTATTTGATGAAATTTGGTATTTCAAATGGCTGAGATATCCAAAACAAAACAATCCTAATAAAAGGTGGGGCCCACCTTTTATTACGATCGCTTTGTTTGACTTTGTTTTTGGATATCTCAGCCACAAGGAAACCTACAGTTGTATTTCATGAAATAAATAAATTCCTGGTAGAATTGTATGCTCTTTAACATTTCATAAAGTGGTTTCTAAGCATCTTGCAAAAAAATAAAAAGCTGAATCCTTGTCTCAACCAATACTGTATCATCCCTTTAAAGTGACTGCTGATGAAAAAGCATGGCAAGTTATGGCTTCATCTCTGGAAACATGTAAGCTTGATAAACCGCAGTAAGACATATATCACTGTTGGGGCGACAAAACCTTGTACAAATCTCCAAAATGTCAAGTGTTGAGAAGAGTGGAAAAACATGATAGCCAAAGGGCTGTAACAAATGGGATTATCATTCCTTTGACATGCCATGATTCCTTCATTTTGGGGGGTAACACAGAGTTAGGATTTGGACAGGACGTCACTTATTATCTTACAGTTAATCAAAAAGAGTGATTTTTACCCAAAATTTGGGAAACAAGGTCTTGTCATCCAAGCGTTGATATGATCATTTATTACTTTCAGACCATTTGCTGTGGAATGTGCGAACTACAACTGTACCACATGTTGTAGTGTTGAGTCAGCAGCAGTTAACCCTAACTTACCTGGGCTGTTTAGCGAGCTTGAATTCCTGGGGGGGGGGCCATTATGCCCCCCCCCCCCCCTTCAGATCTCGGCCGTTGATCGCGCGGTCACCGCAAAATTTTGCATGAACATAAAGCCGGATGTAATCTACAAGACTGTTCAATTAAATTTTCAAAAAATTTGCATTTTCTATTTTAAATCAATTAATTATGCAAATATATGCAAAAAATATATTTGTAATTGGCTTATACAAGCTCATGGAATGCTGATTTTTGGTGTAAATATTCCTGGTGACATTCCTAACATTTGTGCATTAAAAAAAAAATTCAGTATCAAAATTAGTTTCTTATGTTTTTTATTGTTTTATCAATTCTTTATGTATTTCCTTGTTTTTTCGAACTTTTGTTTTTGTTGTTTTTTCAGCAGAATTTATCACACACATTTTTTGAAGCATAAATATACTAAAATAAGTTGATTTCAGCCATTAAAATTAAAAATATGAATCTTTATATGAATTAACTGAAAAAACACAATTTGTATTGACTTTGTATACAAATCACGTTTTTGAGAAATTTTGGGGTTGACGAAAGTTTTTTGAAGGGACATGGCTTCGGAACGGTATGCCCGGGCGCGACAAATTTGGTCTCAAGTTGCGCGAGACTTGAAATTAAAAAGTCAGCGAACGGCGCGGTCAAAAAATTTTGCGCGCCGGAATGGTCGCGGAATTCATCATCCCGTTAAGTTAGGGTTAAAGTTGATTTTTGAGTGCAAAGTTTGAAAGCGTGTGCCTAAAGACATGAAACTTTGTATTGGAATGTGCAATGTGCATTTCTATGGCATTCACTTACAACTGCATTGTGATATTCATCTTTGCCTTAATTCTTTGTCATTATAGAATGTATGCCACACCTCTCATGACTATAGAATTTGAAACGTGAAGAGAATTTGAAATGAAACTTTACTTTTCATCTTTGGCAGTGAACAATGTATTGCATTTAGGGATCTCTTGAAAAAAAAAATAAACAGTCAACCTTAAGTCGACCTTTCATAACTTGAATAATCACCTAGTTCGAAGGTCTTTTCAATTCCTCTTCTCTATATAATGTATGCTTAATCCCCTATAAGTTGAATTTTCTCTAGTTTAAAGTCAAAGCTATTTCTTCAGTCCATATAGATTCAACTTAGGCGAAGCTGACTGTATAATAGCTAAATAAAAGTAATTATTGACTAAATATCAAAAAGTTATATATTTTGTGTACTGATATTCTATTGTTTCCATGCAGTTGTCCTATTTCAATAATTCTCTTCCTTCTTTTCTTTATACTATCCAGGAAAGAGGACGGAAAGAGCAGTTAGGTAGAATATTCTGGAACAAATTTCAAGGATAATCCAATTTTGACAAGCATCAAGATCCTATGTGGTGGTGAGATACATGTAGATGTTGATAGGGAGATTATATGAGGTTTCACTATTTTGTCAAGAATTATTTTGAATATGGTACAGGCATTTACAGTGTTTTTGATGCCCCTTTTCTATTTCGTTTACTCACAATTTTGCATTCTTGCATCTATCCCAATAAAGCACAATCGGTTATGTTTGCACAACTTGCAATAAATATAGTTAGAGTGTTGTTTGACAGCGTGTTCTTGCAGAGTATTTTTTAAGTTTCCTTTCAGCAATGTCATTTAATATGTGTGCTGATTGAATACAGCAGGTGTCACAGTGAGATGTCGTACCTTTTAATGAATTATATTCTTGGCATAAAGACACCTTGCCGTCATCGTCCAAAAAAGATTTGGTTCCACCAGTAGGATGTATTGAACAAGTGCAGTAATGTATAGCTACAGAACAGATTAAGTAGAACAAATCAATAACAATTTTAGCGAATGGTCTCTTATTTCTCAAAAAGTCATTGATTTTATTCAATGCCTTTTAGAGTGATAGCCCAACATTCCAATTTGTACAATTGTAGATGACTCTGACATATCTTCAGTAGTACTCATCACTTTGCTCTGCATCCAAAAAGACCAGAAATCGAATATTCTTTTTTGGAATTTGGATGAGAGGAGTGCTTTTTCTCCCATCCAGCAAATGACCAAGGTGTGGCTGATGCCAGCCCACAGTCTAATTGTTTACTGTAAAAGTGGATATTTTCACATGACTAAATATTCACGCTCAGCGGGGTTAGAAGAGTTTCACATATTTTTAATTCCGCGGAATCAAGAGACCAACTACTGGAACATAATGGCAGGCAAAAATATTTGTGTGCTTTTATTTTCGCGCTAGTTTCTGGTTGCGCGAAATGCACGAAAATTTCAACACTGCGAAAATTTCCACTTAACCCGTTAAAGACTAGTCTTGAGTGTAGTCGGGTAGGTGTCTATAGGAAATGCGTGTTGTAGTAAAATCAGCCCATCTTCAGAGGGCATTGAGAGAGACATTGTTGTAATGTTCCTCTCTCGAGAATAATTGAGGGATTGTTTTGAACACTTTCAGTCACATGACCATCTGTATCATGTGACCAAGTTGTATCATGTGGCATGCCTGCAAGATACCATGACTGACAATATAGTCATATTCAAGAAGTCAGTGTTTCAGCTGCAACTTGACCAGTTTTGCTTGTATAGTCTCTGATTTGTGCCTGACGTTTTATTGCTCCTACCATATTTAATTTGTCATGATGGGACAGCTTCTCATTCGAAAATAATAATTCTTGTGATGGACAGCATCTTTCATATGGTAATCTCAGGCTGAGATCAGTGTAATATTGAAATCAATGCGACATCCCTCATGTGTGCACGTTTATATTAGATTTTATGTTCGGACACAGTTTTTATTTGATTACTTCCACATGTAGAGAAGGAAGGCTGTTAAATGAGTTTGCAATACTTTGTTTTAGTTTCAAATTAGGATGAAAGAAGATATTATAAGAAACTTGTTTGAGGAGCAATTGTTAGATATTCTTAACTCTGACGTGAATATTACATGTACTCCGAACAGGGACAAAATCAAAGTCAAAGAGTACTCGGTCCTACACGTCCATTTTCATGTTGGCTGGTTTGAGCACGACAGTGTCGTCTGTTGTTATTGGAATATGAGGTTATCTTGTTCATGATAAAAACTTTGTGCAGAAAGTAATTTGACTAAAAGTACATATATGATGGTTCTATCTCAGGTTTGCACAAAATTTGTACCATACAAAGTGTATATTTTTGTCTGCTTTTCTTTCTTTCTTTCTTTTTTTCCTCTCTCTCTCTCTCTCTCTCTTTTTAAAGATATCATTAATGTGTTTTTGATGCCATAACAGGTGAATGATATTGTAACAAGCATGGATACAATGAGATTTTGTTAGTACAAGAGGATTTTATATGTAAAGCTCTCCTTATTTCTCTTGTTCACTTTTCTGTTGTAACGAGACATCATTACCAAACAAGAATATTCTGACAATCCTTTGTCGTTATGGGGGTATGCTTGTTTTTTGTTGTTGTTTTTTCCATGCACTTTTTTTTTTCCATGAACCCCCTCCTATTGCCACACCTCTTACGATACCTTCAGTCACCCCTGCGTATCATCTGCAAATTATGCAGCCACGTTTTAATATGCCATATCTGCTTTCCCCTGCCCATTTGTTCAATGCAATGTGAAATGTGTGTGACGAAGAATAAAAATGTGAGCAAATATGTGTGTGTATGTATGTATGTATGTACACATATGTATGTACAACTGTATGTACATGAAATGTGTATGTATGAGTATTGTCAGTATAAAGAGATAAGAGTGTTTTTACGAGACAAAAATGGTTTAATTCACAATGGAATTGCAGTGTCTGATTGCATCACTTGTGTTCAATTTCTGTGTTTTCAATATGTTCCTGTGTGCATAGAAGGTCATGTGTCAAAAAGGCAGTGCGCACAATTGGGACAGTTTAGGTGCTGTAGCGATGTAACAATGGAAGTGAAAATATATACGTCACTGAAGATTAGGTCTCATTCCAGCCTTTCCTAACTCAGACTAGGTTCAAAATTTAAAGCTTCTCTCTTAATACCGGAAGGCATATTTAGGGATAGAGTGAGGTGCAAATAAGTATTATTCAGAATTCAAGATGACTGTGGCAATAATAGTAATTAAATGGAGAATGCTGATATTATTGCCACATTGTGTAGATAGGGATTGCATTTTTGTTTGTTTGTTTGTTTGTTTGTTTGTTTGTTTGTGGGGGTGTACAGGTGCACATTGTGTGAATATGTGAAATTATATTAAATAGGGGGAGATTATTTTCAGTTTGTTGTGTTTCCAAATCAAAATCTTCCCTATCACACAAAATCTTCCTTTAAAAAAAAAAACACAAAAAACAAGGCAGTGTAAGCATGAAGGTTTTGTATTTCTTTGTAGATGTGAAAGCAGTTTACCAGCACAATTTATCTCAAGAATGTTGCTTAATCATGATTTTTTTTTCTTCAGTGGATCTGCCCTTCTAAGAAATTGTCGGTGTCTTTCCCGTCAAAACAATAAAAATTTATTTTTATTTATATATTCATTTGAAGATTTTCTTCAAATGAATAAATAATAAATGAATATATAAATAAAAATAAATTTTTATTGTTTTGTTACTATTCATTGGTCTGTGCAGTAGATGCATGTTATAGATGTACAGTACTTCATGTGAAAACCTAAATAATTGAAATAAAATGAAAAAAGGAAATATCTGTAGATTTCAGTCTTTCACATTTTTGAACTGGCCTGTTGCTGGATTGCATTATGAGTAAAGTCAAAAGAAAGACATTTTATTGTAACCTTAGCAACCAGTTATTTGTTCACCCAGACCTGAAGCAGAATTCTTGTGTTATGGTCCACTTCAGGTGTCATGATCAATTATGTATAATTATTATTAACTGTTGTTTGACAGAGCAAGACTCTCCTACAGGTTGAGCCATTGACTGAGCCCACTTGACTGACCATTGATATGAATATGTACATACAATTTGTGAATACACTGTGACGATGACCAGTGACAATTTTTTTGTATTACTGCCCTAACTTTGTTTGCATGAGTCCATCATTGTTATTTCTCTCGCTATTTCCCCCACTTTCACCCGTATTTCATGACATTCATCAGAGACGTCTGCAATTTAAACTGAAGTGTAGGAAATGGTTGTGTTCCTTATTTTATGCAAAAAAAAAAAAATAATAAAACAAAAACAACTTATGTACTGATCTTGCCTTGAAAAAATGAAATATACATGGTTACATTTATAATATTCAGCCTGGGATTGTTAGGATTGTTAGGACTGGCAGCAAACTTTGAAGTTTCCATGTATACAATGTAGTATAGATTTGGTTTTGTTGAATTTGTTATTAAATTACTGCAGAGCATATCCTGTTGGTGCAGTTCTATATTTTATTTTTTCAATCAAGAATTCACTGGCTGAAATTCCACTTCTTTGTTGTTGTTTTAAAGTGAATCTCTGTACAGGAAATCCCGTTATAATGAGCTCGCTTCCAATAAAGTACAATGTGCCGCATGTAAAGGGGAATTTCAGACCAGTTAACAGTATTAAGAGAAAGGGGAAAATGTTACAAGCACAACAGTGAAAATTTGATCAAAATCGTAGCAAAAGTAGGAAGTTACAGCATATCAAAGATTCGCTAATTTTTGTACAACAGTTCGTGAAACGTGGATATGAATTTGTATGAGTGAGCTGACGATGTCCTCACCTTGCAATTTGCCATTGAACATGTACCAAAATACGGCAAATATTCAGTTTTCTTGGTCTAAAAATATAAAAGTATGCTATTCCCTATTGAAGAACTTCAAAATGATATCCAGTCAGATACAAAATTATTGTACTGTATATTAGGACTTAGGAGTGGGTTATAATTGTGTTTGATCAAAAACTGGAAATTTTAATGATATTAGTTATGTATGTACATACTGTAGACGAATTAGGAGTTGACGACATCATCAGTTCTCTATTTGCATATTCATATTGACTGTTTAAGAACTGTTTGATGAAAATTAGCGAAACTTCACAATTTCATAACTTCCTTAATCTTCATCTGAGTTTGATTGAACTTACACTGTTGTGCTTGTGAGACCTTAGTTTTTCTTTTTAGACTCACTTTTATTTGTCCCGGATTTCCTCTGTAGTGAGGTGTATTCGCTGGTCCCAATTTTCCATTACTGTATTTAAGCTCGGCTCTTTTTAATAAGTACTTTTACAATGACGTACCTCTTAATATAAAGACGTAAAATCGGCAGTCCCCGTAACTTCATTATATCGGGGGATTCCCCCTGTAATTCACACGTGTCAATTCCTTTATCAGAGAACATTGTAATGGCAACCGTAACGTATCACATTTTAGTTTATCTTCGCTATTTGGTTCTGTTTAGATTTGGTAAAATGCAGTCTTAAGAGAATTTTTAACAGATTTTGACTGTGATAGGGAAGATTGAACGGTGTAGTCAGTTTGTTGTATAAGGTCATTGTACTTTATGATGTAATGCGGGCTGTTTGGCATTCGATGCAATTCCCAGCTGCTGTTTTGTATTATCTCACTTTTGATTGTTACGACAGTCATTAGCCGGGTTCACACGTACACCAATTAGCGGGATACAAATCTCGAGATTTGCATCGCGATCGTCATCCCGAGTTTTTTGCACGTGTGAACAGAAAAAACCCGAATATTAGCGGGATAAGCATCGCGATCCTAATCCCAAGAAATCTTGCGCTGGTTCGTCAATTAGCGGGATAATTGGCCCCGCGCTGGTACGTGTGAACGGTCGGGATTAGAATCTCGAGTTTTTACATCCCATCATGCAATGCGCACATCAAAACAGCGAGGCCTCTGCGAAGAGGTCCTTCACCTCTTTGGAGCACAACAACAGCGCGCGAACCACACCACTGACGCGTAAAAGACAATAGACAAAGGTAAGTGCGCGCAAGCAGTGATAGAGAGGGGCGCTTTGTGACCCAGTTTGCAGGCTTTGTTGTTGTCTCTATCGGCAATTAGCGGGATAATTCGGTACGTGTGGACGCTCGCCAAATTAGCGGGATGGCGATCGCGATCGGTATCCCGCTAATTTGGTACGTGTGGACGCTCGCAAAAAAACTCGGGATGTGCATCGCGATCGTCATCCCGCTATTTTGTACGTGTGAACCCGGCTATTGAAGTGTGTAGTGAAAGCACAGTCAATCACACAAAACAAGTTTTGAGAAATTAAAAAAGATGGATTGTGAAATTTGAATGCGTATCAGTATGTGTGACTTGTAAATCGTCACGTAGTAACTGTCTACATCTATAATATATTTACATGCATGAATGTTATGTGTGTTTGTGTCTGTGTGTGCGTGTGTGTGTTTGTGTCTGTGTTTTCCTATGTCTGTGTACATGTGTGTTGGATACAGAGAACAAAAGAGTACAATTGTGCTTTTTTTCGTCTTGCTTAGGTATGACATACAGTAGAGAAAACAATACAGTTCCTCGCATATCAATGTGTGTATATGAGTGAATTCTATCATACATTTTATATATTAGGTATATATACAACTAACTCTGGTTTTAAGGAGACAGTGTATGGAAAATGTGTACTTCAATGGGAAATCCATTCCAAATATAAGTTTGTTTGATAAGAAAGAGTAAAGTACTGTAGTTATGACATTTTCAAGTTTCGCTAATTTTTCAGGAAACAGTTCTTGAACGGTAAATATGAATATGCAAATGGCAAAGTGAGCATGTCATCCCCTCACAATTCACAGTATAGTATATGTCCGTAAAATTTTGAAATTTCAAGGCTTTCATTCAAAATCAATTATGCTCGAGGCTCAAATCCTGATATATCTAACTGATCACTATTCTGTAGTTATTCAACCAGGAATAACATCATGTTTCAGACTTCAATGACAGAAACATTGAATTTTTGTCATTTTTTGTACACAATCAATAGAAAATGGTTAGCTCACTCATTTGCATATGTATTCATATATCCACTGTACAAGAACTGTTATGCAGAAATAAGCAAAACTTCAAAATGTAACTGCCATATTTTTCATCCGATTTCAGTCAAATTTTTACCATTGAACTCGAAAGATTTTACTCTTTTCTTATCAGACTAACTTATATTTGGACTGGATTTCCCTTTAACATTGTCAGCAGTAAAGCATAGATTGAATGGGATAGAATCGTTTCCATAAGACCTATGTCTCCTTATACAGTAATTAAAGTAATTATAACCTTTTCATATCGTCTCTAAGGTGGAATGCAAGGATTATATACCTGTATAACTACATGTACAGTACAACTGTAGTATTTGGAGTACAGACCTGTATTGACTTCCCGGAAGACTATAGTCATGAAGGATATACTCTTATTTTCTTTCCCCCTCCCCCCCCCCCCCCCCCCAGCATTCTCTCTCTCTATATAAACCTATCTCTATCTCATCTTCTCTTCTCTTCTCTCGGTAATAATTTTTCGAGGAATCACTTTTGCAAAACAAGCAATATGTTCGGACCTAGCGAGGTCAGTGTTCTTTTGTTCTTTTTTCATCTCTGCTTACTAACAGCATGTCATGGATAATACAACAGCAATGCAGGGCTATGCTAAGATGATGGTATCCTGAATTTTCGATGATGCTGTCGGTAGGGCGTTCTATAACCGATGGAAAGTGCATGATCGGCTAGCAAGGGCTTAAGACACCTGTTTCGAGCCGTTGTCAATCTTGCTTGAAATGCATCGGCGGCGTCTTGGTCCGCAAGGAGACGCATCAGTGGCCGTGGATGATGCGAAGGGAAAACCGGTGGGTATAATTCCGGAACATGTTACGTTTTATTGGTTTGCGGGCGTATTGGAAGAGAGAGGGGGGGGGGGGGAGGGGAATGGAAGGGGTTTGTATCAACAACACAAACCGTCGCATGAAATATTCATGCATTTTCCTTGCGTGCTTTTTTTTTAAGCCCGAGTAAATCCTCATCCGCCACTCTTCCCTCGTATACCGTTTTGGTGTTTTTGAATTACATGCATGAGTTGGTTATTACAAGTCGTACAGCGTATTATTTTGCTTGAGATGATCCCACCCCCTCGCCTGCCCCCTCCCCCCCCCCCCCTCAATGCTACATCCCTGGATTGGAGAGAGAGATAGAGATAGATGAAGAGTGAAAGAGAGAGGGAAGGGGTGACGGGGGAGGGGGTGGGGGGGGGGGGGGGAGACGCCAGCTGAGATCGCTGGCGCCGCGAGTAAAACCGGGGCGCCACGGCTCTGGCAGAGGCACGCCATAAGCATTCAAAACGTCCTATCTCACGATCGGTGCACTTTTACCGCGCGATTATGGAGACTAGCTGTTGTATGTAAAAGGACATTTTTCTTTTCGTATTATTCTTTTTTTAAGGCATTGTTTACCATTCGCTGATGAAATAAAAACCCCGCTTTAGTGCTTGAAAATAGTTCTAAAATGTTAGTTAAGAATAGAAACAACCAATGTAAAATGTTCATCAGTATAATCAGTTAAATATACAAAATGTGAACAACGGTTATAAAAGAAATTGTTTCTACAACAAACCGTCTACAGTTCATATGGTTTATTGAGAAAAATAGTGACATCTTACATTTTAGGCTTTAATGCGATTTTTATTTTTATGGTAGGATGTTTTGTGATTCAACTGACCTACACATACTTTTGAATTTTTTGTTTTTGTTATTTCACCAACTCGTTTTGAATCACACCCGACACTATATTAAGAATGCGGCTGCAGTTAGGATTTACGTCTCATTTTGCACATTACGTTCAGTACACAGACCCAATTGCTGCAAGAAATAGTCATAAATTAACTTTATTCAGAATCAGTGTTGGCTTTGGCAGTGGTGAGTAGATAACATCAGTCCTAGAGATAACCTGCTTAGTTTTCCCAGACACTGCCAGATGTTTTGTTTTGTTCAGACTTGTTCTCTATCAGTGAATACCATAAAGGAATGCGAACTTGTCATTATGGAAGTAAATATATGATAGACTCCAGAATGAAAAAAAAGGAATAATAGTATACAAAACAACTTCAACAAGACCACACATTAATCGACATGCACTGGCCAACATACAGATACAACACGGGCAGCAGAACATGTTTTTGGTTGTTGTTGTTGTTGTTGTTGTTGTTGTTGTTGTTGTTGTTGTTGTTGTTGTTGTTGTTGTTTTGTTTTTTAAGCTGCCTCCTCCCACCGTTCCCATGTATGATCTTTTCTTCATCTTCTTTTGTTTTGCTGGAATAATTTAAGGTTTACCGTGTAGGGTCTTTAGCCAAATTTGCCACGAAATGAAATAAAGAAAAACACACATACCACCACCACCAACAACAACAACAACAACAACAACAACAACATACAGTGTGTCCGGCCTTTTGCATGACAAGGCCTTGGGTTTGGTACCTGCCCTGTGCGTTGTTTTGGCCCTCATCCAGGTGTATGATGGTGTACGTGGCAATGCTGAGGTAATGATAACGGGATTATCCCACCAAACCAACACCCACGAGTCATTACAGCCCAAGAGTCATACAGCTCATGAGTTCGACACTGTAGGCAAATAAGGCCCATGAGTTCGACACTAAACAGCCCACGAGTTAGATATTACAATATTGGGCTTAATGCGTCGGTCTCACGGGCCTCGTTTTCTTTAATCAAATAGTGTCGAACTCATGGGCTCATATGACTCGTGGGCTGTATGACTCGTGAGTTCTATAACTCGTGGACTGTATGACTCATAAGCTCTGTATGACTCGTGGGCTGCACGACTCGTAGGTGTTGGTCTCGTGACGTGCATCCAATCTGGCAGATTACGGTAGAACCTATTGTGAGAACAGTGTTTACGCATATAAGGCTACTCTCAGTAAACTATTTAAACCCCCCCCAAAAAAAAACTCTTTCACACCACTTATGACTGATATTTATAGCTTGTTTCTTTCTGTCACTATAAAATTGATTCTAATATTGTGCCGCAAAAGAAGAAGGGTTCTGATAGAATAATAAGTCGTTGACGTATTAGGTAAATGAATGCATCGAACATGATATAATTTCAACCTCGTTTATGTGATATTCGAGCGCAGACGACCATTTTTATCATGCATTACACCAAAATAGTCATCTCTATCCAATCCGCTCTTCTCGGTAAAAATACACTGGGATGATTGCGAGACTCCAGGCAATATCACCCTAATGAATGGTAATGCGCCTGGATTTTTTCCCGCCAAAACCTCCTGGGAGATAATAAAAAGGCCAGTTATATGGGTCACAGGCATCGCCGCGGGATGGAGGGATGTGCAATTTTGGTTGTGGATGAAGTAAATCTCGTTAAATTGTTTTCCCTCGTGTGCATTTTGCTTTTCAGTCTGAGCGCATCTGCTGAAACAGAAAAAAAGAGAAAGAAATGATAATATGTAAGGAGAATAAAGATAGAGCTTCTCAGATCTACATTCAAGCAACCTTGAGTATTCTTCGACTGATTTACGAATAGCTCAATGCTTAAGATGCAGAATTAAATCGCTTTTTGATAGTGTATAATTTTTAGATGATTGATGATACTTCAACCATATTTTTCTTACTCAAGTTTGATTTGATTTGATTTGATATCCCACCTACATTTTTTTTCTGTGATCAAAATAATAGAAATATCAATAGATGTAGGCCTAATCCACATTGTTCCCGACATATACTAGGTGTTACAAAAAAAAAATTCCCACTTTTGATCCTTTATATTTCAAAAACTATCAGATAACACTAATGAGGTAATTTGAAAATTAAAGCTTGATTCAGTTTCATTAAATTCAACATTAATTTTTCAGTTAGGTTTCAGATTTTGCTCTACTTTCAACCCTCTGTACAAAACTTTGCACAGGGGTTATTGGTGTGTATAGGAGTGTGTGCTTGATACCCAGACAATGGTCCTGGACAATGGCCAGGACTGGAGTGATCTATTACATATTCATGAGGAATTCCACCATCACAGATAGTCTTTATTCATTCTGAAATGTGGTGTATGCAAGCACATGGAAACATGTGCGTACTTTTTCATGTGCATGCATTTCACCCTGTGTCATGAATTCAGACTAGCAGTGCTCAGGGCAATCCACATGAATAATTAATAAAGCATTCATGTGCCTTGCAGCAGAGCTCTGAACAGGTGGTAATCATGTCCATTGTTCAGGGTCATTGTAAGCACACACTCACATACACATCATTGGTTCCTGTGTAAAGTTCAAGTTTTGTACAGAGGGTTAAAATTTGATCAAAATCTAGAACCTGACATTGATGTAAATCATGGATTTCATGAAACTGATATAGGCTTTCATATTCAAATCACCAACTAAATTGTACACTATTCAGTTATTACTCATGTCAATTGCAGCTTTATCTAATATATAGTTTTTGAACTATTAAGAATCAAAAGTGGGAAATGTATTTTTGTAACACCTAGCACAACCTGTACACATTTCTACAGTTATATGTGTACATAGGCGTACATGATATATAGTTTATTCGAAATGCGTTTGATATTTCAAGAAAAGATGGGTAAAATTACAGTGCTCTGTAGCTTATGGGCGGAATATTGCAATCAGACGTTGAGATTCGTTCGTGACAGCATCTGTTGTGCCAAAAGCATTTCTATTTTTGGCGCTTTCGACGTGTAGGATAGAGACCGCAGTTTTGGATGGGGCTGTTATATTCGCATTCCCCGAGCTGTCATTCCAATTTACGAAGCATCAACTTTCGGTTGGAGCACACCTGATGCTGTACGCATTTCGTTTCGTTTAGTTTCTTTATCTCTTTTTTTTTCTTCCTTTCATGCATTCATTCTTTCTTCCTTCCTTTCTCTGTCTCTCTTTCTCTCTCTCTGTCTCTCTCTCTCTCTCTCTTCGTAAAGATTATTCCTGAAGCTCTTGTGTGGATTTCAGGCAGTTGTAGGCTGCAAACTTGAAAAATAAGATAACTCGTACTGAATATCAAATAAGCATTATCTTTATGTTTTTCAGAATTTGTGTATGCCAGCTCTCATTAAGATCATGTAAGATTTTTCCTCGTGACAAGGGAAAACATCTGTATATTTAAGTGCGCAAGAGTATGAATTTTGAAAGTCCCGCTTGCTTTCTGGTCCCTTCATTTCGAAGAACGTAAATTCAAACCCTCTTTCAAAAGTAGTAGGATTTTATTACATACTAGGTAATATTCTAATTCATATATTATATACCGTATGTTCATCTTGGAGTTTTGTTGTTGTTGTTATGGTGTTGTTGTTCTTGTTGTTCTTGTTCTTGTTCTTGTTCTTGTTCTTGTTCTTCTTGTTGTTCTTCTTCTTCTTTGCTGGACAAGCATCATATCTGTATTTTTGTTTTTCAGGAAAATCAAATATTACAATTACTTTGTTTCGTAATCAGCTGAATCGGACTTGATTTTGACTAAAGCAAAAAACACACACACACACACACACACACACACACATTGTACCGCCAAGCAAAGTCAAGCATTGATTGGAGTATAGAGTCTCCATCGGCTGATCAATTAAAATTGTTTCAGGGCTTTCTTTGCTTTTTTTTTAAAGATTAAAAACCATCTTGAATCTGAGGATGTTGCCTGTACGACGCGACTACAGGAACCTTTAGAATGTCAAATAAGATTACTTCATGTTGGATGAGTGGAAGTAAGTGTGAGATTGCAGAGACTAAAAAAAAAAAAAAAAAGAATAGACAACGCAATTACCGACACACAGTTTCAAATAACGATAATGATATCAATTTATAAAGTGCAAAACCTATGCACATCTTCTGCACTGCAGAAGCTTTTGATATATTTGATGATAAGCACATTTAAATGAAAAAAGTATCTAATGAAATGTGACCAAGGAAAAGTAACACTTCTACCGTCACTACAAGGCATTCAACATGCTGATGATAGTAACATTGACATAAGTCATATAATGTACTTGATTATGATACAATCCCCACCAGTCCCACACAATTCTACGCTCGTGCTACTCAGCGTACATGGCCTATACAGGATAAGTTCAGCAATGACATGCACGACTTTGTAAATATGCAGAACTTCACCTACTCAATCGCTCACATCAGCGACTTCTCTAGTTTGTCTGGAACTAAAGTCAGCCAAATACCAAACATCCCCCTGTGTTGAGGCTTTAAGGCTAATACGAAAAATGAGACTCTCTCCTCTCTTTCTACAGCCGGTTCCTCTTTCGTGTGGAATCTAAGAGTGATGTGCTCTTTAGATCCGCGAAAGGATACGGAAATTAGAGCGGGGGTGCCGAATGTTTTATCATTCAGTCGCTAATATCTTCCCGCGCGACTCGTGAAGCTGATTATCGCTATCTCCACCCTCCCCCTGTATCCCACCCTCTCTCCCTCTCTTCCTATCCCTCTTCTTCTCTCCCTCTCTCTCTTCCTCTCTTCCTCTTTCTCCCCTGTCTGTATCATTATCTCTCTTTTTGTCTAAACACAAACAAACAGACACATTTTCTCCCACAGTCTAATAGCATTCCCATTTGGTCTGTCTATCGATATTGCCTGAGATTTACTGCGTGAAGACGGCACTCGCTATCTACTCAAGATGTGAAATAAGGATTGAGATTTTGCATGGTGGAACAACACAAAATCAGTATGTCAGTTTATATTAGGTTTTTTAAAGAAAAGATGACGACAGAGGTAGAAAATAAAGCAAAAGTCACTGATAAGAGCATTTTTTAATCTGCAAACAGCTTCGTAAGAGCCAGGAGATCAAATATAATCCACGTTGTAGCTTGGTATGACTTATACAAAGACCCAGGGGGCTGAATTCACATGGGTATAGTTTAAATGAAATCCATCCATGCTTTAAATTAGCCCTTGCATCACAGTCATACGCCTGTCGGTCTCTATTTTATGATTATTATTGGATGTTTGTTGGCGTTCGCAGCGTGTCATATACATTTACTCCTTGAAAATATGCATGATCCACGTAATGCCTCTGTAAATTCATGCAGCTGTCCTTTTAAAAACATGACTACGACATACACTTACTAGGCGAGCGAGACTCCACTACAACCATGGGAAACCAATAACAAAAATGTTTCGTAATTTCGTTTGTTTTATTAACCATCAAGAAAAGGGACTAGTTCAAGAATATGCTCAGATTCTTAAACCACTATTCAAAGGCAAAGAAGAAGAATGTAAAAGACATGCAGGTTCAATCAACTGTGGTCGTCTTGGTACTTTGACATACTAGTAGCGTAACGGCAGACGATCGGCTTTCCGGGCTAATGATTGGTTTCATGAAATTGACGTCATTTGCTGATGTTTATCAGTCTATAGAGTCGTGGATGAAAGTTGGCGGAGATATTGACAGGTTGAAGAGGGTCACGTTTTCCTCATTGAGAATCACTGTGAAAGCATACATCTTTCAAACCTCGTTCAACAAGTTAAAGTGAAGATAGAACATTTGCCATTCTAAGAGACGTTAAGAAGTGAAAATGACATGGTAGAACGCACCACTATGCTACTGAACCTTTAAGATAAATGTAACCATGTATTAGGGAATACTGGGAGTGTACTATCGCATGTATATTCATAATACAGTTATAAAGTATTTACAGAGATAGATTCATGATAGTTACAATAAAAAACATAGATCAAATTCAACACACAATGTGGCATAAAAAAGGACTTCGCTAACACCGAAGGAAAGGGATCGACGCTGAAGTTTAACTTGCATTATAAACTGGCCATTCCGGCAGACCATCTAGCAGACTTATAACCTCATACTCAAGAGGACACTCCAGTTGACGAAGGGCTGACTGTTGAAATTTCCAAGGACTTGTGTCATCCTTCGTCGCAAGGGCATCTTTGGAGAGTACAATATTGATGTGATGAAAGGGGAGCTGCACCAAATATCATCCCTTGATGTCTTTATTAGTCGGTACTGACGAAGATGCTGACAGATCGAGGAGAACAAGGGCTAAAGTTTCAGCGAGACAAGCCGACCAAATTCATTATAGTTGACAGTTTATTACGCTGCAGTGCGAAAATGATTTCTTGCGAAGTAAGCACAAAACAGAAAGGGAATGAAGAAGAGGAGATGAAGGTTTTCTTGTTTGTTTGTTTGTTTGTTTGTTTGCTTGCTTGCTTGTCTTGTTTGTTGTTGTATTTATGCTATCACTCTCTTTGAATAGGAGTAGAGAATAAGTATGCCCCTTGTTCATGTTATTTCTTGCTAGACGAGATGAAGAACAAAAAGAGGAGAAGAATTTGTAAG
Organism: Diadema setosum; assembly: GCA_033980235.1. Classification (NCBI taxonomy): domain Eukaryota; kingdom Metazoa; phylum Echinodermata; class Echinoidea; order Diadematoida; family Diadematidae; genus Diadema; species Diadema setosum. The sequence continues at coordinate 33,286,428 of CM067077.1, read as the reverse complement.
GAAGGCAAAATGTCGGCTGCACCTTCATGTCTTTTTTATGCACCAAAACAGATATATGCAATATTGTTGTTTTAGAGAGCACTAATTTCAATGCTGGCCCTTGTTTTTGTTTTGTTTTCGTTTTTGCTTTTACTTTCAAAGTTCATCTTTTGTTTCGGCTTACAAGTCGCCGTAGGATGTGTGTGAGCTGTCGAATGGGAGAAAGATCGCATGTTTGAAATGAATTCTGTTTTCGTGAGAAAGCGGCGGAAAGAGAAAGGAGAACACTACACAATCTAATATTTTGAGGACACAGATATTGTCCAAAAGATAAGCATACAGTTTACGCTGGCGTGAGAGAAAGAGGGACGGACATACAGACATACAAAAAAAGAAACAGACTGACAGAAGGACTGAGAGCTAGAGAGATAGGGGAGAAGTGCACAAGGACTTAAGAGAGCAAGGTTGTCAACGAACAGGGGAGGCAGGGAGGGGAAAGAGAGAGGGGTGGAGGGAGGGAGTAAGGGAGGGGGAGAGTAACTGGGAATGATCGAGACAGGTGGAGAGGAACAGGGGAACAAATAGAAGGGGAATGGTTTTTGGAGAATACGAAATAGATGCCTAGAAAGAGAGATAAAAGGGAGGTACAGAAATGGGGGGGGGGAGGGGGAGGAAGATGGAAGGAGGTGGGAGGTGTCGCAAGAAGGGTCCGGTACTTGTGCAAAGGAGACACGTAAGACGAGAGCTCCGCGTTGCGCGCAGATGACTTGCGATCGTGAAGGGTCATCATGTCCCGCGAGCAAGTATTTGCGTTTCCTGTCCATCAGGCACTCAAGCCAAAGCTCAGCCGAATATTTCGGGACAAATACCCTTGACCCAATTGGCGGGAAATGTCCATGTTGATACAGCATGGAGTGCAGGAATCTAAGTGGCGGCAGTATGCGGGAATATCCTAACTTAACGCCTGATATATACTAAGCAGACGATGAAGATGTTTCAGCAAAGCATTTTAAATACTAAAGACCTGGAGGCATGCTTTAATCGATAGCCGTGTAGAATGTTATTTTTCCGTGCCTCCTAATTGTTGTGGTGTAGTAAGTATACAAAGATAATTCAATTTCATCCAATTCAACTTCATCAGAGAGGAAAGTTTATGTCTCTCCAATGCACCTCAAGTGTTTTCAAAGTTTCCACATCGACATTAGCACATTTACACCCCACAGGCATTAAGCGTTTTTGGTCCAGGACTCTGCAATCGACTTCATTGTTCTTCACGACAATACACTCTTATTTCTTCCTCAGGAATCTACTTGAATCTTTCTCAATCAACATTGACCCCGTTTTCCTTTCTCGTTCTTGTTCTTGGCAAAGAGATTCGACTTTATCTTAATAAGGAAAGCAAAATTCATATTTCGGTGTAATCATGATACAACTCTCCCCATTAAAAAACGAAAGATTCCCCTTTGGCCTTGGAAAAAAATTTCCGAAGGAGGGCCACTTCTCATAACCATTCAAAGATGTTTCATGTCTCTAAGAGTGGTCTCTCATCATTTTCTTTTTATGTAAGCCTGAGTTATACAAACACTGAATATGGGATTTTGGCCTCGGAGGAGGCCGGAGCTCCTGTGTACAGTAACATCATTCCAACTGCTTAAAAGTTTGAACAAGACAAGTTCTTAAGTCTAGGAGTAACAACTCACCGAACTTGCACATTTTACCGAACTTCAGCATTTCCCCACACCAAAATCGAAAACTGTATCAAAAAATATTACCTCCGTTTTTCTTCATTTTGCAATGGTTTTCAGCTCTATTTAATACTGACCTAATACTTCCCCATCATTTTTGCTACAGATGATAACATGGCGTGGTAGAGGTATGCACTGACAAAATTTCGTCACATTGAAAAATATAGATGACCTTCCTAAGCAAAATAATTCTATTTTTTATTTCAATTTCAATTTCAATCTATTTTAAAAGTTCATTAAAAAGTTTCAGCAAATGACATAATGTGAATCTAGGGATTTGGATATGGTCTCTGTATATCGATACACAATGCACATTTTGTTGTAGGTTGATATCATTCTAAATGTTATATCTCTGCAGTTATCCAATAATTACTGCAGTTATGGTACAATATTATGCAGATTAAAGAAAACATAATGAGATTCGCTGGAACAAGTCATCATTTTTCAAGATTAACAAAATGATGCTCTTTATAGTAAAAAAAAAAAAAAAAAAAAGATGCGTTATGTACCAACATCGGAATATGTACATAACTATACACATGATCTTAGCCAAAAGGCCGAGAAGCGATATAGATATAGATACTATACATGACGTCATGTTGTCACCACTTCATTCTATTAACACTTTTCCGTCATCTCCTTTGTCGGGATCATTGTCGAGTTGGTGGTTGCGTGTCGAGCCCAGTGACGACCACTTCTTTCCCTGTCTGGCAGGTCTGTTTTGGTTCTTTTGCGACGAGTCTCCAGCTTTGACGATTTCTGGAAGCACATCTTCGACGACCAGGGGCAGCGTGGTCAGCAAGCTCTTCGTATCCGCCGTTTCTTCTACCATCCCCACGTCGATGAAGCTGATGTTACCCGACGAGTTCGGGAAGTAGAAATGATTGTCGTGAATGTCAGCGGCCGCGGCGGCAGCGTAGCCACCGCGGATATATTGACGTCGCCATGTGAGAAACACGACCCCGTTGATGAGAACGACAACTACAAGTAGGCCGACGCTGGCGAGGAGGGTCCAGATGTCGAAGTAGAACGCGCTGTCGAACTCGTGGGCGTGATGGGGGAGGCCGGAGGTCAAGAGCGGAGACTGATGGCGGTTTATGTCGAAGGAGGTCAGATTCAGCTCCTGAACGCCACTCATTGTCGAGTTTTCGATTTCGTCATCTCCTGCAACATGAAGTATATAATCATTACAGGTACATTATTCAAGGGGTACTGAGCGGTTTAGTGGTGAGACTTTACTCTCATCTTTATAATGAGATCTGACTTCAAATCCTGCCCGATTTCGTTTTTACCCCAAATGTAAATCTATTCAGTTCGTTATTCCCAATGTTTGTTATTCCTTTACCGTCCGCTATTCCGAAGAATCGATTGTAGTGAAAGAGGTCTCTTATCCGAAAAGAGGGTTCTGTTTTCCTACAGTGATAATGAATAAAAGTTTGAATTACGGTGTAGTCTTTCAAAAATATTTCAAAACAAATAAAATCAAAATACACTGAACAACAGGTTTGTACTATTATATAAAACTATCTTTAAATGAATTTAATCTAGTATTGGCAACAATGAATCTCGTGCAGCTCAGTTTTCAGAATAACACCCTATTTTGTTTTCGGATTAAAGAACTTTATTCCATCTCTGGATCAACGAATTCTTATCTTGCTTATTCAGCTTCGGAGCAACGGACCTTCGGAAAAAAAAATTAACCCTCGGATTAATGCAAGAGTCATCCTGATCGACGTGCCCTATTTCATATTTAGATTAAGGAACAATAGATCAGTTTACGAGAAACGACCCTTGGGAAACACGGTCTACTGAGTTGGGGTAATCATGGTAATGGAATTGCATGAAGTCGGTTATTAAAGGGACATTATATGTTTGATTTGTTCATCCCGTCTATTAAATCTGAAGGTTTAAGAAATATTAAAAAAACAAATCAGTTTGACTTGCCTCATTCTTTTCTACACACACACATGCAAATTTATGTACATTATTTATTGTTCTCTCATTTCTCGATAAGATCACGTCATGTTCGTAAAAGCTGAATGAAATGGCGGCACATTTATTTTTCTGCACTTAAAACGTTGAGCAAGCTGGCACCCGTCATCCTCGATCGAGTTTAAAGTAACTTCAGGAAGGGAAGGGTAAATGAAGGGAATGTCAAAACTTCTACATTCATGCAAACACAGTCCTCTTTTTTTCCTCCCAGTTTAACATGCTACCTCGTAACTTTCACCATCACAATCAATAGATAGTGAAATACGACGAACTCCCGGTATTCATTCAAACGTAAGCTTAAAAATAAACTTCTTTTGCAATACTCTGGTGATAATATAAATTAATACGATTTAGCAGATGATTTGAAATTATTAATACTGATATAGATTATTCGGCATGATTATAGAACAGATCTACATGGTTTTAATCTTAATTCTTTTCTTTCATATTTCTTTCCTCTTGCAGCTGCAGGTACCGTCATTAATACTGTCCCTGTGATGGTTTTGTTGGTGTTTTCTCCTCTTCTTCTTTCTCATTCTCTTCTCCTTGTTGTGCGTGTATGTGTGTCTGTGTGTGTGTCTGTGTGTGTGTGCGTGTGTATGTGTGTGTGCGTGTGTGCACGCACGCTTGTCCAGGTGCACTTGCGTGCGTGCAGAGTGTGTGTGTGAGTGGTAACAGCCTGTGTTTGACTTTCTTTCCGTGAACCTACTCCCACAAGCATCTACTTCTATATGTAGGTTCCCACCACACAAAATTTTATTTATCCGTCATGAACGTAATGTGCTTGAGAATGTTTTCAATTGATTTTGTGCCATGGAAATGCTATTTGTATATACTGAACTTATAACGTATGTGTTACTTTACCTTGTCATGGATGGATGTTGAAAACACAACACTGTATGATTTGTGTGGACATTTAATAAATAAAATGAAATGAAATGAAATGATTTTGCCATCAGGGCGTATCTTGTTTAACAATATTTCCTTCTTTCTGTAATAGCATTTTCTCCTCGATTGAGACATATTCACATTAATTCGTTTCAAGATGTATTGAGTGAACTGCTGAGTGTAACATCAATGACGAAACAGATAGTTGCGTACATACACACATATACAAACACACACAATATGATATCTTTTTATTCTCTCTCTCTCTCTCTCTCAGTCATCTCTCTCACTCACACACACACACACAAATAAAGTGTCTCCAATATCAAATATTTGCCTGTCGTCATCCTCATAGTAATTCTACCAAAATCAAAAGACGAGACTTACTTTTCTTTCTTAAGAGAAATCATATTCTTCAACTTTGCAAATTTACATACTTGTGTACTCATTGTGATTGACGGAAATTCTAACGTAAACGTGTATATATTTCACATTGTGTGTATCGGCCAACCCTGATATTTGTGCCGTCTTTACAGGAAGGAAACCCTCACTTAGCATTTTCTTTCTTTGTTTTTTTTTCTCACACTGTCATTTGAAATATCAAAGGCTTGAAAGAGCCCGAATGGTTGATAAAAAAGACGGTATTCCCACAACTCTGGACAGCAGTCGATAAGGCAAATGCATAGTTGGAGACCTTGTCAGGCTGTCGCGTGGGTATACTATTCGGAGATGCGCCAGGCAAGAAACAATATTGATCTAGAAGAGTAAGTTAAGAAATGTCGTGTTTGCTTCGAATCGTCGGCAGCGGCAGCGTCACTCTGAAGAAGGCCCATGAACTTTGCTTCAAGTAATAGTATGCTTGCATCCATGACAACGTCATGCACTATTGGCAGTGCAACCAGAAGTTCCACGTTCAATTTACTATCACCTCTCTCCCTCTCTATATTCTTCCTCTATCAGTCTATCTACTTATCTGTCTATCCTCTCTAACTCCCATATAAATGTCCTTCCTTCCCTCCCTCCTTCCATCTTTGCCTCTCCTCTCCCCATACGTGACACCGTCATCTTCGCATATGTGGTTGGGGTAGCTTTACCTACTTAGAAAGAAAATGGTGCGGGAACGCGACAAACACCACGCGTCCTCCTTCACTGGCCGCGGCTGGTAAAACAAGATGCCGAATGAAGATTGTGTGCATTCCTCGCTTAAGTGACTGAGCAAACACACGACTCTCGAACAAAAAAGGGAGATTCATGAGTCTCCCTCGAGTATACCTCGGCACTCTCAAAATCAATCCACAATCAATCTCGCCACTATCCAAAATGCATACCGAGCGAGGTACTCACGCAAACTTGGCGAGGGGAAAAGCTGGGCGCCGCGCCGTTCTCAATTATGCAAAGTTTATTGCACGTATGGCAGCAAGGATGGCCGAAGTTTATGTGATCGGTCAGAAAATTTGCATGGAATTTGGGACAGGGTTGGAATTCCTCTGACGATTTGAATTTCATGAATGCGAGGCAGACCTAAAGACGTCAATGAATCTTCTTTCTCCCTGGCTACTTGAATCACAGTTCATATTTAGAAATGACACGTTTAAAGTTTCTATATTCTATAACGAGGTCTTTAAACGTGGTAGAAGAATTATTATTACTAGATTACCGTCATGTATTATACAAACGCAACCAAACACACATACACACACGCACACACACACACACACACACACACACACACTTACACTAGCTTTACTTGACTCAGTGGAATAAAACACACACACAGACTATGGTTTTACTTTAGTCAGTTCTGGATTGTTGGTTATGAATAATATTTGCCGTAAAATTTGTTTCAGTTAGTTATCTCTTTTATGTTAACTGGATTATTCTTAAACGGTAACTGCAATGACAAAAAAAAATACTTGCATTAAGAGTGTGTCCACCCGAAGTTTGCGATGGGATTTGTTCATTCTAGTATGCTTGTTCATCTATCAAGTTGGTTTCTGCCTGACCATCTTGACAAGAGATAGTGCATTCATGAAGATGTAACGCCTGCTGACAGAACTACACTCATCTGTCACAGCGAGTGTTTCATCGTTTAACAATTTAAAGGGACTATTTAACCAAATACATGTTGTTTGAGTTGATACAGCAATGTCAGTAGAACACACTGGTGAAGAGCAAAATCGGACAATCCTTTCAAAAGTTATGACTTTCTAAAGTTCGGTGCCGCCATACGACGATCGCTGGGTTAGAAGACTACAACTGTAGTGACGTGACTGCAGCACAACTACTTACAAAGAAAATGTAAACAGAATTCAACATGTCTTCATTTCTAGCATAATGAAAGAGCGCTTGATTTATACCTCTCCGGAAGGTAGGGTGAATAATTTAACCCTTTACATTTGATTATGTCAGTAACAAGGGAATGTGTACTTTTCATAAGAAAATTAATTTTGTGCATTTTTTTTTAAATATATACTTTATTCACGTCGTTTTCCTGCTATGACGTCAAGAACTGTTGTAGTCTTCTCATCCAGCGATGGCGGGACCATTTTTTTTTTGAAGATCGTAACTTTTAAACTGGTTGTTTGATTTTCCTCAAACTGGGCTGATGTATTCTACCAATATTGCTGCATTCACTGATTCCACATAAATACTGGGTTAACCTCCCTCTTATAGTACATTTTCAAACATAATTTTCATATTGCAGCTGATAAACTACATCTCGTCTTTGCGTGTATTACACGGACTTATTCTACATCTACGTAAGACGGCGCCGGTTATTTGGTCAACGGTCTGCAGTGACTATAAAACGCCATTGCTGTAATAATCAGCGCATTTTTATACTCTTATCATACGAGTGCAAAGAGGAACAATAATTTTTTTTTTCGTATTGCTGTTTGAGTGATTCATTTTTGGATGATGATTTTGCCTTTAGGGCACGAATGGAAAGATTTTCACACAATTTTTGGCCCTAACACATAATGTTATTTGAACTTAATACAAAAAAAAAAAAAATAAGAAGGTTCCGATACATGGAACATGTCATAAACCTTTTGCGTGTGTGTGTGTGTGTGTGTGTGTGTGTGTGTGTGTGTGGATCGTCAAAGCTTGACTGAGATGTCTATAGTACATATAACTTCTTGTTCATTTACATTTGAGGAGCAAAGCTACTTTACTTGTGACTTATTTGGTATGGACAATAATCATAAAGTAGTCCTCAGAAAAGCTACAAGATCCTCATCACCAACGTGCATAAACGTTTTACAATTTTCCATCAGAGAATATCAATTGACAATGATTGATATTCTGGGGAAAACCCCCGCCACACTTGTCAGGCACTCGTCCGTATTCATGTAAAAAATGCTTCAGCTGTGTAGTATTTTGATGACCTTTAGCTAAAATGCGAAGACTATATTATATTATCAGCAATCTGTCTCTCCATTGCGGGGAAGAGAGGACACTTAAAAAAATATAATCATGCTCCATCCAAGATAATGCTTCGCCATGTCTTTTGTTAGTCACATTAATTATGACAGAAACATGCAAGTTATGCTAAGTCGAGAGAGAGGAAGGTGCATTCCAATGTCTTTTTTTTTTTTTACATTTCAGTACTTTAGCAATGATTGACAGATGAGGTCATCTCAAGAATATTAATATTGATTGGTTTGGAAGGATTTTTGTGGGCGTTCCCATGTTATCTGAAGAAAAATAGAAGAAAAAATCGTTAAAAACATATGAAATGTGTCTAGATATTTGTTTTACCGCAAAAGTGATGTTCAGGGTATCATAAATCAACACTAATCAACATGCATTTGGATTTCAGGGCCCCTTTAAAATATTCATTTCGGTATACCCCTCTTTCTGTAATTAAATGAACGCACGAATGTGTAGTAATTCATTAGACTTCAAACTTTGAAATTCAGACTTGCGACGGTCGGAACAGTGCTAAATCAAAACTATACCTTTTGAATTTATATAGTAAATATAGTAGATAAAGTGTCTTGTACTCTTTTATCACCCTGAAAAGTGATTATCTTCACTGGGAATGTCGGTCTACTCATAGTTTCGGTGGGATTTAATTCTGATTGAAAGCTGCGAAAGGAAATAACCTTAATTGAATTAATACTAATAATGAATTTACAGTCACTGCCGCATTACTAATAATTGGTACATCATCCTTGATGACATCCTTTACGTCATCATAGGTTAAAAGTCGTCCAAGTATAAAAGCCGTTGCTCGAGAATCCCCCCCCCTTTTTTTTTTCCTCTTTTACCTTCGTCTCCGTTGATTCCATATTTCAGGTTAAAGGGATAGTATAGTTTAGGTTGAGATAGGGCTTCAGGTTTTCAACGTTTGTTTTTTCATGATTTTTTTTTAAAGATAACGAGAAACGTCTTATGAAATATGTAAGACATGATAATTCGTTTTAAAATAGCTGAGATATCCAAAACAAAGCTATCCTAATAGAAGGTGGGACCCACCTTTTATTATAATAGGGTCGCGTGGTTTTACCTTGTTTTTGCATATCTCAGCCGTTTTAAAACCGATTTTCATCAAATAAACTTTGAATTCTTTTTACAATTATATACTCTTTAACATTTTATAAAGTGGTTTCTAAGTACAGTATCTCGCAAAAGGTTAAAAGCTGAATCCTCATCTCAACAAATAAAATATCATCCCTTTAATATTTTTTAACGACTGTGCTCAAGATAAATTATTATCATTCACACTCATGGCGGCTTATTTCAAAGCAATTTGCAGTAACCATTTCGCCTCGTAACTTAACTCGCGTTAACTAGGCTAATCAGTATTTGACCCCCAATTAACTATTATCGCTGTTGTCTCAGCCGCAAACATTTAAATCGTTTACGTTCCATTATACTCCAAGACAAACATGATTATAACTCTTTCATAAAAATAATTATACCTCTTTCATAAATGTAGTTATATAGGGAGATATACAAAGAATATTATAGGGCCTTATACACCGACGCCGACATCAATTTCCAATTACAATGACCAAATTTTTCGATTAATAATTCAAGCAAAGAATCCATGGACAATCTGTAATCAATGTTACAGCAATAGCCAACGTAATGAATTAAAATACAATGGACATTTAACTGCCTGACATACCTGACAGAGTAATTTTTGCTTTCTTACTCTTGACAAAATTGTACTACATTCTTGATAATAGTTGTGTTTTCGAACCAAAACTCAGTATCATGGCCTTCCGAAAGTCAATTAACTCGCTCCCATGGTGTTCATCTTATTAGATAAAACTAAAAGACATCCGCAGAAGACTCCAACGTTGTTTTGTCTAAGCAAATTGAACGAGTTTCTCGTCTTCCCAGTAATTGGTGGTAAACAGAAAACAGTGCTGATGGAATATTCGCGTAAACAGGTGTAATTTTTCACGGTGACAGAAACACAATGCCATCATTTCGTACAAATAGGTTTACTGACTTACCTAGATCAGACAATTATGTGCTTCCAGATTCGTCTTTGATAATGTATCCCTTGTTTTCGAGAACAAGAAAAAGATGCGATATCCTTCTTTCACTTGTTTACTCCCAAGGTTTTCTGTATGGCGGTTTGTAACAGCATGCTCGCACACCCACACACTGGAGTTATACCCTTGGAGCTGTAGTTGTCCCGCCGCGCGGTGTGGAGGCGGATGAAGAGAAAAATACGCCGCGCCTGTCAGCTGCAATTGTCACAAGCGAAGCTCGGTTTGGCGGGAATGGTCTCCTGCCCATCAAACTTGACGAATTAGGGGCACGGACTGGGACACATTGGGACGGAGCGGAAGGAGGGGTGAGGAGGAGGGGGGAGGGGGGAGGGGGCGGTGACTACCAGAAGAGGAATGTCCTTTCCTTTAGCATCTATCCGCCAATCTACCCATTTTCATCACCTTGCCTTAAAATCGTCTTTTTGTCTCGTCCACTCTGCCTTTCCTTCACTCCTGTTAATGTTTTTTTTTCTCCCTCAATCTCAGCAGCACAGAGAGACGGATTGTGTGTGTGTGTGTGTGTGTGTGTGTGTGTGTGTGTGTGTGTGTGTGTTTGTATGTGTGTTTGTTTGTTGTGTATTTTGCCGTGTGTTAGGATAATGATATATGATGGAGATTTGTTTTAGTTGCTCTGTGGGGGAGGGTAGGTTGGGCTTATGTGAATGATTTTATTATTGATTTCTAAAATGTATGTTTTTTCAATGTATAAAATTATGATCTTATAAGTGGAATATGATTTATATCATCCAATATATTAAAGGAAATTTTTATGTCAATATTTTCTCGTGAAAAATTTACCAGTTGGATTGATTTATAACTAAGTTATCATCAATATTTAAGAAAGAGACTATTTTGAAGCAGATACTGGAATTGATTATACTTAACAGTAATCATAGTGATTAACATTTTACATTGGTTGTTTATATCAATAACTCACAGAAGAACTAACGCTCGGTTTTTGTTTCATCTGCAAATAGTAAATAATGCATTAAAGATACGGTGTAATGTATGTTCTTGTATATACAGACATATCTCTATCCTTGAAGTACTCTTCACATACGTTTTTTTTTTAAGATTTTGTTGAGAACGTTGATGATTTGTAATAATCATTTCATTTGCAGAAGTGGAGAAATTAGACAAACTGTACTATTGGCAGCTGATTGGTAGCACGACCACAAACATTGACAAATGAGTTGATGTAAATGCAACCCATGAATAAGTTTTGGGGGTTCACCAATCAATCAGAAACGTAGTCTGAACGTGCCTCGCTGCTCTTGACAGAAACATAAAGTGGAATCACATAATTCAAATATTTTACAAATGTAAAAGCCTCCCACAATTTTGCAGGCAATTCTGAATTGATATACTACGATGTTTATGTATGAACTGAATGAAACAATCAATAACCACTCAAAACAATGCAACAGAAATCAGCCAGACATTCATTTTATCATGCCAGCTGCCCTGGATTCTCATTGTGGCCGGTCCACTTCTGGCGACATCGAACGCCCCATTTAAAGCCCCAGGGTTATTTTCTCTCGAAAATGATTTCACCATAACAAACAGTGCCATCACCGTACGACGCAAACAACTTTGAGGTACTTTATTTGGTTTGCTTATTGCAGTATATGCATGTATGAAAAAAAAAAAACAAACAAGTGCATTCTAATACACGAGACAAGACTGGCTGAAGCGTGCAATGGCACCCAAATTGCCTATATAGTTCGCAGAACAACGCAGTTTTTTCTTTCTTTATAGAATGATATGTTTTGTACACATACGTGCTTGTATTATTTGCTGAAAATGACAATGAATAAATGAAATAAAAATGAAATGAAAATAAGAATGTGATATCATACACACATACTAACACACACAACACTCAAAGCCACACACACACACGCACACACACACACGCGCGCGCACACACACACACACACACACACACACATTGTTGATATATAGCAAGTATACAGTGACAATCAGTTACTAGTAACTGTTCTTACGTCTTTTGCATGTAATTTGGATGTGTGAACAAGAGATACGTGTATGCCTGTTGGCGAACACTGGCTTTTCACAGAATATAGCATGTTGTTTTATTATGTTATTACTGCAGTTAAATTTCAGTATCTATTACTTCCACTGATAACTAAGGAACCATTTAATGTTAGCATATAATGTCAGGTTTACTCTATTTTTGGAAAAATTGCATGTAATTTGAATGTGTAAGCAAACCGGTCTCTGCCACTAATCATGTATGAGGAGTTGACTCTTGTGATAGCGCACACAACATTGTATGTCTTTGATGAGCAAACTTTTTTTTTCAGTATAATATCATTATTCAACATCTTGTTCTCAATCTCACACATAATGAACAAACGTCACAATGGAGAAATGAAGTGATGATGTCACGGTATTTTGTTATAGCTTGGGTTGGAACCAGGTGCGAGCGTAAACACTCAGTCCAGGTGAGGTTGTTAAAAACCAGTTTCCATGGCAATGAATGGCTATGACATCACACCTTGGTACTTTATGCTTTGTTATATTGAAAAAAAAAGAGACAATAGAACCCTTTTCATTCTGTTGAAATAAAATAACAAGGGGCATCTTATGAAATACAGTGACAACAAATATGTTATTTGGTGAGAGAACTTATTTCATACAAGGCCTCAAGGCTTTTCTCTAGTTCTTTTTTTTTTCATTTCCATAAACTGTTTGATATGACAAATAGTGTATACTCTAATTTTGTTTGTCTGCATTATGTCATTGAGTTCATTTTGATTGATTTTTATTAGTGTTCTTTGTAACTACTAATCTTTTATTGGAATGAATAGACGAACGAACGAACGAACGAACACTATTATCATAAGATTATGCGATGCATTTTTTTCATAATTATTAAGTGTAAATAATTAATGAGTGTGTCTGTGCGCGTCTGTGTGTGTGTGTGCGTGCGAGTGTGTATGTGTGTGCACACATGTATGTAGGGGCATCGAGAAAAAACAGTGCACACAAAGAAAAAGCGACACATGATAAGACATCGATTTTCTTTTCTCGTATTTCTGACGGAAGACTTTGTGTTTGAATTTCATGTGCTTGGTCGTGACTGAATTGAAGTGAGCCACAGGAGTAAAAGCGAAAATGAGACGGGTAGAGACAAGAGGAAAGAGTAATGGTGAGAGAAAGAGCGGGAAAAGATAGAAAGGAAGAAAGGGACAGAGGAAGGAGAGAGAGTTAGGGAGGGAGAATGGTCTGAAAGAGAACGATGGATATTTTGAAACTGATCCCATGAAATTTATACTTGAAAAAATGGACCGCCCGACCCCATAAAGCGGCAAAGCTCATGGGAGACTTTTGTGCTTTACAAAGGATTCCAAGTCATTCGTGGCCACTTTGACTTCAAGCACTTCCACTCAGAGAGATTACCCCCAGACAGCATGCCCATGGCTTGGGAAATATGACTTTCGCCCATGCCTGAGACAAGCCAAACAACATCCTTCTCTTTCATCTGGCTTTGACGTACATTAAGTGTAAGGTGGAGGAAGGGCGTAGGATGCAATTGGAGGAGCAAAGGGGAATAGGGGTACAGATGATGAAGGAAAGGTGTAGGGTGCAGATTTAGGAGGTGTGTATATAGGAATGCATATGGATGATAGTGGTATAGGGGGTGCAGATGGTGGAGAGGTGTATGGGTGCAGATGGAGGAGGGGTATAGGGATGCAGGTGGAGAAGGGGTGTAGGGGTGCAAATTGAGGAGGGTTGTAGGGGCAGATTTAGGGAGGGGTTTAGGGGTGCAGATTTAGGAGGGGTGTAGGGGTGCAGATGAAGGAGGGGTGTAGGAGTGCAGATTTAGGAAGGGTGTTGGGGTGTAGATGGAGGAGAGGTGTAGGGGTGTTAATGGAGGAGGGGGTAGGGGTGCAAATGGAGGAGGGGTACAGGGTGCAAATTATGGAGGAGGGGTGTAGGGGTGCAGATGGAGGAGGAGAGCTACTGAGTAGGGGTGCAATTGGAGGAGGGATGTACGGATGCCTATGGAAGAGGGGTGTAGGGGTACAAATGGAAGAAGGATGAGGGCTTATAGGGCCTAGGGGGCAGGTGGAATTGGGGCGTATGTATACAGGTGGAGGGAGGGAGTAGGGGCGCATGAGGTGGAGGAAGGGTTTAAAATAAAAATGTGCAGACTAGTGTAGGATGGTTGTTGGGATGAACAATGTCTCCTTTTCCTAGATAGTTATTTCTCATCGATCCACTTCGGAAAGATTTTGCCTATGGTCTGTAAACGAACAGAACCTCTGGATAAGTGAATATCATTTTTTTTTTTCATTCTCTTGAGGGTAGTAAAGAATAATACTGGTTTGTGATTGTGACTAGATACAAGCACCATGAATGCTCAAAGGGAACAGTCATTTTCTTGCTTTATCTCGCAACATTTAAATGAATAAAAACAAATCTGCACAATAGTTCTTCGAAATGTACGCATGATTGAACGAAATACAACTGATAGTTACATTAATGGATACCCGAGTACATTTGAGACAAAGTAAAATTGTATACCGTTACCATCGCTTCAATAACTGTTATGCGAAATATAGGCGACAATGCGGATGTTTTAAACAACGCCTGCCCTTGATATCATATACAAGTATATATATGTATGTATGTATGTATATATATATACATATATATATTATACACAGTGAAATCTTTCTGCAAAGAAAATGGGTTTCCCTTTCCAACCCATTTCTTTGCTACTATCTATCATTTGTTTCTGGTCAGTTTCCCTTTTCTTTGTTTATATATATATATATGTATCTATATCTATCTATATAATATGAAGAGTTTGTTTGCAGAAACCGATAAGTCCATATTTGTCAAATGGAGATATTTGCGATTAAAGGTCAAGAAAAATAAAGAGAATAATAAGAAAATTTTTGCTTCTTTTGACCATAACCTCCAAAATATACCTTCATATGTAGTGACCAATATATCATTTAAAAGGTATTATTTTGTACTTTATGACACGTATCGTACTTCAAAATCTTCAAAACTGGACTTATCGGTTTTTGCAAACAAACTCTTCATATATATGAAGAGTTTGTTTGCAAAAACCGATAAGTCCATATTTGCCAAATGGAGATATTTACGATTAAAGGTCAAAGAAATAAGAAAATTTGTGCTTCTTTTGACTATAACTTCAAAAATGTACCTTTATATGTAGTGACCAATATATCATTTAAAAGGTATTATTTTGTACTTTCTGACAGAGACCGTACTTCAAAAACTTCAAGAATGGACTTATCGGTTTTTGCAAACAAACTCTTCATATATATATATATATATATATATATATATATATATATATATCGTATTTATTCATTTATTTATACATATAAAACACCTACTTTGCCTAACCTTCTTGGCGTGGAACATGATTATGCATCCGCCCAATGCCATCTCATATCCTATCAATCTCACCCCCCCCCCCTCCTTTCACCCAAGCCGTATTATAGCCTTGGCAAATCTGAATTCTTTATGTCTTCGAAATGCATCATGCTGGCCTGCGCAGTGGACACAAATTGGTCGACTTTTTGTCTACTACATGGTAACATACTCTTTATCAATGCAATTTGATCATTAGACGGAAAATTACCGCAACGCACATCATTATTGCATGAAGCATTGAGATTACTAATTGTTGTGAAATATAAAACGGCCGGTATTAGGGAGAAACCAATCATTCATCATTCTTCCATGCCCGGGGGCTATACGGGAGTTGAATACGTTGCTGAACTCCAGAAACATGTGCCCTAATTTCTCATCATACATTTTTAATGGGTTTCTTCAAAAGGGTAAGCATCAAGTCTTTGGTCATCTTCACTGAGAATTTTACTTTCATAAGATAAACCTCTGTGTCCGTTATACATTCGTATTGTCGGCGAAAAAACAAATGTATATTTTTGCTCCTGCGTGAGTGTGGTTGTCTTTTCCTCTTTTATTGTTCTGTCTGTCTGTCTGTCTGTCTCTCGCTCGCTCTCTTTTCATCCTCTGCTTTGTCATATTATCTCTGTCTCTCTAATTCTGACTCTCTCTTCTTGTTAGCTCTCTTTGTTTTGTAAGATAATTTAAAAGTATTTGCTTTTCGACATGGTCACTGCGTATTTGTTCTTTCAATATCAGTTCCTTGTCCACGAGTTGAGGACAAACAACCGTGCCACTGATAACCTGGCGCTGAACGAGAAGCGTACCTGCCCAGACCCTTCCCATGGCGACGATCAGCGAAACTAATCTGACAACACTTCTTGTCACCGAAATCGTCGAGGAATTCGTCACCGTGCGAGAGCCCGTGAGAGACGGTGTACGAGAAAATACAAATATCGAAGGTATGATTCTCGCGTCTATCTATTGTTTGGTCATCGTTTTCGTCAACTCGCTATGTCTGGCTGCGTTTGCAGCTCGAGAGAGACTTCGCACCTACAACAATTATTACATAATAAACATGGTCGTGTCCGATGTCCTCGTGGGAATTCTTCTCGTCGTCACGATCATCCATACCTACAAGAGGGAATTCCCCTTCTCCACGGCTGCCTGTCGAGTCTACCTTGGTGTCCGGGAGGTGGCTTTCACCGTGTCCGTCATCACCGTGGTCGTCATCTGCATCGATCGCCACCAAGCGACGTACCATCCCATCGACCACTACACCTCGCGTAGCAGGAGGAAAGCGCTGGTCGCCAACGGCCTAACCTGGCTCCTGTGTGGCGGGTTCTGGCTCTCCTACTGTACCGGGTGGGACTTCGCCGTTGATGTTGACAACACGAGTCAGTGCATCGCTGGCTACGCTCGCCAAACCGTACCTGCCATTGCATCGATCTGCCTCTCTTTTTTTCTCCCACTCGTCGTCGTAGCCGTTCTGTACCTTCGCATCTACATCAAGATACGCCAGGTGGTCGGGGGGAGGTTCGTCCGGAAGATGTTCTCGAAGGACGAGTCGACGGACGGACAACGCTCCACGGCCGAGGACGGGGAGGCGGCGGTCAAGCACGAGTCCGTGAGGTCTGTTGCTATCGACGATGCAGGCTTGGATGATCAGGACATCAATGTCAGCGGTGGAAATGCCGAGAGGCAAATAAGTGAGACGGTCACTCTCAAGACCCAAGAGTCTGGTAGCAACCTAGAAAGTAAAGAAATACCAAAGGACGTTGTATTGGACACACCTAAGGTAAGGCGTCGTTTACACTAACGTACGAAGGCTAGTTGCCCACCATAAGCAAACTCAAAAATCAGAGACAATTTTTGACAAAACCAAATAAACAGTTCTTATACATTTTGATAAGCGACTATTTGCCGATTGATTACCGACCGGTTGCCAAAGTTTTGTAAACCACTCGCAGAGCGTCTTGCGATGATGATGATGATGATGATGATGATGATGATGATGATGATGATAATGATAATAATATAATAATGGCAATAATAACAATAATGATAATGATAATAATATTAACAATAGTTTTAGTGGTAATAATAATAATAATAATAATAATAATTATAACAATAGTAATAGTAGTAGTAAGTATAGTAGTAGTAATAATAATAATAATAATGATAATAATAACAATAATAGTAATATTTCCGATCAACGACAATAACTAAAAAGAAAAAACAAGAATTATGATTAGTCGGCGCTTTTAGTCTGCTCTCGGCAACCATTCAAAGTTTAATAGCCCTTTGTGTTCTTAGAACACCAAGTGGCACGGTTAATATGAATTATGCAAACGCCAAAGTGAGCATGTCATTTCATTTCATTTCATTTCATTTATTTATTGTCCATAAAATGGAAAATTTTTTCCTCACAGCTTGCCATCCCCTCACAACTTGCCATATAGCTTGTACATAAAATTTTGAAATTTTTATTTTTTAATTCCAACGCAATTATGCCCGAGGCTCAAATCCTGATATATCTTACTAATCACTATTCCGATGTCAGTCAACCAGGACATCATATTTCAGACTACAATGACAGAAACATTCAATTTTTGTCATTTTTTGTACACGATCAATGGAAAATTGTGAGGTTATGACATGGTCAGCTCACTAATTTGCATATTCATATCCACTGTACAAGGTTACTGTTCTTCAGAAATTAACAAAACTTCATATAACTTCATAATTTTTCATCCAATTTCAGTCAAATTTTTACCGTTGAACTCGTAAGATTTTACTCTTATTTGATCATACTAACTCATCTTTGGACTGGATTTCCTCTTTAACTCTTTCTGTGCCATTCAGTAAAACATGCACGAATTTCACACACATACTTACAACTGACTTATGGACCAAAACAAAAAGTGAATGTTGCACACAGAGGGTTAATGGCTGGACAGGAGGAAGAAGAAGAATCTAAGATATCTGCATGAATCAAACCGATACAAGTTGGGTGAATGATAATCAGTGGCCCATAATATTTCAGAAAGCATTATGCATGGATCACCTGGTTCGTCTTTTTGAATTTATCTCTGGTCCCATTTGAGGTAATAAAATGAACTTTAACTTGAACATTTGACAATACTAGAGCCCACTCCGTCGTACCACATACAAGTACATGTTAATATAATCGAATCTCTAAGATGGAATTCGTGTTAATCTATTCTCTCTTATAATTTCAAAATGGGGTTTAAAAAGATATTTCGAAATTTGGAGTTTGGGATTTAGGGCTATGGCCCTTGTCGTTCTTTTTGGGTAGGAAAAGATGGACCAATATGTGAGCACCAATTTAGAGTACCCTGGCACGTAGACGCGGACGCTCTTCAAACGATCCCAGAGCCTACAACAATTTGAAGTGGTTGTTGTTCTTGATTTCTTGTCGGCGACCACCTGGCAAATGGTTAGCTAGCAATCGTTAATTGATCGGCAACTTTAAGGGCCGGCAGTCACTGGAAACAACTCCAGAAATGGTTGGCGACCTACCTTTTAATGACCAATTAAAGACCAATTACACCCTTTGCCTTCTAAATTAGTCCCCAAATGGATTTATGATTTTCGATGTAACACTTAATACTTTTAGCCAACAAAACTGGTTGACAATCTGTCGCCGAATGCCAACAACAATTTGCCGACTTTGATAATAATAATAATAATAATAATAATAATAATAATAATGGCTCATTCATCCAGGATAGCCTCTTCAGTGTTGCCACTGTTCTACCAGAGGGCCCTGCCATTATCACTACCCTATAGCGTTTAAACGTATCCATTTATACACCTGGGTCGAGAGGGACATGGTGGGTAAAAACATCTTTTCCAATGACGTAAGCACTGGGCGGGAATCGACCTCGGGTCTGCCGATTGGGAGTCGGGAGTCTAAGACACTCTGCCACAGCGCCCGCGTCCCTTATATAGTGTAATATTATTAATACTATAGTAGTTGTCTTTTACTGTCTATGCACAACCTCAGCATCAGTTACGTACCTATGTGGGTACCTTCACGACGTCCTTAGTTGCTTTGGGACATTGCACACACACACACTCACAAAGTCGGAATCACCCCCTTTCTTTCTTCCATCATATATATATATATATATATTTTTTTTTTTGCATTGCAGACTCTGATATCTTTGCCATCATAATGAGTATGGTATCAACACATTAAGTGGAGTACATCCTGTTTACGAGAGAAGCGAGAGGGCAAGGAGAGGACATATCAAGAAGAATATACATCACCGCATTACACTCCATCAAGGAGGGTTAATTGAAAGTTTTTCTCGAGGGTGATGAATATAATCGCAAGGCTTCTCTGAAGACTCGGCCTTGAGCCGTAAAATAAGTTACCATGGTAACGCGATTATCTATGTTTCAAGACTGCTTTGACATTTAAAAAATGAAGATGATCTTTTCATCTATTTATTTTTTCCATTTCCAACAGAAACATATGAATATATTACATAATACATGATACAATACATAAGAAAAGATAAGTTTACAGAATATTTTTGATAATACGGAAATGCTGGAAATCTTACAGCACACAGGCCTGATCGTTTCAGGATATCTGACAAAAAAAAGAGAAAATTTAATATAGCCCAAACCAAAACAACAACAACAACAACAATAACATCTGACATACAAAGAATACAAGAACCAATATTTAACGTGTGGAGAGAAGAATATTCTAGCGTAAAAGAGATATGGACAGACCGAAACGTAACATGGTAAACCAACCTCATTTCTGTAATGAATGTGTATTCCGTTGAGGAAAAATACAGACGAACAAATAAGATGATGAGTAGCATTTATTCAAAATGAAAGAAAAAAGACAGAAATCAGTTTTCTCACTTTCCCTTAGGTAAGATCTAGCGTGAAGAACCGAGAATCTACGTCCGAGGCGACCAGGGCTACTCGAACCTTGACCCTCATTGTGGTATCCATGGTGATCGCCTGGCTGCCCCAAAGTATCGTGGTCGTCTGCTACTCGGTTAGTCCAACCCTCATCCTACCACCCAACCTGCCCGGTCCGCTGTTGCAGACCTTCGTCTGGTTGCGGTACACCAACAGCATCCTTAATCCCTTCTGTTACGTCATCACTCAGCCCCTCTTTCGCCAAACACTCCTTGATATTCTTCTTTGTCGACTGGATTTCCCTTCATCGAAACGATAAGAGGACCACAGGGAAGTTGGCAGTATTTTGGCGCCCTTGAACCGGTTAAATAGAAGTTTTCATAATTTTTGTTCACTTAAACAAGCAATTGATTTTTAGAATTTAGAATGGAATGTTGGTAGTGACATGAATCAATGATAGTTCTAACGTAAACAATTATCTTTGTTCGATGTGATTTCATGTATTTTTATAAAAATTTATGCCATTAAGTCTTGAAATGTGTTAGTTTTGTGTATGTTAAACGCCATAATATGGCTTTTAAGTGTGTGGCTTTCAGTTTCCTTTTAAAGAGTAGATTGAATTTCCTTCGACAACTGTTTCAGTTACAATTTTTACATTATGAAGAATCCTCTTTTAATGCTTTTCTGTTGGTTTTTGTTTTTTATATCATGTATACAGTGGCGTATCTAGGGGGGAGGCAAGGGGGGCACGTGCCCAGGGCGCCACTCCTTGGGGACGCAAAAAAGGAAAAAAAAAAAAGAGGAAGAAGAAAAAAGAAAAAAAAACGAAGAAGAAGAATAAGAAAAGAAAAATGAAAAGAAGAAGAAGAAGAAGAAGAAGAAGAAGAAGAAGAAGAAGAAAAACTCGCCCGGAAGGAGGGGGGGGGGGGGGGGAGGGGAGGGAGAATGGTGGGGGCAGAAAACCAAATCAAACAAGATAAAAACAAAACATGATGATGACGCGGATGAAATGACAATGTTTATTGTGTTCACAACACAGGAATTCCATGTTCTGTAAGCTGAAATACAAACATTTTCGGCTCGCTTGCTGCGCTCGCTCACCAAAATTTATATAAAAAAGAAAGTAAAAACAAAACGTGATGATGACGCGGACAAAATGACAATGTCTATTGTGTTCACACATGTCATTTTATATTTAGCAGGAAAAATGTTACACGGAGCAGCGACTGCAATTTCATTCGTTCTGAAGCGATCGCCGATTGGATCAAAAGAGGACGCCAACGGTTTCGAACATACGGGATGGGGGGGGGGGGGGCAAAAAAATAAAAAAGATAAGAACAAAACGTAATGATGACGCGGAAATATACAAATTTCGGCTCACTCGCTCGTACTAATTTAGAGTATTTTTCAAGTACGCAGTTTGTTGGTATAAATCGTTATCTATAAGGTCGTCACTGTATCTTGATTAGAATTGTAAGATTTAACAACAAAACAAGACAAGAATTCCATGTTTTGTAAGCTGAAATACAAACAATTTTCGGCTCGCTCGCTGCGCTCGCTCGCCAAAATAATAATAAAAAAAATAAGAACAAAACGTGATGATGACGCGGAAATATACAGTTTTCGGCTCACCCGCGCGCACTAATTTAGAGTATTTTTTAAAATCCTCAGTTTGTTGGTATAAATCGTTATCTATAAGGCCGTCACTATATCTTGATTAGAATTGTAAGATTTGATAAGCAAAAAATAACAAGAATTCCATGTTTTGTAAGCTGAAATACAAAAATTTTCGGCTCGCTCGCCAAAATTTATCAAAATTCATTACATTTAAATCACCCTCAAAAAGACCCCTTTTAAGTGCTTGAAAAAGCGTATTGGACTTTGTTTTAAGTCCCTACCGGGATGGGGTTGGGGTTAAACACTTTTTCAGAAATTAGGGGCGCAATTTTCGCGCTTGCCCCGGGCGCCGTTTTCCTTACACTGCATGTATAACGTTTCTTATTGAGGTCACAGAACCTGTGAAAGAAACCCCCTTATAGCATAAAAAAGGAGGGGGTAAGAAGCACCGGCCCCACCCCCCCCCCCCCAGAAAAAAAAAAGTATTCACCCTTCCATATATTCGTACAATTCTTAAAGGGGTGGACAGTTTCGGTTGAGATGGGACTTCAGGTTATCAAAGTTTTTTTTTATGATGATGATTATGGTATTTCGAGATAAAGAGAAACCTCTTATGAAATATGAAAGAGCAAAAGAGAAATTCAAAGTTTCTTTGATGAACATTGGTTTTTCACAGGCTGAGATATCCAAAACAAAACGATCCATAGAAAAAGGTGGGACCCACCTTATGATTATTCGGTTCGCTTTGTTTTACTTTGTTTTTGGCTGCCTCGGCCACTTCAAAACCGATTTTCACCAAACAAACTTTAATAGAATTCCTCTTTAAATTGTATGCTCTTTAACAGTAAAAGTGGTTTATAAATATCTTTCAAAAAGTTAAAAGTTGACTCCTCATCTCAACCAATACTATACCATTCTTTTACATTTACATTTTAATACTGTTATTCCTGTGCATGTATTTATACTCTCGCTACTCTCTACTGTTCTAAAGGAAGCACATCATCATTGTGCGTTGTGTGCACTCTTATCTTGACCGACGAGAAGTCTTACCTCCTCACACGTCATAACTAAAACAAAAACAAAAACAAAAAAATACCAGGGGACACACACACACACACACTAAGAAATCGGAAAAATAATTATAAGGAAACCCTTCGATCTATATACAAAGCGTTCCACCCAATATTCTTCCCACGGAAGCAGGAGTGAGCCAGAGAGCATTTACTCATGACCCAACCACGTGAACTAGTTACTCCTGATCCCCCCCCCCTCCACACACACACACACATACACTTAAAGAAGAAATCCTATCAAAAAATAGTAAACTTTAAAAGAAGAGAAAAAAATATTCCCTACAGAACGATACAAAAATCGGATGACAAACAAAAAAAATATGACATTAATTTTATGAAATTTCACATTTTTACGAAAAGGATTTTATTTACCAGTCCTTATGAATATTCAAATGAGCGAGTTGATGATGTCATATCGTCACAATTTTTCATGTATGCTCTGTATAAAATTCGTAACAATATTGTAATTTTCAGCTAATACAAGTAAGGGCATTTTCTCATACCAAGATAATTATTATTAGAATTAACATTTGTTCTTTTATATTTTGGGCGGTTTTTAAAGCAACCTTAACATTTATACGACTGAAATATGAGATTTTTGTCATTTCTGTATATGAAATGAGTAGAAAAAAAAATTGTGAGAGCATGACATTTTCGACTTGCTCATTAATTTTGAATAATGTAATTATTAATACGGACTGGCCAAGAATGTTTTCCGGAAAAATGTGAAATTTTAAAATGTAATATCTTCCTTATTTCTCATCCGATTGTTATCATTTTTGTAGCGTTCTGTAGGAAATATTTTTCTCTTTCTTTAGAAGTTTATTCATTTTAGGGATGAATTTCCTCTTTAAGAAAGCTCGGCGACCCCTGGGCCATGAATTCATGCCGTCAAATGTACCATCATTGTTACCATTGCAGTCTGAGCTGCATGGACATGGTCCACGATAGTTTAATAAGTGTACTGTTGCATTCTTTTTTTTTTAATTACTTATTTTCCTTTTCATATCAAAGCCTAATTATTCTAAATGTAATACTTGTCATTAACTCTTGGATTTTTATTCTAAATGTAATACTTGTCATTAACTCTTGGATTTGGATCTTTCAATTACATATTGTTATACAATGTATTTGAGTAATTACACTGTTACTGCATGAATTTCTGGTGTTTTAATAGTCATATGCCTTTTGCCACGCTTGCTGTGCTGAATAAACAAATGAAACATGTTTCAGTGTTCGATCGTATTTTGTGTATGCGTGGCAGAACATTTAAATCTCCGGACGCACAAAACATAACTGAAATCACTTGACAACTGCTTGATATGTAGACATGTTCTTATTTGTAGATGAATGGGAATATAGAACTATTACAAATATGCGATTCAGTTTGAAAAGAATTGAATTACATTGTGGTAAGAAAATGTCCTGCATGAGAGTTATTAGCAAGAACTATTTTCAGATACAAATATCACTTATTATCTCTCTCTTTCTCTCTCTCTCTCTCTCTCTCTCTGTCACACGCACACACACACACACACACACACACACACACCAACACACATGGATATGTATATATGTTATAAATATCTATCTACATATCGCGTGTTATTTAGATAAGATAAAGCTATAAATGCCTCTTTGTTTTAAAGGTTATCTCTTTAACTTTATCCGAACTCTTAAAAACTATTTTGTTTTAGTTTCGACCAAAATGCCAACAGGATGTTAAGGTTATCGTTTCATCTATATACATCACTCAGGGCAAAGGAAAACGACAACTTCGTGCAGCTACCAGGAAAATTTGCATTTGATTCGATCAGTTCCTATACTCGGAGCAGAAATACGAAAAATAAAATGTACGCTAGAGGTACAACAATACAGCGGTAATAACTGGCTAGTCAGAATTCATCGTGTCAGTTTGCATACTCAACTGATATGTATACAATCTAAGCCGCCCTTCAGTCTTTTTTCAGTTTAGTTCAGCTTTGTAGTTAAGTGCTACTTGCATGTGACAGCAGTCCAATACAGTTGTGTTAGGGGTAAGTTCTTGTCTAGCCATTGCTGATTTGACAAGTCCATCACAATAACAATATTGATTACACCTGTGTATACACTGTAAAAACATCGGTGTTAGATTTAACACCACGGGTGTTAAATCTAACACCGATCAAACTTCAATAAAGGACCACACCCACAGGTGTTAAAAATGCACTGTGATGGTGTTGAAAAGTGTTCACCTGACACTTCGTGGTGTTAATTTGACACTGTACCTGGTGTTATTTTGACACTGTACTGGTGTTAATTCAAAAATGACACCACATGGTGTTGATTTGATATTTGCTGGTGTTAATATCAATGGTTTAACACCCGTCCAGCTTCAATAAGGGACCACACCAGCTGGTGTTACTTTGGTGTAAATTTATTTTCACATTTTTTCAAAAATCTAGTATTTTAATGTAAAATTCTTGATCGTCTTGTTTAAATTAAAAATCAACAAGAAGTGCAGTTACTAAGAAACTCTTCAAAAAACAGTTTAAAATTTGGAAATGACACCCGTAGGTGTTAATTTAACACCATAAATGAGCACCGAAAATTTAACACCAGCTCGGTGTTCACTATTTAACACCGGACTTTTTGCAGTGTAGCTTATAAACATCGTGCGTATATAATAGACGTTTCCCAAGTGAGCGTATAAATACGACCATAATAGCAATTTAACATCAACAATATCCACAAGATACATGTTTATATCAACATGTAATGCATTATGATGTAGTAAAGACGTGATGCATAATATCTTGAACAACTTTGTTGATCTTAAAGATACCCAGTGCCAAATTTGAAAAAAAAAAAAAACGATCCTGTGCTTTTGTATGATTATGTACATCATTGACATAATTCTCTTTTTTTAAGTTATATTGATTTCTTCTTTTACGAGTATGAGACAAAGTGAACACATTGATGTTTGAATCATAACATGTAATAAACAACACATAATAATTAATAATTGAAACCATGACAATTGCAGTTGGAATTACCATTTTTAAAGTTTGTAGGTATACAACCTATAATAGAAATTCAATTCAATTCAATTCAATTCAATAGTTTATTTATTTCCATCATCACAAAGAAAAGAAAAGAAAAAGTTGACATAATCCAAAGTGATACAATTTTTTTTTCATTTCTCTTACACTCGTCCGATAAAGGATTTTTTCAATACAATATAAAGTATATCATACACGAATGATGTCGTAAAAAAGAAACAATGCACTTTGTCATGGCAACAAAAATAGTAAATAATCACAATGATGGAAAACAGTGTTCCACTAAAAAAGCCACGCTTGTAAAACGTGGAACACTGGAACAAAACAACAACAGCACCAATTTGTTATACCAATAAGACATATTCATTTAAATTCTGTTTTGTACTATTGTACATTTTAATAATTGATATAATGGTGTTGATACGATGAACAATACTTACTAGGATTTTAGGATGCAATCGTATAAACTATATAACATATCACATTTGTGGCACAGACACTATGGGGCCAGGTGTGCCAGGAAAATTGAATGGAAAGGAAGATATGCAATCGGCCACAAAAAACATAACGACGACAACAACAATAACACAATACACAGAAATAACAAAATTTGAGGAAATGCACTCAGACAGATACTGGACAACGAAGAACGAGGAAAAAGTAGCAGGGAAGAATAGAGAAGGAAAAGGAGAGGGATGGAAAAGGTCTGTGGACACACTAGAAAATCTCAAGGAAAAGTGAAACATGACGGTTTTTTTAATTGAACAGAATTAACTGGTATATTTAGAAAACAAATATTTTTTGAGTTTATACTTAAATGTAATTAACTTCACAGATTCTTTTAGATCATTATCTAAGCTATTCCAAAATCTGGGTCCGGTATAAACAAATGTATTTTGAGTGTGTACAGTTCTAACTAAGGGAAGATGAAATTCTTTAGATTGTCTAGTGGGATAATTATGTACGTGGCTGTTACGGTGAAATAAAGAATAAAATATTTTGGGTAGATGATTGCAGTTGTAATTAAACATAAATTGACCAAGTTGTAACAAATACAAGAAACAACCCGAAAGTATGATTGTAATGCTGAACATGACATTTAATTTCATTTATCTATTTCCATATCCAAATGATACAAAATCATTGCTACGTAATCATAATAATAATGTGTGAAAAAAAATGAAACTCCTTAGTAGATCTCATTGACCTTTACGTGGGAACAATCTTTTGATGCATGATGCGTATTACACACAGACAGGATAAGCGCGGACAGTAACAGTAACACTTCTCCCCAAATTACAAACATCACTTTCTGATGTATTATAATTATTACATACAGATACAGGGAAAATGCATAGCAACTTTACATTTCAAAGAAGAACACAACATAAAAAAAGGCTTGCTTTATTTAACCAAACTGTAAAAGTATATGTATAGTCAACTCTCACTTTCTTTTATAGGAGTTAAATCGTGGAACGGTTTAAAAAAAAAAAAAAAAAAAAAAAAAAAACGTATAAGGAAAATGAATACCATGAAATCTTTCCGAAGAAAACCTGTGGTCCAGCAAAACACATTGACTGTATAGGCAAGGTACTATAAAAATCGATAACATTATAGAAGCATTTTGATAGATATTTGTTCATTATGTAACAAGTGCAAAGGATCAACACTTACTAGTATTTGTGCTTTCTCTTGATTCTTTTAGCAGCCTCATTGTGTGCATTATTACCATCAATCCTATGTTAAATGAAGCTATCTTTTGATAAACAGTTTTAGATTACTGATTCATTTATTCATCATGTATAATGTTTACTAGATTGTTTAGACTATTATGTGTGCTGTGTATGTTAACACAAAAGTGTAGTGTTAAATTACAATTATGTATTCAAATTTTCTTGTATTATGTTGTTGCTATGAATAAATAAACTCAAACAACTAAACTCAAGTGACGGAAGTCCAAAGAGGTTAAGAAAACCTCTATAGGAAAATCTCACTTTTTGCGCATCACGCTTGTATTGGAGGCGGCCATAACGGCTGCCTTCGTGAAATCATGTCGCCGTGACGTTTCTAGACTGAGGGCCTACACAATATTATTCGTTGTATCGTACTCGGCACTGCCAGCGCTAATGTATTTTGCTAATGTGTTTTCTGTTCGACACATTCGACTGAAGGGTCGTGGTGTAAATTAGTTGTTTGTATCGAGCACCTGCACAGCTGTTCTGGGCTGAACTGACATAAATTCATTCCCGAGGGTTAAAAAGGAGGAAAAGAGACTTCAGTTCGGGAGGTAAAAAGGGTCAGCGAAGGACATGCAGGGTGCGAAATAGAAACACATTATTTTTATTTAGTGTACCGTCACTGCCGACAAGCGCTTTCAACTAGTTTCGTTGATATGAGAGTTCCACGAATTTTCTTTTTTTTTTTAAGTGTAGATATATAAATGGGGCACGTACATTACATTAGCCAGAATACTGACCTCAATTCTAGACAAATAAAATTGATTTAATGTACCGAAGTGATAGACAATTCAGTTCTTTCAGTTCGCATTCCTTGATATTACAGTTACTCACATTACATACTACCAAAAAAAAAAAGTCTCCAGGTCATTCATTCATATGGCTGCATCTAAATAATTGAGGTGCATACATTACCTCAGTCAAATCATTGACCTCATTCCAAAACAAATTTATTTCATTTTATCTTATTCAACATATCAATAATGGATACAGATTCTTTCATTTCAAATTTCTTGATATTAGAAATGCTAATTTCTCCCCCCTTTTTTTGTTTTCTTCCCATTCATTCAGATAGATGCATCTGAATGAAAGGAGTGCAGACATTTTAAATTGGCAGAAGTATTGACCTCATTTTAAAACAAATTGTCAACAATGTATAACAGACAGGCTCTTTCCGCTCGCGTTCCTTCATTGAGGGTTCCTTTGATTTTTCTTTAAAGTGCATCTGAAGACAAATGTAATTTGGGGTTCAGTCATTACGATGGACCTATGACAGATAGATATGACAGTCCTCATTGTTTTTAATCGAAGGGGGGGGGGGGACGGGAATTAATTAATTAATTAATTAATTCATTCATTCATTCATTCATTCATTCATTCATTCATTCATTCATTTGTTCGTTCGTTCGTTCGTTCGTTCGTTCATTGTTTTTAATCGAAGGGGAGACGGGAATTCATTATTCATTCATTCATTCATTCAATCATTCATTCATTTATTCATTCATTCATTCATTCAATCATTCATTCATTCAATCATTCATTCATTCATTCATTCATTCATTCATTCATTCATTCATTCATACATTCGTACATGTACATTCATTCATCCAACGAAACTCTCATTTTTATTTGACTTGTTTTCCTCCTTCAGTACCAAATCATTACAATGAAAATATCAAAAATTAATGACAATTTATGTAGGGCCTGTGTGTGTGTGTGTGGGGGGGGGGGGGTACAGTCATGATGTCAATGGCACCAAAAAGCACAGCTCTTAAATCGGGCACGCCTAGTCACAATATATAAATTACAACACGTGTACTCATAAACAACAAAAACGACAACAAAAGCCAGAAGTGGAGGTTTACCTTCCCCCCACCCCGCTTAACTTTCGAGGAGATGTGATATTCTATACACACACAAAAAAAAAAAGAAGGAATGAATAAAAATCAAGTGATAGCTGCATGGGTCCATTTTGAAGATTTAAAAAGGGCAGGACGTGCATGCGCGGGAAATAATTAAATTATATACTTCAACCGTCAAAGCCGGCACTAGCGGGAATGCACGTACACCCTCCTTATTTATATACTAGCCTCCGGCCATTTTGACTTTGTCCTCCTTTATATGAATTGCTACTGCGATCATCAAGATCATTATTATCAGAACCATCATCCTTATCAAACTGTCCACCAGGAATGTTCTTCACCAGCCTGCGAATGGTGAAAACATCGTACAATGCGAGGATGAAAACAAGGATCGATGCATGGCGAGTTCTGTACATAGTGTTTACCTATTTTATAGATAGGCCTTACACAATACACGTACACTACATCTCCTACACTTCCTTGAGTATATACCTTTGTTGTTACAGTTTTAATGGAAACCAAAATTGATTAGGACCTACTTCATTATGCTAGATAACTGAATTTCAAGCCTGAAAATGCAAAAAACCGCAGTCCCTCGTGTTGAAGAGGGTATGCCCTTCCCACATCCTCCCTTGCTCGATTTCCTGAATAGGGTCCTACTACTTTTTATTTTGCTTACTCTTTTGATAGAAATAACAATTAATATCTTACTCAAGTGTGCACTTACGGCGGAGCGTTTTCAAAAGTGTGGGGCCCATTTCCAGGTTTCATGAGATAACAAGCAAAAAAAAAAAAAAAAAAGGTCCTCAGCTCATCTCTCCCCTTCCATTTCCGGATTCCTTCAGCTGACAAGCAAAAAAACAAAAAACAAAAAACGGTCTTCAGTCTCTACCTATTTCTATTTAGTGTCCCTTACGTACTTCCGGGTTTAAAAAAAAGTGTGGGGGCCCAAAGCGATGACACCTTATGTATTCCTTTGTATGGTGCACAAAAGTGTGGGGGCCCAAAGTGATGACACCTTATGTATTCCTTTGTATGGTGCACAAAAGTGTGGGGGCTCGAGCCCCCACGGCCCCACGGTTCCACCGGCCATGCACTATATCTCTGAATTTCAGGTCTGAATAAGCAAAATCTCTCTCGTAGTAAGAGGCAGCATATCCTCCCTCCCACACCCCCCCCCCCCCTTTTTAGTTTTCCTGCACAATTCCTGAATGTGAATGCTTCTTGCTTTTTTGACGGAAACAACTCAAATCGAATTCATCTAAACACTAAACAAAAAGTAAGTTCCCCCTAAAACAAACCTCTGTAATTTATGAGTCGGGAACCTCTGAGGAAATCTGAATACAGGATCATGTAGCTGTATTTCTCGGCTACCTTTCATGTGAAATTCAGTGGATATCACTTAGTCACGCTTGACTGAGCATGACTTATAGTCAAAATGGTCACTTTTTGAAGTTCACAAGCCCAATTTTGCAACTTTGATTTGGTGATATCGGAACAAATTTCAATTTTCCAGGATAAAAGGCATGCGACGTATAATTTCTGTGCTTCTTACAGTACCATGTGACTTGTGCACAACATTTCACGGTTGAGTGAACACGGGGTGAAAATTACCAAAAAGGCCGATTTGACATGTTTCTCGTGGTAATTTCTTTCAATTGAGATTGGATTCGTGTGTTGAACAGTTTTTACACACAATTCACGTAATTTCACGGTTGAATGAGCACATTAAAAACAAAGAAAAAGCACAATTTAAATTGTGCAGTCAGAGTTGCGATAATTTTGCGCACTGAAATCAACTGTATGATGCTTTTTTATATTGTCCTAATACCCAAACGCATATCAGTGACCACCTGACATTTCAGTCACGCTTCAATAAGCACGTGAGGCTGGAAACCCCCTTTTTAACTTACATAATGAAAAATTGGCAGTTTGGCCATAATCCCCATGGTAAGTTCATTTGAAGAGGAGGAATTTATGCTTTTGAAAGCTAAACAATGGCTTTGGCATGCAATGTGGTTTATTTTATGGTTGAATGACCACATTATGAAACAATGATTTATCTTATTAAGATCACCCAGCAGGTGTTGCATTGATCTTCTACATTTAAAATCAACTGAAAAACATTTAATTATTGCGTTTAGGACCGATATAAATGTCTCAGTGATCCTTGGCATTCCTTCAAAATTGTACACGTCAAAGGGTACATGGTGCCGGAAACCCTCCTTATAGTCCATGGCTACCTTTGATTAAATATTGAAGTATTCGTGGGGAAATTGGTCTGCCTTTAGTTTGGTGAAATCCCCTTGTTGGAGCAGAGATGAGAAATTATGCAAATTAAATCTTTGGGCCTTTGTTCTCGCTACTGAATACTAATTTTGGCATTAAGTTCTTGATCTTTGTAACGTCATGAGGTCATGCATTAATTCAAAGGGAAAATAAATGCAATTAATCATTGACATATGGTACCAAAATTCACTTTTGTTCAACATCAATATCCTCCCGTGCTGCACATATGCATGGAGAGTCTGGAGACAGATATTGATTGTGGTGAGATACATGTAGTGGCCTTTGTTGTTCATGTGGTGTTGATGATTGTGACGGTCATGATAGTTGCTTAAAATGTTGGTTGACTATTATGCGATCGTTATGGCAATATAACACAGATTGGGGAGCATCTGCACTCACTTTTTAGGCTCTATCCACTAACACCGCTGAACACGTCTTCAAAACCAACCAAATGTAAATCTTATGGGAATTTCAGCCACGAAAATGGTTTTGTCCTGCACACTTTGCTCATCTTATGTGTTCACTGAAGCATGTCACAATGTCATTTTTTATCGAAATGTTATGTTTTTAATTGAAATTAGAGTAATTTCCCAACATTTCAACTAAAACATAAAAAAAACAATGAATATTTTTTTATTATATAGGGTTTTCCAGCCCCACATGCTCATTGAAGCGTGACTAAAATGTCAGATGATCACAGTATGCACAGTGGTATTAAACACAAAACAAAAAGCATTAAAACAATTGATTTCAGTGCACAAAATTATCGCAATTCTTACTGCACAATTTAAATTGTTCTTTTTCTTTGTTTTTAATGTGCTCATTCAACCGTGAAATTACGTGAATTGTGTGTAAAAACTGTTCAACACACGAATCCAATCTCAATTGAATTGAATAACTGAAACTGCACCGGTCTTACACTCGAGACACAGTAAACAGTTCCAGCATATTTATTTTCATATTTCACATGAGATATACATTTCATCAAAATGCACTAAAAAGAATACAAACCAAGCAAGATACAAAATATGTTATAAATCGGGGCTTGGACAGAAAGTGTGTCAGCGTATATAATGTACATAAGACAATTCTCTATAACTTGTGAAATATGATGGAACCGCAAAAGCAAAGCTTGTAAACGCAGGTTCCAAGAAAATATACCAGTGTAAATTTGATATGCATTCAATGGAGATAGGACACAAAGTAATAATGACGAAACTATATAAAAACTAGATTATCAAGGTACAAAGGAAAAAGAAAATAAAAGAGATGAAAAAGAAAAGGAAAAAAAAAACCAAGAACCTAAGGAATAACAACAGGGTAAAAAGTTAATTTAGCATATAGATACACAAGTATATACTCACACATATCTAGAATCAAATTCATAACGAGTACAATATGTTACTACAATGGTACGGATGCAGTGATTATATAATGGGAGCATAAACCAGAAGCAAACAATCATAAACTGCAGGTTGATTCATCATACATTAAATAAGGATACTGCAGATAACATATCAAAGAAAAATTCTAATCAGATTGATTATATTCATTTATTAACTTTGATTTCAATTTTTGTTTGAATATAAACATACTAGAGCAATTGATTAAATCGGTGGGAAGATCATTCCAAAATTTAGGCCCGGTAAAAACAATTGTTTTTTGAGCAAGGAGTGTACGAGTACGTGGAAGGTGAAATGAATCTCTTTGTCTTGTTGGGTAAGCATGGACGGCATAGTTTTTCTGAAACATGTGGGTAAATACGTCAGGCAAGCCGTTGGCTGATAACTGAAACATAAATGTGCCTAAGTTATATGAAAACAAGTCAGCAACCTTAAGGAGTCTGTTTTCAAAGAAAAAATGATTCGTGTGACAATAAAAATCGGCTAGATTAACTGAACGAATAGCCCGTTTTTGTAGTTTGAAAATTTTATCAATGTGTAATTTGGCACAGTTGCCCTAGGCAAGTATACCGTAACTGAGATAGGGTAAAACAAGCGTTGAATATAATTTTTTTAAAATATACTTGGGAAAAAAATGTTTTAGCTTATTTGTTATTTAAGATCCCAGTATTTCTCGAAAGCATCTTAGACAAATAATCTATATGATGTTTCCATGTTAATTCATGGTCAATATAAAGACCTAAAAATTTGGACGATTCAACTTGAGTCAAACAATCATTATTCATTTTTATATCGCCAGGCAAATGCGTAACGGAGTTACTAAATAACATATAAACAGTTTTGTTTACATTAAGAGATAACTTATTAGCTTGAATCCACATTTGAACCGACATTAATTCTCTGTTCACTACTTCTAAAAGAGTTGTTGGATCTCGATGTGAAAAGAAAATATTAGAATCATCGGCAAAAAGGAGAAAAGATAAAACATTAGATGAATTTCTAAAGTCATTTATATAAAGAATAAACAAAAGTGATAGAAATTATCACGAGAAATTGATAGAAATTATCACGAGAAACATGTCAAATCGGCCATTTTGGTAATTTTCACCCCGTGTTCACTCAACCGTGAAATTTTGTGCACAAGTCACATGGTACGATAAGAAGCACAGAAATTATACGTTGCATGCCTTATTATCCTGGAAAATTGAAATTTGTTCCGATATCACCAAATCAAAGTTGCAAAATTGGGCTTGTGAAATTCAAGAAGTGACCATTTTGACTTTAAGTCATGCTCAGTCAAGCGTGACTAAGTGATATCCACTGAATTCCACATGAAAGGTAGCCGAGAAATACAGCTACATGATCCTGTATTCAGATTTCCTCAGAGGTTCCCGATTCATAAATTACAGAGGTTTGTTTTAGGGGGAACTTACTTTTTGTTTAGTGTTTATATCACCAAAAGTGTGCATCAGACCTCTGAATTTCTAGTCTGAAAATGCAAAAATCTTTGTCGTATGGGAGGGGGTATATGCCTAGATGTCCCTCCCACACCCTCACCCTGCCCGTTTCCCTGAATACTTCTTTACATTTCTTACTCTTTTGATAGAAACAATTGAGTATATGAATATAAGAACGACCCAAGTTCATGGAAGATCATTTCGAGTAAACTAAAAAAAACTTCATATCTTTTTTATTTGTCCAATAATATTCTATTTAACTGTGATGGGAAGGCAACATTGTATATACAAATTAGAACATATATCATTACGACAATTAACATTTACATTAATTGTGGAGAGGCCATTTGTGTGGTGGACTTGGGTCGTTCTTTGATTCATATGGTCTTGGGTCGTTCTTTGATTCATATACATGATATTCTGCTACAGAGATGGGAGAAGTATGAGAGAGGGCGCTATTATATGAATGTAAGAATGACTCAAGTCCTTCATTCTTACATTAACATAAGATTTAACTCATTCATTTCAGGCACTTCCGGGGGTAATTAAGATTTATCATTTACACACAAGATGAGTCCATGCATAAGCTACAATTTCCCATGTCAAACTAAATTTGGCCAAAAATTGGACTTGGGTCGTTCTTATCATATACTCAATTTATTGACTATCTTACCAAAGTGTGCGCTCCTGTATCTCGGGGATGATTGTTTTAATTGACTGAATGCAAGAAAATAAATGAATCCCAGAGAAATAAAAAATACAAAAATGATCTACTACATATTTTGTTTTAATGTACAGAAATGAAAATCCATACCATTTAATATTCATTCATTTTATTTCATTTCATTTTTGCACGTAGGGGGCCTAAACATCAAGCGCGCGTGTGTATCATGGACTTGTATTTGTGCTATTATGATGACTATCGCCGATCATCACCCCCCCCCCCCCCCCACACACACACACACACTCCTCGGATTTGTAGGTACGAAATGTATTAATGAATGCACAAAATACCCATTCGCAGTCCACTAAGCTAGTGACCGAGAGGGGGAGGGGCAGAAGCATGGAGGTGGGAAATTGTATTCCTACCTCCCTGGGGAGAAGTCTTCACCTTTCATTTCGTTTCGTTTTGTTTTATTTTGTTCAAGCAGACTCTGCTCGCCTGCAAGGGGATTTCGTTCGAACCCCTCCCCCTCCCCTCCCCTCGGGATCCCCTGCCCCCTCCCCATCAATCCTTGCCATGCCAGTTGCACTCTCTCGCTCGTTCTCGTTACCCTTGGCCTACCAAACACGACACACACACAAGCGACACACACACGTGTACTTCTTGTCGGCGTTCGATCGATCAGCCAGCTATCGTTGCCAGCTGCACGTGGGACATATCACACGACGTAAGGGAGTTGAGTGTTTGAGATCAAAGTAAGTTGAGCAGTTACTGTTATGTATTGGAATGTGTCTTGTCTGTAGATCTGTCTCACCTGTTTTTCGCTGAGTCATTTGCCCTTTCAGTTGAAATATTGCATTTCTATGCGAACGGCATGGCGCTGCAAGCTGCACTGTTTACGTTGTCCAGATAGGCCTCTGAACAGTCCCATATACTTACATCTGTGTCAGGGTCGTATAGACCATTCGAAAAACTATGTCCATGGCGATGGCGGCAGCCCATGCTATATTATGCCTAAACCGTTAGACGTACGATGTATGATCGATGTAATAAAGACTGGAGAGTGTACACAGCAGACTACGCAGTCACGCAGTGGAAAGTATCAGTTTGATTAACAAGATAGCATAGCATTCTATAGCAGTAGATGATTTTGGCCTGGTGTACGGTTTAACACTGCCACTACTGCTAGTGCTAGAGCATTTGTAGAGCTGGTTATGAACACGATGAATGACTAGAATAACTGCGTCAGTAAGCGGCCGTGCAGCCGTTCGCGGCAGGTACAACATACACCACTGTACACGGTAATATACAGCTAAACACAGCATTGCACTGTTACATGCACACTACACATATACTAACACACTAGCAATCAACAAAAACCAACCGATAAAATGGGCACGATCTCTGACAAAAGTGAAATTTCCTCACCTAAATGACAACATATCGCATCCAAAATGAAATTTTCGGTACTTCTTAACATAACAGTTAAGAAACAATGGTCCAAGAAACTGGATTTTTTCGTTTTCTCGATGTTCATGGATTTTGAAAACATATCCTCACGTAAAATAGAATTTTCGCGAGCCGATGTGGGCCGCCATTTTTTTCAGAAAGTGGATGTTACCATCGAAAAAAATGAGAAAAACACGAGAAAGACATCAACAACACCGCCAGAAGTGCGATCTTGTTTGCGGCCAATGCATGTGCGCACGCTATTTTCATGTGCTTTCGCAATGGGAATTGGCGCTTACGCAATGTTCGCGAGACATGTGAAGGCGTTCAGCTAAAGATCGCGGAGCACGCGCGTATTGCATAGGGATTGTACATCGTGCCGCAAGCAGAAATACTACGTCGCATATCGCCCTTATCGGCGAAAATTGTGCCGGGTTTTGCCCTGGTAAATCATGAAAACTGTGTTGGTCAATGGTAAATTTCTTTCATGAAAACAATTGCATTAATGAATAATCTTGTCTGTGATATATGAAATGGTTGAAAATAATTTGCCTGATTTGTTTACAAGTTGGAAAAACTCTTAACAATGCTTAAACTGCCGCAAGCGGGATATTTTACTCTAGATCTAGACTCTACACAGAGAGAAATGTTCGCAGTGTTTGCACATCAATCAACATGCATGTCATTCACAGTCTCACACACAGGCCCTGCAATTATGATCCCTTACTTGTTGATCATACCTAGCAGTCAGCATTCTGCATTAAACATATTCACAGAGCAGGGCAGAGGCGGGACTCTTTGTCTTCACTTTTTGTTGAAAATGTGCTGTGCCTCTGTGTCATTTTTATGGCTAATATAAATTCAAATGTATGTACAAATTTTTGTTTGTTTGTTTGTTTTCATGTAGACCAAGGAGTTATCTAGGTCTTCCACCATAACACAATCCAAAATTCAATGACCGACTACATGCAGTACCTAATGTTCTTTTGCTTGCGGTCAGATTTTGGTTTTGGAAGTCGAACCTTGGTGTGGGTTTTTTAGTCTTTATTATAATCATACAAACTCTGATTTAAGTCATGACTTCCTTCCCAAGTGTTCAGTTTTGCTCCTGTTTTAACACTATAACAGATATTTTGTTTCAATTTTAATGCATTAGTGTGTTCTACAGTGTGATTACAGTCACAAGAAAACCTCCTTTACCTAGGATCCCATTGACCACTCTTTCCCATTTCTCTGCAGATGTGCATTTTGCCTGTACTTTGTACGCACAGTGAAAAAATGTGATGGAGTGTGTATACCCAATATATATATAGATGCATCGTATTTATGTATTTGCAGTATATTTTTTGTTTGTGATTGTAATGCTTCATTATGTAATAGTGTCTAATTCTTGATTGACAGTGGCTGAGGAACACACTAATTAATGCTCTTCATTTGCAGAGGGGGAGCAGCAGATTTTCTTTGAACAGTGCAGGAGCTTGAAGCTTGAGACATGGCAGACGAAGGCACAGCCCCCCACCGGACACACAGGGAGCGCCAGGCAGGTCGCAAGTTCGAGAAGAAGAAGGCGAGGACCAAGCCCCAGGATGAAAACTTGACCGCCAAGCAGCGTAACCCCCGGGCATTTGCCATTCAGTCGGTCAACAAGATGGCCAGAAAAGTGCGGAGGTACGTCAAGAAATGCAAGAATGCCAGTTTATTCTGTAATCTATCATTCTTGCAATGAATATGTTCTGAGGGTCCAAGGCCTTTAAAGATCCATAAAAAATTCCCTGATCACTACCAAAATTTAATCATCTGTTCTTTGTGACATTGTTATTTTGCAGACAGACAAATAAACAAACAAACAGACCAACAAACAAACAAACCAACACTGATGAAAATATCACCTCCTTCCTTGGCAGAGGTAATGAATAGAGTTTGTGTAATTTCCCTAGTCCCTTTTGGGTCATCATGGCCAGCCTGTTGGACTGAGGCACATTGCGACACCTAAGTTGACTGGCTAGCTTTACAAGAGGTGTAGTTGGGATGAATTACTGAGTGCTAATGATAAAGTTGTGCAGCTTAGAGTAAGATTCACACAGAGTTAGCAGGGCATATAATTGATGCGCCAACACTGGTAAGGAAATGGCGTCCATTGGGCTCAGCAAGTTGAAGAAGTACATAGACAGGTTGGATCTGTGGAATGCTGCAGAAACTAGATAATCATACAGTCAACCTTGCCTAAGTCAAATCTATTTGGACTGAAGAAAAGGCTTCGGCCTAGAGAAAATTTGACTTATGAGGGATTAAAATCGATAGAATATAAAGAGAAGAGGACTTGAAAAAATCTCGACTTAGGTGATTATTCAACTTATGCAAGGTCGACTTAAGCAAGGTTTACTGTACTTAGATCATCATATTTTTCCATTAGAAGTGTGGTAAATGGAAATATGCGGTCTGTTATTGTTGCGTCAATGCGTTGATGCGCGTTGTGTCCATGCCAACGGCGCAGTGTGCGTGTGGTTGGCATGGGCACAACGCAACTTTTATTTTCATGAGATAAGATGACGCAGATTTAATTGATGCTTGAGACTTGGACTTTGACTTGTGAGACAAATGGACGTGGACATAGTCTCTGCGAGCTCTTTGGTGTCGAATAATCAAAAGTTCGAATATATTTGTTATTCTGTATAGAGTCTAGTCATCCTGGCGCATTGAATGTACGCATGAGTATAATACGGAGTAACGGAGTTTATACATGACCTATCGGCAGACTGAGACTGTTTGATTTTGTTCAGTAAAATCTATGCAATGTCAACTGGAGACTGTCAGTGTCATCATTAACCCGGCTTACAACAGAAGTATAATAAATAGAGAATCAGAGCCATTAATGCACATGGATATCCAGGATTAAACTGCTAAAAAAGGAACCAGCAAATTATCAATGTCATTATATTGAGAAGTATCTGATGATTGGTGAGCCTGATTGAGGCAAACAGATCAAAACATTTCATCCTCATAGCTTCAAAAGGCTTGCCACTATAAATGTGCTCTCGCAAGCCTATTTCCAAAGCAGTTTTCTTTCTCTATATTGGAGAATGCTTGTGACCTGCATGATTAAAGTTAGTGTGAGCATTTACTGTAAGAGTGAAGATGTACTTGATCTGTTCCCATCACAGAACTCTGGACATCAAGGAGAAGAAGCACCACATTCCAGTGGTAGACCGCACCCCTCTGGAGCCACCGCCCATTGTTGTGGCTGTCGTCGGTCCTCCAAAGGTCGGAAAGACCACCCTGATAAGGTGTCTGGTCAAGAACTTCACCCGCCAGAACTTGGGCACCATCAATGGCCCAGTCACCATTGTTTCTGGTAAGAAACCCTCTCAAATATTAATGCATCATCATTAAGTATAATTCTGTTTAATATTTGTGTTGTTACTAAATTACTACTGGTGCTGCTGCTGCTGCTGCTGCTACTATTACTAGACTGTAACTACTACTTCTACTACTACTACTATACTACATGTACTACTACTACTACTACTACTACTACTACTACTACTACTACTACTACTACTACTACTACTACTACTACACTGCTGCTGCTGTTGCTGCTACTACTACTGCTGCTGCTGCTGCTGCTGCTGCTGCTGCTGCTGCTGCTGCTGCTGCTGCTGCTGCTACTACTACTACTACTACTACTACTACTACTACTTCTGCTACTACTACTATTACTTTTTTTGACTACTGCAATGTGTTATATCTTTTATTTCATTGATTGGCATGTAGGAAAGGATCACCTACTGTGCATGCCAATGGAACAAATTAATTTCTTTTTCTTTTCTACGTGCTGATGTTATCAGAATGCTGTCCTCATCTCCCTCCTTGGTTTAGGCACTATGAAGATTGTTGTGATTGTAGAAAGCTTTCCTAATCTTACACTATGATGCAAATCTCTGAACTCTTGGACATTTGTTTCCTTTTCCCCCATCACAGGCAAAAAGAGACGTCTGACTCTTATTGAGTGCAATAACGATATCAACAGCATGATCGATATTGCCAAAGTTGCTGATCTGGTGAGTTACCAGTGCAGGGAATCATTTTATTTCTCAAATTTGTTCAAAATTTTTGATCAATGGGAACATACTTTAAACAAAGTTCTTTACAGTCTTATGGAATAAACCTGCTACACACAAGAAATTTTGTGTGGCAATCATATAAAAGATGCATAGCAAATTGCGATATGAAAGCAGGAAAATTATTCCCTGCAGTACTGCTCTGGGTGTCTTATTGATTTGCATAGATGCACAATGCTGGTAGATTGAATAGAGTATGACTTGTTGCATTTTTGTATTTGAAAAATGGCTAGTGTTCATTGCTTGTTTTAGAGCTCAGATTTGAGTGGACTGAAGCATATTTCAACCCTGATGACTGATTGTGGCAAAAAAAAAAAAATTAAGTTTGACTAAAATATATATTTTTTCCCTCTGGCCCAGGAGACGAATGATGTCAGAAGTTTGCTTACATTGAATACTCTTTCCTCAGTCCTTAAAATGATTCTCCCCTTGTTAAGAAGCATGAGATGTAGGCAAGAGTAGAAGCAAGGGTGTGGTCTTTTTTATCTTTGAGAGACTAGAGATGGTTACAATAAGTGCAGATCCCATAGTGAGTACTTCAAAGTTTCATATCGGATTATTTTGTGCCCCTGACTGATGTAGTACTAGAATTATGATCCTGTCACAGGGAACTCGGACCCTGATTTTGATAACAATGAATGTCACTTGTCAACTTTTCATCCTAGACAGGTATGCTGCCATTCAACTCTCTATTCTCCCACACTTTTTTTTTTTCTCCCACCGTGCTCATTTCATTCCAGGCACCGCTGTTGGTGGATGAAGTAAACATGTGGCCTTTTTTTTTGTTAGAGAGACTTGGAGAGGTTACAAAAAGCTGAGATATCATAGCGACAACTTAGCAAAGTTTCATTTCTGAGTGTTTTGTTCCTGACTCCTGGGCCCCGTTTCATAAAACTTGTTATCAGTGACAAGTTGTCATAGCTGTTATAAGCTACTGAAATCCTTGCATCTGATTGGCTAAGAGCAAATTTGTCATAGAAATGTGGCAGTTGTCACTGATAACAACTTTTAAGAAATGGGGCCCTGATGTAGTAGTAGGATTATGATTCATTTGATAGTGAGATGCTCTGTGAACTTGGGCCCTGATTTAACAGTGTCATTTTTTCTGTTTGCCCCAATTCAACTGTATAATCATTCTCCCATTTTTTTTCTCCCATTTCCCATTTCATTTTAGGCCCTGCTGCTGGTGGATGCCAGCTTCGGGTTTGAGATGGAGACCTTTGAGTTCCTGAACGTGGCCCAGGTGCACGGCTTCCCCCGCATCATGGGCGTCTTGACCCACCTGGACATGATGAAGGACAACAAGGCGCTGAAGAAGACGAAGAAGAGACTTAAACACCGGTTCTGGACTGAGGTCTACCAGGTTAGTGGGTCACATCTATAACCTGTTCTTTGAGCCAAATAAAAACGATGGCAAATAGGACTGAATGACATTAACCCTTTATGTGTTACGTTTGCATGCCCAACTCAGTCGACGGCGTGCCTAGTTTGCATATTCTGTTCAAACACACAATTTCGCCCAAATTGATCGATAAATCACGCAGCTTGATTTTATGTTGTAATTGACTAACAAACAGTGTTCCTTACTGGATTTGCGAGCAAATTCTACATTTCTGTCATTGTTTTGTACGCATAAGTCATACCTCTGCTGTATTGTAGCTTCTCATCATTAGAAAGAAAAAAAAAATCAGAGCTTTGTCATACAATTCACATCAAACCAAAGCTTGGCATTTCTCAACAACTTTACTTCTCACATGTCCAGGGTAACACAGATCTAGAAAAGTTACATAGATTTGAAAAACACAATGAAAAGCCATAATTCTCACAGCAAAGATTCTTCTGAATTTGTGTTGATCACTTATTGACCCAGTGTCCTGAATTTCTCAAGAATTTTGCAAGTTGCTCAAAATGACTGTATCTGTTTATGCAGTGTTTCATGACACTGAAATGATGAATTCACATTGTATAATCATAGGCTGCATGATAGCCACCTTACTGTCCCTCTCAGCACCACAGTATGCAAGAATGAAAAAAGACATTGATCAAACTACAAGAGTCTCTTTTCTTATGGTAAGCCAGCAAAAGGAAATCTCACAAACTAACTCAAGAAAGGTAATATCTTCCATCTTTAGGGAGCCAAGCTGTTCTACTTGTCGGGAATGGTCCACGGTGACTACCAGAGGAGAGAAGTCCACAACCTGGGTCGCTTCATCTCCGTGATGAAGTTCAGACCCCTCGTCTGGAGGAACACACATCCCTACGTTATCGCTGATAGGTGAGCTTCCAGTTGTGATCAGTTATTTGATTGCTATTTATTTGTATATTTTGGTTAACTCAACGCTCTGTATTTTCAGTCAAATGTTCGATCAGAAAAATATTTTCGAAAGACATTGTAGTACAGGTGTCATGTCGTGTCATGATAATGTCAACGGAAAGGACAGAAACAATTTGTTTATCCACACTAGATATCACTTGTATTCACACTAACAATAATTTGATGCCATGAGACTGTGTTTTAGGCATGATTTAGAACTTCAGAGTAGATTCATTGAAGACACAGCCCAAAGTGATTTGGAATAAACAAACGAGAAATGCTGAAACACAACCAGAAGTATTTGGTGAGGGAGAAAGCAAAAGTGGGAGGAAAAGAGCTGAGATAAAAACAAATCAAAGTGGTGTCATGTAATATGTTTATAAAAGATTAAAGTAACTGATACAATTTCTTCCTCTCATGCTCTGCCCTTTCCTTGTCATGCAGAATGGAAGACCTTACCAGCCCTGAGCTCATCAGACAGAATCCCAAATGTGACCGCAATGTCGCCCTCTATGGTTACATGCGAGGAATCCCACTCAGGCAAAATAGCTCTGTTCATATTCCAGGTAGGACTGGATGTTAAGAGATATTCTTGAGCAGTCCATATTGCCAATTACAAGCGTAACCCCGAGATTTTGTGCTGTTTCCAATGGATGATTGACAAAGATAATTGATTGAT
Organism: Diadema setosum; assembly: GCA_033980235.1. Classification (NCBI taxonomy): domain Eukaryota; kingdom Metazoa; phylum Echinodermata; class Echinoidea; order Diadematoida; family Diadematidae; genus Diadema; species Diadema setosum. Next base: position 33,242,280 of record CM067077.1, on the reverse strand, counting down.
AATTTTTGAAAATAATTCTGTCTGTCTCTCTCTATCTCCGATGTTTTCAGATTTTTAGAAAGTGAGTCCAGTCATTTCACCATTATGCAAAAAAAAAAAACCTTTGAAAGTGTAGTCACTGGTATTCCAGTAGGAAATACAAGAACCTGAAGCAAGTTTATTCTCATTGTACTGAAATTTGATTTTCAGGAATGTAAGTCTGTTTTTGAGATGAACAGAGAAATCATGCCATACACCAGCATACCAACTCTACAGAAACAAAGTGTGTTTATACATGGATTGCATGCATAGTTTACGCTTAATTTCAAATACACACACAGCACACAGACAGACAGACAGACAGACAGACACAAACACACACATACACCCAGATCATGCTCGATGTAGGCCTACTATATAAAACGTTTTTAGAACAAAGTTTGCATTACTGTCAAGTAAAGATTCTAGCAAAATCCATGTCTTGTGAGAATTCTTTTACAAAAATTGTCTCATACATTGTATAATGTATTTTCTCTTTTCATTGTTGAAGTCACCTCGTTCATGTCATCATTTCATTGTGATGTTACTTCTGCGATGTCTGAATTTTGATTGTTTTTTTTTTTGTTTTTTTTCCCCAGGATGTGGTGATTTCGGATTGAAGGATGTTTCCTTTCTGCCTGACCCTTGCCCCCTGCCAAACAAAGAGAAGAAACGCTCCTTGAACGAGAAGGAGCGACTCATCTATGCACCTATGTCTGGGGTCGGTGGGATCGTTTACGACAAAGATGTTGTCTACGTGGAGTTGGGCAGCCACAAGCCTCACAGTCAGAACGTTGAGGTACGATGTTCTCCATAACTTGTGCATCGACTTGTTTGTATTCATCATTTGTAACTAGAAGCTGATGACTCACTGGCAGAAATGCAAGATGGTTGTAGCAAATTTACCAATTGCTACTCTGCCATGTAAAGTGATAATATTGTCGCTCTACTAGTATGATTCATCATACATTTCTTATCGATTGTTGAATTAAATTACATATCAAAGTTGACTATTGGATGATTTGTATTCTATGACTTCTCTCATTTATTGTTTACTTATTGCTACTTTCAATAATGAATTTTATTGCCATAGATATCACTCATGTATGATGCACACATTCAGGTTCAACTTCAAGTTGAGTTTATTTCATTTTCCTCCATCACATCATAATCAATAACTTGTGTAGGCCCAATGTGAATGAAAAAAAAAAGTACATTATAGTTTAGATGGGGATTGCAGAAATTGCTATCCAATTTGGTGATCAAAAATTGGAGGATGGAGATGGGAGACCCACTAAAAAGTGAAGGTTGTGGATTGTGGGTTCCACCACATTTGTACCGCTACAATTTAGTGCTTATTTGTGAGTCTGTTACCAACAAAAATTATACTACAGTCCACTCGCTTAATAACGAAGTCCTCAGGACTGGTAGTTTTCTTTTGTTATATTGAAATTTAGTTAGAACCGCAAAAATAAAGAATAGAGAACATAGAGTGGACAATGTTGGGTCCTGAATTTTCATTTCGCTGTAACTAGAATTCTGTTATTACCATGTTGGTTATAACGGGAGTGGACTGTACATTTAGAGTTAATTAATACCAGTTTGATAATTTCTGGATCCTATTTTTTTTTTCTCACTGATGACAGGATGAGGATCAATCCACCAACGAGTTGGTCTCCAGTCTGATTGGAACCCAGAAGACTCTGGACACCAAGATGGCTGCCAGCAAGCTGGCACTCTTTGCCGACTCCAAGCCGGTATCCTCCGAAGAGGTCGCCATGGATACCAACTTTGCCCTGCCGGAGGAAGATCGCATCACCGCGGAGGATGGGAGGGTGAGGAGGAAAGCTGTTCTTGGAGGAGAAGACGATGAGGGAGAGGATGATGAGGAGGAAGATGAAGATGAAGAGGAGGAGGAAGAAGAGGAGGAGGATGGTGACAGCTTTGAAAGCGATGATGAAGAGAATGAGGAGAAAGAAAAAGAAAGTAAATTTAAGGTGAGCCAGTAATTTGTAATTGAAATCAATCTCATGATAAGATGTAATTCCTAGTGTTACAGACTGCTCCCATAGTCTTCTACATGTATTTCTAGTTCTAGCGTACTTACCAGTATTCATAATAATATAAAATGCCCGGAGGATTTTTGTTTGTTTGTTGTTGTTGTTGTGTGTTTTTTTTTTGGTGCAGTTTATGGTCTTTTAAGACCTTTAGAGGACTCAAGCAAGAATTATACAGTGACTTAATTTCTGGAATTTACATACAACAAGAGTAAACAGCATATCCTCCTCTGTAGTTGGTGTTCACTTTGAATGCGAAATGTACATGGAAAGAGATTGTAGCTCTTCTGGTGTAGCTCTAAAAAATGGACCTTAAAGGTAGGGGATACCTTTTACAGAACTCCTAAAATGCAGCAAAACATTAAATATGAACCTCAGTGGACTTGTTTAGGCCACTGCTTAGAAATTTGGAAGTCAACAGTTATCTACAATTTGAATAATGCACAAAACTCAACTACTCAGTAGTTCTGTGTGTCAGCCACACTTAAGCCTTTTTGTTGCAGTCTTCTGTATTTTTTTATCTATAAACACAAATCTAAAAGTATAAGAGCTGATGTAATAACATATAGAGTGTGTGGCAAGAATGTATTACAGAAATGTTTGTAAGTTTTGATGAACTTTATTCACAAAATATACATGATGGACAAACATGTAGTGCATGGGTCTGCAAAGGTAGCCTAATAATGTACTGGAATTTACGGTGAGCCCCGAAGAAAATTCAATTCAAAATCTAACGGTCAATAAAAATGTACTAAATGTTACCTTCCACTTTCAATACTTTATGGGAGTTTCTAAAATGATACTCTCTTCAACATACCACTGTGTTTATACAACTCTTCATTTAAGGCATGCAAATGGGATTCCCTACCTTTAACTTACTGTTGCTGGATGTTTTCTCTTGTCTGCAAACATAACATTGTCTTGAAGGGGTGAGCTTATGAAGTGAACAAGTTGTCCTCACATTGTAAGTCAGTTTTTGGTGTAAATTGATTGAAAGCAGTGTCAAATTTCATCAAGAATGAAATAAACCATCCAATGGGGGTACATAGTGATACTGTTTGTATTTTACAGTGTATCTTTTTCATGTTTATATTCTTGTGTATATCAGCATCAGAAGATCTCTCTACACAGTACTGGAATGGAACAGAAGACTAAAAAGGCCAAAATGGTATGGTAGTCTTAATGACAAAATAATGTGAGGTGAAAGATGTGTGTATAATATCAGCTGTAGATTCAGAGCACACATCTTTATCTCTTTTCTGACTCATAATCCCTGCCAACTTCTAATATTTGTACGAAGCAGTCATTGTCTTGAAATTGTGAGAATTACATGGTTCGAGATAGCAAATGGATGCAATGTTTACAGCAGTTGAAGACAAAATTGTACGCTGTCAGATGAAATTTGGTTTTAAGGTGCACATCTTGTGTTAATATGTGAATACAAACAGTTAGTTTGGCATAATCATCATTTGTCCACGTACATCTTGGTATACGGTACAATCAACTCTTGTTTAGTGATACGTACATATATTTTACATCAATAAGTTGTACTTTGAAACCAAATTTTAGCAGAAATGTACTTTGACAATGTGCATCATTTTACACTGTTAATTTTAGCTAATTCATTAACCCTATTCTAACTGGGCTATTTGAGACCAAGTTTTTACTGGGGGGGGGTCAATTTGACCCCCCCTTCAGATCTCGGCCGCCGATCGCGCGATCGCCGCAAAATTTTGCCTGAACATAGAGCCGGATGTCAACTACAAGATTACATGGTCATACAATAGAAAAATTTTGATTTCATATTTTTTAATAAATTAATTATGCAAATTAACGCATGAAATCATATTTTCACCTATAACTCCATCCAAAAGACTGAAGGATTATCAAATTTTTGTGTCAGAGTTCCTCAAGACACATCAAACAATTTTCTAGTAAAAAAATAGCGCAATCAAAATCATTTTCTTTTGTTTTTTATTGTTTTGTTAATTTCTTATGTATTTTATTGTTTTTTCGATCTTTTGTTTTCTATTATTTTTTTGCCAAAATTTGTTGGAGGCACTTTTTCAAGCTTATCTACATTAGAATTGATTTATTTCAATGGTTAAAAGTTGAAATAATCTAATTTATATCAATTAAACAAAAAAACACAGTTTGCATTGGATTTGCACACGAAATCATGAATTCGAGCGTTTTTCGGGTTGACATCCATATGCAAAACATTGCATAACTTCGGAACGGTGTACCCGGACGTCGCAAATTTGGTCTCAAAATATGCGGGAGACTCAAATGAAAAAAGTCATGAAACGACGCGGCAAAATCTTTGCGCGTTGCGGAATCATGGCGCGAAACGTCGAGGGGGGGGTCAATTTGACCCCCCCCAGTTAGAATAGGGTTAAACCGACATTTTCATTTTGTGATATTATAATGTATACTGTACAAATTCCACACATAGAAGTTGAGTGTTATCACTGGTCTGAACCATATTTTGTCATTTGTCAATGTTGGAACATAGGTAGTGACTGAAATGTTAACTCTTTGTATGCTTCGAGTGCCAAGTGGCACAGAAAACCCCATAGCATTATACACACAGTCCCATGCACTGAAGGGGTTAAAAATTTTATTTATTTTGTTTTGCAGGACGTTGAAGACCTTGCCTTTGCAGACAGTGATGATGAACTGGAAAGAGAGGATGTGATGCACACAAAGAAATTGAGAACTAATGCTTCAGCCACAAAGTCATCACTTCAGCATAGCAACAGGACAAAAGCCGGCAGCGATGGTGATGATGTTGAAGACAGTGAAGATGATGATGATGATGACGATGATGATGATGATGAAGAGGAGGAGGAGGAAGAGGAGGATGAGGAAGAAGAGGAGGAGGAACATGTAATCATTAGGAGACGTAGTCAGGTGAAAATGAGCAGTGCTGAGGACCAGAGGACTAAAACTGCACCCTCAAAGACCATCCCGAAAGGAAACGGTAACCTCACATTACCGAGAGACTCCAACCGTTTATCCGAAGAGATGGGAGACCAAAGAACTAAGAAAAGAAAGTCTGCACAGATAAAGCAAAAGGAAGGTGACAGCACTCAGTTCTTGGAGAATGACTTTTCTGACGAGTCCAGTGATGATGATGATGAGGAGGTGGAGAAAAGAGACCAGAGCAAAGATGAGTTTGAAGAAAGAGAAGAAGACAGTGATGAGGAGGAGGACACAGAAGATGAGGAGGATGATGGTGAGGGAGATAATGATGATGAGTCTGACACCAAAGAGGAAGATGAGGAAGGTAAATATATCATGTGCATCGTTGTATAATTTTGACAGGAAACATATTAAAGCTTGTAGTTGATTCTATGCCTTGTTTTTTATTTTTTTCAAAGTCAAAATCAAAAGTTTTTAAGAAGAGTGTGCATTTCATTTTAGCTTTAAGCTCGGCTCTTGCTAGTGTGATAGCTATCCATGTGATATAGATTGCAACCAATAGTGATGGGTTGGAAAAAATTATTCTCAAAGCATAAAGCTGCCATTGGCATGGGCATGGACAGAAGACTATGCATACAATATTCTTACCCCATATTTATCTACCTCTCATTTCATCAAATTACACTTTTACATAGTATGAGAGTGTATCCTGCAAGGCAAAATTGGGCTAAAAACTTCGAAATGTGTTGAAAATCATGGTGAAGATGAAAAATCTCACTCATACATAGAAATTGTAGGTTTAACGGCAGAATTCAGCAGTTATGGTGCAAAAATAGGCCCTAATGATTTTAGGACAATTTTGGTAATTAGGTACAGAACAGTGGTCAAAAGATGTGACTCGGGAGAAGACTCTACCCCAGACACTCCATTCTACTCTGTTCTATAAAATTATCTGGTTCTCTTTGTTGATAATCGTTTGTCATTGTGAGCATGGTCAAAGTTGTCATGTCTATGGCTACTCTTTGTACTCTGTTGCAGAGTTTTTAGAAGCAGAGACAAAGAGTATAGCTTTAAAAACTGTCTTCTTAGGTCTTGTATTTTGTCATCAGGAGTATGGTGACAGATAGCATGTCTGGTTTGAAGCATTTTGCTGATGGCTTCATGAGTGTTTGTTATCTTTCCCCTGTGTGTAGGTCACCTCAAGTGGAAAGAAAATCTCGCCCAGAAGGCTGCGCAGGCCTTTCTGAGACAGCAGTCGCAGACACCCAACCTCCGTAGACTGGTGTATGGGAATGGTGAGTGCTTCCTAGCTACAAAAATGTGAAGGCAGAAAGAAAGGGACGGTGGGAGGGCACAAGGAGGAAGGGGCAAGCTAGAGACAATGTGGGTCGGTAGCAGGTTTATTTTTGGATGGTAGAACTAGCTGAACTTCTGTCGTGTTGTCATCTCTTTGGGTTAGCGGCTAACCCTCTGACCCTTCTGAGTGGACATTGAATCAAGGTCTGTGTACCTTGGTGCAAGACAGTCATAACTCCACATTTGAAAGATCTCCCCTAAGGTGACATGATAATAATGCAACATCTCAACATTGCTATCTGATATCCCATTAAAGTCAGATAATAAAATCATTGATGTAAACTATCATAGCAGAATTGTTATCATGTGGTTTGAAAGCATTTCATAGGAATATCAAGGAAAGCCTTCTATGAGGAGAGTACAGAAAATGAAAGTAAAAACTGTATTATGATGTAAATTATGAGACTTTTTCTCTGCAGTTGCTGAGGCAGCATCTTCTGATGAGGAAGAGGGGGAGGAGCTTGGAGGACTCTTCTCTGTTGCCAAGACAACTGCAGACTCGCGGAAGAAGAAGCTGCGGAAAGGGATGAATGACCTGGACAGTTCAGCCTTCCCTGTAGAGGTGATACGGGACTGGACTTCGCAGGAAGTGAGTGTTAGAAAAGAAATTCCTCTCTATGCTCCAGTTATATGTCAAATAAAAAGAATATCTACCCCCCCCCCCCCCCAAAGAAAAAAAATAAAATAAATAAATACATACTGGTAGACCAATGACAGTTTCAGCAAAATTTCACAATAGATAAGAAGATGGTAATATATCTAAAAATTATCTTCCACTGTTGGTATTATCCATCACACTGACATGTAATTGAGATTAGGCAATGAAAATGTTGCCTCGAAAAGCTCCTGGTAACTTGTGTTGGAATCTTTGTAAATTTTCTTGTTTAATATAAGAATTGCATCTATAAACTTCGGGTGTACTACTCACATTAAATTTTGGGGAATTTTAATTTTTTTAGGGTAGTTGTAGTGATTTTTTTGTTGATAGCAAGTGTTTAAGACATAATCTGTTGCATTGATGTGTATTTTGTTCATAAAGTTTGGACACTTCATAATGAATATACTTGAACTACTTTCTGGAAAACCAGTAAAATGGAATGTTTTCTTCCTTATCTTCGTTTGTTGCACAATGTTTGTTTAGATAAAGAATCTCATCGCAGACTGTTTTGTAACTGGAAAGTGGGAGGAAGGAGAAGACGCAAAGACCCTCCTTGATCAAGATGGTAAGGATGTCATCTGTAGAGGGCAGTATTTCATGAACTAGAACGCTCATGATGACTTTGCCTGCAAAATGAGTCTACTGTATCTTTCAGAGATGTAATATGTAGAATTCCCTTGCTTAGATGCTGTTGTAAAACTGCTTTTCAACTCAAGAAGTTGCACTTGTGTCTAACAAAAACAAAGAAGATCAGCATTTGATTTTTCTTGATTAAAAAAAAAAAAAAATCTTGAAGTTGCAACAAAGCTCGTAGCCAACTTTTTATTAATGTGACTAATTCACATTGTATAAAAGTTCATTATTTAAGTAACAAACATTGTCACTTTTCCATATATGTAGCAAATGTAAAAGCATGTTAATCTGAAGAGATTAGTGCACTTTTGTGTGTGCAAATGAAGAAAAGTTCCTCTTTAAAAGAGCTTGATCAGTCTTGTTTAGCGAACCATATCAAGAGGCCTACAATGCGGTTACTGTGTACATCTTGCAAATGGCATTTGTAAGATTCTTGGGAGAGTTTAATTTTTTCATCTCAAAATTCTGAATTTGTAAACTTGAGCAGTGTTGATATGATTAAGAATTATGAATGTAAACTTTTCAAGAAACAGAGTGTATTCAGCACTGCCATTTTTTTGTTTTTCTGGGTATGCCAAATAATAAAATGTTAATGTAAAGTTAACATAAAATCCAGATCAAACTCCCAGCTTGGTTTAATGGTGAAGTACGGAAATTAACCGTTCAGTTTTGCTCCACTGTCACAGATGAGCTGTACGGTGACTTTGAGGACCTGGAGACTGGTGAAGTCCACAAGGGGAATCCAACATCAACAGTCGATGACTCTGATGTCGACGGGAGCAGCGATGAGGAGAACGATGAGGAGAACGAAGTCGTGGAGGAGAAGAAAAAGGCCAAGCGAGACATGACCTTGGCTGAGAAACGAGCGGAGAAGAAGCGCAAACTCAAGGAGCTGTTTGACGCCGACTACGACAACAAGGGCGGGGAGACGTACTTTGACGAACTGAAGGAGGAGATGAATCAGCAGGCACAGGTGAGAAATCTTTTTTTCTGTTGTTGTTTTTTTTTGCCAGGTGCTGGTGCCTGCAGAATTATTTTGATAGTCATTTAAAAGACAATCGAAAATTTGTGACATAATGTTCCATGATTTTGTCTTGCCCATATATCTGGGGTCTTCTAAAGAAGCCGAGCAAGGAAAAACAAAAACAGAAAACAAAAACAATCTGCATATGACATGAAGCAATAATTCTCCATCAGGGGTAAAAGTGAGGTGAGAGAGAGGATGGTCTGTCAAAAGCTCTTCCTGTTCCTTACTGATTTTGAAATATTTGCTACCTGGAAATATATCAATCAAAACTTGATCATGAAGGAATCTCCTCTTGTAAAATTTGATATACCCTGTGCATGTGATTGAAATTTCCATGCACCGATTCCTATGGATGGTGTACGAGTGAAGATGGGATCATAAAGAATATAAAGCGAATTGAACATTTTGTATCTTATCTATCTCTCTTTCTCTTTTATTTTCTCTTTACTGTCTTCGCTTTCTTCCTCCTACCAAATATCTGTGAGAATTAAAAGGAAAGTTCCCTCCTTCAACTAATAAGATTTTTCTCTCTGACTTCACCAGTTAAACCGGAGTGAATTTGCCGACATGGACGACGAAATTCGCACACAGTACGAGGGCTTCAGGGCAGGCATGTATGTTAGGGTGGAGGTAAGTTACAAAAAAGAGAAGAATTGTGAAATTAATTATAAAAAAGATAGATTAATGATAAGGGAAAGTGCACTAAAATGATAATGATCGACTTTAACAGGAGTCATTTAAAGGAGTGAAATGGGTCGGTAATATTTAAGGAAAACTGGGCAAATGGTTTAAAACGTAAAATAATGAGGCTATAAGCACACTCTAACAATGTCATAGGTACACAGCTATGGGGTCATGTATTTATGCACTTTGAGTATGTCACTAACTGAAGATATATTGCGAGATGAAACCCATCTACTGTCAGATTTAGGAGATTGCTTGCTTCTCAATTCCTCTAGATCATGTTAGTCATCTACAAGTGGGAGTCAAGTGATGCCGCATCTTGCAAAAAATGAAAGAGTGTCCCATTCTTACTTTGACATACGTGTAAAAGAACTTTGAAACCCATGTGGAGCCTTTGATTCTTCCATCTTGCCCGGTTCATTAGCTAAAATATAGAATGTTAACAACATAAGTTAAACTTACCTTCATGTGCAATGTGTGAGAGTATTTTCAGAGATGTACAGATGCTTTGTATGAATGATTATTTTCCCTTTACATAGATTTCCAGCATGCCCTGTGAATTTGTGACGAACTTTGACCCGACGTATCCCATCATCCTTGGCGGTCTGTTGAACAGCGAGGAGGCAGTGGGCTACGTTCAGGTGAGATGATCATCCCCCACTTGACACTGTCATCATCTCTGGTATCTGTACTCTCTTGGATGTCAATAGTACTTTGTGGAAGAGTGTAGGAGAAATTGCGTTGGTATATTCTTAAGAGTCCTAGAGACTTGGACTTCACAGGTATATTACATCAAGGTACTATTTGTACAAAAAAACAAATGAATAATCACTTTTGAGCCTTTTTTGATGAAATGTTTTTCTTGTCGAATATTTCATGAGAATTGTGAGTTTCATCATCTATATAATTATAACAATGTTATTATCTTTCTCTTTTTCCTTAGTCACTGCTCTCTTATGACTCTGCTTCTTATGTTAACGACTTCTTTCTGTCGGTGTTTATTTTTGTCTGTCTGTCTGTTTGTCTGTTCATCTGCTTGTTTCTGTATCTGTTCCTTTCAGATGCGAGTAAAGAAGCACCGGTGGTATTCCAGAATCCTGAAGACAAGGGACCCCCTCATCTTTTCAGTGGGGTGGCGCCGCTTCCAGACGATCCCCCTCTACTCCATCCAGGACCACAACGGGCGGAACCGGCTCCTGAAGTACACCCCGGAGCACATGCACTGCCAGGCCATCATTTGGGGTGAGTGGAGCAGGAGGGGGGCTGGGTAAAGGGTGTGGTCATTGGGAGGGGGCGGGGGGGATGTTGGGTGGGATGCATGTAGGACAGGGGCAGCGTGCACATCTTATGACAGAAGTTGGGTTGAATTAAAATTAATTCACATCTGCCAGATCTGCTTGATTGAAACGGAACACGGCAAATTTTAACAAATAAAATGAAGTTGGAATAAATCAACGTGAATACACGTGAATCTGCAAATCTTCTCACCTTTGATTGAAACAGCACAGAATCAATCAAAGGAAATGTGATGGCAAGTACATCAATAAAGACACATGTTGTGATGTTTTATTGCGACCATGAGACAGCCATATTGATCAGACGGTCATGACTTCAATTTTCACCAAAATTTTCAGATGCCGTGGAAGCCAAATGGTCAAAATACGTACATGTGTTTTATGATTTGTGGGCTAATCTTACAGTTAAAATGTACCTTGAGTTTAGCTTATGCACTCTTAAGAGTTCTAATGCAGAAATAAAAATGATGTGGCAATGGTAATTTTTAAAGTTGGGGAGGGGGAAGAAGGTTTTGGGTTGTATTGCCATTGCTATGATATGATTCAATAAATTGTCATTTTGTCATATGAATTATATGATATACCTTTATAGAGCTCATATCTTAAATATTTTTTTCTCTCTCTCTTTAATAGTTTAGCAATATGTGAAGAAGTAATTTTCAGAATTTCTTATGGTTTAACAACAAACAAGGCCGAGTTGTAATCAGTTTGATGATCATTTTCCAGGTCCAATCACACCACAAGGGACTGGCGTGTTGGCTGTACAGTCTGTTTCTGGGAGAATGGTAAGAACACTGAATTTTTTTGAATTTTGCCTTTTGGCACATTTTTTACATATGCGCTCTTCATGCACCTATTGTTCCACTCGGTTATCGAAATTCTCGCGCGTGACAGCTGTCGGTTACTATGGTCACACGGAATGCTTGGTTTTAGGACCCATGCTGGTTTGTTACTCCTGAGCTTTCGGTATTGTTTACATTCACGACAAATCTCATTATTCCACCTTCTACTTATGTATTTATGTCATACAGTTACGCCATCTTCTATACTCTGCAACACACCCCTTGAATCTCTGCAGTTGTTGTTCTACCAATGTCCTTACTAAGTAGTAGGTTATGATAATAATAATAATAATAATAATAATTGCTTTTATATGGCACTTCATACTGACGTTTCTAAGCGTACTTTTGCTACTCATACAAATAGACTAGAAAACACAATAGCATTAACAAAATTATACTGCTGCAACATGTGACCTTTCTGTATTTTTATTTATTGACATATATTTAATTGGATTTTTTGTTTTGTTTGTTTTAATCGGTTTTCCCAGTTATAGTTGGTCTTAAAAAACATCCGTATTTTAAACTTCCCCTAATCTGATTACTCATGGGACCTGCGGCTGTACAAGCTAATGCTTTTACGCAGGCCCCGTCATATTTTTTCGCATCATGACCACAGTTTAATTCGCATGCATACAGACCTTGTGTTTATACCAAATCAAACTTCTGTACATTCCGATGAAGTCTCATCTAAATTATGTTTTGTATAATTTTAGTATTTATATACTTTATTGTGATATATGTGAGAAATATGAAAATAAATTGAAATGAAAAAAAAAAATCAACATTCAACTATGCCTCTTGTTGACTTTTCCGTGGACAAAATGGTGTGCAATATTTTTGGAGTTGCGTTCCAAAAGACCCAGTGAGGTGTCATGTATACAAAAAGGAGAGGGGACAGTAATCGTCTTCTCACTACCTTTAACACATATTTTGACACCAAACAGTTTCTCTGACTTTAACCCATTGAAGACAAACTGATTTTGCTATAACACTCACTTCCATGGACACTCACCCAAGTACATGTATATTTGGGACTTGTCTTCAATGGATTAATGACTTTGATGAGATTTGATGACAAATTAGTATTATGTATATGACTGAATCATGTGATCAATGATAGTGTTAACCCTTGAATTTACATTCTTTTCGCACCTCATGAGTCATTTAGTCTAGTGGAAAGAAAGTACTGTAAAAGCTGTTAGTTCCACATACAGATATTTTAGTGAATGAGGAGGTCATAGACATGTTTTGCAACATGTTGTCTTTGCAATATGACACCAATGCTTTCACTGCAATGCTTTCTTGTGCATGGCTATAATCTCAAGTGTTGTTTATAAATTCACAGCCTGACAGCAATTTGCGAAATTCACAAAAATTAAACCCTTCCAATAATAGCAACTTTTACAGTAGCACTCAGTAAGACCGTCCAAAGCGAAATGTTGGATTGATCCCCTCTATAGCCTGGATTCAGGATAGCAGCCACAGGAGTGATCTTGGATCTAGACAAGTCCATCAGTATTGTCAAGAAACTCAAGCTGACAGGCACACCATTAAAGATCCACAAGAACACCGCTTTCATTCAGGTGAGTAACGGAACTGTAAAAGATTTAGAGGGATGATACTTGGTAGCAAATTTTTGTTAAATTCACAGCTTTTTCTAGATTGTGAAGAAAAGGGATACCATTGTGTGTACCATGATGACAGTTGCCTTAGGAACAATTCCTTGGCTATAGTCTACAATTGTTACTAAAGTTATTGTAGTTTGCAAGTTTTCTGAAGTGTTTTGCACACAAAGGGTAAAGCTAAGACATACATGTATCTAGAACAAAATTCAGTTTATTTCTCTTACAAAATTGATGTATGCATCCCAAACTGAAATATAACTATAGGATGAAATTCTGTACTACTATTTGTGAATGTCACTTGTAAACAGTTAACTTTTGTTATCATTCACTTCTGTTATGTCTTATTCTTTGAGCATTTGAATGTGAAGTATTATGTTAGTTTTGTATCTAATGTAGTTTGCAGTGTTCCAATGATTTGAAGGCGAAGTTGCTACAATCATTGCATACTGCAGGCTGTTGACATCTGTTTTCAATAGAGGATTTGTCTGACGGGGTATTTTGCTATTACATGGTCACTCTCTGTAGGGAATGTTCAACTCAGCTCTAGAGGTGGTGAAGTTTGAAGGAGCGTCCATTCGGACGGTCAGCGGAATCCGTGGTCAGATCAAGAAGCCCCTCAAATCACCGCCAGGTGCCTTCAGGGCCACATTTGAAGACAAGATTCTCAGAAGTGGTGAGGTTCTCAAGAACAAATTTTTGCTGATGGCATTCTGAAGTACAGTTACAAAATTGTTTGTCATGGAAGAAGAGTAGTATGTTTGAAATCATTTCTTTGTTTGCAGGTTTGTGCAGTATGTTGCTTCTTTTTTCAGTACAACAGATTATCTGCAGTATGATGACAAATCCCGTGAAAATGTATACCATCTATACTGTTTATAAAATCTGCTTCTGCACTTTGCGTGAAAATTGTGCTTCTATGACATTTTTGCTCCTATGAAATATTTGCATGCCAAGCCAAATATAAAGTCTACCCACAAGCATAACCCTAAACCTAATCCTAATCCTCACATCAAACTAAACCTAAAACCCTGCAACAACTTGAACCCTAACTCTAAGTCCTTGGAGAAAAGAAGACAGGAGCAATTGCGGCAGTGACAAGTTGTGTCACCGGAAATAATAGATCCCATATGTGGGGTAACTGCAGCATAGTGGAAAAGACTCCCAAATTAGAATTGGAAGTCCTAAGTTCAAATTCTGTCAAGTTCCCATATCCTTGGACAAGATCTTTTCACCCACCATGTCCTTCTCAACCCAGGTGTATAAATGCATACCTGGCAATGCTGGGATAGTAATAATGGTAGGGCCCTCTGGTAGAGCAGCATCAACACTGAAAAGGATACCTTTGTTCTTCCTATTTGGTAAAGTTCATCGTGGCGTATTGACCCGTTGAGGATGAGTCCCAAGTATACTCGGGCAGGGGTCTATGGGAAATGCATGTTATAGCAAAATCAGTCCGTCTGCAATGCATTGATGTACCTTATTGTTGCCTGCATAAAGACAACCATAATAGTATTATCATCATTCTTTTATTCCAGGGTTAATGTGTAATTTCCATGGTTGTTTTCTTGTTTCAAACTTCTCCCACTCCGCCCTTGCAGATATCATCTTTGTCCGCACGTGGTACCAAGTGGCAGTGCCAAAGTTCTACAATCCGGTCACCACCTTGCTCCTGCCAGCAGAAGAGAAGGGCCAGTGGGCTGGCATGCGGACTGTGGGGCAGCTCAGGCACGACGCCAACCTCCCAGTGCCCCGACAGAAGGACTCAGAATACAAGGTAAGACGGAATAGGGAGTGTTTTTGAAAGTATGCCTTCATGTGAGATGATTTGGTTTACAGTTTCTAATAAAGTTTTACATCTCTGCAAACTTCAAGACTTTCATTTTTTCTGCCTCTGTCACGAAGCGTCGCTGGAGATATCATTATTTTGTTTCTTTGAGAATGGATAATGGAAACATTTCAGTCGTGTAAATCAGTTCAATTTACAAGAGTTTTGAATCAAAACTAGTCAGAAGGCTCTAACCAATTACAATCAAAGGAGAGGAAAAGTAAAAAAGAGCAAACCAGTATCATGTTTGTGCTGCACCTGATAAGCATTGGAAAACAGATTCAACAATAATTATATGGGAGAACTGAGGTAATTTTAAGAAAGTTAATGCAGGTCAAGTCTTCCATCCCAAAATGCTGATAAAAAGAAGAAAGATCATTTAGTGTTCAGGCAGGGATCTAAAATTGAATGGTGTCCCTCATGAGGATATTCATCAGAGATGGTATCAGTGACTCTGATTTGGTACTTTGTACCTAATTCTCCCTGAAATATATGAATGTAAACATGTATTGTTAGTGGTCTTGTTCATACACTGGTCAAAAGCTATGTGCAGAATGAATGAAGTGATCTTATACACACACATTCAACATGCGGAGCTCAAGTGTGGTCACACTGCATTACCAGTTATGTGGAGATGCTGTGCAACAAGCATGGGCAGAGCATTATATTACATCTAATTTTCCCCTTTTTACCATGACTAAAACATTGTCACTTCACGATAGAAATGCGTTCTCAGAGCTTATATCTTCATATTTCTTTTCTCAACATTGAACAATTGCTGAGAAAAACCACAAAACTCTGGTAGTTTAGAAATAGGGAAAGTGCTCTAAGTTTTTCATGTATGATCAAACAGAGCTCACACTGTGCACCTGCACAGCGTTGTCAACACATTGTTACAGAAATTGAATAGTGCCACCACTGTTTTAGTTTTTACAGTTATATGTGATAGGGAGAATTATTCTGTTTTGGATGTTATGTGTTCTTCATTCAGACGATTGAGAGGAAGACAAGGCGGTTCAATCGGCTGGTGGTCCCCAAGGGACTGCAGAAAGATCTACCCTTCAAGGAGAGATGTAAGCAGGTTGGACTCAAGAAGACCATCAGGAGGGGAAAACAGGGCAAGACTTCGATACGAGGGGCGCGGGCCGTGATCAGGGAGCCCCATGAACGGAAGGTCAGTACAGGGCTACGACAGGGGGATGTTTGTCGAGTGCAGAGGTGTAGTAAAGCACCCCAGTGATAAAGTGAAGCTAAGGATAGCAATCTTTGTGATCCATTTTTGCTTCATTCCCTTTCGCAGACCTCCCAACCATTCTAAATTTGAATGAAAGAATCTAGATTTTAACTATTCCAAGCTCTTTTTTTCAGTAGGATTTTAATATTTTTCTTGATAATTTGACTACACACTCCTATGGGAACTACTCTTTCTTTCCCGGTTTTGAGCCAAATCATCCCTATTTTTCAGTCAGAAAGATTAGGATTTCTGCTATTGCTCAATTATTCCCTATTCAATTTTTTGAAAAACTTCAGTAAATAATCATGTCTCAATATCAAAATGAGTCAATATATCAAGTTTTAATCATGCAGCAGCACTATTTTGTAGTAGACAGGGCCTCAGTCTATTTACATGATATTCTGCCTTCAAATCCTAGCCTATGCATCCAGCCCTATACAAGATTTTTTCCCCCACCATGTCTTGTTTGAACTAGGTATGAATATGGAGGTCCTTGGCAAAACTCAGATCAGACATAGCAGAGCTGTTTTGGTAGAGAAATGTTGATACTGAAGAGGATACTGTAAAAGTGAAAATTTTCATGCTGTGGAAATTTTTGTGCATTTTGTGCAAGCAGAAACTGGCATGAAAATTTGTAGAAGCACAGAAATATTTCACAGTATTGTATATTTAATACCACTGAGTAATGTCTTGAATTCGTGGAATTATATACACAAAAAATTTGTGTTCCTCAAGTCTACTACACGTAATTACTTGTGCGAAAGTATAACAGTACCTGTCTTTATAATGAAACCATTTTGATTTTGCCTATTATCAGTACACAAGTCATTTTAGACAACATTTTTGTACAAACACTTGTCCCTAGGTTTCGGGATTGCTCCTTAGTTGAGTCCGTTTTAGATAGCTAGTACAGACAATTCCTTCTTTCCCCTAAATACCAAATATGAAAGAAATGAGAAGATGTGTATAGTAAGAAAAAAATATGTGGAGTAATATTGATCATCCAGATCTTCAGGGTTCTCATGCTTCCCACCACTCTTGTTCCCTTCTCACAGGTTGTGGAGCTGATGAATCAACTGGGTACACTGTACAAGGAAAAACAGAGAAGGGAACGACAGGCTATGGTGTCCAGAGTGGAAGTGCATAGGAAAAAGGTGTGTTGGACTTTTTCACTATTTTTCTTGAAGTTTGTTTGGGTTTCTTTTTCTTTGTCAATGGATATAGCGTCAATGAAGTGGTCAAAAAGCTTGTGTATTATGCATGGAAATGAAGAGTTTGATTGCAATATGAGTTAATTCCATTCTTGGTTATTTGGGATATTTACAATCAAAGCTGTTAAAAAAAAAAACATATAAGAAAGATGTGGAATACTTGTAATCATAACTTCAAGAATGTTCCATGTTATGGAACAAGTGAGGTATCACTGGATAAGATTTATTTTGCTTTAGCTGATGATGGACTCGCTTTAAAATATTTAAAAATGTCAGCAAATATGTTCATGGAAGCGTACACTCATCAGTAACACTCGCCTTCATTTGAGATTCTTCGGCTGTGTGTGTACATACAATAGACATCAGCGATTAAACTGTATACAATTCGTTACAGGGATTCTTGAATGTACAGTATTCCAGCCACGTGAGCCTCCCCACTCCGTGGTATCCCCACGCTACTGAGTCCTTAAAGGGGAAATCCAGTAACCGATCAGTGGGAATCAGTGGGAATGCTGAGGGATGATTGTTCCAATCCTTATGGGATTCATTTAAGAGTACATTATATATCTACTGTTGTGTGAAAATTATTTGCTTCAGAACGGTCTCATATTCAAGTAATGTGCAGATTAATGCCCCGTCACTGACCAGGGACGCTTACCTGGAAACATTAAACATTACACATTACTTGAATATGAGACCATTCTAAAGCAACTAGTTTTCACACAAGAATAGATGTATAATGTACTCTTAAATGAATCCCACAAGGATTGGAATAACCGACCCTCAGCAATCCCACTGATTCCCACTGATCAGTTACTAGCCATCCCCTTTAAAGGGGAAATCCAGTTCAAATATAAGTTAGTCTGATAAAAAGAGTAAAATCTTACGAGTTCTACGGTAAAAATTTGACTGAAATCGGATGAAAAATAAGGAAGTTATGACATTCGGCAAAACAGTTCTTGTACAGTGGATATGAATATGCAAATGAGTGAGCTAACCATGTCATTTAACCTCACAGTTTTCCATTGATCCTGTACAAGAAATGACGCAAAATCAATGTTTCTGTCATTGAAATCTGAAACATGATATTATTCCTGATTAAATAACTTCAGAATAGCAAACAATTGGATATACAAGGATTTGAGCCTCGGGCATAATTATGTTCAAATGAACAACTGGAAATTTCAAAATTTTATGTACAAACTCCATGGCAAATTGTGAAGGTATAACATGCTCACTTTGCCATTTGCATATTCATATTCACCATTCAAAAACTGTTTCCTGAAAAATTAGCGAATCTTCAAAATGTCATAATTTCCTTATTTTTCACCCGATTTTGATCAAACTTTTACCGCTGAACTCGTAATAATTTTCTCTTTCTTGTCAGACTAACTTACGTTTGGACTGGATTTACCCTTTAAGCGCTATGAGCAGAAGCTGTGACTATTATTTCTATTCACTCATCTTACAGATGTCTGTCATGGAAGCCCAGAGGCAAGAAAGGCAGAAGAAGGCGAAGCGAGAAGTCTACAAACTCATGGGTCAGATGCAGAAGAAGAAGAGTAAATGAAACCATATATAAAAATCTATCCCACGATTGTGCCTTTAAAAATGCCGTCACTGCTTGCATTGAATGAGCAACCTACAGGAGACAGAGATGTTTGACAGTGCCTCAACCCCCAACAAGAGATGTTTGCATCTAAGTTGAGAACAGAGAATTTCAAACATTCTTTTGTGTGTTTTTCGTCTGGTGTCAGTGGACGTCCCTGACATTCTATTTACACATGGAGTTTGCTTTAACTGTGGACTTTGCATGTTTGTTACTCCAGCGCATGACAAGGGTTAAGGATGTATTGTAAATCACAATTCAATACAAGTATTCTATGTAAACTTATCTTAGAGAAATCAACATACATGACAGATGTATGGGTTCAGAGTTTGGCTCCAAAATAAAGGTAGACTATGCTCGTGGAAAAAGAACAGCACGTAGTCTTCAACTTATGGTTGCAATAGATATGCATTTGCCAAGGTATATTACGAATTGATCCGACAACAATTCCATCGTATGAATATGACATTCTATTTAGCTATGCCTTTGTATAAGTTATGGCTTCAAGGTGATTTCAGGAGTTGAAGCTACCTGGTAAATGAAAGAAGTTATAGAACACTTTAAAAGAAAATCTGCATGAGTGTGCTCTGACGAATTTCAAATCACATTTTCTCATAATTGCTTGTCTACATTTGACTTTTTTTCTTATACTCTTTAAGTTTATATTTTATCAATTTTATTGGTCATTTTCGTCTGTTTTGTATTGCGTTTCATGTTTCGTCTTTTTTTTTATTTTGTTTTCTTCTTTGCTCAACGAAGGAGAAGAACTTTGATAATTATGAATACAAAACTAACGAAAACTTCTGAAATCAGAAAGATGACGTGTTAGACTTTCATTGTGAAAGATCAGGTTTAACTCTTTGAGTATAAACATATAAACCTACATATGACACTATGATTGACAAGTGCATTGTCATGTAATGGTTCCATTGTCAAAAAACAAAGTAAAACAAAGTGGTCGTAATAAAACTTTGCACCCACCTTTTATTAGGACCACTTTGTTTTTTGGATATCTCAGCCATTTCAAAACCTATTTTCAGTAAGAAAAAACAACAACTTTCAATTCCTCTTAGAATTGTATGCTTTTTCATTTGTAATAAGTAGCGTCTCATAGTCTTACAGAAAAGTTAAGAACCTAAAGCCTCATCTCAACCAAAGCTATACCATCCCTTTAATACTGTAAGCCATCCAGAGTGCCATTTGTGGATCTACCCAAGGGAAGGATTCAGTCCTGTGAAGACATGATTGCAAACGACCCAGACTCAGGAAGCTTCTTTAGGAGGCTATAAATCATGTGAAGTTAGCAACCCAAATATGAAAAGTCGTGTCTGGAGAGAAATTATAAAGGTTAGAAAATGATTGAGTTAAGGCCACCGCACACTACACGATCAGACTGTTTTTAAAGTCTTAAGCCAAGCTTGGTCTTAAGACCAGTCGTACGACCGGACACCGCACACTATACGACGGAACCTTACGAGTAGGCTTACAACTGTAAAGCGTGTGCAGTGCGCACTGCGTGCGCTTGCATTTTACTGCATTGTGAATGGCTGAAAGCCTACGACCGGTCGTAGAAACTCAACATGTCAAATCTCTACGACTGGCGCTAAGACCCAGTGGTACGACTAGAAAATGGCAAGACTGTGACGTCACACTTCTCGTCTTAAGGTCTTAAGACCGGTGAATTGGGGCAAAATCGTGTAGTGTGCAGCGGGCTTTAGACTGTTGAAGACTGGTCCCGAGTTTACTCGGGCACGTCTCTACGGGAATTGTGTGTTACAGCAATGTCAGCTCTTCTTCAAATGGTGAGAGACCTGCTTGACATGTTCTATAAATGATAATTATGATATGACATTGATATGATATAGACATCATAATTTTTCCACACATTTGCAGTATTACCTCTTTCATTTTAGATTCAGTATCCAACTGCTTGAATATGTATATTTTGAGTCAGACAAAACGGAAAAAGAAGAGTTAAGGTACTGAATGAGAAGACAGTATCTCAGATGCTTGACTTTTTAAACGGTGTCTAATGTATATTACACAATAGGGATGTACTGTGGTGTAGTGGATAAGACCCCTTTTAAATGAAGGTCCCGAGTTCAAATCCAACCACATGCTAAACACTCCCCTGGACGAGATGTTTTAACCTATAAATGATGTTTCTTGGCCCTGATGTAATTAATATTGGTTATGTAACAGTGCTAGGGTAATGATAATGGCAGGACCCTCTGGAAGATCAGTTCATTTTGTTGTTGTTATTTATTGTTATTGTTGTTATTATTGTTATTATTGTTATTGTTATTATTATTATTATTATTATTATTATTATTATTATTATTATTATTATTACATGAAAAATGATGACAAAGATTATCCTGTCATGACAGACATGTCCGATGGCAATGTCTTCCGTCTGTAATGTACAGTTCTTGGCACCAATAAACTGAAAGCTTCAAATTTGTAAAATATCACATTGATGATATCTAGTGGTATTTATATTGTCATTGAGGTAAGCTGAGATGAGACAAGAATTGTGAAATTTCAGAAACTCTTTAGTATACAGTGCCTGAATGCATGGTGAAAAAATGCTTTATTTGCAGTTCAAATCAGTAATGTCACTGCCCCAGTGGGACAGGGTGAAGCCAAAATAGGTAATAGATGACAACGTAGAGTAGTAATACCCTTTTGTTTACTGATGTTATCCTTTTATTGATTGATTTCATGATTTAGTCACATACATTTCGTATATAAAACCTGTGGACGAGGATGCAAAGGTCATTGACCTGGCAAGGCTGCTCCCCGATAAAATATAAGAATGTCACGGTTATGTCGAAAAGTGAAAGAAAACTAACTAAAACAATGCAAAGAAAATGACTTGATATATACCAGCAGTCATGATACATTGTATAGACTGATTGCAGGAAGACTGGTTTACAAGTAAATACACTGTAAATGTACAATATGTTATGCTGGGTTAATGTTTTATCTTGAATGCAGACAAAGAATCACATCGCTTCATAGGTTTTGGGAGACTTTTCTCATAACAAAATGTGGTAGGTCTTAATACCATATAGGGCATTGCGAAAACTTGTAATCAAAGAAGAGTACAGTATTTGTAGCTCATAGTTCTCCACCTATCTTGTACATTCATCTTTTGTATACTTTGCAAAGTCAAGTTCAAGAGAGGATGATATCATACTACATACTTCTACACAAATACATGTACGTGAAACAAGTAGTTTGACTTATCAATATACCCTAATTCTTTTTTTAAGATTAAAGGGATCGTATAGTTTTGGTTGAGACCTAATTTCAGGTTTCTAACATTTTTTTGGTGAGATAATTAAATGAGAAACCTCTTATGAAATATGAAAGAGCATGTTATTCTATGAGGAATTCAACATTTATTTGATGGAAATTGGTTTTGAAATGGTTGAGATATCCAAAAAAGAGCGATTCTAATAAAGTGTGGGACCCTTACTTTATTACGATTGCTTTGTTTTACTTTGTTTTTGGATGTTTCAGTCATTCCAAACCCGATTTTCATCAAATGAACTTTGAATTCCTCTTAAAATGGTATGTTCTGTACTATGTCATAAGTGTTTTCTTCTTATCTCGCAAAAAAGTTAAAAGCCCAATTCTCATCTCCACCAATGCTGTACCATCCCATTAAGCTACCTAAACAAAGGGATAGAATACGACTACGAACATTGATTTGTAATAATCTTTTATTGCACACTTTTGACGAATTAAAGGTCAGTTATGAAATAACACGATGCACAGTTCACCCCAAACAAAGCCCCAATACATCGCAACAGGTAAGATGTAGGGCCTACGTGGCGAGATCAAAGATTGTCAAGTCTACCAAAGTTCTTAATGTGGGATGTGGTTAATATTTTTCATAGCAGCAATTGCCTTACATTTTTTCACACATATAGCATTGCGTTGATTTTACATCAGTCACAACATCTACGGATTTCATGGATGGTTTATCTAAATTGATTTTTACAATTGTTAATGGCCTACAATGCACATCAAATTCTTGTTACAAATAGACTTTACACTGCCTACAAAAAACACGTTTTTCCTCACAGAAACATTAGTAAGTGACCACTGGCTCTAAAGCAATCAGTAATCAAACAAAGTACATTATTGAAAATTTAAAGGATCAATAGCGTCACTTTTGACGCATGAAATAAGATACCATTGTATCTGCAATGATATCAACAAACTCACAAACTGCACATTATTCGCACACGTATATTACTGTACATGTTAAAGTCACATCCTCTTGAAATGACGTCATAAAGATGATACTAAGGGCATCGCGTTCAAGTGTGACACAAAAATGCTGAAGGATCAATAATGGTAGTCTCTTCATGAACGACGAGCTCACAGCAGGGTCGCCATGCTCTACAAAATTGTCCGTGGATTTATCGCCATTCTAGCTGTACGCCTTTCTCGTACCCTTCTTCCGACCAAACCAGAGGACATCACCTTCAGTTGAAACAACTGTACAACACTGCGGAATCCTCTCCTACCAGCACAGCTTCTTTCCTATAGCCTCATCTGCCTGTGGGATGTTTTACCCGCAACAGTGGTTTCGGCTCCGTCGATTGATTCTTTTCCGGACCCGCCTATATTACCACGCATCCTTCGTTATAGCTCTTCAGTGGAGATGCTTGTTACTTGCACCTAGTTTAGATAGTGTTATTCTTCACCCAAATTCACATATTCTCGTGGTTCCCGACCTCACCTACCAATGTACGACAATACTCTACAAAGAGGACACTGTACAGTATTAGGCCCATACGAACAGTAACTATGCATGTAATTACAATCAAAAACAAAAAAGGGAGAGAAAAGATTAGAAGTAATTTGCTAAGTCATCAAGATCCATCTCCTCCATGACAACTTCTCGATTTTGATAATCATTGTACGGGTCATATTGATCAACGTGACGTGATGGTTGATTAGGACGTATGTCCTCACCCGTCTCATTTTCCCGCCAGTCGTAGCCGGTGGCATCATCATAGTGGGACTCGTCGACCCGTCCGCTACCAGCTCGTACGGATTCCTCGTGCGGGACGTTCGCATAGAGAGTCTCTGCAGCCGGTATTTCTTGGTATACTGAATTCGCCAAGTTTTCGTCGTTGGCAAGTTGGGGTTGTTGATTGTTGTAGTCTTCATGCCCCTCCTCGTCCGGGATGGCATTCCCGGATAACGTCTGCAGCTCCGTGAGGAAATCGCCCTTGTCCCCCGCCGGCTTGTCGTCTGGGCGTTTGAGTGCTGCAATGGCGGCGGCGTTCCAGTCTTCTGCAATGCTGCCCTCTTCGTCGCTCCGGATGAACCCAAAGTTGTGAATTCCCGCGTCGTCTTTCTTCGTCAAATCCGCCTGCCCATCGTCGCTTTCATCCAGGGCGTCCAGGGAGAAGGTTCGCTTCTCCGCCCGGGGCCAAATGAACTCGATGATCCTCGCAACAAGGAGGGCGAACACGAGCCAGAGTGTGCAGATAACAGCAAATTGAGACTTAGTTGTCCATGGGTCGTACAGTGTCAAAAAGGGGTCGGTACAGTTTTCAAACAAACTGTATAACTCTGTAGTTTCGTTCATGATAATTATAGTTTGGTTCATGATGGGTATAATGCAGCTCTCATACCGGGTCCAAGGCTCGGTGTCCTTGACTGTGTACGTGCTCGAACTACCGTTCACTTCTACTGTCTCAAACAATATCCTGAAGGAATCTACAGAGTAGGTGGAGATGTTGAAACCAGCGGGTTCCCCCTCATCGCCGTCCTCCAAGTAGTCCCAGATCCACTCGAGGGTGAAGGTGGTCCTACCAATGTTAGTGACATTGAGTTCCGAGATATAATAGAAGGCAGTCACAGAGGACGAGTTGAATAGAATGCACATGCTGACAAAGACGCCGACAGACAGGATGCCGTTGAGGGACGACATCTTGAGATCGAACTTAGCTGCTGCCGTCCAAAAATTGTTTCTTGTTTCAGGGCCTCTATTTTCGAATCCGTGAGACCTACAGATAATAAGAACAAAACAGTATCACCAGTGATTGTATGACTTCCGATGTTTTCCCTTATTGAATTCTGTGTACAACAGGCTCTAGTATGATAGTACTCTAGTTGCTAGATTATACAGGACTGCCTGTACAGTATAAAGATTGACTTTAATGTGAAGGATTCTCTGCAATAGATCTATTCTTCTCGATTTCATCGAAAATAGAAATTCAGGGTAGGCGCCCTATAGACTTAAGTTCAAGTCACCAATGGGGGACTTATTATATAGATGATGACTGGCGGGGGAGGGAACATACCGAATGTTCCACCCGAAGGGTTTGAAATGCTTGTGAGACGAAGTCGAGGGACTTCTAGCCTCCCGAAATAGCATTTCAAACCCTGAGGGTGGAACGTTTGGTACATGTTCCCGACAACAAAAGTCATCATCTGTCATATTATATGGGTTAGTCAAATACGTCAAAGTTAACGTCAACCACCTAGCACATGCACAACGCACTCGATCACTCGCTCGCGCAGAGCCAAATTCACTATGCGTGCGCGGTCCTAGGCCGTCTGTCATTTGTTACGTGAACATGTTTTCCCATTGGAGAACATAACAAAGAATGTTCGCCCATGGGCGAACATAACGAATGTGCCTCCATCACGTGACTGTGTTTAGCCAATCACTAACCGGTATTTGACTTATCCATTTAATATAATGTGTTGTTTTATGGGTTTTTTTTTAATCCCTGTGTCCCGTTGGCCTATAAGGTGTGTTCTGATAAGTGTTTCATGATCATGTCAAATCTTTTATGCTGCTATTTATGCCTTTGTGGCTTAGATGTCTGAACCTTGTTATGGCGTCTGCGTAGGACTTCTCACTCCTATTCATGAACTACCCCCTATTTCTAAAAAACACAGAAAACCTGCTTTGGAAAAACAATTATATAAGCCCAACGCCCAAGTCGTACGATCAAGGCATGGTGGATATGTGTGACTGAGAAAGAAGTATTGGTAGAAATAATACCATTTCAAGGAATAAGGAAACTCCAGTACTCAATTAACCTAATGATACTTTGATAATCATATAATTATGTGAAATATGTTTCTGTAATTTGAGTCATTGCGTACCGCAGATTTCCTGGCGTAATGAATTGCTGTCGCAAGACTAAACAAGGTCGAACATCAATTATTCGAAGCAATGGACTGATAATCAAGCTCCCTTTCCGTATCCCACCTCAATTTACAACATTGATTGTTACTAGACATCTGTACGTTATTCCAAGAAAATCCGATTTGCGTTTGATCATGGCGCAGCCCCATTTATACTTGAAGTTGGATGCTGTAACATCCGCTGATCTCTACACCATAATCTACAGCGCCAAAGAGTGTAGACAATGGTAGAGATTAGGGTCTGTAACAGTTCACATTAAAGGCCAATACGTTGTCGCCATTTTTGTCTGGTGAGCTCTGATCAGGTGTTGTAGACGGAGGTATTAATAGTTAAGAACAGATTATGTTTCCGAGAAACTTCTCGTCGTTCTTCATTCCATACTTAGTTCCTGATAGCTGTGCTGTCGATAGACATAATGATACGACAGTGGTTGATTTTATGACATGTCATCTAACGTAAAAGAAACACAAAAATAAAAAAAAAAACAACCCCTGAATGACGTACACTATACATACAATGTGAACAACGGTCAAATCTGCCAGAAGACAGACATCTTTCAAAAACAAGTCGTCTGTCCATCAACGAAACGAGTATGGATTGAAATCGTTAATAATTTGTTACAGCATGTGAAAATATTGAGGTCATATCAATCTTACCTTACCAGATGTCACCTTTATTATAGCTCGTCGACATTGCTCAGAGAAGCGCTGTATCACAATATTATTCCCTTTATTATATTGTCTCTTCTATGAGAAACAGAAAATTTAAAGAAACATGTGAAGGCAGGGAAGGCTGTAGGTATGTATTGCAACGCTCACTTGAATAACTCCACCTTGAATACCAAAGCATTTTGTGCTTGCGCAGTGGAAGATACTGTAGACTAATGTCTAATTACTCTTCGAACGAAACCGGACACGCAGTTTATATTCTGTTTGCATAATGCTGTACGGCTTGTCCAAGGTTCAAGATATGATAACGGTATTATCTTAGGTCAGAGTTTATCGCACAGGACCGCAAACATTATTGTGTCTACCTGACAAATATGGAAATGAGCTGATCGATTGCTGAGAAGTCGTTTCAATTAGTTTAGGGTTATACAGATATCCGGGGACAGATATCAGAGATAGATGCTTGCAAAACTTGTACGCCATCACGTGAAAATTACACCGGGAATAAAGGGGGAAGTCCCAAAGAAAGGAATGCCTCTTTTATCATCTACCGTAATTCACTGAAACAACAAATTTATTCCTTCACGGCATGATCCTTAAATCAGGTCGGCAGGAAATCTCTTTCTCATCTTTCCCTTGTCAGACTGCTTGTAAATACATATCAACTTGTTGTCTTCAAACAATCCATTCGTGTCTTGCTATTATAGTGATGTTTTCAAAGTGTACGAGGAGCCTCGGAGAGAGAGAGAGAAAAAAAAAACAACAACAAGAGGCAGCATTGCGGGAATATTCTCAGCTGCATTCCCCCTCCCCCCCCCAAAAAAAAAAAAAAAAATCATAGACGTGGAACAAAAACGAGAGCCTCGTTTACTGTTCCATACTGAATTCTGAAATCATCATAGACAAGCCACCAGGTTCCCGTATGGAACGGGTTAACTCGATTAGATTTGCGGTAATACCGTACGTTTTCGCTATACCTTCATAGGAAACCTTTACATATCAGTGTTTTACGCTGATCTTCAAGGGGGCCCTCTTCGAATAGTCAACGGGATCATGTCACCGAGAAGACGACATATCGACACCAGTGAACCAGCCCACTGATCTCTGTTGGAGGTATCTGAATAAAATCTCACTGGAACATTTGCGCTGTACAAGCAAGTGAAGCCGTGGCGGCGCCGCCGTCTATTTACCAGGCACACAACTCTTTGGGGATTTTGCATGCACGTATTTTCCAGTACAGACTGTCGCCTTGATCACGTGATGACTTGAGTGCGATGCGCGTGATAAGATGGCGGCGCGGTGGCTTCAAAGCCGCTGTATAGCTGTGTAAGGGCCTGTGAGATATCCAGATAGTAATTAACTCCTGTAGAGATCAATGAACCGGTCGGTTTCGGGTCCGAGAAGCCGAAAAGTCGAGTTCTGAGCTCCCGTCTGCTCTACTTCTCTGGTCTAAGATGGCAGGGAGGCGAGACAGATGTTGCTACTTCGACCTCCTTGAGATCATTAGGTGCAAGGAGAGATAATCACTATGAGATCTCGTCTTTTTACCTTTAATTTTCATTATTACGTGGATTGTGTGTTTTATTCAGCCTAGAAAAGGAAGTGTCCGTTATCTAAAAATCATTATTTTCTCAAAATGGGTGTTTCGGTCTATATACCAACCATAGGCAAATACTTTTTCCCCCCAAAATACGTATTAGTTCTATTGTATTTATCTGAATTATCGGGTGTGTTATTTACGGTAGACACCTAACCGAGACAAACTGTTGCCAGTGCAAACACACACGCGCGCACACACACATCACATAATTACAACAAAAAGGTACATACATTAATTATGTGTACGTATGAAAGTTTGATCGCAAAATGGGCTGTTAAAAGCATTACTTCTAAACGTTTTAAAGTAAGTCCATCATCAGATAGAGCAAAACAAAACCTTTTAAGTAATAACTCACTAGTAACATAACAAGGAATTTCTTGAAGTTATGATTGAGAATATACAATAATTATTTTCTTATCACTTCCGTTGTTGTTTTAGCAGCTTTAATTGCAAACATCTCAACTTGACAAGAATAGAGTCAATTCATTTTGCCATCGAACTCCATTTATTACATGTCATACACACACGCACACACACACACACACACACGTCACATACATGTATTACTATATAACAGTATATATATATATATATATATATATATATATATATTGTATATATATTGTATCTGTTCATATACTGTATTTAATATAACTATATACAAATACATATTTGTATATATGAATATTAATTCGTGAACATGTTCACGTTGTCATGTTTATTTAACCACATTTGCTGACATCACGGACAACATGGACGACTTTGGGCTAAGAATTGATTTTTTTGTCTCTTTTGGCTTGTTTTCTTTGAGTGTCTTTTATTACAATATCCAGTCTGATTACCAATTATACAATTCTATCATGTGTACAAATGGGACAAATATGTACAAGTGGGTTAAATCATGAAATTTTGCTCATCAAGCCCAACCGCATTTCACACAGGCCTTCATTCATGAAAATTATCCTACATTGCCGCGCCTATTAATGCCTATATGATTGCAATGTCAATGGCATGATGATATAACAATAACAACAAAAGAAGTTGATATTCTTATTATTGGGAAAAATAATAATCTTAATCTACGTGTAAACAACGGTTATTACCTATTGCACAAAATAATGGTCAAAGGCTTGCCAAGGAGCTCTCTTCATTCCGATGAGAGGGTTTATGGTTAATATTTTTGGTACAAGCTAATAATATGCTACAGCATTCAGTTCTTTGTACAATGTTGTAACAAGACCCAACTATAAGCTAAGACTTGTAGGAAGTTACGAGTTTTAGTTCAATATTTACGAATAAAAGAGTGTAAAAGGCGGGATATCGCTTTATTGGCTGAATTGCACCTATCATATGAAATTGAATTAAATGAAATAAAATTTATCATATATTTGATTACAATTCATTTAATTT
Organism: Diadema setosum; assembly: GCA_033980235.1. Classification (NCBI taxonomy): domain Eukaryota; kingdom Metazoa; phylum Echinodermata; class Echinoidea; order Diadematoida; family Diadematidae; genus Diadema; species Diadema setosum. The sequence continues at coordinate 33,212,411 of CM067077.1, read as the reverse complement.
CAGTTCATACATCATAAGTGCAGTTCAGCCAAAAATCAAAATTTCGCAGAGTTCCTCCCATACATTTGAAATGAAATGCAAAACCAACTTTACAGTTTACATCGCGGATACCTGCATGGCGTGTTGAAAGGGATGGTACAGTATTGGTGGAGATGAGAATTGGGCTTCTAAGTTTTTGCAAAATACCAAGAAAACACTTATGATATAGTACAGAGCATACCATTTTAAGAGGAATCCAAAGTTTATTTGATGAAAATCGGGTTTGGAATGACTGAAACATCAAAAAAATAAAGTAAAACAAAGCGATTATAATAAAGTGTGGATCCCACACTTTATCAGAATCGCTCTTTTTTTTTTTTGGATATCTCAGCCATTTAAAAAAAAAATCATGAAATAAACGTTGAATTCCCCACAGAATTGCATGTTTATTCATATTTCATAAGAGGTTTCTCATTATCTCACCAAAAAATATGTTAGAAACCTGAAATTAGGTCTCAACCAAAACTATAGGATCCCTTTAAGTTTGTTTGTTTGTTTTTGGCACATCAACGCTTTCATTAAATGTTCAGCGTCTCTGTATTCCCCCCCCCCCCCCCCACACACACACACACACAACACCCGTCATTCTAACGTCAGGACTTCTCATTTTGCACATTTTCTTGCTTTTGAAAAAAATGTATGAAACGATACATTATTTTTTATCAATTTGAGATACTTGGGATTGAAACTGCTGAACACAAAAACAAAATAGGCCTAATTATAATATATGTGACGATTTTGATTACATCATAAACATTTCTTGCCATGTGAGGTCAGTGCATGACAGGATATCATTGAAAAGATTTATCTAATTTTGTTTGTTTTATCGTTTCGGCACTTTTGTGTCTGCCACCAATAAAATCAACATGTTGCGATCAATAAAGAGAAAGAGAGATAAGGAACCCACAAAATAGAATATAAGCATAGAATAGAACATGCAATTCGTTCATTCATTCGACAATATTCGGATTTTATGTTAGAAATTGTTTTTTTAAGTAACATTGTACATCATTCTGTTATATCTTCAGCAAAATTTTGAAACTTCTTTGAGAATTTGTGCAGCGTTTAAAAAAGAGATACTTCTATGATCCAATGTAGAAAATTGAGCAGAATTCTTTTAAACCAGCTTTAGAATCCCATGCGATTTTGACCAACAACATAACCAATAGGATTATTAATGTATCATAACCCTAAGAGCATTTAGGGCTCCACATTGTCGATTTGGTTTTTGATTTTTTTCACTTCCTCTAGATATGTATCAACGATTTCAAACGTTAATTAAATAAATTTACTTAATCAAAAGGTAATTTCATAAACTTCCCTAATTCTATCGAATTTTGATCCAGTTTTTATTCCTGTGCTGATCAGATTTTATTCTTTATTTTCAGAATGATTTTTAGATGGACCAGATTTTCTCTTTAAGAGAAAGCCAGCCCTTTACATTTTTGATTATGGTCACCACACAGAGCGATTCTCTTTTAATTCGACAATCCTTTCCGCGGGCGAATATATTTGTCAACGCAATAGAAGACGCTGTTCAGGAATAAGGGAGGACTCTGAACTAAGATCGAGTCGTTGGTGCGTGTTGCTCTCTTGGTAAGTTATGGTTGGGTATACCAATGTATTTCCCATTCCTTTTCTCAAAGGAATCGTATTTGGCATGCAGATTCGCAAAATATTGCATCCGAATTGACTAGCGAAGCAACACCGCCATCATCGCCAGAAAAGTGAAAACAACAAAAGAAGATGGCTCCGTCTGTACTCCACGGCCTCGCCCGTCACCTATACGAAAAACATCACAAAGACAAAGTTTGAATAAATTAAACCGATATTTCGTATTACAATGACTTATTCATTTGCTCTAGTTTTAAGAACTTTTATTGAGTTAGTATGCTGACCCTGTCCTCCACTGCTAGAATCAAAGTCACACAGAGTCATTCAAATTCAAAACAGACTCATTCGACAATAGAAACAAGTTGATATCTCATGATAATGGCACAAGTCCTAATTTCAGTAATTCATGAAGTAATAATGTATTGGGAATGTCTCTCAGAATAGTTCACCAATTCACAGGCAATATAACCTCACGTTTTTTCAACAGTATTCGCCGTATAACGGCAAACCAAATTGGCAAATTGCTCTTCATCGATGTAAATACATTGTATTATTTAGTGGTTTTGTCGTATATTTGCGATAAAACTCACGGGCATGCAGACTAGGGCTGAACTCAAACCAATGACCTCCTGACTGCTTATACAGGTGTATCCTCAATACCGAGCTTCCGTCCGATTGCCAATTATGGTTCTGATCCCTTCCAGCAACGGGTACAACGTATTTATTCAAATAATGATTCTTGCGCCGAATTGTTTTTATTGCAACTGATTGACAAATTGTCAAAATCTTTAATTTGAATTAAAAAAAAAATCAATGGAACTGTCTAATTTTGACCAGCAGAGGGCACCACACTACTTACCATGCTGAGCAGAACTCGCGTCCCCATCTGTTGATGACTTCACATTGTAAAGAGAGATAGTGCCACTTGCCGCCCCTCCTACCATAAGTTTGGCTGGCTTTCCGTTGGCAGCAGGTATGAATCTGGGACGTGCAGGGGTCAAATCAGTATAATTTCACTCAATCTCATCTTTTCTGCTTTATTTATAACTTAATTAATTACCATGAAACTTTAGCAGAGCAGTCATAGAAGTACAATCGTGTTTGAGATTCTGTACAACTATCCCCTTTACAATCCGAATATTGATATCCAATTTATCATATGTTCTTTTGTTGTTGTTTTATTAATCTTTTTTTGAGGGGGTAGGGACCTTCTTCTGGAAAAAAGAAAACAACTACCAATCAGACAAAACATGAATTAGACGTAAGTTGCCTAACACATGAAAATATCTCAGAAAACTGCATTTTTTCAGCACAGACACAATTCAACTTTCTTCCATTGGAGCAAAGAATTCCTAAAGGGTCCATTTAGCTCTTCTCGTTCAGTCAAAGAATTTAAACGATTTATAATTAAAAAAAAATACATAAAAAGATACTACGTGTAGATTGTCAGAAGAGATGAATGTATCACACATGTGCATCCCAAGCTCTGAAAGACTTTAGGTATAAAGAGAAAAGAGTGCGCGCGCACACACACACACACACACACCCACACACACACACACACACACACACACACACACACACACAAACAGGCACTCAAACAAACAAATTACGCTACAAAAAGTCTGGTGCTAAATAGAAACACTGGGCTGGTGCTAATTTCCGGTGCTCATCTATGGTGTTAGATTAACACCTTCCGGTGTCATTTAAAAAATATGATTTTTTTTTAAAAATAGTTTGTAGTTACTATTCTTCTTGTTGATGTTTAACCTCGACAAAAGATGATTAAGAATTTTCCGACAAAGTGATTGAATTTTGGAAAGTAACAACAGTTAGTGTGGTCCCCTATTGAAGCTGGACGGGTGTTATACCATTGACAATAACACAAGCAATATCAAATCAACACCATGCAGTGTCATTGTTGAATTAACATCAGTGTCAAAAATATCACCAGCTGCAGTGTCAATTTAACACCACGAAGTACCAGGTGAACACTTTTCAACACCATCACAACCAAGACAACATACTTTCTTCACCTGTGAGTGTGGTCCTCTATTGATACTTTGATCGGTTTTAGATTTAACACCCATGGTGTTACTTCTAACACCGGTGTTTCTGCAGTGTAGCGAGGAACTTACTCGATGTCCTTGGGATCCAGATCCCCGAGTCGGCGCTCCCTGAAGAGTTTTTCGAAGGTCCGATTCGTCCAGCCGTGCTTGTTGAGGGATTCAAAGCTGGCCTGCCCGTTCTCATTTACCTTGTAAATAGCGATCACCGAGGCGCGGTCGACCCCCACAAAGAGCACGGTCTCTCCGTCGATCGTCCCGACCTCGATGGTTTCACATTCCGGTCCCTGTCGAGAATTCGCAAACACGCCTTCGTTACCAACTTCAGGAGCAACAACAGTAATATGGGTAAGACGAGCAGTTACAGATGTATAATAATAACAGTTTTCATGATAATCAGTCAAAATCATGAAAATCGAGATAATAATGTTTTTCACGTTTTCTCTGTTTTTTGGCAATCATGATAATGACGACGACGACGATGATAATGATAATAATATTAATAATAATAATAATGATCGATAACAATAACAATAATTAGCAGAATACGAATAACGATAATATAATAACAACAAAAATACTAATCACATGCTAATAACATTCTTGTTTTAACACCTCTCCACATTTTTATTATATTACAACATCTTTATAGTGGATTTTTTTTTTAATAATTACATGCATAACTACATTTATTTTATGAATGATCCTTAGGGGTAGAATTTGTTGATCTGAATGCCTACAGGCAAAAGTAGATGTCTTTACTTTTGTATGCCCTGACCCACATGTTGCCAGCATCTTCACCTATCATTCTTTTTTTTTTGTATTACCTGTACTGTGCAGAGTATGCTTTAGTTACTATGCTCACTCTAGTTTTTGTCCTATGTTTGTAATGTTTATGATATTTGTTTGTTCATTTTCCATCTGTGAAGATGGCTGGATAGCCCATATTCAGCTACATTAAGCTGGTCTTCCATGGGATCCAGTTGGATGTGAGGTGGGACCACTTCACCGGGTTAAACACCCTGCTCTTTGCGATGAATGAATGAAGCGGGATCTTTTACGTGCATGAGTTGTTACTCTCTCACACACGGGACCTCCATTTTATGTCCTATCCGAGGGACAGAGTGTTTTGCCTCTTGCTAGAGGGGACGGTATGCTTACACACAACATTGCTCAGTCCAGACTCGGGTTCGAACCCGGGCCGCGTGATCGTGAGGCAGACGCGCTACCGACTGAGCCAACTCACCGCCCTGTGTTTGCTCTTTATATGTGTTTGCTCTTTATTTGGTCGAATGAATAAATCAATAAACACACAAATAGATAGATAGATAGATGAATAGATAAATAGATAAATAAATAGATAAATAGATAGATAGATAAATAAATAAATAAATGAATGAATGAATAAATAAATAAATAAATAAATAAATACTTAATTAAATACATAAATGAATAATCTCTTCCAAATCAAAGGAGACATTCTAGCAAGCATTTCATATTTTGGGGGTCACATAAAGCTTGTCCTCGCATGGAAAAAAAAAGTTCAACCACTCCGCCAGTCATTGGTATGGAGAGAGACATTGTTGACAATAGCATGACTCTCAGATGCTCTCAGACAACAGTTTAAAGACAGCGGCTGCCATGATACTTCTGAAGAGTTACAATTCAGAACACATCAACCCATCTTACAACTTGATTATTCGTCTTGTCATGCTTGTAAAGCGTCGCAGAATATCATCAGATATAGCATTCATATGGTCATGATTATTATCAAAGTTCTTGAGGCTGACGTGCTCAGTATTCCACGACGCCTCCGCTTGGTAGATGGTAGGCCGAGGATTATTTAGCGCCGCTGCGGTTACAAATCTTGACGGGAGAAATTCCCGGAGAAATTATAATACAAAGGAACATGAACAGAAAGAGAAGCAAATTCAAATCAACAATTATTCATGAAATGACTAACCCTATTATCCGATCTCTTGTCGACGAGATCACTCGGTAATTCCCTGTCCTCCTCATCTGGATACGTTTCCGAGTTGAAGACCTTCGGGAAGTACTTCATGACTTTGTGCTCGATGTCGTCGCCGCTGTCGTAAACGCGCATGAAGTCGCTGGTTCGTATGATGGAAAACCCGCGTCCTCCGAAGAAGAAAAGTTCTTCAATCTTGCCCGGCTCCGTTTCGCTAAGTCCGTCCGTTACGCTAAACTCCAAACGCCCTGCAGAACGTTGCATGAAACTGCCTTATGACACTAAACTCATTATGGAGTATACTGCATGATTGATATTGAAAAATCTTTTCCATTCTTCAGCGTTCGGTTATTTTCAATTCACAGGTGTCACTGTAAAGAGTCGTGTAAATGCTCTGGTTAAACTTTGTGAAAATTGTAATAGAGACAGTCCTCTCAGTTTGACAATACAGTAATACGATTATGATCAAGGATATGCATTTTTCTTCAAATTTGTCTCCATCTGCACAAATGGAATTTGTAAGATCGCATCTGCTGATCTACATTTTCAACAAACACGTTAGAAAAAAAGAACCAGCGGGAACCAAACCAGCTATCTATACTGCTTTCTGGGCAGCGAGACCACCACCAGGCTATCCCTGGTTGCCAGCAGTGACACGATGAACTTGGAACAAAAACCCAAGCTCCGAAATTCCAACATTGTTATGTTAAGTAGTCCAAGTCGGACAGGACATATGAAATAAATGAAAGAGATGTAATAGATATCAAGTTCTATTCGCGCTGGTTTCTTTTTTTTTTTTTTGTCGACATGTTTGTTAACAACGTAGATCTGCAGTTGCAATCTTACAAATTTCATTTGTACAGATGGAGTCAAATTGAAGAAAATCATACCCCATATCTTCACCTCTTTGCTTATTAAACTCTTGCCTTCATGATAAAGGATGTTATGCATACGACTTTATAGTGTATAAATTGCAGTGCGAAGTAAGCAACTGTAATCTTATATGTGTGCATGCTGAAACTCAACGACGGACTTAAAAATCTGTCAGACGCTTGTCAGAAGCAGTTATGAAAATTATAATGATCTGCATCAGAAAAGGTGATCTGTACTGCACATGCCATGAAACGGAAAATCGACGATGCTGCTGCCATTTCAATTGCGTACTATTATTACCAGGTAGATTATGGAGAGAAAGAAAATAAGTGAGCGAGTGAGAGGGAGAGAGGGAGGAAGAGGGATATATTTCCTTGCTACACTCGAATCTTACATGCATCTATTTGAACAGTTAGGCAAATATTTGCAAAATGAGATCAGCGCTGGAACGGGAATACTCATGTCAAAATTTTCCAAGACTCGGCAGAATATATGTGATTTGGAGCTGAGGGTAATGTCAAACACAGGTCAACTTGAGCGCAGTGAATGTTTACGAAGTTAGATCGTTGCTATAAATAAGATGAACAGTTGCGGCATTTCGTAAACAAGACAGGTTCAGTTGAATAGTCAGTCATTAATTTTGTTTTGATATAAACGTTTGAGAGCGTTTTCTAAAGTAATATCGCATGTTTCAAATTCTTGTCCATTCTCCGTGCCATCCGATCTCCTTTCTCTTCATATCTTGTCAATTTCCCCTATTCCCACTGTCGTGTGATCCGCGACTCACGCTCCAGTGGGCCATTAATACCTGGTCGTGTATTTTTTTTTTTTGTGTATTATAATTTGCACCATGATTGAAATCATAGTCGAATCGTGGAGTAATCGTGATGATCGTATCAGATCTACTCAGATCTTAAGGTTAGTTAGTTAGGCTAGTTAGGTTAGTTAGGCAATTGAGTCGATCATAGACAACCTTTGAATAGCCCAAAACTTTTCTACGATCAACGAGATTGCCACGATTGGCCTCAAGGTCTGATGAGATCTGATACGATCACCACGATTACTCCACGACCAAGACCACGATTTCAACAGTGACGCAGACTTCATAGATAAGAAAATTCCACGATCAGCTACTAGTGGACAATCGTGGCGTACGAAGGGAATTGCAAGAGAATGGAAAGGAGGCGTTACCTAGCTCGGAATCGGTGGCAAGGGCCCGGCGGAGGCTTTCGGGGACGGTGCTTGCCAATTTGCCATCTGATGGAGAAACAACAGAACAATGGGTTTTGAATATGAAGATGTTAAAAATGTGCGCTTTAAAGACGTATTTGAGAAGTCATTCTAAATGTTGAACTGTATAGGCTCTTGCAGGTTTTATATGAAGAGTTTGGCTGCAAAACGCCATTTTTAACTATCAAAATTAAAAGTAGGCCCATAATTATAATAGAGCAAAATAAAACAGTTTCACTGATGTGTCACCTGTTTCATAACAAGAAATATCCTTGAAGTTTTATTAGAAATATCCCATATTTTCTTATCATTATTTTTTCTTTTTCTTTAGCAAATACCTCAAATATCGCAAATACCTCAAATCGTTTTGCGATCAAATTGTTTGTGTTATACATACAGTTATTACTACACCAATAGGTATACGCGCAAATATGTAATTCCGGTAATCAAAGACGCTTTAGCGAAAAGGTTTCAAGCAAAATAATTTGACCGAGATGTTTCTACAGCGTCATATTAACTGACTTCTGAGTGAAAAATCATCAGTTTAGTTACACGTGCAGGGTGAGCACGCATTAAAGACAAAATAGTAAATTTTCAAAAGTGACAAGAGTCCCTTTTGTGGGTCTGCGATATATTCTGTCTCTGGTGAATATTTAAATGCTGTTGCCGTTTTATCAGCCATTGCTTAGCCCCTTATGCCATATCAGCAATACATTATTTTTAACATTTCTTTCTTTTTTCTCCAGAATTATCATAGATCCCCCAAAAGACTTTTTTCTTTTTTACTTTTGAAAAGGGACTATTTTTCTCTTTTTTTAATGTGCGGTCGTTCATGCGTGACAAGAAAAAAAAATCTCTCTCATATTTCACACAGAAGTTAGTCAATGAATGCAGAATTACCTCTACCAAAACATTTTTCTAAAAGCCTATTCATTCAAAAGTTACAACTATTTCGATGACTGAGAGAGTTACTTTTTGTGTGTGTGTTGATATGTATAATTATGTTACATCTTATGCCTTTGTGTGATAGCTCACCACAGGCATGGTATGCCATGAAAACTATAATATCATATATTTCATGATACTATGATACATGATTGTGATGTTAACCATTACTCTCGTCATAAACATAATAATCATTATCATTTCTATCAATATCATCATTCTATCTTTTTTATTATCGTCATTATTGATATGATTGATATTGATATGTTATTGATGTTTTTGTCATTGCTATTATCCTCCTTCTCACTGTCACACTTCTCAGTATCTGTTTACACATGCCATTCCATTTCGTAGGTTTGAAGGAAAATAAAAATGCAGGTACCGACCTCTGTAAATGTACCGGCCTCTGTCGGCATCTCCCCAGTATGAGTTGTCGAAGCGGTAGTCGAGGTCGCTGCCTTCGTCAGCAGTCGCTAGATAGCCGACGCCGTTGATCTCGAAGTATTTGATGGCGTCAGGCATGTAAAAGCTCTTGATGTCGTACCCTGTCTGAAACGCGATCGCTAAGATTTTTTTTGGGGAAAAAAACAATACAAGTCACCATTCAGCGACAATTCATTCATTTTCCTATTTCATCTGCTCTTACGACAACAGTCGGGTTTTGATTCTTTGTTACGTCGCATAAACAAGTCAGGAATATTCATAGCAATGCCGTAATTTACACGGCTTGTAGCCGAACAAAATCTTTCAAAATAATGACGATACGAAGTCTTTCCTTGGTTTCTTTCGTATGATGGTCCCGAATACCATTACTTTCAGCAGAGTCAAATAATCTGCAAACTCGACACTTAAAAGGGAACTACTCTTACTTGATGAAGCTAAATCATAATTATTCCATCATAAAATGTGGTTATAGTAAATATAAATCAATTTGATATTGGAGTGATCATACTCACGTGATAATTTGCCATGTTTTTGTATAAAATGAAGAACACCAACTGCAAGAAGGTCTTTTAAGCCTCGACAGTATATTCATGGTATTTGTGACAAGATCAATTCAATTGAATTGAATTCAATTGAAATGTATCTGCTCGCTCAGTACTCTGAACAAAACGGATGATATTTTGGCAAGTGACTGAGCTTACTTTCGGAATTATCTAGAAATGTTTTAGAATGCTTCAAACCTTCTTGGCTGGTTAAGTTTCCATGTTTTCGCCAAAGGTCCACGTCACGATTCTCACAGCTACTTGTCGTACAGCCCACAAGTCATACTGCCCACTAGTCATACAGCCCACGAGTCATACTGCCCACTAGTCATACTGGCCACTAGTCATGCAGCCCAAAAGTTATAAAGCTTACTCGTCATGCTGCCAACAAGCTAGAGACTTAATAGTGAACAAGGCCCACGATCCCGAAACGGAGTAAAATTGGCTTACGAGGTACACGGTCCAAGAGCTAGACACTGCAAATCAGGTCCAAGAGCTCGACGTTAAGACATAATGGGCTTAACCCTTTTCGTGCCGATGAACAAATGTGCACAAATTTGACCTATGTATATGTGCAGGTAATATGATGTGGCACGCAGAGAGTTAATTTAAGCAGAGTCGAGATTTTGGGCCTTTTGGATGACCCCTCATCTTCGCACGAGCAGTGCGTCACAATGCTCTTGTTTTGTTTTGTTTTTCTTACCATCATCTCTGTCGCTGGGATCCAGCTCCAGATTCATCCATTCTTTGACACCAAGGGGGACAATCTCTGTGAAGAATTCCCTTCCTTCCGCTAGGTCGAGAATCGCGATAGCGTTGTTTTCCTGTCAAAAAGCATGGAGGCAAGGTCTTTTGAAATCAATTGTTGTTTTCTGTCACAGTGTATGTGTGTGTGTGTGTGTGTGTGTGTGTGTGTGTGTGTGTGTAGTATGTACACTCGCATGACTTAAACAAGTGATGACTTAAAGAGGTATTGTCACGAACGGTGTTAAACAAATGCAGTTGGTGTTCTTCATGTTATACAAAAACATGGCAAATTATCACGTGAGTATGATCACTCCAATATCAAATTGATTTATATTTACTATAACCACATTTTATGATGGAATAATTATGATTCCCTCCATCACTTATTAGCCATCTGTTTCAACAGTATTCACAGAACAGATAATGGAAAGCGCCCAAGCTTCCCTCCATCACTTATTCTCCTTACCTCGTTTTGCTACAGATAATGCTTGACTTTACTCAAAGTTGCGGCAACTCTCATCCCTTGTACCCTTGCAACAGATTAACACATTGCCCCACATCGACGTAAATAACCACCAAGTTAATCAGTGTTTCAGTATTAGCCATGATATAAAAAAAAAAAATCCTGAGTTTACATACTCGAGCGGGATTCAAACCGACGACCTTCTGATCTCCGGACAGGCATCTTATCCACTGGGCCACCGAGCTTGCGCTCGACAGTCAGTGCTGGTTCTAATCCTTTAATGGCATGCAGCGGGTATTACGTTGATGTAAAGCAATTTGTCAATCACTTGCAATAAAAACAATTCAACGCAATAATTTTATTAATTTGAATAACTAGAACCCTTGTAGGAGATTCTTGTCTTTAATACCTTCGTGAAAAAGGAGCTGTGGATAAAAAATAATCCCGCCAGGGAATACAGTCAAAGCCAGTTTATCCTCTCCTTGTGCCAAGTGCCTGTCCTTCCATTTAATCCAGTTTGCGTGCAATTGTGGCCACTAAGATATATGACAGGCATATCCTCTAGTTGCCATTGATGACAACCTTTGAACAGGAAGATGGAAATCCTCTCTAGTTTTGATATCAAGTTATGAACAGGACTGAAGTGTATATTAGTGGACGGGTATTCTATCGGTATGAGTGTTGGCCCTGGTGGGGCACGAGATTCATGACCGAAGCATCCGGGTGTCTGGGACCAGCCTGCCTCTGGCGTCAGGTGTGGCAACCAAATGGGATCAGGGGTAAATCTTTACCTCATGCTAGCCTATGGGAGATCCATACCTGCAGGTTGACGTAAGCCACATTAGCGGTCGGGTTGATGGCGATGTACTCTGGTTCAACACTCTCGGCCAGAGTCTGGGTCGTCATGTTATTGTAATGACCGTTGTACGGGAAACGCACCCCGAGGTCAGCGTACTTTTGACGCCTGTAAGTGGATTGAAGAATAGAAAGATACATGGTACGAATTTGTAGATCGATACACAGTAACACACCGACACACGTACATACACACTGGCATACAGACAGACCTGGTTCAGCCACTGGTAGTGTAAATACGACAACTTTCGAACATTCAGGTATTTCATTTGTTAAACTACAAAATTTGCACAGCTTGGATTAAGTCTTAAATTTAGCGACCCGTGTTTGAAGAAAAAAGTCCAGAATCTGCCTATGACAATAGTCTCCTCAACTTCTGTTACACTTAGATTTGCTGCATTTGTTTCTTGAATAGCAGGGACGAGACATCCAAAGTTTTGGGTTTTTTTTACGTAAAACGACAACAGCTCTTCTTTAATCTGTATTATTAAGGAAAACAGTGTTGCACATTAAATCAATAATTTACTTGTTTCCATGAATTGTGTTTGCATTGTTCAAATGTTACTAAATAGATTTATTTAATTAATTTGTGTCGTATTCTTGAAAGAAAAGAGGCTACAGCAATAGAATCATAACAAATCAAACCAATTAGAAAGTTTCAGGAGTAAGCTTACTTCCGGTTGTAATCCGTGAAGTTGACAGACTTGACGCCGAACGCCGGCGGATCGCTCTCGTACGAGACAGTGATGATGGACACCCGACCTTCCGGGTTGAGGAAAAACTTTTCCGTGGCATCGTCACCGGCAGTTCCCTCATCGGCCGTGAGGATTCGGCTGCAATCCGGTGTGAAAGTTACCATTTCCGGGTGGCTGTTCACTGGCGGGAAAAACCAGAACAATGGAGTTATATTATGATCCTATGATTCTATAACTGAATATGGCTGACATCTTTAGTGGCTAGCAACAATGTTCTCTTATTGAAACCGCCACTGACATTACCTCACCGACACCAGATAGCCATACTTTAAACCAGTGCCAAGAGAGACAAGGCGTGCAGACATAATTACGGTTTGAGGGTTCCATAACATTTGCTCCAGGAACAATTGCTCCCATGAAATCTCTGCACGCTAGGCCAAACATAAAACATACTCACAGACATAACACTAACCCTAATCCTAATCCAAATCCTCACAAACTATTAAAACCTAAAGCCCAGCTCGCAAAACCCTAAAGCGATCCCTATGACCCTGGAGAAAAAGAAGATCGGAGCAATTGTCGCAGGAGATGTTGAGATCTTGTTCTTCTTGTAGAAAAACGCATGCGCAGCGCAAGTTTACGAGCAGGGATTCTTTGCTAGAGTATTAGAAATTCGCTCCGGAACTACCATCGATTTTAACATATGCTTACAATAGCTTTTAATTCACTCCTGATTTCCTTAATGAGGTAAGATTGTACGCTAACGGTATATACCTGTTGTCTCAAAGAGCCTCTCGAACTTGTCGTTCATCCGGTCATACTTCCGGTAAACGTACAAAGATCCGGGGTCCTGCGAGTCCGAACCCCGAATGACGTATGCGACGAGTTGGCCGCAATGAGCGATGTCGTTGGCGCTGTGGGGGAGCAGGTGCTTGTAGATGATCTCGGGTTGCGTTTCTTCCGTGAAATCGATGATGTGGAGGTAATCGTCACCTAGGAAACAGCAATGATGATAATTGTTACATCGATGATGATGATGGTGATGAGAACGACGTGCTGGTATCAAAACTATTATGTTTTTATGGTTTCGAGCAACGTACGAAGTGCGTATATCTAGATTTCTATCGAGGGTATGACCGGTGGCGCGCAAGTTTTATTGAAAGCAATAAAGTGCCCGATCTCAAGTTGAAGGCTAAATTATCATTATGGAATAATGATACACCATAATCAATCACTTACCTGTTTCAACTTTACGAAATAACTTTGTTTATTTAACTTTGTGTTACCATGTGTTACATTTATGTATGGAAAAAGAAATGCAGAAATAAAATCAATCAATCAATCAATCAATCAATCAATCAATCAATCAATCAATCAATCAATCAATCAATCAATTAATCAATCAATCAATCAATCGACAGGACTTGCACGGTCAGAAAATTGTCATATTAAAAACTCTAAACTAACTGTTTGCAATGATGACGAAACTGCACTGAACTTAGCTGCTTAGTTCACGCTGATTTGGACAGTTTGTAATGATTACAGGGCCCAATCAAAAGCTATGGAAATTGAAAGCTATAAGTTGTCTCGCGATATCAAGGAGGTCGCAATTCAACCTTGTGAGCACGGAGCTCTGAGTGCACATTGGCACAGAAATTCCAATAGCGCTATAAACACAGTTCGTATAGCATAGTCAGGATTAACGTATCGTGCATCATACTAGGTGTTACAAAAAAAACAATCCCATTTTCGATCTTAAATAGTTCGAAAACTATACATCAGATAACACTGTCATTGATATGGGTAATAGCTGAAAAGAGTACAATTTAGTTGGAGGTAATTTGGATATGAGAGCATGAATCAGTTTCATTAAATCCATAATTAATTTTAAAGTAAAGTTCCAGATTTTTGTCACATTTGAACCCTCTGTACATATTGAACTTTACACAAGAACCAATGATGTGTATGTGAGTGTGCGCTTGCAATGACCCTGAACAATAGACATGAATACCACGAATACCACTTTTTCAATGCTCTACTGACTACCGGCTTCAGATCTCTTGCTCCAAGGCACATGAATGCCTTATTAACAATTCATGATGGATTGACCTGGGATCTACTAGTCTGAATTCATGGCAAAGGGTAAAATGCATGCACATGCATCTCGGGCTGCGTTTCTTCCGTCAAACGTAATAGGGATAAATATATCTTAACATACAAAAGATAAGAACACATTTTCATATGCTTACATACACTACATTTCAGGATAAAGAAAGACTAGCTGTGATAATGTAATTTCTCATGAATACGTCATAGAGCATTCCAATCCTGGTCATTGTTCAGGGCCATTGTCAGGGTGTTAACCACAAACTCCCATACACACCAATTGACACCTGTGCAAAATTAAAATTTTGTACAGAGGGTTGAAAACAAAGCAAAATCTGAAACCTAACTTAAGAATAAATCTTACATTTAATGAAACTTGCTTATGCTATAATTTCTAAATTACTTCCAACAAAATTGTACATTATTCAGCTATTGTTCATGTCCATGTCAGTGTTGTCTGATATATAAAAGTGGGAAATGCTTTTTGTAACACCTAGTACAACTACATTTCTGTGAGCATGATAATGAATATCACTTTCATGATTTTCTTGATATCATTAATACTCATGATGATAATAATCTCCATACGAGTCTTATAACCACAGGCATTGGTGCCACTCTAACGTCGGTACATGTACTACCACTATTTCACCGTAATGGAGTAGCTATAAAAGGAGACAATATTCTACTTGTCTCTGCACTTGATGTAATGCTTCAGTTTTGTTTGTATACTATAACGGTGATATTTCTTTATATTTTCTACCTGTAGGGCCTACACTCTTTTACAGTGTGCCGCATTCATTATTTTTTGTTACTATAAGAAGTAAGCAATGTATGTTATGTTTGTCGAAAACCGAAAATCTATTTGAATTTAAATTTGAAATTCATTAGTAAGTTAGCATTTTCAGTAAGGTATATTCAACTTCCATAACCCAGGCATGACGACATAGGTGAACTGAGCAAAGCACGAAGTTCTGTTGCCATGGTTCCAATGACAACTATTTCCACTCCGGGAGGAAACAGAGAAATTGGTGCAAACTTCCATGTCTAATTCCAACGGAAGGAAGAACACTCCATTTTGTAGGCCAGGAGCTAGCAAGGGATGTCTTTGTCGGTATTGTGCTGTTCGTATTGTTTAATAAATTGTGTTTTGCTTTTCGGTAGTGCAATGTTTGTCAAGGACACATGCAACCCCTGCAAGTAAGGTTGATATCAATTTCTTTAGAATATTTTTGAAGACCCGGTAGCGTGGGGAAGCATGGGCGGTCCGATAAAATTGATCTTCACTCGCTGCCCACCGTGTTACATTTGAAAACCACAAATAGCATCCGTCAGCCACGTGTCAGCGAATAAATATGTGCATTGAAGCGTACGCTCATCGGCAACGTTCGACTCTAATCGAGAGTCTTCGGCTTCGTGTGTGCTTTCAGAGATAATTATGATAAAACTGTACACAATTCATAACGGGGATTCTCGAATACATCCGAGCCGGGCCTGCCTTCTCACTACATGGTGTCCCTACGCCACTGGGTCTTCTAAACATGTGTCTTTAAGAGCTGTGTAGAGCATGTTACCCAAATACCAAAGTATTTTCTGACTGTAATTTTTGTAATTTTGATTTATGATTTGTGGAAGGCTGGTTGGGGTTTTGTCATCATGTTTGTTTGGACAAATCAAGGTCAAATTACCATTGTCTTTTGATGTAAAAGTAGGATTTTGCTATCCAAACAGGAAGCAATCGTAGGATTAAAACAACAGAAACAAAACAGATACACACAGATATAAGAAGAGGAAGCAACGCAGGCACATTAACTGGGTAACCAATCACGTGCCCGCAAAGAGACCCCAGATAAAGGGTTTCGACCAATTACGGAGCATTATTATTTTGCTCAGCACTTTCTTTCACACACACACACACACACACACACACACACACACAAAACCTCCGTGGTTTGATCGTAAATGGGGGTAGCCTTTTGTCAAGGCCCTGTCGTGACAGAAGACTATTAAAATTGGTCACAGCTCGTTATTCCGAAGGTTCGTTATTCCGAAGGCTCTTCAGTACGAAGATTCGTTATTCCGAAGGTTCGTTTTTCCGAATTTCATTTTCGGATTAACAAATCTTCGGAATAACGAACCTTCGGAATAACGGCACAAATGTTCGGATTAACGAACCCTTTTTCATTTTCGGATTAACGAACCTCTAGGTATAGGGAATTTGTGTGTTTCGGATTAACGAACCTTCGGAATAACGAACTTTCGGAATATCGAACCTTCGGAATAACGAACAGCACCCATTAAAATGGGGGGGGGGGGGTGGAAGGGGATGAAATTGTGTCCTTACCGACTACGTAGGCCAGTGCATCATCGGCATCGTAGGCAAACTGCTCCATCGAGTCTGAATCGATCTTGATCTTTGCTTCGTTCAAGTAGGAGTAAGGCACGTAGATAGATGATACCTGTTCCAGGTAGAGGTAGGCCTCAGAGACAGCTGCCATCGCCAGAGCTGCCCCGAGGATCGCCGCCACCAACACTGACATTTTTCTAATCGTAGGCTGCATTGTGGGCGGGAACTCTGGAAAGGACACCAAGTACATATATCTATGAATAAATCAATTTATTCATTATTTCATTTATTTATTTATTTATTTATTTGTTTTTATTTTTGATATATTTCTATTTATTTTCTTAATCTATGCATTGTCGTTTATTTATTCATTTATCCATTCATTCAAGCATTCATTCCTTCATTCGATCATTCATCCATTCAACCATCAGTCCATTTATTCATCCATCAATTTCTTCCTTTGATTCGTTTAAATCATGTATTCTAGTAAGCCACTTATCTTTGCATACGTCTGAAAAATAATTCTATATGGTTCACCATTATAGTTGCACACTAATAAGCGAGGGCTAGGATACCAAGCAGAGAGCTAGGTAAAAAACGGACATACAGACAATGAGACGATGACAAGGGAAGCAGTGAAGCAACTACAAAGCCAAAAAATAAAAACGAAACGAAACATACACACTGAAAATCAGCACGTACTTTACTGGACTTGAAGCCAAGAAATTCAACGAAATCATGTTCTTTCATTGCCCTTAATCAAAATAAAGAATTGATATGCTATACATACATGCACTTCGTGAAGGGAACTTTGTTATCGCATTGTACAAGAAGATAATAATTATATCTATATGTATATGCCACTAGTGGATCACACGTACACGAATTAGCGGGATGCAGATCTCGAGATTTGGAGAGCGATCGTCAAACAACAAAAAACAAAAACAAACAAACAAACAGACGATATAAGACATCTCCGAGCTGCCGCTGATGAACAAGACCTAGACCGACAGCAGGGGAAGTGGTTTGTCAATGCTTTGGATTTAATCACTTAACTAGTTTGTGACGCGAACAATGAGTTTTGGTTTTAGAGTTGGACCACCTGATCGTCTGGTCATGTTCACACGTGGGTGGAAGATCTGAACATGTGGGTGATATTAGTTAACCAGCGAGTTTGAATGAATAGTCATTTCATCCCATCTAAACACATAATATGGGGGGGGGGGGGGGAGTGGATAAGATTCGCGACTCCCAATCTCTCTCAGGACTCGAGTTCCATTCCCGCTCAGTGCTTACGTCTTTGGACAAGATGATTTTGCCCACAATGTCCCTCTCGACCTAGGTGTATAAATAGGTACCTGGCAACGATAGGGAATGGCAGGGCCCTCTGGTAGCGCAGTGGCAACACTGAAGAGGCTACCCTGGATGAAGAAGATACTATTTTTTTTATTTTTCAGTGAAATAGGTAGACGCCAAGTGTAATGATGAGGTTTGAGAAACCTCTGATTCAATATCACAACTAAAACAAATGGTTTGTGGTGATGGTTGTGGTGGTGGTGGTGGTGGTGATGGTTGTGTGTGTGGTGGGGGGGGGGGGGCATAACAACCCATATTATCGTCTGCCAGGGTTCATTTTCGATTGACCAGGGGTTAACGTAGGCTTACATGCAGGGACAAGTATGACTAAGTCCGGAAACCGCAAAGGTTCTAATGGTTATTCTAATGGTTATTATTTTGAATGTCTGCCGACAGGTATTTCTTCCGTTTATGTCCCCCCCCCCCTTTTTTTTTGGTCAGTTTGATGATGTGATATGATAGATAACAAAACAAACAAAATGATAAGATCTAATTCAAAGAATATAAAATGAAATGCAATGTCAATAAAATTTCACTATCAAATTTACTGCAGGGCGATGCCCCTGTGTATGAGTGTAATTAACCTTTAGGTCACAGATATTGAATTTCTTTGACCTAACGTGGACAGCTGCAAATGAATGATAATACTACAGGTAATCGTAAATGTGACTATAGTCAACCAGTGCAGGTGAAAGCATTATCGAAATTAAAGATATACAATATAGCGATCGAGGGTATGTTAGTGATGACGATTTAACGCTGGTCCTACACATAATATGAAGAGTTTTTATTGCAAAAAGGCCTAAATCCACTTAGCAAATTTCTAGTACATCCAGGTTATTTGTATTGACACAAATTTTATTCTCCCTTCAAGTGGTTCTGCTTCCATAGATAACAAAAATGCCAATAAAAAAAAAACAACTTGCAGATGACTTGAATCTTACATGATTTAGTCATATCAATTATCATCATTGTAATCATTTTTCTTTAATTTAGGGCTTATGCAAGAAAAGTTTAAAACGGTAATAGCTATCCTATATGCACATTAAAAAGTTTATCATTAAACTGAAAACCGCATATCATATCCATGACCATTTTTCATCGGTCAGTCTGCTTATTAAAACTCCGCATTGCTACTAGAAACCTTACCTGATATTGCATAGTGAGAAGTTAGAATTAACTCCACATTGAGGTTCAGTAGTCATTTATGCCTTGGTGAGGTTGTCTATTACCAGTATCTAATCGATATTCATCACCCTGTCCGTGATAACACAAATCAAGCTTGAATCCCTACCAAGTATAATGCACTGGACAAGTGCATCCTTCCTAATAGAATAAGAAGGATATAAATTCCCTTTTTCCAACATTACTATCTTTATTCCTCATCATAATCATTATCATCATCATCATCATCATCATCATCATCATCATCATCATCATCATCGTCATCATCATCATCTTTGACATGCATGACATAAAACATCCTGACACAGAGTATTCTGCTCAGCTGGTTTTGTGTTGATTTCGAGTGGTCTGCTAAGCTAATGATGGCTTCGCTTTAGCCAATCAGGATACATAGAATTTCAATATGGTTATAGGCCCTTTGGCAAGAAAAGCGTTTTGGACTTAAACCCTTTTGAAAGAAAACATGAATTTGATATCAATTTTTCAACAAACTTCCCGAAACCTTTAGGAGTTTGACTATGGCCAGTTTGATGCACATGGTGAATGTCTACTCGGCATGTAGGCCTAAACCAAAATAAAAACAAACAAACAAACAAAAAACCAAAACAAACAAAACTACCACATGATTTAAAACGGATTCAGGCCCTTTTGTAGGTAATCTCTTCACATAATAACTTATAAATCCCATCAAAGGTTAAACAAAAATTGAAAGATACAAAGCACATACATGGCATCGAGTAATATATGATAATAAATATTAAACGAATTGAAAACAGTTGGAAATATCATTATTATGTGATTAAAAAGAAGAAGAAACAAATCTTACCTCAGAACTGTTTCTCACCAGAACTACTGTGCACTGTTCATCAACCTGTCGCAGCAAACACCTGAAGTGACACCGTCTGCTGTCAGAGCTGTCATGTTATATGGTTTTCAGCGACTAAAATGAGACAAGGCCGGATATTAGGCAAGCAATCGAAACCAGGGAACGCAGTGACTTCCGATCCTACGACTTGTGGTGGGTTGACTTGGGTCATCAACGCAAGATGGTAGCTGATTGTTGAGGCAAACAATTGACATTGGTGTACGTTTGTTGTTTGTTTTTTGTTTGATTTTTGTCTTCTTCAATAGTCAAAGTGAGATCATACAATTTTGATAACCAACATAGTTATTATTGTACTGTCATCCCTCAGGTGATAATGCACTTTCGATTTTACTGCGCTTTACCACTTCCTGATATTAGGCCTATAAATTAATAGATTGTGACGTTTAAAACAAAAACACAAACGGCGCTTTGATTTGGTTGAATATCAATATAAATTCTTGACAAAATTTGAAAAAAAAAAACAAGAAACAGACAGACAAACTTTCAGAACCCATGCAGTGAGCATTTATATTATCCATGACTAATATCGCAACTCTCGTTACTCAAAACTTTTGTCATTATCAAATCTGGTAAAAACAACACAATATGACGAGAGATTTTGAATAACACAACTGGGTACCAACAAGGAGAGTTTATAGGGCCGCAAAGGTCAAAATTGTCAATGATCTATATAATAGAGACAAATGATAAAGTTCTTTTTATCATTTCAATTACAGCAAGTCATCCAATACATCAAGTATCATAGGAGTTATGTGTTTCTTAAACTTCACCTCACTCTTTCTGAGAACAACAACAAACAAACAACAACAACAAAA
Organism: Diadema setosum; assembly: GCA_033980235.1. Taxonomy (NCBI): domain Eukaryota; kingdom Metazoa; phylum Echinodermata; class Echinoidea; order Diadematoida; family Diadematidae; genus Diadema; species Diadema setosum. The sequence continues at coordinate 33,191,234 of CM067077.1, read as the reverse complement.
ACAACAAAAGAACAAAAACAAACAACAAATAACAACAAAGAAAAAACAACAACAACAACAACAACAAAAACTACCAAAAAAAAGACCTCCGTCCAGAAATCATCCATGTCCTTTGAAGATCATTGAGCATATTATAATGCTGATGCTTTATGTTTGCGCAGACAACGAACTTTGACTCCTTCAGATACAGAATATTACCAAAAAAAAAAAAATATTATTCAATTTGCGCCGTTCAGATTTTGATTCATTAAAACACTATAGCGGAAATCTATTTTGTTTGTTTGTGTTTGATTTCTTACTTCCCAAGCTTTCGATCATGATTCGTCACTTTATACATGCCATGAATTAATGTGAGGGCGTTCATTTGTCTATATATACGCTCTTACTCATTAATCTGTGAATTATTGTATAAAGTCATAGAGATATATTTTTCCCATATTTCGTTAGCTACGTCATTAATTTTAGTTGTCTGCCTTTTCAGTGGAGGGACTGAATCAATTGCAAGAAAGTTTCTGTCTTGTGGTCCTAATAAAAGTCGGGACCCACCTATTTGTTACGACCACAATAAACTTTGAATTCCTCCTATGTTTTAGGCTACATGATGCAACTTTGGACAATGCATTTCCCCTCTCTTATCTGTGAATGAGGACAGTGCACGATTAGTACCTTAACTGACAAACGGAAAAAAAAAATACAATTGTATAGTCAATCTCGTTAGTCACCGATAATGCCTTTATGTACTTGTTGTCCGTTAAATGCTCAGAATCGTGTCTCGGTGAGGTTTCCGCTAGAGTAACAGACAGTGCAGGTGGTAAGTAGCCCGATTTAAACATAGGCCCTTTAACAAAATTTCATAAGTCATTTAAACGGTCGTTATGGCAACGGCAAAGAAAGTCTGTGAGTAAAATCACAACTTCATTGTTTACGTTTTGTTCAGGTACAGATTTCAGGGGACCCAGAATTATCTAGTCATTCTGCTAGTTGTGTCTTTTCTTTTGTTTGAAATGGGAATGAGAAGGCTGAGAAGTGTGTGTGTGTGTGTGTGTGTGTGTATGTGTGTGCGTGTGTGTGTGTTTTATCTTTGGAAAAAATTCTCTTTAGCGGGGGAAGAAACTGACCGTATAAACTCGACGTTCATATCCACGTATAAGCTATCAAAAGAGTCAGTGTATTGATTTCTAAAGATATAGATGAAATTGAGGGATATTGTTATTCAATGCTGATTATAAAAGACTTACCTCTCTAGTAAAGATGCTTAAAGGATCAAAATTGTACTAGAAAGATTGCCAGTGTGGGGTCTATGCCTACGTAATGATCAGTCTGTGTGACAAGTAGGCCCTATGTGGTCGAATGTAGGGCTTAGTTTGAAAAAAAAAAATCTCCTGTGTATTCCCAAAAGTAACCCGCTGAAGACTAGTCCCGATTATACTTGGGCAGGTGTCTATGGAAGATGCATGTTAGAGCAAAATTAGCTCGTCCTCAACGGGGTAATAGAGATTTCCAACATGTAAAAAGATTTAAAAAATATAAGAACAATCAGTCAAACAAACAAATGAAGTATTGGCCTTACATTACCTATATTTATGTAACAGCTTGTTTTCCTAAAATCACGTTGTATCGTTTTGCTCATACGCCTATACTTTGAAACACAATGTATGTTCTTATATACAGGTAATTTCAATTATTCCTGACTGTTTGAATACTCTCATTTATATTTTGATAAGAATATTATAGTCGATTAGCCATAATAATTTTATTTCTTTAAATCAAAATCAAAACAAAGTGAAACTGAAACTGAAACGAAAGAATTCGGATATTCTTGAGTGGTGTTTTTCTCTTCTTGAATACTTCAAGGCGTTAGTGTGATTTACCAGCAATTTATTTTATGACAAGCTAATAACGATTCGATGGTCGGATATATCTTATTTTTAACCGAACGACTTGATACGAGACAAACCTGGTGGAGACAGGTGGAAAAAACCAATCATTGCTATACTTGCCTTAGGATGTAGAGATGTGATGTAAATGTAGACGTTTGTTTTCATGGGAACGACTCGAGTGTTGGCATTGGACTTGGAATGTTTGCATTTCGTCAGAGTTAAAAGTGGATATCGAGCAGGGTGAAGGGTAAATGTATATAACGCGCATTTTTTGCACTTTTTCTAATTATTACTGTTTCGACCATTCGTGTTGAAGTCCAGGGCTTGTTAACGGTCATCTACTGTGGCTATCTGAAGGTAAGTCTGGTTTACGGAGAAGGGCTGGGGAAACGACAAAAAGTATCCGGTTCTTTCTTGAAATGATTATGTCATTTGTACCGATAAAATGATGACCGACCTGCTGTTTTTTTATTTTTATAAAAATGATAAAGGTAATGATATTGTGGTAATACTATGCTGCAACTGATAATAATATAATAAGTAATGGCAATAGGAACGACTGTTACATCTCATTTCCTACTGCAGTTCCTAGTGTTAGCATCAATCATTCATGATCGTGATTATCCATGACTACAATATTATGAGGTTCCAGTCTTAGCACCGACTCAAATAAGGGCGTGGGGGTGTAGCATCCTTTAACCCCTCCCAAAAAATGAACAAAAAGATGCACCAATAGATATTTGAGTTCCAGAACCTCTTGTTGAAGTGTCCACAGGCAAATGCTCGAAGATTGCAGTGTGTAGAAAAATGACATAGAACTAATTCCTTTAATCATATCCTTTAATATAACCATGTGAACGTATTTTATGATAGCTTTGTTCGCACATGTCGTGATGTTGTTATATAATGCTGACTATCCTTGTTACTCTTCTAAGTCCAAACAGAGATAAAGTAATGTACCATTAAGATATTTTTCTATACCCGCAAAGTATTATGATGTAAGATTGACGCACAGAGGGATATGCTGTAGGTTGAAATATGATTTCTTTTCGTATTTCCTTAGAGGAAAAATATTTTATGATAGCTTTGTTCGCACATGTCGTGATGTTGTTATATAATGCTGACTATCCTTGTTACTCTTCTAAGTCCAAACAGAGATAAAGTAATGTACCATTAAGATATTTTTCTATACCCGCAAAGTATTATGATGTAAGATTGACGCAAAGAGGGATATGCTGTAGGTTGAAATATGATTTCTTTTCGTATTTCCTTAGAGGAAAATTGATGAAAATCTTATATTATTCATGCAAAGATAATTGCACAAGTAAATATCATTTGAATTTTTCTACACGTGTAAGTCAATTATAATACTCTTATGAATGTTCAATAGCATATAATATCATACAACACCGCCAAAAAAAGTCCTATTCCATTGCTACACACACACACACACACACACACACACACACACACACACACACACATTATGATTATATATATAATTTACTCTAAACATGAAAATAAGCTAATTTACTATTGTGTTTAAATTTTCGCTGTTTTTTTTTCTCTAAGGACATCATACAAGCAATTCGGCCACGAGTTCGATGCCTTTCAACATTGTTAGTGCACTTTGCATGCAGTACTTATTACTAAATAAATGTTTACATTTGTTAGGCATATTGGCCTGCCTTAAATACGAGTTGTTGCCAATTTGATGATTCGTTCTGACGCGCCACCTGTCATATCAAAAGTCGTCTCGGCTCATCCACTGTGGGCTGTCACTTCCTTCCTATGCATCATCGTGAAATACCTTAGTTTGCCTTCTATTGACTTGTCTTTATTACGTCATGGTCATCAGTGAAATCTCTCACATATCATAGTACAGTGTACAAGCAGTGCATGATCTCTATAATGCACTATATTAGATTATATTGCACTCCCACCGCAAAGAAAGCCCACGTGCAGTTTTATTTCACCGAGGTCTTAGGGTGAGTCAGGACTATAACGAAAGCAGTTTAAGCTCAAGAATGGCCAATGGCGGCGCTCTTACGTGGTAGCGAATAAAGTTCATTTACACCATAGACTTCCCATGAAAGTAGGCCTATTCGTGGCTATAATGCACGGACGTGTGATAAAACAAAAATAACAGAATAAAACAAAACAAAAAAGTAAATATCACTTGATAATGATCCATCCAATCATGAGATACGAAGTATATTATGTATACATCGTCATCAATGCATGCACTACTACTCACTCTACAAAAATTTTGGGCTTTTCGCTTTCATTTTATTTCGCAGTTCTTCTCAGTGAATGACACTTGTGCTTCCCACCCCTACCCCCCCCCCCAAAAAAAAAAAGAAAAGAAGAAATTCTGACGATTCGCATGTGACACTTTATGTGCTCACTTTTTATGGATGTGAGAAATCAAAGATATCATGTCACATAATACGAAAAAGGACATCCGGTTACCCTGATAGTAGAGACACGTCAGAATGACGTCTATTTCACGTCAGCACTGTCGTGAGAAAGACGTCGTAAACTGTCGACAGAAATACGTAGCTTTGCTCAAATGGAAGAAGTAAAAAAGTCATATTTAGACGTCAGAAAGGTGTCGTAATATGTCGTCTTAACGACGTAAATGAATACAGATAATGGACGTCATTTATAAGTCTGAGACTGACATCAAAATGTCTTATCTTTGCTCAAATGGAAGACGTAAAAAAGACGTCTAGGTGGTCGTACAAACACGCCATAATCATGTTAATGATACTTGAAAGACAAAACGTCACGTTAGAATAATGTCATAAACATGTCGTTTACTTGTCAATTTACGACCTTTTTTCCTGTATTGAGAAAAAAAGACGTCATAAAGACGTGATTTTGACTGAAACAAACAAAGAGAAAAGACGTCAGTTTGACGTCTTTTTTTAAGCCCAGATACATTAATCACTATGTTAAGCACAAGATTTAACAAAGGTGTGGGCATCTTCAGGTACAATCCTACGAATCTAACCGTCTACTCCTAAAATCCTAAATCCTATTCCTATGCCTATTTGCCTACCACCTATTCTTATAGTTTGAACTGGGCATGGTTCTCGGGATTACGTATCAAGGTGCACCGCGTGAAGTTAGCATCGCTCTTCCCACCTCCCCGCCTGTCTAGACTTACAGATCTATGGTATTTGGTTAATGGCTTTTTCCTCGGTGACACAATCAAAGGTTTACAGCATTTATCTTCGTGTTAAATCCCACAAATAGTGCGCTAACTGATTAACGTTGTGGGGCAGGATAAATATACATAATTAACATAAACTGTTATGCGCAGTTTTCTACACATAACATCCGCGCGTGATTTTATGCGTTACATTAGTGAGGTTCACACCTAGGTCCCTTTACCTTAAGGTTTTCTAAACCTCGAGGTTTTGTAAACTACGAGGCACTAAACTCCAAGTTAGCGTAGATGTAGACGCATGTAGTTTAGAAAACCACGACAAAACCTTAAGGCGAAGACACCACGACAACACCACAAGATTTCTTAGGGTGTTGTCGTGGTTTAAGCGCGTAGTTTAAGCGCGCTGTGGCAGCGCGCTTAAACTATGACAGATGTGAACGGAGTTTTGTTAACCACGACGCTCAGTTTTTTCCACAATAGTGCGCAACCCTATGGGCAAACTAGGCGCCCTTTAGTTTCTATCGTAGTTATCTTTACCTCGAGGTTTTGCTAACTGCATGTAGGTGTGAACGGCATCAAAGTTTTGTCGTGGTTAGGGGAACGCATTTTTGCGCTCGTAGTTAGTATAACTACAAGTTTTTGGATAGGTGTAGACATGGCTAGAAAAATCATAACGATCATGTTTGATGATTATAACTATACACCATGCATGTGAAATCACCTCTTCTAAAGTAACAATGAAAAACAATCAATTAATTAATTTCAATTTCAATTTCAATTTATTTTCATATTTCTCGATGAAAAATTACATCAAATATAACAAAATTAAATGAAATACATGACATACATGGAATATTGCAAATATGTAAAACATAATAGTGGTCGATCTGTTCAGTTTGGAATCTGTGAATGAATGCTAAAGAAATATGAAGGAACCTACTTAAAAAGCGAGCTTGTTGAGCGTATGTCCCGGTTAAAAACGAGTTTAAGATTGAGAAGGGGAGCACGGGTACAACAATGACCGGAACATAAGAGAAAAACAAAATAAAAAGAACAATATACAGTTATATAGCAAATTCTTCTCTAGTGCAGGTTAGGGATCGGAAAAGCCACATGCTGTATATAGGCGGATGAACTGATGAACGAATTAATTGATATGCAATGCTTTATTATCTACACTTTATTAGTATTTTATAGGACATTTCCTATGGTACTGTCCTGTACTGGACCTCTGGTACTGTCCTGTGGTAAAGTCCCGTGGTACTGTCCTGTGGTACTGTCATGTGGTAATGTCCCAAAATACCACAGGACAGTTCCTGTGGTATTGTCCTGTGGTACTGTCCTGTGGTACATCCTAAAATACCACAGGACAATACCTGTTGTACTGTCCTGTTGAAATGTCGTAAAATACTACAGGACAGTTCCTATGGTGCTGTCCTGTGGTACTGTCCTGTGGCACTGCCGTGTGGTAATGTCATGTGGTAATGTCCTGTGGTACTGTCATGTGGTAATGTCCCAAAATACCACAGGACAGTTCCTGTGGTACTGTTCTATGGTACTGTCCTGTGGTACGTCCTAAGATACCACAGGACAATGCCTGTTGTATTCTCCTGTGGTACTGTCCTGTACCACACATGAATGCCTGTGCTGACATTATTATGTTTGTGTTGTACATGTGTGGTACTGACAAGTACCACAGGGAGTACCACACGACCCTGTGACGCAGTACTTCACAGTTCCTGTGGTAATATTTTGTGTGGTACATTGTGTAATACCGACAAGTACCACAGGGAGTACCACACGAGCATGTAATACAGTACTACACAGTTCCTGCGTTATCATTGATTTTGTGTGGTACATTGTGTGGTACCGACAAGTACCACAGGGAGTACCACAGCACATTTTTGCTAGGGAATTACGAACATTAAATGTTCGTAAGAATTTCGAAATTTACGTTTATTTGAGGGACTAGTCCTTCTGAATTTCTATAATCTCAGTTTCATTTTGTTAAATATTTCACAGAATTTCACAAAATCCCAAAATATATCACCTTGAAAATACCCCAGAATACGGTCACAACGATCAGAATTCGGTCAGGTGATATGCGCGTTCAAAGACAGTCAGTGCGCGTTCATCACTGCGCGTTCATCACTGCATCGGCACGTACGGAAATTTTGCTTTTCTTTAGTTTTTGCGGATACCACCACACTCTGACCTTTCCATAAGCAAAAAAAGAAAAAAAAAACGCAAGAAAACGTCATATTTCTCAATTTTTAGCGCTTTTTCGGCGACCCGTACTCTTAAAATGGGCTTAATTCTCTCGCGCTCTGGAAAAGTCGCGCCGATTCTGCACTTTTGACGGTGGAATTCGGGTATTTCGATGGATTTTTGGAGGGGAACAAGGGACTGTCCTGTCGTGAATGAGTGTGCCCGTATGTGAGATGGTGTGATTTGCGTGTGTTGTTACAGTAGAACTCACTGGCTGATGATTAGTGATTAAGTTACCGAATTCCGGTAGGTGGCCGAATACTGATGGTAGGCTTACCCTATGTCAAGATCACCGCTTCGCACTCTTTTTCATTACACACGCAAATTCTATGTGACCTTGCAGTTTTAACTCCATAGTAAAGTATTGCAATTACATTCTGTTGGATAGAGCCACTAAGGCGTGGATCTGCCACCTTTGACAGCCCCGCTGGTTTCTTTTTTTATGGGGGACGGGGAGGTGATATTTTGATGGAGCTATGGCAAAATTCAATGATGTCAAAGATGTAACGTTAAGAGTGAATATTTTTGAGAATGATCCCTCACCTCACTGCACACAATATTCGTCAAATGCACTGAAAGGGAAAAAACAACAACTAATGAAAATGAAAGGAGCTCTATCCAGTTTGCGGGCACCTCCTGAAGTCTACTCTTTTTCGCTTTGTCTGTTTTAAAGAATAAAATGTAAAGACATGCCCATTCAAAAATTCCAAATTCAGAGAGGCATGACCTGGGATGCATTCAAGGGACGAAAAACTGGTGCTCGTGCAGCTTACGTGATATACAGGTGTTTGTGCCGTGAAAATCACACCGCCACGAATCAAAATAGGTAGACTATGTATGTAATGTCAATGTTTGATCAAGGGATTGTGAAAAGGAGGGTGGTAAAAAGGGGGGCAATTTTATGCCCCTGAACTCCCGTTGATGGTGTCTTTTTTGGTTGCGGTGGTCATTATTACTATTCCATTTTTGTTTCACTCAGTAGATTGTGCGCTGTGGGCTTTCAAATTATAGGTATTTTACCGAAGTATAACCATGTTTGCATGCCTGATAAGGTAACTAAACTTCGAAGGAAACCCAACGGTTATGAATGTGCATGAACTAGAACGTCGTAATCCGTTCATGTTGGTTCATTATCGGCACGAATTTTGTAAAGTGTCCACACTACCATTCACATCATTTTTGGGACATCACCACAGGACAGTACCACTCAGCAGTACCATGGTACCACAGGAAAGTACCACACAGGATGGATCGAAAAAAAAATGGCAGAATCAATATCCAGGAATATTTGTGATAGGCGAGTGATGGATTTCAGGACAAACATGGCCCTACTTAATTGCCTGTCCTACTCCTAACATAACCTCAAACAACAGTCTCATATGGCCTAGTGTCATTCTAGTCCTATGTAGATCTATAATATAGTCATCCTATTCCTAGTAAGTCATCGGTCGTATCAGTACATATGACCATCTATCCGTAATGCATTAAGGCATGGTTACTAGCTCGATAATGCTTTACTATCAAGATATGAAATTACACTTTCATAAGAAAAAAGAACCCAAATATATCCTGTGGTATTTTTCTGTGGTACTTTCTATTGTATATGTGTGTTTTTGCCTCGTGGTATTGCTGTGTGGTATTGCTATATGGTACTACTGTGTGATACTAGCACTGTGAGGTACTTCTGTGTGGAACAGTCCCATATGATCTTCCTGTGGTATTTTGGGACATACCACCCGACTACCACAGGACAATATCACAAAACAGTTACTGCTGTGTGATATTGCCCTATGGTAGTCCGGTGGTATATGTCCCAAATACCACAGGAAGATCCTATGGTATTTTCCTGTGGTACTTTCTGTTGTATTTTCTTAGGTTTTACTGTGTGATACTTCTGTGTGGTACTGGTGTGCGATACTGTGTGGTACTCCTGTGTTGTACTGCTGTGTGGTACTGTCCTGTGGTAAATGTCCCAAAGTACCACAGGAATTATATCTTGTGGCATTTTCCTGTGGTACTTTCTGTTGTATTTTCTCAGCTTTTGCTGTATGGTACTTGTGTGGTAGTGCTGTGTAGTATTGTCCTGCGGTAAATGTCGTAAAATACCACAGGACAGTTCCTGCGGTACTGTCCTGTGGTAATGTCCTGTGGTACTGACCTGTGGTAATGTCCTGTGGTTCTGTCCTGTGGTAATGTAACAAAATATCACAGGACAGTTCCTGTGGTACTGTTCTGTGGTAATGCTGTGTGGTACTTTCCTATGATAACGTGTGGTACAACCCTGTGGTAGTAGTGTGTGGTAATGACCTGTGGTACTGTCCCAAATTACCACAGGACAGTTCCTGCGGTATTGTACTGTGGTATTGGTCCTGTGGTACTGTCCTGTGGTAATGCTGTGTGGTACTGCCCTGTGGTAATGGTATGTGGTACTGTCCTGTGGTAATGTCCTGTGGTACTGGTCCTGTGGTACTGTCCTGTGGTACTGTCCTGTCGTAATGTCCTAAAATACCACTGGACAGTTCCTGTGGTACTGTCCTATGTTAATGCTGTGTGGTACTGCCCTGTGGTACTGTCCTGAGGTAATGTCCCGTGGTGTCCCAAAATACCACAGGACAGTTCCTATGGTACTGTCCTGTGGTATTGGACCTGTGGTACTGTCCAGTGGTAAAGTCTTGTGGTACTGTCCTGTGGTGTCCCAAAATACCACAGGACAGTTCCTATGGTACTGTCCTGTGGTACTGGACCTGTTGTACTGTCCTGTAGTAAAGTCTTGTGGTACTGTCCTGTGGTGAAGTCTTGTGGTACTGTCCTGTGGTACTGTCCTGTGGTAATGTCCTGTTGTACTGTCATGTGGTAATGTCCAAGATACCACTGGACAGTTCCTGTGGTAATGTCCTGTGGTACTGTCTTATGGTACTGTCCTGTGGTACGTCCTAGAATACCACAGGACAAAACCTGTTGTACTGTCCTGTGGTACTGTCCTGTACCACACATCAATGCCTGTGCTGACATATGTTTGTGTTGTACATGTGTGGTACTGACAAGTACCACAGGGAGTACCACACGAGCCTGTGACACAGTACTTCACAATTCCTGTGGTAACATATATTTGTGTGGTACATTGTGTGATACCGACAAGTACCACAGGGAGTACCACACGAGCCTGTGATACAGTACCACACAGTTCCTGTGGTAACATATATTTGTGTGGTACATTGTGTAATACCGACAAGTACCACAGGGAGTACCACACGAGCCTGTAATACAGTGCCACACAGTTCGTGTGGTAACATTGGTTTTGTGTGGTACATTGTGTGGCTCCGACAAGTACCACAGGGAGTACCACAGGACAACTTTGTTAGGGAATTACGAACATTGAATATTCCTAAGAATTCCGAAATTTACGTTTATTTGAGGGACTAGTCCTTCTGAATTTCTTTAATCTCAGTTTTCATTTTGTTAAATATTTCAAAGAATTTCATAAAATCCAAAAATATATCACTTTGAAAATTCCCCAGAATACGGTCACCGCGATCAGAATTCGGTCCGGTGATATGCGCGTTCAAAGTCAGTGCGTGTTCATCAAGGCCGCTGAAAAATGCGCCGCGCACTACCTTGTTTGCGCAAAATTGCACCGGGAACGTTGCGGCGCTCGTTGGTGACCGAATACTGGTGCAGTCGACACTTGCATTCAACCCTTGTACATTGAATCACTGCATTAGCACGTACAGAAATTTTGTTTTTCTTTAGCTTTTTTGCGGATACCATCACACTCTGACCTTGCGATAAGCAAAAAAAAAAAAAAAAAAACGCAAGAAAACGCCATATTTCTCAATTTTTAGCGCTTTTTCGGCGACCCGTCTTCTTAAAATTGGGCTTAATTCTCTCGCGCTTTGGAAAAGTCGCGCCGGTTCTGCACTTTTGACGGTGGAATTCGGGTTTTTCGATGGTTTTTTGGAGGGGAACAAGGGACTTTCCTGTTGCGAATGAGTGTGCAAGTATGTGAAATGGTGTAATTTGCGTTTGTTGTGACAGTAGAACTCACTGGCTGGTGATTAGTGATTAAGTTACCGAATTCCGGTAGATGGCCGAATACTGATAGGCTTACCCTATGCCAAGATCACCGCTTCGCACTCTTTTTCATTACCCACGCAAATTCTATGTGACATCGTAGTTTAACCCCATAGTAAAGTATTGCAATTACATTCTGTAGAGCCACTAAGGCGTGGATCTGCCACCTTTGACGGCCCCTCTAGTTTCTTTTTTAAGGGGGGGGGGGGAGGTAATACTTTAATGGAGCTATGGCAAAATTCAATGATGTCAAAGATGTAACGTTAAGATTGAATATTTTTGAGAATGATCCCTCACCTCACTGCACACAATATTCTTCAAATGCACTGAAAGGGAAAAAACAACAACTAATGAAAATGAAAGGAGCTCTATCCAGTTTGCGGGCATCTCCTGAAGTCTACTCTTTTTCGCTTTTTCTGTTTTAAAGAATAAAATGTAAAGACATTCCCATTCAAAAATTCCAAATTCAGAGAGGCATGACCTGGGATGCATTCAAGGGACGAAAAACTGGTGCTCGTGCAGCTTACGTGATGTTTGTGCCGTGAAAATCACACCGCCACGAATCAAAATATGTAGACTATGTATGTAATATCAATGTTTGATCAAGGGATTGAGAAAAGGAGGGTGTTAAAAAAAGGGGGGAGCAATTCTATGCCCCTAAACTCCCGTTGATGGTGTCTTTTTGGTTGCGGTGGTCATTATATCACTATCTCATTTTTGTTTCATTCAGTAGATTGTGCGCTGTGGGTTTTCAAATTATAGGTATTTTACAGAAGTATAACCGTGTTTGCATGCCTAATATGGTAACTAAACTTCGAAGGAAACCCGACGTTTATGAATGCGCATGAACTAGAACGTCGTAATCCGTTCATGTTGGTTCATTATCGGCACGAATTTTGTAAAGTGTCCACACTACCATTCACATCATAATGGTAATTTTGTAATATTGGTGGTCCTATATACGCGTTTGAAATTCAAAGTTTAACATATACTCTTGTCTTTCAATAAAAGAAACGAAACTCGTAATTTCTAAAACATAATATTGACGAAGATAATTTTATTTATAATTTGGCCTAAAACAACAACTAAAATCCTCGGCATTCTACGGCTGCTAACAACAACAACAACAACAACAACAACAACAACAACAACAAAATGGTGCTTGGTAGAAATGATATACCACTTATGGGTTGCACAAAGATCCCTCCCCTCCATTGACAGTACAAACATAAACACAAACAGACAGACAAGAAGAAATCTCACACAATTTCAGTGACCAATATTAGCCACGATTTGATGAAGCCCAATGGGCATAGAGAAATATAATTGGAAGACAAACAAGCAAACAAACAAACAAATGGCAAATGACATTCATTTACATGTACCATGTCCATGTTATAAAACGCTTCTAATGTAGATATAATGGGAGCGTGTCATTCGCCAGAGGGACTTCTTTCGAATACTAAGAAGCAGGTTTACATTACTCACCTCCCTGCATTAATTGACTACTTAATCGATTTTGATTTGGCATTTTTTTTTCATGCAACAAATGTCATATACAGTCAACTGAACAAAGTTATATCTCTCAATGTTTGAATCTATATTACAGCCGTTTGAATCTAACGGACATCTATAATTCTTGGTCAATTGATTATATGTCACAAAATTATCCTGCAAACTTCATGACACAAAATTGTAATGTGGTTTCTCAAGAGTTTACTTGTGATTTAGCATGGATTGTTCAACGTACAAGTTATTTGATCTCTTCTAAATCAACTCCCCGGCCCCTCCCATCCCCATCCTATCCCCCTGCGTATATATATATATATATATATATATATATATATATATATATATATATAAAAAGGGCCCCGTTGCATAAAAGTTACTATTGTGGTAACTTTTCCATCCAATGGTAACTGCCATGGAAACAATACTCAACAGCCAATCAAAATCAAGAATTCCATGAATGTTAATATTGGATGGCAAAGTTACCACAATATTGTAATTTTTATGCAACGGGGCCTTTGTCTCGCCACGTCCTTCGCGTCAGTGTATGTGCTCCCGTGTGTAAATCGCATGCGAGCATTTCAAAGTAGCAAAGAGCCCAGCGCAGTCTGGAGTACAACTGAAAGCTTTCTCAATCTGTCTGTGGCTGGATGTCGACTGCGCAACTGTACAGGCACCTCCGTTGTTCTCAATCACATAAACCACTCTACACAATTAGGTAACTGGGCAAACGACCCTTTCCTGGCCTGAATCACCATTTCTGTCTTTAGTTGGATTTTGCAACGGCTTTGCTTTGTCCAAGTTCTCGTGCGATAGTTATTGCAGGTAAGACCGACAGTGCTTGTACGTGTTTGCTTTCATTTATGCCACAAATTAATGTTGCATGTGCACACAAAGAGAGTTACAGACCAAAGTAGATAAACAGATAATTTATAAAAAATACACGAAGACCTCTGTTTGCTGTCAATAACATGAGTAAACGCGCTTTCACGGATCTAGCAATCCATTCTTTTTGAGGAGTATCGATATCATGATTAGTCCACCTCGAAATTGAAGATTATATTACCCGGCGCTCAAGAACCCGAGTTGAGAGACACTTTCCATAAAATGCGTATATCATTTGGCTAAGTGTTACCGCTGGGTGCAAAGGCCGGGGTAACTGTAATGCAGTAGTTTGAACAGCGGTGGGCTATATAAGTATACATAATGTACTCAGTATATGACTATAAATGAAAAAAAAAAAACCCAACAACAACAGGCTGTCTGTCTGCCTTCATTGTATCATTGAATCACCTGGTCTGAACTTCTATCCGTTCTCCGTTTCTCTTTCACAATTACTTTACTGGGGGTCTTACAGCCAAACGTGCTTGCTTTCATGTAGGTCCCGTCATACTTCTTTTTGTACAACCCGATTTCGAGTTCATATTTTCTGTTTGTTTGTATATTCTTGACCAGGCACAAGAACTTGTGCTATTACTTTGATGTAGTATTGATGGGGTCATCCCACGAAACTGAAACCTACGAGTCATACAGCCCGGGAGTTCGACATTGAAAAAAGGTCCATGATCGAGTCATACTAACAGTCCACGAGACATTAAATACAACCCATGAGTTCGACACTAGGCAAATATTAAAGTCCAATGAGTTTGACACAGGATAACAACAGGCCACGACTTCGACAGATGCAACACGGGGCCCTATGTGTCGGCTCCGTGGGCTTTAGTTTCTTAATGTCGGACTCATGGGCTTTATGACTAGTGGGATGTATGGTTCGTGGGTGTCGTCATATTTACATGATTTATATGTATTGAGAACTCCTGTTTCTGATGTGAATATATTTGAAATTGTCATACTTATTTTTATTTTACAAGTGGAGAAATAAAACTTACTCAAACTGAACTGAAACTGTGAGAGTCTCTTTGCTTATTGACGTGGACTTGAGCACCCAGAGCAGCTGCTATAGTTTACACACTGTCCTACATCCATGATTAGCAGCTCATCATGAAATCATAACTAGGTTGAAAACGCTTACAAAAATACTCGCATCATATTCACAAAAGCGAACCTGGATTGACGTAACGCGATTTTCCTGGTGATTTATGCCTGCTGATTCCAAACTCTTGTGCTATAAAGATGATAAAAAGACGACAGCAGAACTGTTGCTGTATAGTCAGTTCGAAAATGTTGCTGGTAGTATGAATGGCAAATAACATATATAAAAAGCATTTGATGGGACCATATGGTAAAGATTGCAAATAATCATATTGCTATCATTGCTTGTATTTTTTGTATTTTTGTATTATTTTGGATTGAATCTTAATTTTCCCGTAAACCGTGCGCCTTCAAATATCCGTACGAAGCACCTAATGAATGTATAGGTTTTCCCGGTCAATTTCATACTTTTGTCACTCAAATTCATTAATGTGCATTCAAATTCACACAGCGCACGCACGTGAAAATATTCGGGCATTCAAATTCAGAATCCGAGCGATCAATTTCATTTATGGGCGCTCTATTTCGTTTTCGTGAAATCAAATTCACGATTGGGCATTCAATTTCAAAATGCGAGCACCGACTTTCCTACTCGTGCATTCAAATTCATGCGATAGTCATGTGATAGTCCCAACGAGCTTTTTTGGAGCGTTCAAATTCATTTTTAGGCGATCAAGTTCCTACTTCGTGCAATCAATTTAACGAGGAAAATGAAGTAGACCTTTTAGAAAGGAAAAAGGGCCAACACAACCAATGAAGGGTTGCATATAGTGTAATTATGATTGTTTACAGGTTCTACATTGTTCTCTGTTCATGCATTGTTTGTTTTTCATCTCAATAAATTTCAAATTGTAATGTCCAATCAGCAGTGCATCCAAACAACACGACGACAATTTAATCATATTTCTTGATGATACTGCATGCTGACAACGCCCCAACACCAACCACATAATGACAATTCATCAATTTAAAGACAAACTGACACACAATGATCTCACATAGTCCCGCAAAAGTAAATCAATAAGACAGCAATACACAACAAACAAGACGTATAAAATGTTCAATTATCAGTTTCAATAGTCGAAATTGTTTTTTTCCTCGAAATTGTCAACCAACCCTCCGTATTATGCTCGTGTGTAGGCCTATACAGTACCTAATGTTTGTTTGTTTGTTTCATTTTCCATCTAAGAAGATGGCTGGATAACCCATATTCAGCTGCAATAGCTGGTCTTCCATATGGGGTCCAGTTGGATGTTCTGCTCTTTGCGATGAAAAAATGAAGTGGGATCTTTTACGTGCATGAGTTGTGACTCTCTCACACATGGGACCTCCATTGTATGTCCAATCCGATGGTCATGTGCCTGTATATTCCTTTTTGCTAAGCGCGAGTTCAAAATTATCAATGAACCGGTGGACCTCTACTGCAAAATAAATAATCATCATGATAACCCCAATATATTCAAAGCCAAATGAGAAACACATGCATACACGGCCCCAAACTAACTAAATTCAGAACTTCTTTTAAATTGAATGCAGTTATTTGGAACATGGTTGCCTATTCATGAATTTGAATGACCGACGAGATTTCGTCGCCAGCTTGACATGAATTTTAATGCTCATAAATGCGTGCTCCTCTCTTAAATTTGAATGCTCCGTTAGTGAATTTGAATGTTCCGATAGTGAATTTGAATGTTCCGATAGTGAATTTGAATGCTCCGACATTGAATTTGAATGCTCGGATAGTAAATTCGAATGACCGGATTTTGAATTTGATTGCTGATTCAGTGCTGCGAGCGTATGGAATGCGTGAAATCGAATGCTCGGAGTAGGAACTTGAATGACAAAAGTATGAAATTGACCGGGAAAACCAATAATAATAATAATAATAATAATAATAATAATAATAATAATAATGATAATAATAATAATAATAATAATAATAATAATAATAATAATAATAATGATAATAATAATAATAATGATAATACGAATAATAATGATAATTGTTGTTATTGTTATTATTGTTATCATCATTATCATCATCATCATCATAATTATATATATATATATATATATATATATATATATAATTTATATATATATATAATGGTTTATATATACAAATGTCTTCTTTATTTAGGGTAGCTTTGCAGTATTGCCACAGCTCTGACACAAAGCCCTGTTATTATCTTGACCTTAGTGCGTTACCAGGTACCCATTCACACACCTTGGTTGAGAGGGATAGTCTTGTCCAAGTACTTATAGGCACTTGACTGCATTCGAACTCCATTCGGGACCTCTGACTGAAAATTGAGAGTCTTATCTACTTTGTCATTGAGTGCCTCCTAGAATCTTCAATTTCAGCATACATGTGTGTTAAACCTAGCAGACAAGCTACTTGTTGTTGTTGTTGTTGTTGTTGTTATCATTATTTTTGTCTTCAAATATAGGTTTTCCCGGTCAATTTCATACTTTTGTCATTCAAGTTCCTATTCCGAGCATTCGATTTCACGCATTCCACGCTCGCGGCACTGAATCAGCAATCAAATTCAAAATCCGGTCATTCGAATTCACTATCCGAGCATTCAAATTCACTCTCGGAGCATTCAAATTCACTATCGGAACATTCAAATTCACTATCGGAGCATTCAAATTTAAGAGAGGAGCACGCATTTCATCAAAGAGCATTCAAATTCATGTCAAGCTGGCGACAGAATGTCGTCGGTCATTCAAATTCGTGAATAGGCAACCATGTTCCAAATAACTGCATTCAATTTAAAAGAAGTCCTGAATTTAGTTACTTTGGGGCCGTGTATGCATGTGTTTTTCACTTGGCTTTGAATATATTGGGATTTGTGATGATTATTCATTTTTTTTTCAGTAGAGGTCCACCTGTTAAATGACAACTTTGAACTCGCGCTTAGCAAATAGGAATATACAGGCACATTTCCCTGGGATTGGACATGGAATGGAGGTCCCACGTGTAAATTAAAGAGTCACAACTCATGCACGTAAAAGATCCCACTTCATTTATTCATCGCAAAGAGCAAAACATAACTGGACCCCATAAAGGACCAGCTTTTGCAGCTGAATATGGGTTATCCAGCCATCTTCTTTGATAAAAAAAAAATTAGGCACTGTATAGGCCTACAGACGAGCATAATACGGAGGGTTGAGTGACACTTTCGAGGAAAAAAACACAATTTCGACTATATTGAAACTGATACATGAGCATTTTATACGTGTTGTTTGCTGTGTATTGCTGTCTTATTGATTAAATTTTGCGGGACTATATGAGATCATTGTGTGTCAATTTGTCTTAAATTGATGAATTGTCATTATATGGTTGGTGTTAGGGCCTTGTCAGCATGCAGTATCATCAAAAAATATGATTACTAGTCGTTGTGTTGTTTGGATGCACTGCTGATTGGACATTGCAATTTGAAATTTATTGAGATGAAAAACAAAGAATACATGAACAGAGAACAATGTAGAACACGTAAACAATCCTAATTACACTATATGCAAGCATTCATTGGTTGTGTTGGCCCTTTTTCCTTTCTTAAAAGTCTCCTCCATTTTCCTCGTTAAATTGATTGCACGAAGTAGGAACTTGATCGCCTAAAAATGAATTTGAACGCTCCAAACAAGCTCATTGGGACTATCACGTGACTATCGTATGAATTTGAATGCACGAGTAGGAAAGTCGGTGCTCGCATTTTGAAATTGAATGCCCAATCGTGAATTTGATTGCACGAAAACGAAATAGAACGCTCATAAATGAAATTGATCGCTCGGATTCTGAATTTGAATGCCCCAATATTTTCGCGTGCGTGCGCTGCGTGAATTTGAATGCACATTAATGAATTTGAGTGACAAAAGTATGAAATTGACCGGGAAAACCTATAAAATGTACACAACCACAAGAAAATTACGTATATAATACATGCTATGAAGAAACTGGGGATTGCCCGTTCAGCCAATTTTGCAAAATACGACTGTTCTGCCACAGGCTCCCGTATTTACTTAATCCTTTCTTTTAATTACTTGCTAATTGACAAAGAGAACCCAATGGCATTGAACACACTCTCTAAAGTCCCTGGCACAGCAAGGGTTAACATGCGCTTACGGAATTCATATTCTATGGCAACAATCATAACGCAGACTACGTGCAAGGACAACTTATTAACATCTACAGTTTTAAACAGGAAAAATCTCTCTCGACGGTTTGCTGCTGTTACAGTCACATTTCAACGATTTTCTTTTTTTTTCTTTCTTAATCCATCCTTCAACAAACAATCCTGGACGGAATTATGCAGTGTTCATCAAGGGACAAGCCAATGACATAATAACTCCCTCTCCCTGCATTTGTTGATTCATTGGTCAACAGTCCCACATATTAATTTTCTATTTCCTTTAAAACACCAACAGACACATACACATACGCTATCTCCCTCTCTCTTTCTTCACTTGATACGTCATATTGCACCTTTCGACTTCCTCTCGTATAATATACCGCCCACGTTTTCATGGCGTGTAGTGACATTTCTTCTAATTGCCTTCTGAGTTCGATTACTGTAGGTACTTTGATATTCATCAGGATCTATTCGTGTGAATACAAGCGCAACAATGCTTCCCCGACCAGCTGTATTACTGCCATACCTTCTGCTAGCCTTTTTGCCAGCTGCTTTCGCCGCTCTGACTCTGCGGCCGGTCTCTACGATCTACCTTCCGTACGCCTACGACAACGATGGCAATGGCGTGTACGGGATCGACGAGGCAGCTGTCGAACAGACTGGCTACGACACTAGCAACAAACTCGCGTACTCTGCCGGTGAGCTCTCAAAAATGCCCTCTTAACTTGTTATCATTTTAATATCGCATCTTGATGCATTGAATGACAAACAGACAGCTCAAATATTACGATAGATTACTATATACTGCTTACCTGACAATTCTAGAATGCGTCAAGTGTAATGGAAGAGACCATCTAGAAGTGGCGATGTTTGAGCAAATTCAGTTTTCTTTAACCCTGTCGTAAAAATCGAGAAGTGCAACATATACTTGATACCTACACCACCTATTTAGTTGACGATTTCCTTGTAATGTTATGCTGGACTTAACAACTGAAAAACGTAAACCATTATTTATTGGTTTTGTTTTCCTACATGATATCTTATTATCTTAAGTAATGAAGTGAAAGCGAACACGAGTGTAAGTTTTGCAGGCTGACTATGATATTCATACGAGTTGTTACACGAGGAAGGAAAAGTATCATATCGCTTGTGATCTTCTTTGCATTCCAACAATGACCTTTTTCCACACAATTCATAATGATGATTATGGCGTCCGTAATACTTCTATTACCACATTTGCTAGGGAACAAACTCCTTAGTGGGCGTTTTCAAGTAATTTGAAGAAAACAGTAAAATAAAGTTATAATAATGAAAATAATATAATAGAACGCATTCGGATATTCATTTCGCCATATAAGTGGCAATGTTGATGGTTTAATGAATAAAAAAGTCAACATGAATCATTAAATATATTATGTATAATTATTTTCATATAAGCCTGCTTGAACAGGATAGGGCATGTAAGCAGTGTTTATATCAATTGATCTCTTGTCAACTGCTTGTTAAGAATGCTATATAGTGTATAGTACTATTATATAACAACATAGACGCGTCTTTTCTGTGTTATTATTTAACATTCAAGCATGCAGTAAATTTCAGTTGATTAACGCTTAAAATGTTACTTTTCTGTATTGTATTATCGAAATGTGAATGAATATTATGTATATCCTTATACATGTATGTATCTGTGTTGTCAAACCATGTAAAAACTGAATGTCCTTATCGGACAATAAATCAAATGAATTTGCACCGCACATGTCTTTTAACGTCGAGTTTCTGCTGCTGCGGAGAATAACTCGACAATCATAAGGGACTGGTGGAATGATGAATCACATCAATCTCCTTTGATTCTCGTTGCCAGGCAACAACTTCATCCACATCACTGATTGGTCAGACGCGACTGCGCCCTCAGTCGTCTATCGCACGGAAACAAATAGTACGTGCAATGACATCGAGACATGCGGGGACTTTGTGGCCTTCGTGCTCGAGGGAGAAACAACCACGGACATAGGCACCTTGCAAGTTTACGCCCTCTACGACAAGAACGAGGACACGTGGACAAAGTTGTTCGATGTGTCAGGTGAGAAATCCAGGCTTTAATGTACTAGCAAAGTGCAGCTGGCGCAGGCTTCATTCAAAAACATCTCCTGCTTTCACCGTGCCATTGTGTTTACAGCTACCTTGCTCTGCCACTCGAATCTTAACAAATAGAACGTATAAGTATACTCTTTCCATTTCCTGCATAGTATGCCTCCAAGAAAATAATGTTGCAATATCTGATTAGGCCCTACATCATGATAATGTATTTCACTACGTACTCCCATAGAAAGGTGGAAAGAGTTCCACCTCCCTGGTACTCCAAAGGATTAAAAGATCCGTAGAACGCAAAAGAGATAATCGTAAGGATATCAGTCTCTGAATAGCTAATTCACTGTATTTTCCCCATCAAAATCACCTTAAATCAAGTTTTCCAGTTATTCTCATACTTATGCATGTATAATCTATTCACGTTCAATCGAGCCGTTGTACACGATAGAGTAAATGATATACATAGTCTGAGTAGGCCTACTAAAGACCAAGTTTTGACCAAACCTTGTTTTACCGTTCACTCAATGTGTGTGTGTGTGTGTGTTTGTTTATTTGTATGTTTTTTGGTTGTTGTTTAATTTTTTCACTCTGTCTCGAGGACCTCGAAACCAATGTGGGCGACGTGTCTCTACCATCCTTGGAGGTTATTAGAATATTTAAGATGGCCGCCAAAATGGCTGCCACAATACGAAACTTCTGTATCATTTCCTAATCCAGTTGGTGAAAGAATGTGCTCTAAAGTGATCATGGGGATGATTCATTGTGAAAGCCAAAAATTCATGTTTCTATTCAGTGTTGATATTTCAGTGGAGCAAATTTGTCAAATCAGCCAATGTAGTAATTCAAATGGTATACTGTGTCTACCCTTCATATCACCATCCAGGAACACAAGACTCAATAAGAAGGGCAACAGAGGGCAAACATCCTAATTATAGGATTGTGGAACTCTTTTTATTACATCGACTTATCATCAAACTAAGCCTCAGTATGATACAGATATACTGGTAGTAAATATATTTTTCTTCCTCGTTGTCCGAAATTGTCGTAGTGGGCAGTAAACCGGACATGCTCCACTTCTCGCATGACTGCCAGACCATTGTGGTTGCCAACGAAGGCGAGGCGGCGCAGAACGCGAATGAAACGGAATTTATTAATCCCGAAGGATCGGTGTCAATCGTGCGTCTAATCAATTCGTCTGCTACTGATATCGTGTACTCTGTAACACACCTGAACTTCAGTGAATTCAATGACAGGTTAGTTGAAAAATCAACTCAGTATCTTACGTTTTAATAGTATAACAAGTAAATCATTTGGCAATTTTATCTCTGTATAGTCACAAGCAAGGTATTGATTGATTTGAAAGATATCGTACAGCAGAAGGCTTCAGAAAAATCAACAAAATTGATACACACAAAGACGGATAATTATAGAGTTTTGGCAAGTGTGAAGACGAGTCCCGAGTATATTCGGGCTGGTGTCTATGGGAATGCGTGTTATTGTTGCAAAATCAGCCCGTTATCAACGGGTTAAAGGTCCTGATTACCTTTGGGAGCAGTGATTTAAAAAATGTTCAGTGTTCACATTTGATGCATATGTGCAGGTCAGTTGTATCACAAAACATCCTACCAGATGAAATTTTTGCAATAAAGCCCAAAATACAAGGAGATATCACTATATTTCTCATTAAACCATTCACTGTAGATGGTTTAGTCTTGAAATATTTTTATTATAACTATTGTTCACATTTTGTATATTTAACAATACTTAACATCGGTTATACTGGTTCAAATTTTTACTTTGGTTGTTTCTATCACTGACTCACATTTTAGAACTATTTTGAAGCACTAAAGCTGGGTTTTTGTTTCATCTGCAAATGGTAAATTGTGCCTTTAACAGAAGACAGTAAAAATAAGCATCATGCGTCATGAAAAGGGCGACAATTAAAGAGAGTGTCTTGTTTCTTCCTACTCTTCTACACCTTGCTCGAAGCAATTGAAGAATGATATATTATTTTATGTGCATGACGGGCTGAACGTATAAGTGTCACAAGTTCTGTCATTCAACCTAAGCATAGCAAACATAATTTCTCGAAGATTTGATTAGTATAATTCGCTCCTTTTGATAATCCTGACCAGGATTGGTTGGTCATTGATACATCTTCCTTGAAAAAAAAAAGATATACTCACCAAACGAATCATCATCGTCCTATTAAACATAAGAGTATCTTTTTAACTAATCCTGCATTCAAATGACACAGCAGGTTGATCTCCGCAACATTAGTTACCGATGGGACACTGCCTGGCTCTGTTTATTCACAGCCAAGTCCTGCAAAACAAGAGTGTACCGCGATTCAAGTAACACCATCAACGTATGGTATTATCAAGAGAGCTAACTATTCAAACCTTGTCTGGCTTAATGTAGATGTTTTAGGTTTAATCATATTCGTTCTTATTCTTGGCTCTCTTTTCACTTCGTGTTTCCATGGTTACCTGCATTTCCTTCCCATCATTATCTAATAACTGACAGAGCCGACGAGTTTGTTGAGAGAGGCGTTCGCTATCCGTACCGTGGACAGCTCAACAATGGTTCCGACACGTTTGCTCAAAATCTCGAACCAGAATACATCACGTTTAACTCAAACGACACAGTGGCATACATTGGACTGCAGGTAAGTCATGTGTGTGATGGTTTGTGTGTGTGTGTGTGTGTGTGTGTGTGCGCGTGTGTGTGAAAGTTTGCGAGAAATCTTCCAATCGATTCAAAATCTATAATTTCTTGAAGTTTTTGTGTCGTCATCGCTGAACAGAGAGATTGCTATACTTGATGACGTCATTTTGACAACTATATCAACAGAATGATAACAGAAAATTCTACTCGTTTTCACTTTTCTGGCATGATGAATTAGCCCTTGACATTTCTCTTTCATGAATAATGAAATTTGTAAAATTCTCGACATATTTTCTTTATATTGTGGTCCAAAATGACGTCACATGAACTGTTACGTAGTAGCCTTCCTATCCAGCAATGACTGCATCGAACCTGAAAAATTCATGTCTTTGTAATCATTTTTTTTTTCGATATGCCCTGAAGTCTTTTATCATATAATGTTTATAATGTATGTATATCACTCAGTTCAATTGTCTTTGTTTTTACCGTCGTAGGAAAACAATGCTGTCGCCGTCATAGACTTGGTGAACGACAACGTGGTCGACATTTTCCCACTCGGTGAGAAGAGTTGGTTGACCCTCGAGCTGGACGCGAGTGACAAAGATGATGGTATGACCCATGACTGACCATTCAAAGACTCATTTTATATAATAATGATAATAATAATAATAATAATAATAATAATAATAATAATAACAATAATATCAATATTAATAAAAATGATAATGATAATAAAAATGATACTAATACTACTACTACTACTACCAATAATATCTTATTCATCCAGGGTAGCCTCTTCAGTGTTGCTATAGCTCTACCAGAGGGCCCTGCCATTTATATTAAAGTAGCGTTGCCAGGTACCCATTTATACACCTGGGTCGAGAGGGACATGGTGGGTAAAACATCTTGTCCAAGGACATTAAGCATTGAGCGGGATTCGAACTCGGGTCCTCCGATTGGGAGTCGGGAGTCTTTGTCTCTATCCACTATGCCACAGCGCGCTCACCATTTATCTATTTTTTAAGCCATCGTACTCTTGTAGCGTCATTATCAGGTGATCGTTGTTTTTGTCATAATTATTGTCATTGTGAATATCATCAAAATTAGTACAATTATTGTTCTGCTTGTTTACGAATAATCAAAGTATCCGAAATATTGAAAGCAAGAGAATATCAAGCAGAGGGGTGAAGTCTGAGGTGTAAATTTTCTTCAATTTGTCTCTCTCAATATCCGGAATATTATCTGGTAGTAATAACAGGCCCACTAAAATCTGTACAGTGTTGGTTTGGTTGCTTATTTTGACACAAGACACAACCAAAACGCGCTCGATATGTTTTCTTCCTTGGAAGACATCAGTTTGATTGATTCATGATTCATGATTTAATGTTCACAGCACCGCTTGCTTGCTTGCTTGTTTTTGTTTCAGGCATACTTTTCCGTCACAGCGATATTTTCAGCTTCTACCAACCGGATGGGATCAAGTATTTCGAAGAAGCGGGCGTTGGCTATATCATTACGGCAAATGAGGGAGATAGCTTCGAGTACGAACTTGGTTCTAAAGACTGGGCGGAGAGCCAACGGGGAAACGACTTTTCAGCAGGTACAGGGAAGACATTTTCTTCTGTGGTATATTTATGAGGAAATGCAAAACATCTGTGTGAAATTTACGGACGTATTAAAGGTAGAGATAAAGCAGGGCCGGCGCACTGTTTTCAACAGTGTGGGGGCCCACTTCCGGGTTTCATGAGCTAACAAGCAAAAAAAAAAAAAAAAGGTCCTCAGCTCATCTCTCCCCGTCCACTTGAAACGTTGAAACGTTGAAAAAAGTGTGGGGGCCCAAAGTGATGACACCTTATGTATTCCTTTGTATGGTGCACAAAAAGTGTGGAGGCCCGAGCTCCCACGGCCCCACGGCTGCGCCGCCCCTGTAAAGGGACCATGAATACAAAAAGTTATGATTACAAATGAAGAGTTTGTTTGCAAAAACCGATAAGTCCATTTTTGAAGATTTTGAAGTACGGTCTCTGTCATAAAGTACAAAATAATACCTTTTAAATGATATATTGGTCACTATACTTGTATATAAAGGTATATTTTTGAAGTTAGGTCAAAAGAAGCAAAATTTTTCTTATTATTCTCTTTATTTTTCTTGACCTTTAATCGCAAATATCTCCATTTGACAAATATGGATTTATCGGTTTTTGCAAACAAACTCTTCAAATGTTAATATGTTTATATTTTGTTATTGATACGATAACATGATTATGATATGATAGTATGATACATTGTATTATATCATATTATGTTATATTATATCATATTATATTACAGTATGTTATAGTGTACCATATTACATTACATAATACGATATCATATAATATCATATTGTATTACTTTACATTATATAATAATTATCACTGTGTGCGGATGTCCGTGGGTTGATATCATGACATTGTGTTAGTATTCTTACCAACGCATAAACCTAGAAAATGCGCACCATAAACACATTAACGCATTCTGAAAATTTCCACTTCCGAGTTTTAATGCTGAATGATAAATTACACGAAATTATGATAATAACTTTCACTTTATACAAGTTTAGTATGACGTCTTGTTTTATATTAACATGAAATAACAATTCACAATATAACACATTTCCGTAATATAAAGGCTGCTAGACAATCTCAGCTATACCCGAAATGCGCATTTGATAAACTCGATAATGAACCCGACAAAGGGGGAGAATATTATGATCCGATGCTTGGAAAGAGAAAACATTGAAAAGAGATAAATAGATAGATGAATAGATTGATAGATTGCTAGATAAATAATGGATAAAACAGCAGAGAGAGGGAAGAAAAGAGAGGAGGAGGGGAGGGATGACAAAAGAGAGAAAAGAAAACAAAAATGTCTAAAAGTCAGATTCATAAATCGTTATGATTACACGACATTCGGAAGATGCTGTTCGCTAAATAATACACTAATCAACACGTTGTTATTATATCACAATTTGACATACGCCACGACCTGAACAGGTACAGAGGCACACGGAACACCATTATAACAATGTTTTGCATTAAATGGTCTCACATGCGAAATCAAACATATCTGTTTTACGTAGGAATGTCGTAATTTTTGCATATTTTCTTTTCTTTTCGTTTCCAGACGATTACGCTGCAGGCGTTGGAGCTGATCTCATTGCTAATATCAGTGACAACGATATTCTTGGTAAGGGCAGTTGCAGAGTGGTCATGTGATCGTTTCAATGTTCAGTTAAACCTGTCTATAGCGGCCACCCAAGGGAGACAAAAAAGTTGCCGTTATAGACAGGTGGCCGCTATATACAGGTTATTCACCATGTTTTCTTTCTCGGAGGGAATTGTTTTTTGTGGTCGTACACGGCGGGTGGCTGCTATAGACAGTGGTCGCTAAGACAGATTTGACTGTAAGTGAACGATGAAACTGTGTTAAACTTTCATGTAGAATTTTGCTGGAATGTTCAAAGTAAGCAAGATAATTGTTTTCAAGGGTCCAAGTGTGCACAGGAATTTCAGGCTTGTATTTTAGCGTCAAAGTCACTTCGAACAATTGTCACTGTTGGTGAATTAGCTTGACCTTGCGTTTGTATTTGCAATAACTCGACCAACTACATAGCTAAATAGACGCCTGTTTGATGATGATGATGATGATGGTGATGATGATGATTATGATTATGATGATGACGACGACGATGATGAGGATTTTTATTCGCCTCTGTCGTCAACATCACCCCTTCAGCAAATTAGGGAGATGGGAGAGGATTAACACGGACCACTTGACCGAACGACAGTGATTAGTCCTCCGCTCGTCAGAACAGAAAAGGCTACGACCGTCCTCTCCAGTCGTCTTCTTTGTTAATCAAGTTGACAACATAAAACAAAATCTTACTCCATGATTTGTGTTTGTGCTTCCTCTAGGCCGCCTTCAATTCAGCACTGTCGATGGACTCAGTGAAAGCGAGCCAACTAAGTACGAGAAGCTCTACTTCTTCGGCGCTCGAGGCTTCTCCATCTTCCGCGCCGACAACCTGAGTCTCGTCTACGATAGCGGTGACGAGGTCGAGCGAACGATCGCCCAGTATTACCCCGACGTCTTCAACACGAACACTAAGCCAGATGACGCGGATGAAGACACCCCCGCCTCCTTCTTCGACAAGCGGTCGGACAATCTGGTAATCCACAAATCTCTTGATGGGTCTTTTACCCCCTCACCCTCCCTACTCCTCTCCTCTATGCGTCCAGCGAGGACCCACAAGACACAAGAACTACACCAACACCTGTTTTAAACTGAACACCCCTTCAAATCCTATGAATATGATTGCGTTAAGTCGTATCTGTAACGTGTTCAATAACGATTCCAATTTATCATTTATCCTGTCAACCATTCCCGTTCAGCTTGTCAATTCGCTGATAGTTTGCAGCTATTATATCATTGAACTTTTGAAATTTTTACTCTTACTGCTATATAATATTGAAAAAGAAAGTATTGAATTTCATTACTTAATTACTTATAATTCATTCATTAATGTTAATAATGATATCATAAAATCCCTATTGTAATGATAATGATAATTATTGTTATACAACATTGTTACAATCATTATCACATTTATTCTTTAATTGCAAAAAGTTTTTATTTTTGTAGTTGTATGGATTGACTTAATTATTTAAATCTAGTTTTACTCCTTTATGCAGTTATTTTGTTTGCAGTATTGCTTATTGTGCGAGTAGTATTTATGTTTCTATTTGTGTGTGTGCATGCAGAATAGAGAATAACTCCCAATTCGTATCTCCACCTGACTAACATTCCCACATTCTTCTCTCCTGTAGGGACCCGAATGCGAGTCTGTTGAGCTCGGCGAGATCGACGGCCGTCGCGTCCTTTTCATTGGCGTCGATCGCACGGCCGCCATTTTGATCTATAGCTTTCCCACCGACGAGGTCCAACCAGAATTCGAAAGCGTGTACCGCGCCGGCGGTCGGACAGAAACGTTCCAGGAACTTCTCGACGCCAGAAACCTCGGCGATCTTGACCCGGAAGATCTTAAGTGAGTGACAACGCGGCCTATGGTGGCTATATGTGATGCGACGTGGTCTAGGCTGCAGTGCGACGCTGGCATGCGACAAATACAATGGATAAAGCATTTGAAAGAAGAAATCCACTCCAATATTTTACTCAATTATTTCGTAAGAAAGAGGAAAGGAATCCCTGCAGAACGGTGCAAAATGATCAAAATCGGTTAAGAAATAAGGAAGTTACGACATTCTGAAATTTCGGTCTGTTTTTCCGGAAAACCTTCTTGACTAGTCGTTATGAATATTCAAATCCAAAAGTTGATGATGTCATGCTCTCACAATTTTTTATTCATTTCATATACGAAATGACAAAAATCCCATATTTCAGCTGTATAGGTGTAAAATTGCCTTAAAACCACCCCAAAAAAAGAACAAAATGTTAAGACTGATATACTTGGTATTTGAATAATGCTTTTACTTGTATGAGCTATTCTTTTTAATATATGTATAACATACATGAAAAGTTGTAAGGGCGTGACTTCATCAACTCCCTCATTTAAATATTCAAAAGAACTGGTCAAGAAATTATTTGTTGAAAAAGAAATTGTGAAATTTCAAAATGTCATAGTATATCTTATTTTTTTTTATTTTTTTTTTTAATTTTGGCAACGTTCTGTATGGAATTCTTTTCTCTTCCTTTTGGAGTTTGTTTATTTTTGGGTGGATTTCCTCTAAGGGATTAGATATCGTATAATAATCTGTCCTCCTCTAAAGGTCTTCTGGTTTAATAACGGTATTTTCTTCCTCGTGTGCGAATACAAACGATGAACTAGGCCTTTCATCAGTTTCTTTCTTAAATCTTGTCCAGATTCATTTCGGCTTCGGAAAGCGCCACCGGGAGACCGATGCTGATGGTTACGAGCACGGTGAGCGGCACCCTGTCCCTCTACGAGGTCTATGACGACGAAGTTACGACAGGTGAGAGCGAGAACATGTGAATTACGGAATATGAACTAATTACATGTAATACCATTTCCATCATTCATCTACATAGCGTTTATATTAATTCTAACCTGGGAGGAGGTGGGGAATGGGGAGGGCATCCCTTTCATCAAAATGTAGGTGCCCATTGATCACATCACAGTATTGGCATTCGGACAGCCGGTGCCACTACGATTGCACTTCGTTATTCTGAAGGATCCTCATTCCCAGGGTTCGTTTATCCGAAAAGAAAATAAGGTTAGAGAATCCTGAAGGTTCGTTAGGAATATCGAACCTTATTTAAATTCTAATTTCGGACTAACGTACATTCGGAATAACTAATCATCGAAATACGCCACAAATATTCGGATTAACGATCCCTTTTCCATGTTTTGTCAAACGAACATCTATAGGAACACGGAATTCGATCGTGTGTTTCAGAATGCCGAACCAGTCCTCTGGGATAACAAACCTTCGGAATCTCGAAAATTACCCTGCACTGCAGTTATATATATTTGTATTCATTCATATTCATTTATATTTGAAACTTATAGGAGTTGACTGAGAAATATGGGGTAGATGCAAGAATTGGGCCGCAAACTCATATATTTCATAGATTGTGTTCCACTTCGTGTGTGTGTGTGTGTGTGTGTGTGTGTGTGTGTGTGTCTTAAAGATGATGAGCAATGAAGAATACCTGAAGGACAACCAGGTTCGAGGAAAACCTTTTGATACACATCTCACACTGATAGTGATTCTCTCACGTCTGTTCCATCCCATACACAGCTCCACCACCGGAAGTGACGACAGACAGCGAGGCACCAATCACAGCGGCTTCTTGCCTGGTCCTAATGCTGAGTCTCCTTGCAAGCCTGCTTGTTCAAATGTAGAGTGCGCATGCGCGTCGCCGCTACCCTTCGTTCCGAAAAAACACTGAAACAAAACAAAAACAAAACAAAAACAAAACCCGGCACGATGAATAAGATGATAAGGATAATTGAATAAGTTGAGAGAAAACATGAAGAGTACGGGCTCAGGTCATGCCAAGCAGACCTGTACAAAACAACAAAACAAATCAGAAACACAAAGGGATAAAATACCTTAATAACACATCATAATATGTGAGAGAAATTTCCTGCGCAACTGTCCGTAATTTTCATCTATTCGAGATCGTTGTGATTATATGATCTCGATTAATAACCAATCGTCAGTCACGCAGGGAATTATTTTCTCTCGTATGTACCCGACAGATTGCATGCGCAATACCTATGTGTTATTTAATCCTTTCTTATAATAAGAATCAAATTAATGTGCTTTTTGAAATTAATGAAATTCTTCCATCGAGACGTTTTATCGCAAATGATTGACATTAATTATACTACGTCGAGGATAAGGATTACAACCGGCAATTGCTGTCGGGCGGAAGCTCGGTGGTCTAGTGGAGATGACGCCTGTCCGGAGATCAGGAGGTCGTAGGGTTCGAATCCTGCTAAAGTATGTACGCCCATGATTTCTTTTATCATGGCTACTACTAAAACACTGATCAATGCAGTGCTTATACAGTTATTTACGTCGATGTAGGGCAATTTGTCAATCAGTTGCAATGTGCTTGCCTTGTAATTCAAATTGTATAATAGAGTCCGGAATTATCGTACTATCTATTCACTTATATGGATATTTTTCTTTGAATCCCATGCATGTATTGTTTTGTTATCAATGATATTGTCATCTGAGTAATGATAGCGATGAGTCCAGGATAATGGAAGACATAAAGTGTCTGATTTTTTTTTTTTTTTTGATGCAGCTGTGAACAACCTTGATGACTGGTAATGATAATAATAATAGTTATGATAGTAATGATAATTTAGTAAAGATCGAGCTTTGTTTATTAAAATGATTCGTCTCGTCGTTATTATATAAGTTATATTTATCTGAAGATGGAGCAAATTGGAAATACGATTTTTAAAGATCATGCTAATGCCAGCATTAATGACAATAAAAAGACTTGTGCAAATTGTTCATTTTAATAACTCGATGTTATAAGCTTATTTTTTTAATAGAACCTACTGGTCTTGGAGTTATAGTTACATTAACCATGTAATGATTATTTGCGTTGACTTTTTATTTGGGAGAACTGGAGAGTTTTTTTTTCCTCTCTTTTTTATACATTATGAAAACAAGAGTGTTTGGTGGCAAAATGGCAACGCCAACTTTGACGTCTTTTAAATGTCCTAGTATGTTCACTGTTCCAACCCTGCCAGAACGGACTAATGTGGGGGACGAACGATTATGACGTGAGCTGCATTATTTGATATGCTTGCTGAATAAAGCCCTTTTGGGCAATCTTATTACAATTAATGTTGACGATATCAGTGTGTCGTTATTGCTAAATCTTTCACCTGCATTGTGCAATTTTCATATAGACCTACACCCTTCTTTTCCATAATCGTCAACTTTTATTCATCTTATTTAATTAGTGCTGAGAGTCTTAATATTGACAAAATGGCAAGATATCATCTATACGAAAGAGCAAAAGACATTTTTATAGTGTTCTGTGATTTTTAAGACGCTTGATAACAATCAACACGGATGCAGCACAAATACATTAACTGATAGCAAGTTCATGTTTTGTCAAGAATCGTTCATGTATATAATTTTAAAGCACTTTTACATTTCATGAATCGCTTCACATAATCACGAAGGATCGTCTTCTCGATCCTTACATGCACGGATATCCCCGAAATGTTGACAGGTGACTTTTGCCTGTGCTTGTAGGCGCTTACTTGATAATGTATCTCTCTCGGGTGGCATGCATGCCTTCAGAATGGCAAGCACACCAGAAAAATCTACAATACATAATCCTTACTGCTTGTCGACATCATAAAGATGAAACTCTTTGTGACCGAATCTCTCATTTTCACTCTCAAAGCTTGGCTTCTCGGGGTGAACTCTGATGGGGAAAGTGTGAGCAAATATAAAGAAATTTATGAGTTTGTATTGGTGTAAATACCGGGTATTTCAGTCCCGGATGGAGACGGTGCTAATACCGACGTCCCAATGTCTTCGGGGAATGTTCCGGAATAAATATGGAGGCAACAGGGAGTAGACAGTGCCAACAAGGAAGAATACGGACTGTCTTATCCGTGATGTCCGGGATGAAAACAAAATTATTATTGGGAGCCTGCACCGCAAAACTAGCAGAAAGTCGCCAGACGTGGATTTTTAGTTGAGAGCAGATTATAGAAGCAATAAAGAGCAGACTTTAAGCTTTAAAATGACGTATAACTCGACTAAATTGGATTCTCCTAACCTATTCTATTAATGGAAAGAAAGCCAGCACTCTGGAAAGTGTGAACTGAAAAAAGAGGCTCTGAAGTATTACAGGGTCTATTCAAGCGCATGATCATTACCAAGCCAAGGATGTAAACCACTGTAGCAACGATCTAGGAATTGAACGTGCTTTATTAACACATTCAGTCCATGAATACTGCCAACTTTCAAAGTACATAGTAGCATTGCCTTTTCTAAAGTAATTAGAGTCGAAAGTTAAGGGTGTGCATGGGGATTTTAAGAAATGAAAAGGGGACTCTTTATGGACACACCTTACACTATTACTCTAGAAAAAAGTGCTCAAGAAAAGCTGCTAAAAACGCAATTTCCTGTTTGCTTTATGTTCCCAAACTTTAGCAAAAAAAAAAAAAAAGAAGATTTGCTCTAGCTTTCAATGAATATGGAACACTGAAAATCGGCTAGGTTGACCCGTTTCACCTATTTTTAGTCCTCACACAAAAACAGTATGTACGACTTTTTGTTGGTTTTGTGATGTGCGGTTACAATTAAGCAAACTTAATTATTTTTTCTTTTTCACGGACATCCTAGAAGACCAAGGATTATGCCGTTTTATATGCCGCATAGTACCACTGAACCCGGAATGACGATCCGTAATGATCGGTGGTGATATCCGTGAAAGTGTAAATCTTACACTTATGACTTTACACTTTCACAGATATGAGAGTCCACTTATTATTCAAAGTGCAGAGGTTTCCAGTTTCCAAAATAAATCGTGTATCATATTAATATAAGTAGACAACAGTTCTTACACCATATGGATTTTTTTTTTTTTGGTGTGTGAGTGGTTGCATTGCTTTCTACCTCATATTAAGATGGTAGGACTATAGGAGATGAGAATTAGGCTTTTAACTTTTTGCGAGATACCAAGAGACCACTTATGAAATAATACAGAGCATACCATCCTACGAGGAATTCAAAGTTTATTTGATGAAAATCGGTTTTATAATGGCTGAAACATCCAAAAACAATGTAAACCAAAGTGATCGTAATAAAAGGCCTGTCCCACCTTTTATTCGAATCGCTCTTCCGTATTTTCAATATGTCAGCCGTTTCAAAGCCAAATCCAAACCATATCAAATAAACGCTGTATTCCTCTTGGAATAACATGCTCTTTCATATTTCATAATAGGTTTCTTATCTATCACACATACACACACACACAAAATAAAATGTTAGAAACCTGTAGTTAGGTCTCAACCAAAAGTGTTCGATCCTTTGAAATCATCTTACATTCAGATCTTCATTTCATATTCTTATGTGGATGACACAATTTATTGTTCGCCCACATTTTTCTTTGTCATGTCGATTGTTCAAACGCTAAACATTACATTATGACGCCATAATAGCAGTATATGTTCGAATCCCGTTGTGCCCTGGACCATTACAGAGAAAAGAAACCTCATCCCCTCTCGTTGGTCTTGACACTTTAAGGATGGATTTGCTATGGCAAAAAAAAAAGCAAACAAACTTCTACAAGCCTGATGTTAGGTAGATTGAAAATTATAGGGATAATAGCATTTGGTCAATCCATGTGTGCATGTCTGTATTTGGGTGTGAGCTTACTGGTGTGTGTGCGCGCGCGTGTGTGTGTGTTTGTGTGTGTGTGTGACATAAAAACATTATTCATAAAATGCAACGCAAGAGGCCACTCACCAGGGGCGGATTCAGGAATTTCGTAAAGGGGGGGGGGGGGGGGGGGGGAGGAGGGGCGCAAAAAAAAATATTTGTGTCATTTTCCGGTTTAATCAGCTGGTGCCACTATTATGGAAAATTAAAGGGCGCAAGCGCTCACTTTCATTTTTTCCATTTTTTATATTTAATAAAAAAAACAAAAAACAAAAACAAAGGGGGCATGCCCGGTCGTCCCCCCCCCCCCCCCCCCCCCTGCCCGGATCCACCACTGCTCACTGCATCCAACGTTTACGAGAAGGACTTTCAAAGAAGGTGTAACCCAGGGATGAGAGAGACTATAGTCGAGAAAAAAAAAATCAGTGGCCCGAATGAAGGAAATTATCATCAGGAGTGTTCTTAGTACATCATCAGGGACAAACTATTCGTTTTCAGCGTCGAATCGAGAGTTTAAAACTTGTTTTAAAATCTATTCATTATTTTAAAGGGATAGTATAGTTTTGGTTGAGACCTAATTTCAGGTTTCTAACATTTTTTGGTGAGATAATGAGAAAACTCTTATGAAATGTAAAAGAACATGTAATTCTATGAGGAATTCAACGTTTATTTGATGAAAATTGGTTTTGAAATGGATGAGATATCCAAAAAACAGTGATTCTAATAAAGTGTGGGACCCACACTTTATTACGATCACTTTGTTTTACTTTGTTTTTGGATGTCTCAGTCATTCCAAACCCGATTTTCATCAAATAAACTTTGAATTCCTCTTAAAATGGTATGTTCTGTGAGTGTTTTCTTGGTATCTCGCAAAAAAGTTAAAAGCCAAATTCTCCTCTCCACCAATACTGTACCATCCCTTTAATTCTTTTGCGTACTTGTGATTGGTTTCAATTTTTCATACATATGTGTAGGTGTAACGAGCAATGGGAAGTGCTTGAAAAAAAAAAGTTTATAGTGTGATTAAAACTAACAATCGACATTTCTTAAACAAATATGTGATCCGGCCGCAATCTGCCTTTTTTGGCTGAGAACTATAATGGTTGTTGTTGTTGTCGTCGTAATATTGTGCCTTGATCAAACTGTGATTCAAACACCTGTGTGGTTTGCTCTCAGTGTGTTGCTACGTGGCTCTACTAGGACATTCGATTCCACCCAGGAGAGACAGCTCTGTTTACAGGTGTAATATTTTTTTTTTTTCAGCCCAGCTTCCTCTTTTCACAAAGCAGACACACAATCAGGTACGTCCTTTTAATACAGCTTGTGTCATTTCTCGAAATTCCCTATGACGTAATGCCATCGCCCGCACAATGAAAGTGCTGCAGCACGATGAGAGCTGCTGCTATTATGACGTACACGTGTATAGGTACCTTATCACAAAGAGTATTGCCCAGTCCGACTAATGTTAGCCTCTGCTAAAGTCACTTGGTTGTGGAAGCTAGCGCCCAAGATCACTGTAATGAATTAAGCCAACTAACAGCTATTCAAGCTTTTTGCACCCGTGTGGTCAATTGAGATAGGCTCCCGCTCGCTACGCTGATTTTACTCTCTCACACATATCACTACTACAACGTCTTGTTAAAGAGAATACAGAGGTGTAAAATATTATTATCAATGAAGTATAAAAAAATAAACATTTTTTAAAAGGCTTGTAAACAGGCTAGATTTATTACGGAGGCAACAACAACCTTTGGACTTGTCATGCTTGTCGTATTCTCGCACACTATGCCATGCCAGGGAGGTGGAACCGTGTAATCCACTCACCAATCTGCAAAGAACACATTTTATAGCTAACACGCCGACGAACATCATTGCGCCCTTCATATACCTACCTGCAGATAATTAAATACAGTCAGACTCGTGTACAGACTCGCCGAGACTGCCCATACTAATCTACTTAGCTCAAGCTGGTTTAGAGAAAAAGAATAAGCAACCATGGCTTCTCCTGCGTACGAAGTCATGAAAAATGAAGAAGACACCGAGCAGAAAACGGTGAGTTTGCGAAAGTCTGGACTCCCTTTCCAGATCAAATTAACATATGTCAATGTAGACATGTCATCTAACTTCGACTGGATTTCGCGAACCTTGATCCTCCGCTCGAAGTGTCGCCATAATCAGATGTCACATGTCATTAGTCTCTGATAATTGTGTGTTTTTTTCTTTTCTCCGTTTTTCTCCGTTTTCTTGTTTTGTGTATATCACCGCAAGAGGGAAGTTCTCGGAATGTGTACCTCGATCACAGAAGCGCTTAAACAAAATAAAAAAATACATTTACAACTCTGTTGATATAAAACTGTTGCCATGGTTGGGCGAATGCCATAGCATTAACTCTGCAGTTATCTTGTAGATATTAGTCCTGTATAGATCATAATATGCTATAACATGGGTCTTCGTAAAGTGAGTAACTTTTTCATTCAGTGATAGTATATGAATGTAAACATGTTATAGGCCCACATACTGACGATATCAATTATCTCGCTCATAACCGATCTACTATGCAATCCAGTGTGCATCAATGGTGATTCATTTATATTGGTAAAAGTCCTCTCAGCCGGCTGGGGGTTGCTCATCACAATATACCAACATGCATGTGCCATTTTCGTTGCATGAAATCTTGAAATATCCAAAGAGTCAGGTGGTACAGGGGCGGATCCAGGAATTCCGTAAAGGGGATGCGCTTTGACGAATTTAAAGAGGGCGCGCACCCCCATATTTTTTTTTTTTATTTCTCTTGATTTAATGAAAAAATAAAGATGGGGGGGGGGGGGCGCCCTGTGCGCCCCACTCTGGATCTTCCACTGTGGCATAATGAATGCCTGGAAATAATAATAATTGCGCTCTTTCTTCGGAAGGTTCAGATAATTCATCCGACACTCTTATGCCGGACAGCGGCATAATGATAGTAATAAGGTCTATTATAGGCATATACTGTTTATCTCTGATATTCGCCTCCAATGACCCTTTGTATAGTCTTTTTTTTTGTAGTGTACGCACAGCATTTCATTAGCTCAAGGTCCATGTATGTAATCTCACGACATAGACACTGCATGTGCAGCACCGATGTCCCCCATACGATATACATGTACATGAGTTTCGTCGATCTATTATTTATAAATGTAGTATTGGTTTCTTATCTTATATTATCCTGCGCTCTCAGGCAATTTATGAATAGCCAAATATTTACATTAGTTCATTGCCAATTCTCAACGTTTATGTTATCTATTATAGAGTTGTCGATTGATGCTTACATTGAACAG
Organism: Diadema setosum; assembly: GCA_033980235.1. Lineage (NCBI taxonomy): Eukaryota > Metazoa > Echinodermata > Echinoidea > Diadematoida > Diadematidae > Diadema > Diadema setosum. The sequence goes on along the minus strand of CM067077.1, from coordinate 33,153,179 downwards.
AGAGGTTATGGGTGAGAGAGAACGGTGGGGGTCGAGGGGGTAGAGCCTTATATTCTCTTTGGGTTTTACTTTGTGAAAGTGAAAGTAATATAAAGGAAGAGAAGAAAAGAGGAACACAAAGGTGAAAGTATTTGAAAAGATATAGAGACAGACATGTCATACAGTCAAAGAAAGAAAAAGATATATATAGAGAGAGAAAGAAAGATATAGTTGCAAACACGACTTCATAAGTTGATAAAGTTTTCTTTTAGCTGACGGACTACCTTCGCGAGCAATCTTCATGTAGCCACAATGCTTATCGCTGCAACAAATCTTGACAACAGAAACTCAAGAAAGAAATCCTCACGTGATTATCTGTCTAAGTGAGTCCAAAAGGTCCAAATGCCTGACAAGGTCGTCATGTATCTCTTCACTAGTTCAGAGAACTTTTTAGGATCGTGATGTATCACGTCAATAGGTATGCGATTAGATTGCAGCGGTAAAAACTAACTGGAGAAGAAGGCAATGTTACATATCATTATTCATTTTCCTTCATTTTACCTTTTGACCTTTTTATCGAGAAATGAAAGCAAATAAATTCGTTAACAGTACGTCTTTACTATTATCATTATTGCTGTTCATTTGGCATTTCAACATAAAACACAAAACAAAAAAATCATATTACATGATATAATTGCATTTAGCTTTGTAGCAATACGTTTTTCCTTATGTTTTGGATTGTAATCTGATGATTTTGATTTTTTTTTTTTGTCCAGGGATATGTATTGTACTTGGTTTTGTTTTGAAATATAAAAATAAATCCTACTCAATTCGATTCAATTCAAATATAGAAAAAAAATCTTACAAATACATTGTATAACTGCATTCATTTCATAACAAACAGTTTTGGAAATGCAACGTGATATCATCAATATCACCACAGAATAGTTCGAAGGTTTTCTTTTTTTTTCAGCGGGTCCATCTCACAAAATATCTCAAATTGATAAAAATGTATATTCCATTCAAGCTCTTCGTATCACAGTCTTATACTGTCCATTGCGCTTTCCAACAATGACCACAGGACGCTACCACATCACCAGCAAACCCCAACGTGCAGGTTGCAGGTTCGGTACCACCTGTTGCGTATGCGGGTCAAGGACAGCCAATGATGGTTCCGGGCCAATATCCGCAGCCGGGAGTAGCAGGTGTCCAGTCGCCTATGGTAGTTGGTCAGCAGCCGGGTGTACCCGTTCAAGTGATGCCACGTCCTCCACCTGTACCGGGCTGCCCCCCTGGACTTGAGTACCTTTTGCAGCTAGACCAAGTCCTCATTCACCAGCAGATAGAACTCGCGGAAGGTAAAAATGTCGATAGGCCTGCATGTATTATTTGTACGCACTATAAATAGTTCATACTTTTTTTTCCCTTTTTCTCAAGAGATCTCGACGGCGGCGCCTGATGATCAATGCTCAGTAATTGTGCATTGTACATTCAGCCGTCGAATGGAGTACAACCACGTACCATGTATATTAAAAGATTATTTGTTATCATGGAACAGTCGACTACCGTTATAACGAAGTCCTCGGGACTGGCACTTTTCTTTCGTTACATCGAAATTTCGTTATAAACGAACAAATAAACAATAACAAATAAACAGCGGACAATGTTGGGGCATGATTTTTTTTTTAGTTCGTTGTAACCGGAATTTCGTTATAACCGAACAAATAAACAATAAAAAATAAACAGCGGATAATGTTGGGGCAAGATTTTTTTTTTGTTCGTTGTAACCGGAATTTCGTTATAACCGTGTTCATTATAACGGGAGTGCACTGAATTAGAACTACGATTAAAGTACTTTTTCCACAGCTTAGACAACCTTAGGAATATATATTGCATCATCGTCGTGATCAGTATCAATATCGAACAAATACGAACAATTTTCTTCTTTGCAGTGTTCCTGAACATCGACTTTGCAAACAAGTACATCATCAAAAACAGCTTTGGCCAACAAGTGTTCTTTGCCGCTGAAGGTAAGAAACATTCTTTTTCTAACCAACTATCAAGTTGGTATCTATGTCTGAAGTTTTGCATGGTGAAGTAAATGAGGAAGAGATGTTTGCAGTAACACCCATGGCCGGCGCCACGTTTTCAAAAGTGGGTGGGGAGGGGGGGGGGGGTGGGTCCACTTCAGACTTTTGGCGCCACTTCCGGGTTTCATCAGCTAAGAAGCTACAAGAAAAAAAAAAGAAAAAAAAAAGTCTTCAGCGCAACTTCTTCCCTAGGGTGCCACTTCCGAGTTTCTTCAGCTGACAAGACAGAAAAAAATAAGAGGTTTCCAGCCACTCCCCTCCCAAAAAATAAAGCCTTACCGCTCTCACACTTCAAGGTTTCTATCTATTTCTTTCTAGTGCCACTTACGCACTTCCGGGATAAAAAAAAAAAGGGGGGGAGGGAGCCCCTCGGCCAATCCCATTTCCGCCGGCCCTGACACCATGTGTAGGCCTAGGTAGTCCTTAACTGGACCGTTGCTTGGCACAAGAAGATTCCAGATCGAAAGAAGAGAGTTGAGGAGGAAAGCGGAATACGAAGAACACAAGTTGCGCTATCATAATGAAGACAGGAAAATAAAGGGACAGAGAGAGAGAGTTGTAAAGGAGAATAAAAAGAAAATCCGGTAAATGGTTCGGAAATGGTTGTGAAGAGAAAGGCGAAACAGAAAGGAGGAGGAAGAGGGAAAGGTTGAAAGATTGGAAAATCATGGAGATAAGAGTTTGAGTTCAATGCTACAAATGCTTTGCATACTTATTACATTTCGATTATAGAACACGTTGATGTTGATGGTTTTATGCACATGTATTTATTTACCGTAAGAAATTAGTATCTATGTTTCTTTTGGAGGTTAAAATGAATGAATGAAAAGAAATGAAAAATCTGCAGTTGAGGACAAACGTGTTTATGATAGTTTAAATCATGATGATGATTTATAATTGTTATTATTCATACTTGATTATCAATGTTATCATTATTATTATCGTTATTGTTAATGTTATTTTTAATCATCATCATTTTCTCCTGAATTATCTACAGAGTCAGACGCATGCCATCGCATTTGTTGTGGTGCTGCCCGTGGCTTTGTCTTTCACATCACAGACAACATGGGCCAGGTAGGTAAATGTGATATTAGAATGTGTAGGAAGGGGTCATTATACTTTGTGGTGATCTTGAAAGAAAGAGCTGATAGATGTGAAGTGGGTAAGGTTTCTGAACCTCAATTCCTGAGGACGGGCTGATTTTGCTACAGCACGCATTTCCCACAGACATGCACTTGCCCGAGTATACTGCCGACTAATTTTCAACGGGTTAAAGAGGGAATGATACGGTTCAAATGTTGGTTAGTAGTAATTACATAGTACATAAACACGAGTTATGTTTTCTTGTTTGTTTCTTTGTTTCTTTGTGTGTGTGCTTTTGTTTTTGTTTTGCCTACAATGCCCTTCTCAAGTAATTAATTGTATGGTTATCTGACCGTGTTGTGGACTTTTACAGTTAGTCATTTCGAAGGTTCGTTATTACGAAGGTTCGTTTTTCCGAAGGTTTGTAATTTCGAAAATAAATAAGGTTGGTATTCTGAATGTTTGTTGCTAGTATTACTACTAGATAATACTACAGTATTGCTATCGTTACTAGTATTCAGAAGGTTCATTAATCTAAAAATCAAATAAGATCGTTATCCTCAAGGTTTTTCATTCCGAATGTTCGCTTTATTTTCGGACTAACGAACCTTTGGAATAACGAACAACGCCAGCTTTATAGCTTGACTTAAAAAATATTGCCACTTTTTCAATGATTTTGCGAAAAATGAAAAAAAAAAGGTCAAAACAAAACTTGAATTCTTAATACAGGAAGTGATGAGAGTGGTGCGTGAATTCAAGTGCTGCGCTGGTTGCTGCTGGTGTGCCGACAACGATCACTGCTCCTATTTCATCGCCGTAGAGAGCCCGCCGGGAAGCGTCATCGGCTACGTCAAACAGACGTGAGATTTCTTCAATTCAATTCAATTCAATTCAATTCAATTCAATTCAATTCAATTCAATTCAATTCAATTCAATCCCATTCAACTCAATTCAATTCAATTCAGTCCAATTCAATTCAACTCAATTCAACTCAATTCAACTCAACTCAACTCAATTCAATTCAATTCAATTCCATTCGATTCAATTCAATCCTATTCAATTCAATTCAATTCAATTCAATTCAATTCATCTCAGTTCAGCTCAGTTCAATTCAGTTCAGTTCAATTCAATTTAATTCAATTCAATTCGATTCGATTTATCTCATTTCCATTCAATTTCTTCATCTTTACCTTAATCTGAAAAATAAAGTTTGTTACTCTCATCCAGGGTTTGTCATTCCAAATTACTTTACATAATACAGTTATATATAAAACATAAACTCATCTCAAATGCTCAGTGTTTGACTGCCTATGATGGAATTAGTAATGAACGTAAATAGAAAGCGTGTATGTATAGTTTCAACGCAAACTTGTTACATTATCTATGTTATGAGAAAAACAAAATCAGGGGGTCCACTACCAAAGCACATTGTACATGTTGTTTATTGTATACTTCTCTTCTCCGGGATAGGCAAAGCTTCATGTCTCCCCACTTTGACGTCCTGAACTCCGAGCGCGACTGCGTCCTCAAGATCCGTGGTCATTGGTGTCGATGTCAGACGGTGTGCTGTACAGACGATATCGACTTCAAGGTATCGATAACTTCGTGGCTTTTGAAATGAAATGAAATGAAATTTATCTACCAAACAAACAAACATCGTCATCATCGTCAAAACAGTCAATAGTTAAAGTACAGTTTTGGCAAGGAAAAAACCGGCAATAGTTTGCAGGCTAGTCGAGCCCAGTCCTTTCAATAATATAGATTACATAGCATATTTAGAATATTCACAGAAGCAATGTTATATGTACATATCTACAGGTTTTTCTTTTGCGCCATGCAGTCTTTGTTGACGTCCTTATGGTATATCTAATATTCTTGTTTGATACTTTTAAGATTTATTATGTTTGAATTATGTCAGTATTGTCTGGGGCAAATTATTTGCTGTATAGAGCCCTATTTCTTTTCTTTCTCTTCTCTCTTTTAAAAACACATCAACAACTTAAACTGTTATTATATGAAAAACGCAAAACACGCCTTCCAGCCCGAGCAAACTACAGTCACTGTACGTGGTGGGTTCATAGTGTATATTATACTGTAGGATGTAGTCCCGATAATTTTGGCAATCTAAAACAAAGAGAAAAGATAAAGGGAAAATAAATGCGCGGACAAACTCGTATTCGCATTAAAGCACACAGATATGCTCTAGTTTTCATTGTCATGTATGCTTCCTACATGCTTTTTTGACATGTAAGTTTCTTGCCTTACGTAAGCCCTCCAACAAATGCTTAGCAAGTCTTTGAAACGACACGACTGATACGCATTCTTTTTGATTGACCCAATACCCAGGTTCAATCTTTTTTGCTCCCTGTCCCAGATTTGTTAAGTCTTTTGTTTGGCGATGTCTTAGATTACCGGGTTTACTTGGAGTTGTTCTGCCCATCACACTTAGTTCGGAAGTATGTGGTTTTACGATACGATACACATTCCCTTTAATAGATTCAATGTTCAAGTACAAACGTTTTGTTCCCTGTCACAGGAATTTTTCTCCGATTTTTGTTTGTCTTGTTACAAGTTAGGAACAGATCAAATTCCCTCAGTTCATTATCCTTGTTAAGTCTTTGTCGATGTAGCAGATTACCGGGTTCAATTGGTGTTGTTTTGTCGAAACCCAGTTCGGAAGTATGCGGTTCTATACGTTTTACTTGCTGACACCTTCCCTTTACACATTCTTTTCTCTCTTTCTCTTTCTTATTTTTTTTCTTTCTTCATATTATGTCTTACGTAAGTCCTTGACCCTGATGTTGAGTAAGTTTTTGAACAGCTGCACATTGATTAAAAAATCGCTGATTGATGTCAACACGTCGATAAATTGCTCAGATGTACATGTTTTATTTCATGATATATGCACATCTTTCTTAACCTGATCTTCTGTTTTTATTGAATACGTCAAAGTCTCTCAAATCTTTACCCTTTTGAAGCTCTTGGGTTTATTCGGTTTCATTCTGCATATTTCAAGTCCACTGAGACGAGACTCTCCCCGCCGCACTTATTTCTTTTCAAAATACAAGGTGCTCTGATAATGCTCGCTCACTATTCACCCTCTTGATCGATTATCCCACTCTCTTTTTTATCCTTTTCACAAAGGCCTACCTCATTCCGTGTATCTCGTTATAAATCAGCTGTTGATGTTTTTTTAGCACTTATTGGCGGGAGCTCTACCCGCTCTACCCGCAACTGGGATTACACCCTCGTTTCATACGAGAAATTTACCTGTACTGTAGTGTATCGTGTAAGATCATTGTCCATTATGTGTATTCTCAACATTTTGTTCTCTTCTTTTCTATGTATGTTGTGTTTTATAACGAAGTGTAAGCCTACAGAGACATTAGCCATGTTTTATGTTTTCTTGATTGTTCACTGTTCATCTTATTTCCTTGCCTCTAACTACTCTAGTACCCCTGGTTTTGCTGACAGCCAACTAGCCCGAACATTTTGTTTGTATGCCCGTGAGAGGCACTTAAAGTTCATTGTCACACATGGCGCCAGCCTACCTTTTCACTTTGCGCAGAATCCGGTGCGGTATCTGCCGCGTCGACTTTGCTGTTATGCCTATGCTGGTTTCTTCCTGTTAGCATCATTTGCGCGCTCAATTGTCAGAGAATTTCTCATTCAAAATGGCTGAGGGGATAAATGCGCCTTTTCGTTCCGTATTGGATGATGAGTTTTTTGATCTATTTAGACCTACTACACCAGAATTTGATTTCCTAGGTGATGTTTCTAATTCGCATACATCTTTTTATGATAAGTTAGTTGCCGATAATATGAACTCAACAGCTGAAGAAATGCAGTATGATCTTGATGATTTAACCCAAGCCCCATTATGTAGTTATGTTACTATGAATCAATTTAAAGAAATTCGTAAGGGTTTATGTAAAGACACATTTTCGTTGATACATTTGAATATAAGAAGTTTAAGTAAGCATTTTGATGAATTACAGTTATTATTGGATAATCCAAATAACCCTTTATTTACTGTGATAGGACTAACTGAAACGTGGTTATCTTCATGCCCCAAACGATCTTTCTCGCTTGAAGGATATAATGTTTTTGTGAATAACAGACCCGATCGTTCTGGTGGTGGGGTTGCCTTATATGTTTCAAACAGTTTTGAATGTATTGTTTGTGAAAAGTTGAGTAAAATGAATGACATTGTGGAGTCCCTTTTTGTTCAAATTAATGTTCCTGGTAGTAAAAATATTGTGATAGGTATCATTTATAGACCCCCAAATTCTAACAACAAAGATTTTTTATCATATCTCACCGAGTTGCTCACAGATCCTTTATTTGCTAACTCAGAGTCCTTTATACTCGGTGATTTTAATATTGATTTGTTAAAACATACAACAGACAATATACCGGGTGAATTCCTTGATACATTCTTATCCTCTTCTTTTTTACCCCTTATTTCCAAACCAACTCGTGTTTCTAGTCATTCGGCTACTTTGATTGATAATATTTTTTGTAATGTTTTAACTCTCCCAGATTCTTCCATAATTTTGTCTGATATTACTGATCATTTTCCTGTTATGACGCATTTTAAGTATAATCATATTAATGTTAATTCATTTCTTCGTCAGGAAAGGCGTAGAGTAACTCAAGAAAACTTGTTTTCTTTTTGTGCTTCTTTAGATAATGCTAATTGGGAATGTGTGTTTGATACAGATGACATTAATTTGTCTTTGAATAATTTTTTTGATGTTTTGAATAATCATTTGGATATATGTATTCCCAAAAGAAAATACAAACGGGGGAATTATAAAACAACACCAAGGCTTCCCTGGATTACAAAGTCCATTTTGCGATCTATTAACAGAAAAAATAAATTGTTTTATTCATTTAAGATGAAAAGTACTGAGCAAGCACGTTTGAAATACACATCATATAAAAATACCCTCACAAAAATATTACGTATAGAAAAGAAAAAGTATTATCATAAGCAATTGCAGAGATATAGATATGATATAAAAAGTACGTGGAATGTGTTAAAACAAGCTATGAATACATCTACCAAAATCTCTGGTATATCAAAAATTCGATTTGATGACAAGATTATTGATAATTCTCAAGATATTGTAAATATTTTCAATAAATATTTTACAACTATTGGAGAAGATATTGCTCAAGAAATTCCCAATACTGATAAACATTTTACTGATTTTTTGAATCAGTATAATACACATTCTATATTCTTCACTCCTACCACTAGGTATGAGGTTATTGATATTGTTTCTGGTTTGAAAAATAAAAAAAGTGCAGGTTATGATGATATAAGCAATATGATTTTAAAAGGAGCAATATATTCTATTGTGGATCCTTTGGTGTATATTTTCAATTTGTCAATATCAAACGGTCAGTTTCCGGAACAAATGAAAATAGCAAAAGTTATTCCTATATTTAAGAATGGTGACAATCTGGATATTAGTAATTATAGACCTATTTCTTTATTATCTTGTATATCAAAAATCTTAGAGAAAATTATATATAAAAGAACAATGAATTTTTTGAAGACGCATTGTGTTCTGACAAACTCCCAGTTTGGTTTTCGAGAAAAGCATAGCACCTCTCATGCATTTTTGAATTTTATTGATAAAGTAGCACATGCTTTAGATAATCACTCTCATTTGATCGGTATCTTCCTGGACTTCTCCAAGGCCTTCGACACTATTAATCATAATATATTGCTTTATAAGTTGTCCCACTATGGTATACGTGGGAAGGCCTTGGAGTGGTTCAGGAGTTATCTAACTGATCGTAAACAATATGTTTCAATAAACAATTATAACTCTGATATGAGAGAATTAATGTGTGGCGTGCCACAAGGTAGTATATTGGGGCCGTTGTTGTTTATTGTTTATATTAATGATTTATGTGCTTCCTCCCAAGTGTTATCATTCATACTTTTCGCCGATGACTCAAATGTGTTTTATTCACATGAAGATCCAAATATTCTTGTGCACACAGTAAATGCGGAGTTACAAAATTTACGAGATTGGATACGAGCTAATAAGCTGTCCCTGAATATCAATAAAACCAAGTATATGTTTTTTAGTAACACTTTAGATAATTTGAATATGGATATTTATTTTGATGACACTGTTTTAGAAAGTGTTTCATATACAAAATTTCTTGGAATCACAGTAGATAATAAACTTTCTTGGAAATTTCATATAGATTATGTTTGTAAAATCATTTCGCGCAATATAGGCGTCATTAACAGGTTCAAATTGTTTCTTCCCCAACATTCATTATTCATACTGTATTCGTCTTTGATACTACCTTATTTAAATTACGGAATCTTGGCATGGGGAAACACGCATCAAACATTATTAGATAGGGTTTTATTGTTACAAAAGAAGGCACTTCGAATCATTTGTAATGCCACTCCTTGCTCTCATACAGCTTCTTTGTTTTCTGAAAACAAGATTCTGAAAATTAAGGATTTGTTTTTATTTCATTTAGGACAATTTATGTATAGTTATAATAATAACTGTCTTCCGTTTATATTCGATTCTATGTTTCCTCGTAACCTGACATACCATAGTTACCCAACAAGACAGTCTAATGAATTTCATTTGCCCCTGCTTAGAACGGTTTTAGCTCAGCAGACATTTATATATACAGGCCCAAGATTCTGGAACTCCCTTAGTCCAGACATAAAAAATGCTCCTTCTTTGTTTTCATTCAAAAAAAGATTGAAATCATTCCTTCTTAAGTCTTATAATGTAACAGAAAGGAATTAATTTTGTTTGTTTATCTTTTTCAGTAAGTAGGTATTGTAAGCACCAGTATGCTATTGATTTTTCATAGACTTGTTAGGTCGCGTCTTTCGCGGAATTCCGCATCGCATCCCCTGTTTTTCCTATTGCAAACTTACGTGCCTTCACAGAACAGATAATGTGTTCTGCTATCAGCAATTCCATACAATTGTATATATCACTTTCTCGTCGCTTTTAATGCTCTACACTTCTAATATGGCTAATAGTCTCTGTTGGTTTGATCTTGAATGTACCGATTGATCTAGGCTTTTTGTTCTTAGTTGTCTCGTCTCTTTACTTGTATTTATGCTTCTTCCCTTTCCCCTTTTCCACTTCTTTTTTCATCCCGCACACTTGTAGTTAAGTTTTCACTTTTTTTTTTTCCTGTGAGGTGCCCACGTTGTACAAGCATAGTCTTTTGAGTGGGTACCTCCACTTTTTTTGGCAGAATGTATAAATATGTCTGTATGAAAAATGCCTAAAGTTGTAATGATTATTGACAAATGTTATCCTTTGCTATCTATGTATCATTCCTTCAAACGTATGTCGAATCTATATTTTTTGTACATTCTGTTGAAAGAAGTGAAAATAAAACCTTTGAATTTGAATTGAATTTGATATTAACCATTTACGTTTGCTCTGCTGTTGGCTTTCAAAAAGAAAAACTGAATTATGATCTCTTAATAATTAGTCTCAGCATTCAAAACTCATATGCTTGTTCGGGCATTTGAACTTGATCATTATGAAAGGCAATCCCCAATAGTAATATAATTTCTGAAAATAGGTCGCCACATTATAAATTCGTGGTGTGAAAGAAAATTATATTGACTGTTTACGAAGTGCACTGTATCTCGGTATCAAACACATGCTGTCGCCCTCTACAGATCCTTACAAACGATCTGGAGACTCAAATTGGCAAGGTTTCGAAGCAGTGGGGTGGCTGGGTGCGAGAGTCCTTCACCAAGGCAGATAACTTCGGCGCACAGTGTAAGTCTGTCTATACATTATAGGAGGTAAAGTGTACCATACACGATACCTCCTTGTTCTGTCAGAAGCGAGCTTTACATAATTATTAGGGGGCTTTAGATTTTCCCGACGGGGACGTACAGAGGAAAAAAAAAATGTGTTCTGAGCATGTGCAAAAGCGCGCATCAAGTCTATCTATTTGTAGCACGCGTCGTCTGAATTTTTCACTACGCGTTCTGGGCCATTTTTCGTTCGCTCAATTCACGACGTAGAGAGCTACCTGATGCACCGATCATGAATTATGGGGGCGCCATTATATTATACGTTTCGTCCCAGGGTAATCACTTTTCAGCACGACGCAGGGGAGAGGAGAACGTCCAACGCACTCGTCGTCTCAAACGTCTGCGCCGCAAACCTAAAGCTCCCTATCTTATGCGACGCGTACGCTAAAGGCGACGCTATTTGGCAAAAAAAAAAAAAAAAAAAAAAGAACAAAAAAGTGGTGTTCTGCACATGCGCGAGACAGCTTTTTCCAATATTATGTCCAACATGAGAGGAGGCGTCGTCTTAGCTTTCACGTCGCAGATTTAAAGCTCGCTGGTAACTTGCCATACCGTCGGGATTTGGTCTCCACTTTAATTCACAGTCTTCTGGCTTTGACACATCGTTATGCGGAGGCAGAGAAGATGTGACAATGTATACATGTACACCACACTTAACCCTAACTTACCTGGGGGGGGGGGGGGCATAATGGCCCCTCCCTCGACACTTCACGCGATATCTCCACAACGCGAGAACCCATCCACACGGCGATTCATGACAATTTACCTTGAAGCCTCGTGCAACTTTTAAGACCAAATTTGCGACATCTGGGTTCGCGGTTCCAAAGTTAGGCAACATTATGTAAGTGCATGTCAGACTCAAAATTGCTCAAAAACGTTATTTTGTGTACAAAACCAATGTAAATAGGGTTTCTATCTCAAATTTATAATTGTATCATTATTTTTACTTTTAGCGATTAAAAACAATCAATTTTATGTTTCTTATGATTGAAGTTGCGTCGCCAACGATTCCCATTGAACAAAACTATAAAAAACAAAAGGTAAAAAATACAATGAAATACATAAGAAATTATAAAAACAATAAAATGCATTTATAAGAAATCAAAATTAATACCAATTTTTTTTTTTCGACCTAAATTTGATCAGAATTTACCGAAGAGTCTTCAAGCAAAAAATTTTGAAGTTTGGGGGCTTTATTTAATGATTTACAGCCAAATTCTAATTTTATGCATAAATTAACATAATCAATTCATATAAAATAAAATAGAGCGATTTATTAAAATTTATCTACACAGCCCTATAGATTGCATCATGAGTCACTCGCGTGTCAATTTTCGTAACAAACGCGCGATCCGCGGCCGATATCAGAAGGGGGGCCATCATGCCCCCCCCCCCCCCGGACTGTAAGCTCACAAAATAGCCCAGGTAAGTTAGGGTTAAAGTGACGTCAGAAATTACGTGTAGAAAACTATAACACACACTTAAGTGTGAGTTTCATCGTAATAGTTTACATTGGAAGAGACGTGAAGTTGTAATTTTTACAAGTTTTCCTCGAAAGTATAATGTTGGTAACGTTGTCACGCTAATTGACCAAATTTGATGTGCTCATGAGATCATCACCTTTTCCAATTCTCCTCCTGACGTGTAAACAACGATATTCATGGATAACGTTTCCAGCTGAAAATCTAAGGCTGAAGACTGCATAAATTTGAAATTTCCTCGTTTGCGTTTTGAGTCGATGTACAGTGTATTTGTTTTCACAAGGATTATTTGGCAAAACGCAAACGCACTTTCCAAATAAACATAGTGTAGAGCATGTAGAGAAAAAACATTCTCGGCTTTCAGAGAAAAAAAAAATCTCGCATTTTAGCATTGTAAGTTGAATAAGAATTAAAACATTCCTCAACATTTATGTCTTTCATCAACATTATATCTTTGGCAGTTCCCGTGGACATGGACGTGAAAACGAAGGCGACAATTGTGGCAGCCACCTTTTTGATCGTAAGTTCCACTATGCTCACCCCCTTTGAAAAGCTACAATATTATGTGCATTGCATCAAGTTGTCAAGCAAAACGCGTTAGTGTGATTTCTGAAAAATACATTATATGTGGAACCGTTTTCCCCGTAGTTTGAATAGGCAATAATCATTCATCTCTTCGTTTGTGTTTGACGTGCTCAATCTGGTATACTAAAAGATATCAAATCAAAGAGTGAAAGAGAGAGAAAGATGAAGAGAGCGGTTAAAGGGAAGGTAAACCCAAAGAGCAATGTGGATTGAGTGAAAGCAGCAACATTAGTAGAACACATCTGTGAAAGTTTGAGAAAAAACGGACAATCGATGCAAAAGTTATGAATTTTTAAAGTTTTGGTGTTGGAACCGCTGGATGAGGAGACTACTAGAGGATATGACGTATGAGTGGACAACAATACAAAGAAAATATAAAGGATATTCAAAAAAAATTCACTTTTCTAGAATTATGAAAGAGCAGTGGACCAACCGCTTTCAGAAAGCAGGGGGAATAATTGCTACCCTTAACATATGTCAATATCAAGTTGATGGAATTTGTAATTTTCATGAAAAATGGATTTTTGTAGTATTTTCTTTATATTTTCTTGATATTGTAGTCCACTCATACGTCATAACCTCTAGTAGTCTCCTCATCCAGCGGTTCCAACACCAAAACTTTAAAAATTCATAACTTTTGCATCGATTGTCCGATTTTCTTCAAACTTTCACTGATGTGTTCTACTAATGTTGCTGCTTTCACTCAGTCCACATTGTTCTTGGGGTTTATCTTCCCTTTAAGAGAGAATCCGGAAATATTGATGGGAGATCCTCTTCGTACAAAGATTCTTTGTGCATTCACTTGATAAAACAAAGAAACAAACAACAACAACAACAACAACACCAACTCAAAAACTTCTCCTCAATGAGGACGAAATTGAGTGAAAATTAATAAATATACATAAATATAGGTACAATGTGTTGCAGACTTGAGTGTAAAGACACTGCCGCGGCTTGCTGTAGAAGCCAAATAACATCGTCTTTATCGGCATGAAAAACCCATCATTTTATCAAGATGTTGTTGCTTCACCCCTCCCCCCCCCAAAAAAAAAATGGTTAAGGAGATTTCGGTTTTTTTTTAATGCAACTGTTTTAATTTGCCATTTTCCTGCAGGACTTCATGTTTTTCGAACACCAGAAGAAAAACAAACAGAGATATTAAAGAGGGAGTTCCAGTCTCTACGATGAGCGACTAGAAGGAGTGGTTGCTGTTGAATAAGAATTAATTCGCGAAATACGAAAAGAGAAGAAGAAGAAGAATATGTTGCGTCGATACGCAATCCGCGATTCAAACACTCCACGGCAGTGCATCACCGAGGTCAACTGGATATTAAACAAGCTGCTGCTCTGTAACCACTCTCAAAAGAACTACGACAACATAATACCGCCAGAAATAAAACATTGCCATTTTGATAAATCACGTGGAGAGTTTTCTTGAACTTGAAATATCTGCTTGTATCTTTTGTTAGTTAGAAATAATGAATCCACATGTTTTATATTCATGTGCATGTCGCCTGTCGCTGATATGCAAATTAAATGAGATGCTAACATAGTTCGATTGAGTTTCTCCCGTTCGCTTCCATAAACATTTGCCTTCTCTCACCTTTTTTTTTCAATATCAATTTGAAAAATCGAGGCAACATCCTGAAGAGCCAATAATGTTTGTAGGGTTGCGACAATTTGTAGCAATGGCTTTTCAAAGAGAAGAGGATTTGGTTGATATAAACTTCTGACTGAAATAACTTTTTGACGATAATAATTTCATTTACGTAACATTCTTACCTTTGTAGGATTTTTGTCTATCTATCTGTCAAAGTCAGTTTGATCATGGGGTAGAATTTCACTTAGAGTATCATCGTTGAGGGAATGTTGTCGTGGGCATGGTTTGGATGCCTCGTGATTAGATTCAAAATTCCAATTCAGTTAGATATTTAAAACTGCATCTTTTAGTGCCGTGATGTGCCGTAGAGTGTGTGTACATGTACTACTGTAGGAGCCCATGTCAAACTGTAACCTGTCCATTAAAGTATGCAGCTTATTTTTAGGAATTTTCAAATTTTGACTCTGTCTGTATTCAATGTTTCCAAAACGGAGCCAGTGTTCTCTTAAGTAAGAGACAATGTGAATACATAGTTAGCATATTGTGTACTGAAACGAGAAGTATGCGTCTTAAAATATTGCTTAACCGTAGACAAGAAATATATATTATGACATATATCATGTATGGTTTTATCTCACTCCATCTGTCTCCCCGCCCCCTCTCTCTCTCTCTCCTTTTGATATATATGGTGTGTGTAATATACAGTCCAATTCAGTATGAACGAGTTAGTATATATATATTATTTTGCATAAACATACAGAAACATACAATGGTCACTGACGTTACGCTTTCTGGCTCAGATTAAGTTACATACTGAAATCAAGAGATTATTAATGCAGAGGGGTGAAAATGTGTTATGAAATATTGTAATCACTTGTCTTTCTCTGTACAAAAGTATTTGTGAAATCGCAACTGCTGGTTGATACTTCAACAAACAGAGTCTGGGTAGTCGTTCCAAGTTCGTCGTGTCACTACCGGCAACGCAGGCATAGCCTGATAGTAGTCACTAGTGTCGCTGCCCAGAAAGCAGCAGGTGACAGGTTCGAGTCCTACTGTTTCCTTTTTCTGACTTCTTTGTTAAAATAATAGATCAGCAGCTGCGACTTTGCAAATACATTTGTACAGAGGGAGAGAACATATTGATTAAATTCTTTCATAGCACATAAGCTACATATTGTTTCTAAAGATATTCATTTCTTTTCATGTTTTATGTTGTTTTTTTTTCTGAGAAAATACTGATTATTATTATTATTATTATTATTATTATCATTATTATTATTATTATTATTAGTGCCTTACTTGATAAGATTAGACGATTGGCTATTGTAACATTAACAATAATGACGATGATGGGATGTGTTTTCTGTTCTGCCAAAGAAGAAAGGAGAAAAAGCTGTGTTCCTGGATTCGTATAGTGAAGGCATCATTGTCATTATAGCTCCCAAAGGATTTTTGAAACTCAATTCAGAGTGAATATAATGGGCTACCTTATTTTTCCTGGTCCTCTAACACCTCATTAGTGATGATAATTTCGCCTGCCCATACCATGTATACGGCGTTCACAATCGTAGTTAGGGATTTGAGGTTTTAACAGCTGTACTTTCATGTTCATACAATTATTATCTTTACACAATTAGCCAAGACATTATTATCGACCTAAATATCAGGTAACTAACTTGTCTGTGGGCAGTTGAATTGTAAATAATTGAAGCGTGAGTGTATATGTGTAGTTGTGTGTGTGTGTGTGTGTGTGTGAGCATGTGTGTGTGTGTCGGATGTGTGTATGTGTGTGTATAGTAAATCCTCTGTCATTGTTCAATTGCTTAATGTATTTGATATTCATTTGGTACGATCCTCATGTGCTTATAATCCCTTATGGAAAGAACACAGTTTTACCACACTATGTAACACAGTGTGCAACACAGTGTGGCACACAGTGTCGAACACAATGTGTAACACAGTGTCGAACACATGTGTTTAATATGTGTTTAATATGTGATTTTGGGACGTGTGGTAACACTGTGTATTTACCACAGTGTGAAACACAGCGTCTCCACACTGTGCAACATAGCGTTACCACATGGTCCAAAACACATATTAAAATCACTGTGAATCAAACCACAGTCTCACACACTATGACCACAGGGTTATGTTCACATAGTCTACCACACTGTGGTAGTCACCTCATAGTCATCAATTGTATCTAATACCACATAGTCATCAGGTCTATCAATATTTGTAATGCATGAAGGCACGGTTACTGAGTAGATAACACTGTTATTGAATATGAAATTACCTTTTCATAACAAAATTTATGACATTGGTATAACATAACATTATTAGACAATAGTTCAAAGGAAATACCATCACAAATACTTCGAATTTAGAAGTATTTTATGAATTTTCTCAAATTTAAGTTACTTTTTATAAATATTCATGAGCTATGCAAAGTCTGTACCACAGGAATACCAAAGAAATACCGCATGAAGTATCACATTCTGTACCTCAGCACTCCCACTTGATAGGTAATACTGTAGGAGTATAGGACAGGTTAAGTACTGCTTAAATCAATTGTCATAATTCGCAGCATAACTCACCTATTAATGAGATCTGGAATATGCATTTTGTTTCGTTTTTGCTTTTTTATATTCCAGTTGGTACTACTGTTTGGTACTGCTGCGTGGTATTGTCCTGTGATAGTCATGTGGTATAGCATGTCACGAAAAAAAAAAAACCCTACAAGAATATCCTGTGACATTTTTCTGTAATTAAAGTGTACAAGAAAGCAGTTGTAAACACAGTTTGTATCCATACTACTGAATATTCTCGGGACACTACCAGAATAAATTATTGTGTGCAAGTAACAGGCAATGAAGTGGCTTTTGTACATGGTTTTGTGGTTTCGGAAGATGATAGTGATGCCTTTGCTCTCATTAAGGATGTAAATGGTGTTGTATATTGTCCAGCTTTAAGTTATTGGTTTATTACTTTATTGGATAATCAGACCAGTTGAGTGGCTTTAAAAACTTGATAAAAATATCTGGGGAGTACATGTGATGAGGTATATTCTTTTAATTTGATACATACATGTACATTTATTAATAAACTACAATACTTGAATCCTTTCACCAAACTGGTAAAATGCTCCCCCCCCCCCCCAACAAAACTAGAAATAGCCTGGTTTTACAAGGATTAACATGCCATGTGGTAGTACAAGATCTGAAATCCCCTACTGACAATACTAAAGCAAAGTTCAATATACACCACAATGTGGTAAACATGAGTCATTGTGTGTCAAAGTACTAGATGTTTAAAAAAATAGTTTGAGTTTTTGATTGTGAATAACTGAAAACCTATGAAAATATAACTTTCCACAAATTTACACATTAGGTAGCTAATATAGGCATACAATTTTGTTGTATGCTGTTCCCTGCAATATTTTGAAACAGTACACGACAAAATTGTGCGTTATTCAGCGGATACATTTTGTGTTAATTTGAGGAAAGTTAATTTTTATTATTTTTTAGTTATTCAAAATAAAAAATGTAGTGTTTTTCCTTAACATCTAGTATGTGGATATTATAGTGTTAAATCAATGATATGAAATCCCACTGTGTAACAACATTATGGACACAGGAGTATATTTCGATATATACCACACTGTATGTTCAGTATGCCATGTATGTGGAGATGATGAAGGTGAATAATCTGAAACCCACAAAGTGACCACACCGAGCACAAGGTTTACACATAGTTCAATATATACCACACTGTGGTAAGCACAAGTCACAGTGTCCGGTATGCCAAGTCTGTGTGGATTATGTGGTAAATGAATTATCTGAAATCAGACAGTGTGACAACACTATCAACACAGGGTTTACACATAGTTCAAAATATGCCACATTGTGTCAAACATGATTCACACTGTGTTCAGTATGTGATCTATGTGGGGATTGTGTGGTAAAACACTTAAACTGAAATACCAGATTGTGGTAGCATTATGAACACAGGGTTTACAAATAGTTCGATATATACCACACTGTGGTATATGTGTGTCACTCTGTGTTCAGTACGCCAATAATATGGTACACTATGTGATCTCAAATCTCACACCGTGACAACGCTGTGACCACATGGTTAGCACATTGTTTACACATAGTAAACTATGTGAACACACTGTCGTAACACTATACCACACTGTGGTATATGTGTGCCACTCTGTGTTCGGTATGCCAATTATGTGGTACACTATGTGATCTCAAATACCACACTGTGACAACGCTGTGACCACATGGTTAGCACATT
This sequence comes from Diadema setosum, assembly GCA_033980235.1. Classification (NCBI taxonomy): domain Eukaryota; kingdom Metazoa; phylum Echinodermata; class Echinoidea; order Diadematoida; family Diadematidae; genus Diadema; species Diadema setosum. The sequence continues at coordinate 33,134,213 of CM067077.1, read as the reverse complement.
GTTTACACATAGTAAACTATGTGAACACACTGTCGTAACACTATACCACACTGTGGTATATGTGTGCCACTCTGTGTTCGGTATGCCAATTATGTGGTACACTATGTGATCTCAAATACCACACTGTGACAACACTGTGACCACATGGTTAACACATTGTTTACACATAGTCAACTATGTGAACACACTGTGGTAACACTGTGTTTGTTCCATAAGGGATGGCATAGTCTATTATATTGCCAGGAAGTTCATGATACTTTTGCTGCAGTGCAAGTTACGTAACAGTACATACTCTTTATTCTAATGGTTTATCTCCTGTCCGTCTAGCAAAAGGATCAGAACATTGCATTTGTTTTGTAAACATGTACTGCTCTTGCATAGCTTTCGTGATAACTTTGCTTGACCGGATATAATCGCAGAGAGACTTCAAGATAAACAGGATAGAACCGATGGGCTGCGATGTCGGCCAAATGTAGAACGAAGAAAGATTATTTTCAGATCCAACTATATGTCGACAGGTTGAGAAGCACGGATGTAGAATGTTTCCTGGAGATAGTGAGCCATATAAAACTGAGTGTATGATCTGTGATGTGTTCCTGAACAGGAAAAGTGAAAGTAAACATTAAAATGTAATGCTAAAGACGTATACCTTTGTTCGCTTGACTATCTTTCACTTTAGTTCAAAGTATACTTGACAAAATGAATTATGCACATACTGATAAAAGGTGACAACAAAGAGGCATACAACGTTTACGACCATGCCCCCTTTTAGAGACAAAATCATCTTTTTATACGGCATAAGGGAAACAGATGAAATTCCGACAAAATGATTCTCACTTGCGTTAACAAGAAATAAGAAGGTAATAGATTCTATTGAGAGAAAAAAAAAAGATTTTTGTTTTGTGAGCTATTACGGGATCTGTGATAGTTGTCAAGTCAAATACACCGTACGCGAATTAAAGGAACGAAGTCTCGAATTGAATACTGTTATAATGTTGACTATCATATATACAGGGCCGGGGGGGGGGGATCCAGGAATTCCTTAAAGGGGGGGGGGGGGGACGCAAACAATATTTCCGGTGCTACTTCCGGGTTTCATCTCACTTTTTCTTATTATTTCTTTTGTTTTAACAACATATAAAGAGGAGGTGGGGGCGCGCGCCCGGTGCGCCCCCCCCCCCCCTCCCTCCCCGGGTCCGCCACTGAGGGCTCTACATAAGTGGTGACCCGGGACTACCAAATATCGATGTCAGGCCACCAATTTCCATAGAGGATATAATGATTGCCCGATCGGGCACTTACTATTTAAATAGAGTGTTATGTTTCCGTTTATATCGGACCACTGATTTATTTTTTCCAGAACCAAAACTTCAGTTTGAAATATGTAAATGGCTTAAACGGAACACCAGAGAAAAATAGTGTGTAGCTCTGATGAAGATGTCCCTTTTCAGAACAGACGAGCTTGTTTCCTTTGTATAAAACAATTGTAAAATGATTGTGTTACAGTAATAGTGTTATGACAACAAATAATCCACATCGCTCTCTTTCATGGGAAAGGGCTTTGCAGTTGATGATTTACCGACTACATCGTATTTGATATTATTATAAAAATCTTCACAATGCTTGTACTTAAAGGGATCGTATAGTTTGGTTGGGACCTAATTTCAGGTTTCTAACATTTTTTGATGAGATAATGAGAAATCTCTTATGAAATATGAAAGAGCATGTAATTCTATGAGGAATTCAATGTTTATTTGATGAAAATTGGTTTTGAAATGGCTGAGATATCCAAAAAAGACAATTCTAATAAAGTGTGGGACCCACACTTTATTACGATATGTTTTACTTTATTATGGATGTTTCAGTCATTCCAAACCCGATTTTCTTCAAACAAACTTTGAATTACTCTTAAAATGGTATGTTCTGTACTATATTATAAGTGTTTTCTTGGTATCTCGCAAAAAGTTAAAAGTCCAATTCTCATCTCCACCAATACTGAACCATCCCTTTAAAGTTTGATCACAAAACAGGTTATGCGCCATTTCAACTAAAAAGCATCTTAAAGGACAAGTTCACATTCATAGACATGTGGGTCGAGAGAATGCAGCAATACTAGTAGAACCGTCAGTGAGAGTTTGAGGAAAATCGGACAATCAGTTCAAAAGTTATGAAGTTTTGAAGTTTCTGCTCAGTCACGGCTGAATGAGAAGGCTACTATAGCTTGTGATGTCACATGTGTACAATGATATAAAGAAAGAATAAAGAAAATTCAACATATTTTCACTTTTCTCGCATAACAGAAGAATACTCGTCTTCTCTCTTTCAGAAGACAGGTTGAATAATATCATCCTTAACATACATCAGGGACAAGTCGAGGAAATGTGCACTTTGTATACAAAAAGTACAGTTTTGTGAAATTCTCTTTTTATTTTCCTTATATCGTTGTACGCATGTGACATCATAGCAGACTTCTCATCCAGCAGTGACTGTACAGATACTTTAACAATTCATAACTGTTGAACGGATTGTCCGATTTTCCCCAAACTTTCACTGATATGGTGTACTAATAGTCTTGCATTCAATCAAACCACATGTATAATTATGAAGCTGGACTTGTCCTTTAAAGTACGTAAGTCCACCTTCAGCTGAAGTAGAATGAAACCTTTCCAGGGATACTTCACTCGATTACGTACTCTCTAAAAAAAATCGAGTGAAAATTTTCACTCTAAAAAGAGTGAATACAAAAAAGAGTGAATTTCGAGTGAAATTGGAGTGAATTTTGAGTGAAAATGTTCATTTTCACTCATTTTGGAGTGATGTCAGGGATCACTCCAAAATCTTCGAGTGATCCCTGACGTCACTCCAAAATGAGTGAAAATGAGCATTTTCACTCAAAATTCACTCCAATTTCACTCGAAATTCACTCTTTTTTGTATTCACTCTTTTTAGAGTGAAAATTTTCACTCGATTTTTTTTTAGAGAGTAACAAGGAATATTTTTGAAGCTATATCATTATGATTTAACTTAACTGCTCCCATATTTTCTTATCATGATCTCTGTTTTTTAGCACCGTTATCAACAAATGTCTCAAATTAACAAGAATACAGTTAAACTCGTTTTGCGATTTAACCCTTCATGATGATTAAAAATCACCCAGTCTAGGCCTATTTCAAAGAATGCAGCACAGTAAATCCATAATTATGATTAAATCTAGTCCAACACCCATAACTGCCTTGGACTCAACGCCTAGTTTGCACTATTTGTATCAATACGGCGTGATGGATTCTGTTATGATTGTAAAAGAAACCAGTTTTGTGATCCCATTGCACATTATTATTTCCTCTCTACTGAGCCTTTTAAAGGGATCGCATAGTTTTGGTGGACACCTAACTTCAGGTTTCTAACATTTTTAGGTGAGATAATGAGAAACCTTTTATGAAATGTGAAAGAGCATGTAATTTCAAGAGGAATTTAATGTTTATTTGATGAAAATTGGTTCTAAAATGACTGATCACACAGATATCCAAAACAAGGCAATCCTAATAAAAGGAAGTACCCACCTTTTAACAATCACTTTCTTTTACTTTGTTTTCGGATGTTTCAGCAATTCCAAAACCAGGATTTTCATTAAAAAACTTTGAATTCCTCTTAAAATGGTATGCTCAATACCATTTAATGAGTGGTTTCTTGGTACCTCGCAAAAAGTTAAAGGCCCAATCCTTATCTCCACTAATACTATACCATCCCTTTAAGCACATACATCCGTTTTCCTGCCATCATTTACGTTTTGTCCCTCAAGTTGGACGAATTTGCCACAAAAGTGGTTAGGAATAACAATTAAGGATAAATATCGTCACGCAATTTCTAGGAAACATTGAACCATTAATGGTTAGGTTCTCTGATATATAATTGTTTTGTTTATTCATCCATTAGAAACACGAAGAGTATGGACTGAAAATTTCCAAATTATTATGCAGTAGTCTCCGTATTATTGGGTAGTGTCGGACAGAGCCTTTCTTTTACCGCCAATTAAGCCATTTACCAGATATACGGAGAGCATGTTTCATTTATGTGACTACAAGTGGTGACAGATAACCAAGTTAGAAAGTGAAAGTAAGGGTTCTATCTCCTCTCGACACCTCAAGGGTTTTTTCAGAATGTGTATGCTTTTATACACCCATTTCAACGATTTTCTGCGGGGAACTATGAAAATGGATCAGTGTCTGGAAAATTCCACTCATTTGACCGAAATGCCTACTTGATTATCATTTAAAACCAAAACGTAGTTCGAATCTCGGAAGGGCTCAAAATTCACCTTCAATCAATTGGAAGTTACTTCCAATGCATCGAAATGTTCTACCAAGACGCGATTTGGCAAGATGATTAGTTGTTCGGAGTGTTTTTAAAACAAAAGTAAGTCAAAAATAATCTCGGTCATAGTACACGAATTTTACTCTACATTGAAGCCCTGCTCGTTAAAGGAAACCAAAAACCCAAAGGGAAATGTGGATTGAGTGGAAGCAGCAACATTAGTAGAACACATCAGTGACCGTTTGAGGAAAATCTTACAGTCGATGCAGAAGTTGCTAGTATGAATTTTTAAAGTTTTAATGTTGGAACCAATGGATAAGGAGACTACTTGAGTTTATGACATCACGTGTGGACAACAATCTAAAGACTACTGCTTTCAGAAAGCAGGGAAAATAATTAATACCCTTAACTTATGTCACTTTCAAGTTGATGGAATTTATAATTTTAGTGAAACAATAATTTTTATGGAATTCTCTTTATATTTTCTTTATATTGTTGCATGTCCACACATGACGTCATGATCTCTATTAGTCTCCTCATCCAGTGATTACAAAAAAAAAAAACCCTAAAAATAACTGTTGCATCGATTGTCCGATTTTCCTCAAACTTTCACTGATGTGTTCTGCTAATGTTGCTGCTTTCACTTAATTCACATTGCTCTTTGGGTTTTGTTTCCTTTAAGTCAAAGAATGATATCATACAGAAAATAATCGGTTATAAAAGGAATTCCACAAACAAAAAATCACTTTTCCTGCGCAATGAAAGAGCACTTGACTAACTGCTTTCAGAAAGCAGAGGAAATTTTTGCTACCCGTAACTGCCAGTATCAAGCTGATGGAATGTATAATTTTCATGATTTGTGTGTGTGTGTGTGTGGAATTCCCTTTATATTTTCTTTATATTGTTGTCCACACATATGACGCCATAACCTCAAGTAGTCTCCTCATCCAGCGGTCCTAACACCAAAAACTTAAAAAGTTCATAACTTTTGTATCGATTATCCGATTTTCCTCAAACTTTCACTGATGTGTTCTACAATAAATGTTGCTGCTTTCACCCAATCCACATTTCATCTTTGGGTTTGGGTTTCCTTTCAGCTGTATTTGTTTTAATATATATATATATATATATATATATATATATATATATGTATATACAAATATATATTTGTTTATCAATAAAAACAAACTGTACAAAACAGTATACAGTACTCACATTAAATTCGAAGTTATGACACTCTGTTGAATTATATCGCAATCTTAATCTCATCTTATCCCATTGTTACAGCATTATCACAAACAGTGCACCTCATTAAATTTTACTTATTCTAATCACTTTTATTGAATACTTATCACGATACAAACTATGTGAATGATAAACCTTTACACTCACATTCATTTGACTTAATTTTGAATTTCAGTTTCGTATCCATGAAGTTTATGTCTTTAAAAAAATAGGGAAAACAGAGATGGTTGATATCGCCGCTGTGGCCAGTCGATTCGTCAATCACAATGATTAATCGATTATGAAAAATCACGTAGAAACCACGATGGGGTAAGCTCTGAGATTGCAGACTTCAGGCAAACCTTTTCGGCTAATATTTCATATTTTTGTTGTGAGCCAACGGAAACCGTGTTCTCACAGCGTTATTTCACCCAAAATTTCTTATGGAAACGAGTGAGCACTTTCACGAGAGAGCTATTATTTAGCTTTTTAAAGTATAACATTCATCGGAATAGTTTGTTCAGTCTGAACGTCAAGTATAGGGTCTACCAAGTACCCGATAAAGCGGTACCCATTATCCGGAGACTACTGTATTACGCGTTCTTCTTTCTCAAACGTACAATGAACAACTACTCGTACGGATGACTCCCAATATTATTCAAAGCATGATTCTACACCCATCTATTGGCTGGCACGCCCTGGGTTATTTGTCATGTGAACACACAAAAATGAATCCTCAGGAGTGTCACACGCAGTAAACACAGCCAAGCGATACACACAGAGCTACGGCGATTGTTATGTAAAATACTGTTGACTGGTACCACCGTAGTCACACCTCACACTTTCCAGGGAAGCTGCTGCGGGACAGACTATCGTTAATACGCGCTCACCGTGGCGTCACACACACATACAAGCATTGCGTACACACACTGTCACTGTCGTGTACGTTCATTCACTTGTGTCCTGTTTTCTGCAGAGTATACGGTGTTATTTTCTTCATTGTTCCAGGTAAGAAAACAGATCTTACTTAATATCTTACTTGCAATGATTGGTCATACTCTCTGGAGAGTGTTTTATAATCATCTTTTGTCACGCCAAGTTGGCATGATATTACAAGTATTTACGCAAAAAGTCCTAGCAGAAGGTATAGGTGCGGCTCAGAACAACTCTGGTTACAGAGGTGATGACATTATAGCGTGTAGTACTATCTGTTGTTGAAAGCATTCCAGCTACATTGATTACGTAATGAAAGATTCTCAGGCATGGGGACCTGTGAAAGTGCATTTTATGTAACGATGTTGTATTATATACATAGGCGTATGCTCAGCTCAGCTTTGCACTGTTTTAGATTTTAGAACTAATGCACATTTAGCATGTTTAGGGCGGTGGAATTATAAAGAAAACCTCCTTTGCGAACAGAGAATGCGTGTTTTGATGTTGTGGATTGCGTAATATCATCGGACTTCCCCTTGACGTAAAAACTACGACTGATTATCAACATCGCTTCGTAGTAGTTTAGAGGGTTACTCTAATTCTAGACTGCAATAACAGACATTGTGATGTAGACATATCACTTTGAACTGAAACACTTCATTTATCAGCATCTCTCGTCAAATGTAATATGATTTGCATATCAAAACATTATTTGAAGAATGTAAAACCAGAGGATTGTCCTTATTTCAATTTTTTTCTTACTTTGTATATTCATTTAACATTAATCCTGCATGAATTCAAATAAGATGTAGGGTTGAGGTTTACTCTTCAAACAATAACCGGACTGTATAATATTTTGTATGTTTGAAATAGTATTTGTATCTCTGTAATAATATTACACTCCATATTAGTTCTCCAAATAAATTCTAATTCTATGTCATTGTCCTAAAATTACTATATTCCATCAGCTCAATAAGTATAATTTGAACAAGTTAAGAAAAGGTCTGCCCGAGTCGAGGGGCTTTATAAGAACTGTATTTGTAAAATTTTACATAAATATGATATAATTTTTTATCAAACAGTAATTTTTTCGCATATTATGCCGCAAATGCGTGTATCCCCACGCAAACTAGATGAGTCGATGATGTCATCAACTCGCAACCTGATTGGTTCAAATGAAATGTTTCTTATCTTAGTAGACAATTGAACTCTTTCCCTTCTACACTTTTACTATACATCCATCTTATTTCAATACGACGCAAAATTTGATAAAAATTGTGCAAGTGATTTTTTTTAAAGTTTTCACTTCATATGAGAGGGAATTAGTGACGGTTTTCGTCAAATGGAGATTCACCATCCAAACTGCACACCTGATTTCGACTAGTCGGATCTAACACCATATCTTACCAACAGTTAAGAATTTGATTAATTGGTGTACATGTACATTGTAAGTTGAAAATCTAAAAACCTACCGATTTTGCTCTACTTTATATACTCCACTGGCTACCAAATATCAGCTTGAACAAGCTGGTTATTGCACTTTAATTCCCGTCCGTCCATATACAGTGTACATACACTTAAAATGTCAATCATTGGAGTCCTAATATCACGTAGACACGGTAAGGATTTGCATTGCTCTCTACAAGTCGGTGCCATGACAAACATTATGGGCAGCATTAATAGTCGCTATAGTCACGATAGTCATATAATCTGTAGTCGCTCTCTCTCTCTCTCTCTCTCTCTTTGGTTAATTCTCCTCGTTTCCTTATGAAAGTTGAGTCAATATCATTGCAATGCTTATCATTGTCAGAATTTGGATGATAATCAACCTTCATTACTGTTTCATTTTTCTCTGTCTTCTACACTGAGATCTTAAAAAAGAAAAGTCATAGGGCCGCTCGGGATCGAGGTGCACAAGAGGCAATATGGCTTGACGCAGTCCTCTTATGTTTTTTCCTCAGTCAATATTTCAACTGGAGCTTGTTTGCAATATCTAATTGCGAATGTTTACACTTCCGTGACAAGACTCCTGTGAAGTTACAATTAGACAAGCTTTGCCATGCTTTTCGGGGCAAGGGAACATGGACTAAATCTATAGCCGTGTCGAAATGAGGGAATTGTGAATAATGAATGCAATCATGGAGTGAACGGTGAAATAGTTTATAACAAGGTTTGCACGTACATAAGGTAGCTGTGCGTATAGGTCTGGTTTAATGCGAGTGTGATTATATCATACAGGGCGATATACTGCATGGAAAACAATACATATTGTGTGGTCAGACACAAAGGCATGTATTATTCATTATATTGGTATAGGGGCCTATATGTCACAAATATTGTGTGTACGTACATTAGCATGTCAACACTATACTCATAACAGATAGACATTTTTTTTGTGTGTCAAAATAGCACAGAATACCATCGGTTTTGTGTTGGTATCGCATTTATCGTGTTTATTTTGCCATAACGACTGAAACGGCGGTGCCTGACTATCATGTCCAAAAAAAAAAAAAAAAAAAAATTCACCCTGCCATCTAAATTTTGGCGCCGCGGCGAAGTTCTAACAGCTTGCGCACAAGATCATAGGTGCCCCGTTAAACACAGACACACACATACATTAAACACAGTTTGTACGTGCACACATGTTTATGCATACCAGCATGCATACATTTATGTTATGACCCTCTTGTAAAATTACTGACACAACATAAACCCGCATTACACATTATCTCCTTTTTGTTTTATCGTGCAGAATATGTTACAGCCTTCTCTTTTATCTTTTATCATTATTGAAAGCTAAAACTATAAAGACTTATTAAGTAACATTTTTCTCTAGCTCATAAACACCATTTGAGATCAACGGGGGGACAGCAAGGAAATACGTACCACTCTTTTTTTCGTCAAGTTCTTTCTTAGTGTATATAGGCTAGTGTAGAAAGCACGCAATCCACTTTCGTAGAGTGCATACAGTGATGTTTTTCTCAACAGTGTATATATATATTTTTTTTCACATGCAACCACGAACTCACACAGACCAAGGCACGCACACATTATACGCACACATATACACACAGTAGTCTCACCAAACTTTAAAACAACCTTTGTACCACAGACTGATGAGTGACAATAGGCGCCAAAGCCCTTGATAGTGGCGTAATTGGTGTATATGGTCAAGTCTGACGTCAACTTCACACCAAAGCAATCATTCCAAGAGAATAGAATGTGACAGTTCGTCCCGTACTTTCCTTTGTTCTGCTCTGTAGATTATTATTTGTATGTACAAGTGTACTTATATGTAAAGGTATAGTGTACAAAGACAGTATAAGCAATATAGGTATAGAGTTGACACAAAGACGTGTTGGGGGAAAAGTAGATGGAAATAGATATTGTAGCAGATAGGTTGACGGGTGTATGGATGGATGGATCGATGTAGCATAATGATTAATGCAATATGATTAGACGGAGGGCGCTATTTATCCCAACAATCCCATTGATTTTTCCGGGATCTAGTTTTTCTCCTAATGAAGACTTACTTACGGTCTTTGAATACGGTTAATTACGAGTTTAATATATTAGTGCGCGCAAATTCAATGTATTGTCAGTATATAAACCAGGTGTATGTCGAGGTAACAATGTACACTGTATCTGTCCTGATTAAAGATATGGCAAAAGATTTTTAAAAGCATGTATTTCCATAACCTTGAACATGATAGATTGATATACCGTATGTCCCAAAAAAAATTACAACGGTACCCTCGGCAATGACATCTTTAAAAATAGTCAATCAATCTAAATAAACATTCAGGGTTTGAAACTATAACTCATTGCCCACATCTTACAGAAAACTCCATTCGATTTGCTTCATAGGTCAAAGAAAAATGAGGAATTTTGTAAAGGATGTCAGGAGTCTCTTCGCTCCAAGTTCTGTCTATACTCAATTGTATTCACACACAAAAGCATCGAAGTGCTAAACTTGTTGAACCAGACTCACGACATGCTTTACAACAATCCACATTTCTCTGTGACCGCTTAACCAAAGTGAATGGGATTTTCTACAAAATAGAGCTAAGATGTTATGTTTCTAGACCCTGAAGTAGCATTTAGACATTTTAATCATATTATATTGCGTGTTATCAATGCGAAAATCTGATTGTAATTTTTTTTTAGAACATACTGTACTGTTGTGACCAGGACCCAGCAACATTAATGGATTGAGAGTCCTCGAATATTACGATGCCATTATGATTATTATTATCATGTGCTAACTTCAAAGAGGACACTTACGATTCTTGCGTGTTTATGATTGGAACTAAAATATATGATCGTTTTAAAACAAACATGTGACAAAAGATACAAATATGTTTATTTCAAATTCCCCGAAGGAAGGAAAAACACACCATCACGCCCAGCTGAGTTGATATTGCTTTTTTTTTTTTAATGCTAGAATTCAAACCAAGCCATATGATGTTGTAGTGGCTTGGTCTATTTCGCGTTTTGTTTATTTGTTTGTTTGTTTGTTTGTTTATTTATCTAATTATTTTTTGGGGGGATTATAATCTCCTAAAAGGAGTAAACTCATCCCATTTTATCTTATTGTCAGTGTGTATAAGCAATAAAATGGAATGTAAAGCCATTCTTTTTAAGGCGAGTTGTGGACATCACATGGAAACGTGAAATGTGTACTTTCTAGGCCATAGTAGTACCTACTGCCTTGTGCATATACTGTACGTATACACTGTACGACTTCCATTGTGAAATTATAGTAAACGTAATATTTGTTCATAATGCGTTCCATTCCTCGTAACGACCATGCATGCATCCTCTTTGAAAAGACGGTTTGACTTTTGGAGCAGAACGACGCACGTAACAGGCACACTATAGGGTATTTCTTCATTTTGTCATTATTGTGCCTGTGGAAGGCCCACAGTATGTCGTGGTATGAATCTTTGTCTGGCAGATAATAGACATTCATTTTTATGTTTTTCCAACTTCTTTTCGGAACTGCGTATTGCATATCTTTGCCAGCTTCAGCATTGTGAATAGTAATATCTGAACTGAAGGGGAAGACAGCCAGCGGGCATTTTCCATTGACATGAAAACTGGTTATGCACACACGGCTTTCCTTTTCACACCCTTCGCAGTTGGGTTATTAAGTTGCATGTGTGTTTAATATGTGTAGTGCTCACGCAATCAGTAAAATTGTAATTTGATGTGAACCTAACGTAAATAACATTGACGATGTGTGATTGATGTGTGTGTGTGTGTGGGGGGGGGGGGGGGAGTCGGGGTGGAGTCAATCTGAAGAGCAAAATAAAGGGCATATTGAGAGAAAGAGATGAGTCACGTGATATTTCTAATGCCTTTCGTGAGTGGTTATTGTGCCTTTCGCCCTTACATTCCAGTTACGGTGTGATTTACCGCCTATTGAAAGTCTGTCCCATAAAGGTATGAATTTAATGAATTCATGCAGCCAAATTAGTGAAAACCCTAAAATTAAAAATAAAAAAAAAAACACCCGAGTAGAATCAGGCTGTTTGCTCAAAATTCGGAAGCATTTTCAATCCGCTATCACTATTATTAACGCCACACGCCTTCTGCTTGTCTACTCTGGATCCAAAGTCTATACAGCTAAGTGTTTATGTAGCACTTTCACGTATCCAAATTAAGTCGAGAGAAGGTGCATACCTTTCAAAAAATGACAACTCAGTAAAGTATTTATAATGTGCTAATGTTTTTGCACTTTTTAGATAATTATGGTATACAGCGGTATAGGCCCAGGTCAAGCTATACCGTTGTAGCATTAACATTTTAGGGGATATTTAGCCTTTTGATCGCTATTGATACGGCAGTCATTTTGTGTCGTATACGCATTTCTACATTTCAGATTTTTTTTTTATTGTAATAGTAATAAACCAACATGAATATTAATCATGAATAGTCTCCAGAAAGATGGAGAGTATGTGTGTGTGAGTGTATGTGTTTGTGTGCCAGTTTGTATTATTTGTATTATTGTAATGTAGTCAATTTAGCTTATCAAGTCAAGGGTTAAAATTGCTGCTTAAATGATCCTGATCATCAAATTGCCAACTCTGTATTTTACTGCATATTTCATGTCGGTGAAAATTACAGTACATAGAAATGATAAGGTTAGTTTCATCTCCACAGAATATAAGAAAAAATGTTAGCGCAACATCTAGAGAAAAGTAGGATATCAATCTTCCATGCGTTGATAGCTTGAGAATCGGTTGACACTGAAGCATTTGAGAGGCCTTTAGCAATTGTGCAGTCGAAAGAATAATATCTGAATAAAAAAAGCCTAATATGCTTTGTGGTAAATCTGATTCTACGAAACACTAACAATGACTAACGAAAGTCTTGATAAAAAAGAAAACAGCCCACGTCATCAAACTCTTGAATGCGGTTTTTTGCAATTAGATTTGTCAACTCTACCATATTGTCTAATATTCCATTACCTCTTTTTTTTTTATAATACATGGAATGTCAATGGGTCGTTCAGTGACGCCGGACCTTGAGGGTTCAAAGAGACTAACGGATGATTTACAGACTGTAGTATTTGAACATAAATATTGGTTATCATTATACTGGATACAATAGTGATTGAGATGAGGGGTAAGAACGTATTCAAAATTCAAAACAAATCACAATGAACGAGAATGACAAGATAGCAGCTTCACATGACTTGGTTCCCAAGGAAGCAAAAAAAAAAAGAAAAAGAAAAGAAGAAAGCATGCACAAACTTTACAAAGATTAAGTTGTTAAGCAAGTAGTATTGTAGTGGAATTACATTGCTAGAATATAATTATGTTAGTCCCTAGAGCTCTGTATAAGTTGTCTTTGTTCAGTAGGTTACTTTTTACAGTTTTCAGAGTATTTGATCATCTGCTCAAAATCACAATACATTCTACAAATCTACGCATGCATGGCACTATCGATTTCAATGTCGATCATGATGTGAAATTATATAGGCCTTAGAAAAGATCGTCTGGAATATCCCTTTAAGGCCAGAGTAACATGCACTGACTCGCTTGTCCCTCTCCATATAACATTCAATTATGATGTCCATTCATGTTACAAAAGTAAAATGAAGAGATGCCAGCATGGCCTTGGTTGATGTAGATTTTAGGATTTAAGGACCAATATACCATTGGCAGGGGCTATTACAGTCATTTTGTCTGATTATTATATCGAATTTCACCTTCATGAAGTATCTGCTAAATCCAACGTAACCCGCACCCCCCACCAAAAAAAAAAACAAAAACCAAAACCCAAACACAACAACAACATGGAAACTATCCTAAATAGAACCATAAAAAAGCTTAAGAGTATAGTGCAAAGAAGTCGTCTGTACTCATGGTAATGCGCAACTATACTACACCAGGATCAATTATTAATATTTGTGTCCTCAACGAAAAGATGAACTGTTCTCCCGACTGCACCGCAGGAAAGAATTATGCACACTGAATACCCTTTTTTCTTTTTTTCTTTTTTCCATTTTACAATAATGACTATCTAAAATTAGCCCTGACGGGTTGCTGTCGTAGTTTACTTTCGCAGACCCCTTACAAAAATGAACGCAGCTCTGCCGTGCCATTGTTCATTTTATTGTATATTTGAAGAGTTTGTTTGCAAAAACCGATAAGTCCATATTTGCCAAATGGAGATATTTGTGATTAAAGGTCAAGAAAAATAAAGAGAATAATAAGAAAATTTGTGCTTCTTTTGACCATAAATTCAAAAATATACCTTTATATGTAGTGACCAATATATCACTTAAAAGGTATTATTTTGTACATTATGACAAAAATCGTACTTCAAAATCTTCAAAAATGGACTTATCGGTTTTTGCAAACAAACCCTTCATTTGCACCTTTTGCAACATGTTTCATATTTCAATCACTTACTTTTATAGCTTCTTTTTTTTTTGTAACTTCAGAAGGCTTACTTCATATTTGATTACGAATTATGCTGTGATTATAATTTGCATATCCATGTACATACCACTCTCTTTATACTCTCAATCCTACATTTTCTCCTTTGTACTTCAATTTTTCCTGTTATTATAAACACCGAAAACGGTGAACTTTCTTGGAGGTTTGGAAGGCGGGTTGTTTAAACTCATTTGTCTCGTATACTATGCATTTCGGCCGGGAGTCAACTGATTTATTTTTCAGTTGTAAGTGGAGAGAATATTAGCTGATGTGCTATAGAAGATAGATCCAAAATTACAGATAACATCGATGTTAATCGTTGTTTTTGTTTTTATCATTTATAGATTGAATACGGTACCATTAATCTGTTGTTTTGCAAAGCAGTGTGTATCCATAGAGATCTACACAGTTGCTCATGCAAAAATAGATCTGGACAATAGTCCTTCACAAATGAGTATGACGGCGGTATGAAACAAAGAATTAATTAATTCATTAATTCATTGCATTCAGATGATTATGTGGACAGTGATGAATGCAAGGCATACTAATCTATTTCCGTGGTAGATTGCCAGGTTTCCTATATTAGATCGCATCATATATGAATACTTTTGTAACATAATATTGTCTCAATTCAGAAGTGTCTCAAGTGCTTAAAGCGACTGTACAGTACTGGTTGAGATGAGGATTCAGCTTGTAACGTTTTGCGGGATGTTTAGAAACCACTCTATGAAATGTTAAAAAGCGTATAATTCTAAGGGGAATCAAAAGTTTGATGAAAATCGGTTTTGAAATGACTGAGATATCTATAAACAAGGTAAAACAAAGAGATCCTAATAAAAGTCATGGCCTGTCAATTTTATTATGATCGCTTTTTTTGGATATCTCAGCCATTTCAAGGCCAATTTTCATCAAATAAACGTTGAATCCTTACTTGAAATTACATGCTCTTTCATATTTCATACAACTTGAAAGAGGTTTCTCCTTATCTCACCCAAAATGTTTTAAACCTGAATCCTCACCTCAACCAGTACTGTACAGTCCCTTTGTTTTCGGTATTGCAACATTGTTGGCTTTGTTAGTGAGCTGTACATTTTACGTGGTGTTTGTTTTTAACCCACATTAGTGTTCGGTTTGACACATAGTTAGAAAACTGGTTTAAAGGGGCATTCCGGACGATTTTCATAATTTCACATCTGTAGTACATAATTCAGCAGCTCCATGTATAGATTCGTGGAATTTATTGTGGTCCTAGAGCAGAGAAACCAATAAATTGAAAATCTTACACAAATTACACTGAACAGTGTTGATGACATCAGAGCCTCATATATTTCAGAAACGTAGCAGTTTAATTCCATTACAATACCGCTTGCTCAACAAGTTCACCTGTGAAAAATCTATGCATGCCTTCTTCTTTTGTTCTGCTACCTTGAGCCCCAACTCATGTGTTCTTATGGTGAGGCTGTCATGTCATCATCCTTGTTCATTGCAATTTGTTATAAATTTTTAAAACATTCTCATTCCTTATCCCAATCAACATAAATTCTGAAACTGTGTACTCATTTTGACTAATTTATAGTTGTTCAAATGTAAAAGTCTGAAAATCATCCGGAGGTACCCTTTAAACAATATGTGTTGGTCAAATTAATTCAACAAATCCTTCTGTAAGATTAAGCAAGATTGTTGGACGGATTTCAACCAGATAGTTAGAATCTTTCCTAGGGTCTAGTTATGATAATATACTTCCATGTCTCCATGTATTATGATTTCACAAAATACATTGCAGAGAATTATGCTCGGTATAGGGAAAGGTGCATTCCAATGTCTTTTGTTAGTCGTATTAGTGCTTTATCAATATTAAACTGACAGATAATATAAGTGGCAGAATTTTGGTTTGGAGGGGTTTTCTGGCCGTATGCAAGCAGTATAAAGAAAAAAAAAGTAGAAATGCTATAGTACAGTGTAGAATATTATGGCAAATGAATTATTCAGACATTGTTTTGCCCACGTTTGCGATGATCAGGGTAATGACAATCAATAAAAGTCAACTTGTATTTGCATTAAATGTTTCTTTGAAGAAGATAATCGGTTTTCTGCTTGTAAGTTAACTGTTCGCCTTCCATTTCTCACGTGGAAATCTTTACAGGGACTAGCGAGCCTTGTTAACGTCGACCATGTCTCAGCCCCCGCCTGCTCCGGCGAGCACGGAGCAAGTCATGATGAACCCCGTAGCGACCGCTCAGCCTGCTGCGGCGCCACAGCCTGGCAAGGCGCCAGTCAATTGGATGCCAGCACCAACAGCCGTAACGGGCGTGCCGCCGGGGCTTGAGTACCTAAGCCAGGTAGACCAACTGCTCGTCCACCAGATCATCGAGCTCTTTGAAAGTACGACGAAAGTGACTGTTGACTGAAGGAAATTTGCCTTGTTTGCTTGTTTGTTTGTTTTCGGAAGATGGAAGTTACAGAGGTTTTTGTTTGTTTGTTTGTTTGTTTGTTTTATTTGTTTTTTGTTGTTACTCTCCGTGAATAAGATCGTGTGCTCGATATTGTAATATCATTGTGAACACCAAGTTAGTGAAAAAGAAGGAACTATACCTGGGATTTGAACCCACATCACGCACTGCTCACCGGGGCTGCAGTACTACCACTGAGCTGAAGTGGCTCCAGCTCGGTGGAAGTACATACCTCCTCCTAGGTCTATGCAGTGTAGGTGGCGCGGGTTCAAATTCGAGGCTAGCTCCTTCTTTTTCACCTGTTTTTTTTTTTTCACACGATCTTGTTAACTGAGAGTAATGGCGAACAGAATAAAAACAACACCCTCTTTAAGGCCGAGTATTCAAAAAATAATCTAGATAGTGGATTTTACTTAGGCCTACTTTCCATCAGTACACTTCCCCAAACATTGCGAAATGCAGAATACAGAAGAGAATTTCATGTTAGGCCTACACATTGCTTCTATGTCTGCTTCGAAGTTCGTATGTTAAATCTAATGAAAATCACGAGGACAATTAAAAAGGAAAAAGAGTGAATAAAACGAAGAGCAAACTGCATAATCATCATTTCGGCAAACTGCAATGGTTGTCAATTTTTATTTTTTATCGATGGTATACTCCTACTTTGATAATTATGGCTTTATCTATTATAACATTTTCAATTTTGCCACAGTTCTGAGAGTGGGCACCGTCGTTGTTGTTACGATTTCATACAAGAGTAAATTTTGGACTAAACGTCTTGTACAGGAATGACGCAGCCGATGGGATATGAATCCGGGGACCTGTTTCATAAAGCTGTTCGTAAAGTTACGAACAACTTACGAACGACTGATGATCAGTTCTTGTGCTGAATTATGGAAATTCTGATAAGTACAGCACATCAGAACTGATTACCAGTCACTCGTAAGTTGTTCGTAACTTTACAAACAGCTTTATGAAACAGGGCCCGGGTCTTTATACTAACCTTGTTGTAAAATCCAATGTCTGATCCACTTGACCACCAAGATTATGCAATGACAACGGTTTCTATTCCAAAGCGTATTTCACATTCGCGTGACTAATCGCAACTAAACATAATCATGATGTTCTCTCTCTCTCTCTCCCTCTCTCTCTCTCTCTCTCTCTCTCACGACCATTCTTTCACAAAGTGTTTACTGGCTTTGAGATGCAGAACAAATACGCCATCAAAAACAGTCTGGGCCAACAAGTGTACTTCGCCGTCGAAGGTAAGCCCTCCAACCCCCCCCCCCCCCCCCCCCGGCTCTGTAGTCACTCAGCTGCAAACTGTATCTCTATAATTGATTGATACCTGTATGTTGTAAAAACGCGATGTATCGGTCAAAATCCGTGTTATCTAGTTCTGATAATTGCACTCACATTTTGGGTAAACGACACTGAAGTAGTTACCTAATGTTATATAATCTTTTTCATTGAATTTTATTACATTTTCATGAAAACGAAAACCATTCCGCTGGAAAAAAAAAAAGCCTGCGTATTACGTCACACGGTGGACAGATAAAGGCCAAATCGCGCCAAAATGAGTATCAACATCATTAACTTTTTAATGTTTATGTTGAACAATACCACCGGAATATTCCATAGTATCATTTTTGTTCATAATGTAGAATGCATCTAACTGTATATTTTCCCATCTTTAACGTGACAAGTTGACACAATCATGACACAAAAACAAGTACTTTGTTGAGTGCACAAATTTTCTCTTTTGAATAAGACTGACGTCTACAGAGTGCTAGATAGTTCTTTCCAGCCGAGTTTGCTAAAGTAACGTAATAATACTAAGTAGGCCCACCAAAAGTTTCATGCAAATGTCAGTATCGTGAAATATCGTGTACATAAACAATGATAAAAACACTTTAGCACTTTCAGATGAGTTGAGTCATGCATAGCCTTGTTTTTATTTTCTGTCTCTTTATTTCGTTGAAATCAGCTTAATTAGTGTTTTTTTCTGTTTGCATTTAATTTTCTCTTTTGAAGAATCCGACTTCTGTATGCGCCAATGCTGTGGACCCGGACGTGGATTTACCATGCACATTATGGACAATACGCAAAGGGTATGCCCAAAAAGACATTACAGTATACATTTAGATCGTGCATGCGTGTGAGTATAATACTACATGTATGATGTACGGATAGTGCTATCATAGTATTGCGTTATTAAAGGTACATGCGACATTCCAAGGCAAAATACAAAATAAGCCCAAGTGAAATATTGTACGAACACGAAGGTAGAAGAGGAAAGGTATTGCGTGAGTGTTTTTTTTTTATAATATTCGCCCTTTCCAGTGAATCTTGTTTAGAATATTGGACATTAAAAAGGAAAGGACCTAGAAGTCAAGAGGATGTTTAACATTGACCGTCGATATACTCATGGTCCATGTTCCAAGCGTCCGAATAAGACCGATTGGTAAATCGTTGGATATGTCGAAAATGGTCGAAATAATGTAATTCAAAGTTCGTCTCTTGCTTCGGCCGTTGTTCTTGGCTACAAAAAAAAAAAAAAATGTTTGCTAGCTCGACAAAGAAATTTGTATGTAGTTATTAAGCATTTTGTTAAAATACGTATAACAGTAAAGTACATTTGTAGAAGTAGACGGATTCATTTGTAAGTGTCGGAGTAGATCTCGATCTGGATAAGATCGGTATATGGTAGATGGTCCAGTCCAACATGCACGTACCACACTTACGCTACCTATAGCTAATCATGAATGATTATTGAATAATAATGTAAATAGCAGAGTACATGCAATATTTCTTGACATAATAATAATGAATAAATAACTTCAATAACTTGACATCATTGGTTTTCCTTTTGAAATAACGGCTTTCGATCGTCATGCCATCCAGCAGCGCCCTCTTGATCCCTTGCGTGTCATTATTACGTCACAACTACTTTTACAATGTACACATGAGGTAATTCCATTACTTCTACGCATCGCCGTTAATTACTGTAACAACAGTTCTTCTTCTTCTTCTGGTTAAGTCTGCCTCCTTCAATAGCCTGAAGATTCTTGCAGACTGGTGCTATTTACATTATAATACAATTTATTTACAGATATTTACAACCACATAGAAAATTTGACGAAAACAACTAGCCACTGTGATCAACCGTTAGACGGTTTCGAAATAATCCCACAGATGGCGCAGAAACAATGTCTGACGACAGGGAATTCCAGTTCCTTACAGTTCTTGGGAAGAACGAATGGCGATGCGATTCAGTTCTCGAATATGGTACCTGATAGGAGTGTGGTTGCGAGGCTCTCGTTAACTGAGTAGCCTGTTTGATAATATAGTCCTGTGCTGAAAGAGGAGTGAGATTATTGTGTATTTTGTACATCATAATTAGCCTGTCATTTTCTCTGCGCTGTTCCAGAGTGATCCAGTTGCATCCGTTGATCGTGTTACCATTAACTATCGCCATCAGCTACCAGAGGACTACACTGTAATACTATCGCTCTTACAACTATATACTTCTATACCACTATACCACTATAATTTTATATACAACTATACCACTTCACTTTTTTAATAGGAGAATCTCTGTGCTTTCCTCCCCCTCCTCCTCCTCCTCTTCCTCTCCTCTTCTTCCTCCTCCTCGTTCCTTTTCTCCTGCTCCTCCTGCTCCTCCTGCTCCTCCTGCTCCTGCTCCTGCTCCTCCTCCTTTTTGCTCCTCAACCTGATATCCGGAACGCGCTGTTTACAGGAGGTGATCCGATTGGTCCGGCCGTTCATGTGCTGCGCCGGCTGCCCTTGGTGCGCGCATCTGGACTCGTGTGGGTTCGTCGTTCAAGTGGAAGCCCCGGTGGGCACCGTCATTGGATACGTCAGACAGCAGTAAGCCCCTATAACACTCCTTTCAGATTAAAAAAAGAAAAAGTTCGTTGAGAGAGATGAAGTTTTATTCGCGGTATGAACCCAAATAAGTGAAATAATTGTGTGTGTTGTGTATACATGTTTCGGGAGTGTTTGTTATGATAAAATTGAAAAATTTGGCAATAGCGTTTGAGGAAGTTATGGTAAGACATTATCTTTCGTTTCATTTTTATATCATTTTTTTACATTTCTTTTAACATTTGCTTTATATTAGCCTCTTACATTACAGGTATGAATCTCCCTACTCTTCGGAAATTCGCCCCAAAAATAAAATAAACTTCAAAGAAAGAGAAAATGATATTCCCTACTGAACAATGCAAAAAAAAAATAACAAAAATCGGATAAGAAATAAGGGAGATATGATATTTTGAAATTTCACCTTTTTCGGAAAACATTTCTCGACCAGTCCTTATGAATATTCAAATCAGCAAGTTGACGATGTCATGCTCTCACAAGTTTATATTTATTTCAAATACAGAAATGACCCAAATCTCATGTTTCAGATGTATAGATATAAAACTTGTCTTAACCCTAACTAGGCCGGGGGGGGGGGGGGGGCTCCGAGGCCCCCCCCCCCCCCCTCGACGTTCCGTGCGATGTATCGCTAACGCGAAAAGCTATCACCGCGACGTGTTATGACACGACTTTTTTCTTTCGAGTCTCCCACATCTTTTGACACCAAATTTGCGATGCCCGGGTGCGCGGTTCCGAAGTTTCGCATAAATATGTATGTGCATGTCAGACCAAAAATTGCTCACAAACGTGAATTCGTGTACAATTTCAATGGAAACTGTGCTTACAGTCAAATTTCATAAAAGCATGATTATTTTGGGGTTTTATTGATTAAAGTCAATTAATAACATATTTTCTTGTTCGGAACAATGTGTTGGACAAGTTTCATCGAAAAAACAACGAAAAACATAAAGTCGAAAAAACAAGGAAATACATAAGAAATTTAAAAAACAATATAATACTTAAGAAATTTTTTCAGATGGCTCAATTTTTTTTCTCTTATATTTGCTTAGGACACTAAAAAGAATATTTACACAAAAAAGTGCCCATTTTGAGCTTTATTTAGTGATTTATACCAAATTGTCTGATTTCATTGCACATTATGCATAAATTAGCATAATTTAGCATAAATGATAATTTTTTTTAAAAATCTGACTTCCTAGTACTTTAGATTACATCATAGGTAATGTGTGTGCCAATTTTCGTCGCGATCGCGCGGTCGTCGGCCGAGATCTGGAGGGGGGGGGGGGGGGGGGGGGCCTGGGAGCCCCCCCCCCCCCCCCCCGGCTCTATGATCTACCTAAATAGCCCGGCCTAGTTAGGGTTAACACCACCCAAATTAGAAAGGAATAAATGTTAACTCTGATTAATATA
This sequence comes from Diadema setosum, assembly GCA_033980235.1. Taxonomy (NCBI): domain Eukaryota; kingdom Metazoa; phylum Echinodermata; class Echinoidea; order Diadematoida; family Diadematidae; genus Diadema; species Diadema setosum. The sequence goes on along the minus strand of CM067077.1, from coordinate 33,112,030 downwards.
ATTGTATCTTGGTATGGGAATATGCTTTTACTTGTATTAGCCTAAAATAACAATTTTCCAAATTTTATAGCATACATGAAAAATTGTGAGAGTACGACATCATCAACTCGCTCATTTGAATATTCATAAGGACTGGTCGAGAAATTTTTTCGCATAAAATGTGAAATTTCAAAATGTCATATCTTTGTTATTTCTTATTTATAATTTTTGTCATTTTTGTATCATTCTGTAGGGATTTTCTTCTCTCTTTCTTTTGAAGATTATGTATTTTGGGTGGTTTTCTTCTCTAATCACAAGTGATTTATTTATGTGTTTGTTTGTTTCGAGTCTACTTCTTGTACAAAACTCTTCTTTTCCTAAATTTCCTCGATGATGTCATCGCCAGGCAATACTTCCTTGGACCGCGTATCGACATCCTCGATCAGGACAAGAACTGCGTGCTCAAGATCAAAGGACCGTACTGCATGTGTCAAGATATCTGCTGCCAGGATGACATTGTGTTCGACGTGAGTGCACTACTCATCATCAGCGCCTTGATATTGACAATAGGGAGTTTTGGATTTGCGGCGCGAACGTTTGAGACAACGCTTGAGCTGAACGTTTTCGAAAGACGCAACTTATAAAAAATGAAATAGCGCCTCCATGTGATCGGTGCATGAAGTAGCTTTGAGCGGACGTAAAAATAGCGCAGAACGCGTAGTGAAAACTCAAACAACGCGAGCTATAAATAGATCGACTTTGATACGCCATTCTGCGCATGCTCAGAATATTTTTTTTTTCCATGTGAACGTCCTCGTCGCGAAAATTATGGTAGGGCCAAATTATGCGATGATAATGATAATAATGATATTAACAATGATGATAGTAAAAATAAAATGACAGCATTAGTAACTATAATAATCAAGATATTAACAATAACCATTCAAATCATAAGCCATGTTGTCGGTGTCTTTTCCTATTTTCTATTAATTGTATTTTGTTAGGTTTCATAGTACAACAACTGTATCTTGAATGATGGTATCTGAATAGGTGAAGAAGGAAATGAATACTTAATACACTTGCAAATCAACAATCAAAAGAATTATATACATAATTAATATGAAATGCTATAATGAATTATAAAGAGTGAGGAGGTAATGAAACAAGCAAGCAAAGAAGAAAAAAGAGACAAAGTCACCTACAAGACAACACTAAGACAAAACACTGTATTACATAGTATCTTTCTTCTGAAGTAGGCCCTACTACCCGAAACTACATGAGAATGCTATAAGATAACGACTGTGTATTAGATGATGGGTTTGAGTCCTAATCAGTGCGTGCATCCATGGACCAGACGTGTCATGTATGGTGTTCCTCATCACCAATGATAGTAATTCATTTATTCATTTATTTGACATATTATTAGCAATACGTTCTTGCATGAGTTGCATGTGTCTTTGTATGTCTGCGCATTTTGTGATGAATGAAATAAACTGATTGCAACTGATTGACAAATTGCCCTACATCGACGTAAATTTGAAGAAATAAACTGAATTGAAGTGAAAAAAAAAAATTGGGATAAAGAAGGTGTGTAGCAATGCTGGCACGATGGTAATGGTAGGGTCCTCTTCAAGATCGGTAATAACACTTCTGAGTGATGGAACTGTTTAATATGCAAATAAGATTGCATTCTACCTCTGCGAATGTGATTGCATCATGTTTTATTTGGCATCATGTTTATTCTGTCATCGTGTTCAGGTTCTCACTGCGGACAAGGCAACGCAAGTCGGTAAGGTGTCAAAGCAATGGCCCGGATGTTTCAAGGCATCCTTCACCGATGCAGACAACTTCGGGGTAACATGTGAGTGAATATATTCAGTGTTTGATCCAGAAACGTGCTTTTCGCTGCTGCATTCGTTTGTTATATATATATTAGAGTTGCTGAGGACGATTTCTGCTAGATGCACAGTGTAACTCGACTTTAGGCATAAAAAACTACTGCCAATAATAATGATAATGAGTATCATAATAATAATGATAATGACGGTGATGAGAATAATGATAATAACAATGATAATAACGATATTGAATCAATAATGATAATAATTATAGTGAAAATAATGAAATGGTCATGGCAGTAACAATAATGATAATAAATCCTCTCGACAGAACGAAATGAATATTATGACTTGTTTTGTTTTTGTTTTGTTTTATTTATTTTCCGTATAAAAACAACGACAAAACAATAATCGTACAGTCAATAGAATGATACTAAAATACGGCTGGATTGCCCTACTCAGCTGTGCTTACACGACACAGCTGTTCTACCGAGGGGTCCAGGAACAAAGTAAATTATAAATACAATAGAAAACATCAAATGCGAAAAACAAAAAACAAACATTACTTTAAGTTTTAAACAGTATCTATGAAAAAAAAATGAGCAAAATTTAAGTAACACCCCACCCACCCATCCTATTTTATAAACTTGATATTTATCTTGATATAAACATTCTACAAAAAATACATATAACAAATGCAGTTTATTCTATGCCACATTTAAATCAAAAATATTTCAGAATAACATCATAAATCATTTTATTAAAACTGGTTACATTGAAACAGCACTTGGGCTCTGAAGGTAATTCATTATAACTGGAAGCTCCTCTGTACGAAAACATTCTTCGACAATATTCGGTCTTGGGTTTTGGCAGTGAAAGGGTACCATTTGAGCGGAGAGAGTAATTTCGGGAGATAAATCATCAGGATCGTGTAATATCGACAGCGGCAGGAGTAGAAGAGTGAAGGTGAAGAAGAGAAGGAGGAGGAGGAGTAAAAGAAGAAGAAGAAGGAGAGAAGAGAAAAAAAGGATGAAGCAATTAGTAGTAATCACCTTCGCGACTCTTATACGTCTTTATCTTTTTAGGTGATACGCTATCAGCGTATCACCTATTGTGATTGTCAAAATCTCTCTTTATTTTTTTTTATTCTTCTTTCTTTCTGGACAATTTTGTGTCGTCAATATCTCAAGAATGACATTACGAAATAACATGACATTTTCAGTCGACATGTCTCATGACAAAATCTAGCCACAATAAGGTTTTCATGACAGTAACAAATCTATGACGTCATCTAGGCGCCATTTTGTGATTTTCGGACCTTGTCACATGATCGATCATAACTTCATAACTAGATGTCATTTCTGTATCATTTTCGGTGGACATGAAGTTCAGGTCACGCTCTATCTTACTTTTTAACGCTAGTTACACAGGTCATCATTACGCGCGCGTAAGCGCGCGTCAAAATTTTAAAAGGCTCAAAACGACTTCCCAATGGGAAATCTCGAAGTTTCAGACAATTTTAAGCGTTTCAAACATTTTCTCGCGTGCGCGTCCGTCCGCGCAATTTCGCGCGCAGAGCCCGTAAGCAACATGAAAATGCAATTTTTTGACTGATTTGGATTCCTGATACTTTGAGTAATAATATCCATTGATTTCCGATCGATTTCGACCTATAACAAAGGAATGCACTGGCGTCAAAGTTGAAATTCTGCGTGCGCGTCTTTCTGCAAATATAGTGAAAAAACATGTCTTTGTTTATTTCGCCATAGCTCTTTAAATCGTCCGTTGACCCTATATTTATATTGCATATTACAAAAGTATATGAATTGTAAATAACATTCCAAGTATCAGTATTGCCAGGTAAACGCGATGACGTCATCATATCGTCATTTTAAATCAAAAAAGTGGAATTGATTTTTTTGAGGTACTGTTTCTGACATTCATTTGCTCGTATCTCTGTTGTTTAAGCTCAATATTACCCCAAATTCAGATATGTTGCACTTTGAACATTTGCCTTTCAAGTCCATGTAATGGTTTTGAAATATGATGACGTCATCATACTAGAAATTGTGATTAAAGGTAAAGACTCAAAATCAGACAAGTTTACGTGTTATGTCTATGGGAGGTGATTTTTTTTTAAACCATGCATTGACTTGACAACGTTTAAGCACCTTTACCTCATCTGATTTTACTCCATTTCCTCTGAAACATAAATATGTTGTAGCTGAGACAATAAGCTTTAGTAATCATGCATTTTATGTTTTCAAATCTCCTCATCAGGTTGACAATTTTGCAATTTAAAACTGAAAATGAGAATGCAATCTGTACGGAACGATTCCCAATTTTTCTTTGCAACTGTATATTGATCGAATCCACGCTGCCACTTGTGGGAAGTTGAATAGCGCCATCACAAGTCAACACTGTCACGATAGTATTTAGATTTAAGTTTCGCACTCGATCTTCAGGACAGCCATGTGGCATAATCGGTTAGCGCGCTGGTTGTTCATAACGCCATACCGGAAGGGCGAGAGGTTCGACTCCCGCAGGACTTTTATCCGTTCTTTCTTTTTTTCTCTTTTTTTTCGGCAGATCAGCTTTACTCCGATGTCATTTATCGTATTATTTTATCAAGTGTACGTAACCCGTGAACACGGCTGCTCTATTTCCCTTGTTTTGTATTGGAGTTTGGAGATTGGGTTTGCTTCATTAATTTTGTCACACTTAATGTTGTAAATTGCCCCTTGTTACAGTGTCCCGCTTGCCACCTTTCGTTTGCTCTTTCCTTTTCTCTTCATTGGTTATTGTTATACTGTAACAGGATAGGTAGGAACATGTACGTTTAAATAACTTGCAGGAATGGGAGCTGAATTGATTAACTCTAGTCCAGGTGTATGGCGTCTCGCTCATCTCTTTGAAATTCCAGGTTGTTATTGTTTGACCCAATAACGGAGTTGTAAACAGGTTATATGTTGCTATAGAGGTATCTTGTGCCACATGCATGGAAAGCATCACTGTTTAGTAGTAGTAATGAACTTTTTCATTGCAACTGATTGACAACTGATTGAACTTTTTCATGTTGTATATTGTATAAATATTTAAGATAAATATATATATATATAAAAGATTAAAGATAAATTTCACATCCAATCTTCGGTACAGCCGTGTGGCTTTATAGTCACTTAGCGCGCTGCATGGTCATTATGCACTACCTTAGGACGAGATGTTCGAGACCCGCAGGACGCTATCATTTTTTTCTCTCTCTCTTTCTTTGTGTTTCTTTTGGCAGTTCAGCTTTATTCCGATTGATGTCATTTATCGTATTATCTTATCAATAATACTACCCCACGACACACAGTCGCTCAAGTTCCTTTTTTTTTTTGTCGGAGGCTGGAGGTTGGATTTGCTTCATTTATCATACGTATTGTTTAAATTGCCCTTGGTACAGCGCCCCGCTTGCCACCTTTCCTTTTCCCTTTCCTTTTCTCTACGTTTGTTCCTGTTATATTGTCACAAGACAGGTCGGAAAATAATTTGCATAACTCAACTGGAGCAGGAATGGCAACTGAATGAATTAACTCTAGGCCAGGTGTATGGCGTCTCGCTCATCTCTTTGAAATTCCAGGATGTTATTGTTTGACGCAATAACGGAGTTGTAGACAGGTTTTATGTTGCTATAGAGGTACCTTGTGCCACATGAGTAGAAGGCATCACTGTTTAGTAGTAGTAATGAACTTTTTCATGTCCATCCATGTCAATTATAGTGTGGTTTAAAGGGGTTGTGTTTCTATCTGCCAAAGAAAAGAAATAACTTATTTTCGTCATGGCTGTTTCTCTATACGTAGCCGTAGGTAATGAGTGTTGTTGGTATCTGAGCAGTGAAGAACAGAGCATCAGGCTAAAATTCCCCTTAGTTATACGCGCTAAGCGTTCAATTTGATATATCTTTCTTTATGTAGTCAATTCCTGCTAATGGAGTTACAGAATTATGTTATGACACGTTTCACTGTAAAAAGTTTGTAAAGCAAAGTTTATGGACAAGGCAAGCAATTGTACATGAATAATACCTACCATTGATTTCAGAGGGAAATTATGGTATGTCTAAATGTAAGGGTATCATTGCTTTGGAATTGCTGAGACAATATGCTTGGCACGGGGGCTTCCACTTCTAATAACTGATCCCTTTGAAGATGTGTCGGTCACGGGTGATCGTCATGATTCATCTTTCACGTAGAAGCTTACGTTCCACACTCTTGGTTCGAGAAGACTTACCATCATACTTCAAATTGTTATTAATGGTAAAGACTCAAAATCAGACAAGTTTACGTGTTATGTCTATGGGAGGTGATTTTTTTTTTATGTGCATTGACTTGACAACGTTTAAGCACCTTTATCTCAGCTGATTTTGCTCCATTTCCTCTGTAACTTAAGTATGTGGTAACTGAGACAATAAGCTGCAGTAATCATGCATTTTATTCTTTGAAATCTCCTCATCAGTTTGACAATTTTGCAGTTTAAAACTGAAAATGAGAATGGAATGTGGACAAAACGATTCCTGATTCATCTTTCACATACATAAGTTTACGTTCCTCATATTTTCTCGTCGAGACGTATGGCCGAGTGGTTAAAGGCGACGTCTCAGAGACGTGAGGTTGCACACGTGCGGGTTCGAACCCCACAAGATCACAAAACAAAATACTTAGCTATTTTACTTTTTTTTCTTCAATTTTGTATTACATATTCGTCCATGTAGAAATCACATTCGTATATAAACGCACCTATACACACACACAGACACACACACACACACACACCATATCCCTCTTTGTGTTGGAGACCAAATTGCTTCGACTGCTGCAAAATTTTGCAGGCTGACTTTGTCAAACCGATCATAGTATGTAATGACGACGACGGAGGTGTTGTACTTTGAACAATTGTCTTTCAAGACCATGTCATTATTTTGTACTTTGATGACGTCATCACACTGAAAATTGTGATTAAAGGCAAGGTATCAAAACCAGCCGATTATAGGTTTTATGTTTACGGCACGTATTTTTCCCAAGTTGCCAGAAATGGCATAGCGACATCAGTAGTTACAAGGCCGCATTTCCGTCTAGCAATGCAATACAATGTCATGTTCACGCGGCCACGTTGGTTGAGTGGGCATTGATTTTCTCCCTGTAATATCTATACATTTCTTTTTTGCCTTACCATTTCCGTGGATGTCCCGTGGCCGAGAGGTTAGAGAAACGGTTTTGCATGCACGCTCAATATAACTTCAATGTGCCTATATCACATTCTTTTCTTTGTCGATCACAGATGACCGACATCTGATGACCCCAAGCGTATCACCTAACTCGTCAGTCTGACGAGTTTCATATCTCGTTACGTTTGATCTTGCTTTTGTCTTTGTGCTCTGCTCCGCCTTTTCACATTCCTGCATCATAGAACGTGTTTCTTATATTATTTTGATTTCCCTGTAGTCCCCGCTGACCTACACGTTAACGTCAAGGCAACCCTTCTGGCAGCTGTATTCCTTATCGTGAGTTCCTATTCCTTCTTTTTTTTTTAATGGTGGGGTGGGGATGGAGATGGGGGAAGAGATTGTATGTATATGTGGAATATATTATATACAAAGCTTTATGTTTCATCTCCCATCGCTTCATTGCTTCTATTCATGTTATCATCTTTCCGATTTTGAGCGAAAAGAGAATGTAAAAGCTTTGAACATCGTTATTCCCTTTTCAAGACGTGACGCATGGTACTTGAAAAGGACATATGTTTCTCCTTTGATGGAAAATGAAATATAATTACATCAAAATGTCTTCTTTAAGATTGACCCTGAAATGTACAGAAACGTCTCCCTTTCGTCAGGTCATAGACGTTCTCTCTCTTATGAAATGAATGATGGTGATATGAATTGCAAGTATTGATTTCGTTTCACGATCAGGCGATTGCCTAATTACAGGTCTATTTAAACAAACAAACAAACAAATAAGATTTTGTGGAATCACAATTATCAGTTAAAGAGGGTAACACGGCAATAACAGAATAGACGATAAATCCCCCTGAATAACAGACAATTAGAGAACAATGTGAGAAAAAAAAAACCCAGAAAGATCGCGAAGGGGCAAACGACGAAAGAGATTGTGAAAACTGAACTGTAAAAAATCTTTGTCATGTTTGCATCATCAGGTTCGTTGTTATCTTTTAGGTTGTTTTTTTTAATCTTTGTTATACCTTTTCTCTGAGTTTTATCTCTTAAATTTCACAATTTCGTTTAAAAATGTTTCATAATTCACGGCACTTCTATTGTCACTCTTTTGCAACATACATTTTGTTGCGCACATAATTTTTGTATGATTTCAGATCTGCCTTCCTATAGCTGCACAGTGTGAATAAAAAAAAAAAAGTATATTTCAACATACCAATGGCGCAGTTATTTACTAACTTTGTCATCTCTCTCCTTTGCAGGACTTCATGTTTTTCGAGAACCAACAAAACAATAATCAATAATTACGGTGACTCAAATTGGCCACGTCTTCGCGCACTGATGTTGGAAAATTATGCTTGCGTCATTATCATGTCATCTACACTTCATCCAATGCGTCATTATAGTCTATATTCGCATATCACATATTAACTTGACACTTCGGTTCTCTGCCACAGTACTGCGAATGTTGGATTATCACATACTAGTAATCTCTACCTTAAACTCTATCAATGGCTGATTGTAGTACTACCAGGCTGACTTGCTGATACAAGGTAAACATAATCAGGGATTATTCGTGCTCCATGTGAGGGAGGTACTTTATATATAGTGTGCATTATAATCGTATTATGAAAAACATGATTGTTTTATATGCATAGTTCAGAATAGGATATGATTGTGACACATGTCTTTCATTGTTTGGTCTTTAGTCGACTCATTTAAAGAATACCAAAATATTTTGTACACATACATGTATATTATTTCTATTGTCACGTATGATAAGACATAGTCCACAAGGGAAGAATAATAGTGACTAAGTTACTTCAAAAGTCAAGAAAGTTAGACAAGTGGTTATAATGATGTAATGGCGATGTTTAGTGTCATGCACTTTGTGAATGTAGCTACTAAAAACAAATGTATCCGAGATTCGAATTGTCTTTGAGCGTTGTTGAAAAGTGTCCATACCAAGTTCAAGTAGGACCTACTATGCTGGTTGATGGAAGTTATAGTGGAAGAATTGCATGTGTGATCTGTAGCTTTAAATACCAGTCTTTTTAGTGAGAATCTTAAGTATCGTAAGACATCTTTTTATTTGTCTTCAAACAATATGTCTTCCATTTACCTTGTATTGGAACATAATTCATGCAAACAAGTGATCAACTTCAACTTGAATAATCAAATTGTATTCAAGAGACTTGTACTAAGTATCCAGTCGTGATATCGTTTTACACACAAAAAAAAAATGGATGTTGTAATTATTATCTTGTAAGTATTCAATGCCATGAAGTGCTGCACAATGGTACGTACGCTATCATTTGGCAGGAATATACACAGTTAGGCAGGATATAAGATTTTCTAACACCCATCAACACGTAATCATCCTACGAGATCGACATTGAAAACAGGTCCATGAGTCATACAACCCATGAGTTCCACACTATGCAAATAAAGGCCATGAGACCGACACTAGGTAAAAACAGCCCACGAGTTCGACAGATGCAACACGGGGCTTAATGTGTCGGTCTCGTGGGCCTTGTTACCTTTAGTCATGGTGTCGAACTACTGGGCTGTATGACTCGTGAGCTGTATAACTCATGGGCTGTATGACTTGTGAGCTGTATGACTCGTAAGCTGTATGACTCGTGGGGTCGATCTCGTGGTTGCGCATGTTCTCATTTGCGCTTTTGATTATATCGTCAAATCTAAATTAACGATCTAAGCATATTTCGCTTTCACTTATGAAAAGCACAAAGGAAAGAAACACACAAAAAGCAAGCAAACAACTCAAAAATAATCAACAGGTGTGATATGCAACTTATCTTTCCATTCACTAGGGATGACTAAGTTCTCGCAATGGCATAGTCATCGGTTACATGATTATGCACAATTTTCATGATTAATATGTTTGTAATAATTTTGCAACTCTTCTCATGTTATGGTGTTTCTTTTTGTTGTTGCTGTTGTTGAGCAGCTGTCTATCACTCCGGATTGCAACAGTTTCGTTGATTATTAAACGAGTAATGGGTAATGTATTTCTACAACACAGTTTTCCCCCTTCAGTATTATTGTAATAATCACAAGTACTTCTAACTGGTTTGTTATGTGATGACTCTGTGTTTTTTCGTTTCGACGGAATCTTGTTTAGTTCTGAAAACAACAACAACAACAACAACAAAATGCAAAACTGATTTAGCAGTTATGCAACACAGACAGTGAGACAGTAATCATAAACAGTGTATATACTGTGGAATCTTACACAGGAATCATACAGTTTACCCTGGAAACTAATCCTAAGCAGACGACTGAACCATGCAGACGAGATATATTTGAGAATGCATTGCTGTACACTGATACACTCTTATTATGATGATGATTATGATGATTATGATGATGATTATGATGATGATTATGATAATGATTACTATCACCATTCTTATTAGTCTATAGTAAACACTTTTTCTTCTATTATTGTTATGGTTATTATCATTAATAGTGTAGAAGCATCTTCGTTTATCTGGAATATAGTTATAATTCATCGATTAATTCTTGTATGAATTGACAGGTTTAGATATTGGTGGAGGATCATAAGACAATTGTAAATAGGTGTGCCTCACTGTGGAAGGTGATAGGGGTATTGTGATACAGTAAGTGACACAAAGCTGTGCGAAACTAATTTAGGATATAGCATACAATCATAATTTCACAATAAACGCTTAATATATTCAACAGCCCATGTCATTGTGTGCAGTGGCACTCAGGTAATGCCAAAGTAATGCTTGCATCATTGTCGATCACAGCACTTCCGAAGTTTGAAATAGTAGATAAAACTTTTTGGGGGCAACTTTACTCACTCGAAAGTTGAGGGCGCCTTTCTTGACTGTACAAAGTGTATCATAGTCCGTACGTATAGTCCTCTTTTCCCGAAATGCGTGTGAGCAAATATTGATGTACAAAAGATACAACGTATTCCAGTCCTCAACAAAAGCTGTTATGATTGTTTTAATTACATTTTTTTAATTTGTATGATTTATTTATTTTCATGTATGAATTTATTGATTCCACGTTTCAAATATTTATGAACTAATTTTATTCATTTATTTATTTGTTTCTGCAATTCTATATCTATTATTTTATTCATTTATTTAACTATTTAATTCTTTGTAGGGGCGGTAGCTTTGATCCCCCCCCCCCCCTCCCCCCGAAAAAAAGAACGTTTCATGCCCCTTGGGTACAAAGGTTTGTTTGGTTAGGATTCACCCTAAACAGAATATTATGAACTATTAGGAGTTGTTTGCTTGAGACGAGGGCAGGCATTATTCTTTGGCTTCCGCATTTCTCAACTTGAACCTCGCACTCATAGTCCTTTTCGAAAGCAGCGGGTTGTCGTTATATTTTCTGGCTTCCTTGATACCATAGGCCTCTAAAAAGATTTTTATTTTCGTCTCGAGTACAACGTAAACCACAATGCGGCGAATACAAGACAAAGTTATATTTAATGTACCTGTTCGTATTCTGGTTGTACTGTGTTCCTGTCAAAGTGAATGTTTTTCTATCCGTGTTCCTACAAAGCGATTTTGTTTTCAGTATAGTACATTATTATTAATAAATCTTCTGTTTCAGCCGGATTGCTACCGGACTGCCATGACGCTTTTGCTTTTATTTACTTGCCCAAACAAGGAGTGAAAACAGAGGTGTGGGGGTTAGTTAGGATCAGTTTCCTGAACTGTAACTGTAACTTGAAGTGATTTCGCATATTTGTACCCGTTCGTGGGTGTCCATTGAATCGGAGAGAGAGAAGGAAGTTATGGCACGGGATTTTAAGGATGGAGACACTTCCCTATCCCATGGACCTACGTAGGTCCATGCCTATCCCAATTCAGTATCCTCTTGTCTGGATTACCTATCCCAAGTATTCTCTATTAGTCTGGGTGCCAGAGCCTGAGCCTTGTTTTATCACCAACCCAAGGTTATAAAGTGCATGGTTTTACCGAGGGTGCTGAATCTGGATCCAGAAGATGCAACTCTTGCAGCCTTGAAGATTTTGAGATATCAAAAATAGCTGTCAAAATGGCCGCCAAAAATGTAAACTCCAGTACTCCAGTAAGTAAAAAAAAAAAAAAAAAAAAAAAAAAAAAAATAGAAAAAAAAATAAAGGATTCGACTTGTTTCGAGGGTGCTGATTCCGAATCCAGATGATGCAACTCTTCCAACCTTGAGTATTTTTGGATATTCAAAATGGCTGCCGAAATGGCGGCCAAAAAATGAAAATCCCATATATTACCATCATTTCCTTACAAAAGATTAAATATTGAAAACCATCCGATAGGGTGCTGCTGCTGCTGCTGAACCCGAATCTGTAACTCTTTCATGCTCCAAAGTTTTGAGATATTCAAGATAGCCAAAAATGGCTGCCACCATGGCACCAGTATCTGAGTTTCCGTCATATCTCTTTGATGAAATTGGAAATCAAAGCACCCTTTTAGAGGGTAATGAATCCGAATCTGGATCTTTCCTTCATCCTCTCCTTCATTCATTTCCATTTCTCTCCTTCTTTCTTTCCTTCATTGCCATATTATGGTATGGCAATATTGCGTTGGCTTTGTGCTACTGGTGTGTGTGTTGTGTGGCAGTTGGAAAATTTGGAATTGTGAGTGTGTTGTGTGGTAGTTGGAAAATTTGGAATTGTGAATATCCGAAAAATTGGTATGACATTGTTAATGGTGCGCGTTGGCATTTTGCTGCTGGTGGTAGTGGTATGTGTGTTGTGTGGTAGGCCTAGTTGGGCGTGTGATTGCGGAGCAGAGGTGTTGGTGGGCAAGGATATGGAATGGCAGTGTTGCGTTGACATTGTACTGCTGTGTGTGTGTGTGTGTGTGGGGAGGATGTGGTGGTATGTGTGTTTTGTGGTAGTTGGGACTTGATGTTGTTAGTTGGCAAGGATAATGAATGGCAATGTTGCGTTGGCATGGTACTGCTGGTGGTGGTTGTGGTGTGTGCGTGAGGAGGATGTGGTGGCATGTGTGTTGTGTGGTAGCTGGAAAATTTGGAATTGTGAATATCCGAAAGAATCGGTATGACATTGTTAATAGTGCGCGTTGGCATTTTGCTGCTGGTGGTGGTGGTATGTGTGTTGTGTGGTAGGCCTAGTTGGGCGTGTGGTTGCGGAGCAGGGGTGTTGGTGGGCAAGGATATGGAATGGCAATGTTGCGTTGGCATGGTACTGCTGGTGGTGGTTGTGGTGTGTGTGTGTGGGGAGGATGTGGTGTTATGTATGTTTTGTGGTAGTTGGGCGTTGGTGTTGGTGGGCATGGATATGGAATGGCAATGTTGCGTCGGCATGGTACTGCTGGTGGTGGTTGTGGTGTGTTTGTGGGGAGGATGTGGTGGCATGTGTGTTTTGAGGTAGTTTGGCGTTGGCGTTGGTGGGCAAGGATATGGAATGGCAATGTTGCGTTGGCATGGTACTGCTGGTGGTGGTTGTGGTGTGTGTGTGTGGGGAGGATGTGGTGGTAGGCCTATGTATGTTTTGTGGTAGTTGGGCGTTGGTGTTGGTGGGCAAGGATATGGAATGGCAATGTTGCGTTGGCATGGTACTGCTGGTGGTGGTTGTGGTGTGTGTGTGGGGAGGATGTGGTGGCATGTGTGTTGTGTGGTAGTTGGAAAATTTGGAATTGTGAATATCCGAAAAAATCGGTATGACATTGTTAATGGTGCGCGTTGGCATTTTGCTGGTGGTGGTGGTATGTGTGTTGTGTGGTAGGCCTAGTTGGGCGTGTGGTTGCGGAGCAGGGGTGTTGGTGGGCAAGGATATGGAATGGCAATGTTGCGTTGGTATTGTGCTGCTGGTGGTGGTGGTATGTGTGTTGTGTGGTAGGCCTAGTTGGGTGTGTGGTTGCGGAGCAGGGGTGTTGGTGGGCAAGGATATGGAATGGCAATGTTGCGTTGGTATTGTGGTGGTTGTGGCGTGTGTGTGTGGGGATGTTGATGGGAGTGATTTTGTTGTTGGCGGTGTGTGTGGTGTTGCTGAGCGGGGATATGGAATCGCAATGTTGCAACTGCATTGTGCTACTGGTGTGGTTGTGGTGTACAGTATGGTGGATGGGCGTGTGGATGCTGTATGTTGCTCCTGAGCGGGTTGTGGGCGCGATGCTTGGGGTCTTTGCGTAGGGGGCTTGAACCGCACGTCCTCTCATGGCGACCACCAGGGAGAATTCCGCCCGACCATCCGGGGGTTGCATCTCTTTTATTGACTCTTGGTGTTCCACATGAATGATCTTCATGTGGCCTAGTCTTCTCTTGCCAGCCGCTTTATCTATAATCTAAAAAGGACAGTGTCAAACAGTTGGAGTAGCTTAGTCTTTTCTTGCCAGCCGCTTTCTCTAGAATCTAGAGAGGACGGTTCAAACAGTACAATCACATTCTGAAGGGTGATGTGGTGAAAACAACAACAACAACAAAATACTGGTGAAGACCAGCCCTTTATTGTCTGGATCAAGTGTATGCCAATGATGTATCAATAGAAGAAATAATTAACCCCTCCCAGTGATTCTCTTTCTGAAAACGACAGTGAAGACAGTTTTAATACACCTGCTGATAGACCTTTTACCTTGTCGCTAAAAGGAACTTGGACACCGTGCAGTGTTACTTCCATGATGGTCGAGGATTATAGTTAGCGCAAAAGACTTGAGTGGACAATGGACAATTCAAGCCGGGTTTTCTATTCGGATTTGAGTATAAAAAAGAAGCCTTTCTGCCGGTGTTCTATTAGGGTACGCAAAAGCCACAAAGTGTATACAAGCGTCACGCCCTATCAATACACTACAACAAACACATAAAAAGCAAACTTCAAATTGCGCCTCTCTTAACTTCAGTATTATTATTAATTGAAGTTTGATACAAATGCACACCTCACACAGAAACTGTTGACAAGATGAAATCTCGTCTGACTAATCTGCGTCAAGACATATTCTACTTTTCCTAACATTGGTCATTCTCCCACGAACTCTTTGACACATCATTGGTATATTTTCTGCTCAAAAGTCACACTGGGAATAAAGGATTTCAGACAATATCAGTAGAGAGTAATTAATTTCTATTCAAGCATTTTTAAACGTGTAGGCTAATATTATTACATGTTCAATTCAATTCAATTCGTTTATTCATCTCATTTTCGGATAAAACAATACAACAGTATTGGATTTTACAATACACGAAAGGATAATCAATCATTTACATATAACAGTGAAAATGAAAAAAGAGAACTTGAGAAAAGCCAAAAAGGCCTTGTGAAGTAAGTTCCCTTACGATTATGCACAAAACAATTGATTTTTAAGGTACAAAGTGTAGACATGGACAGAAAACCAACAAATACAACAAAACATAACATAACAAAACAAAACAAAAACATAAGACAAATGATATGATAAATTGACTATGACTATGTGTGATTTGCTAGAAGGTATATTTTCAAAAATTTCTTAAAAGAGGACAGGCTATTGCGTGAACAAATATCTCTAGGAATCGAAATACCAGATTAACGGAAATTGGTGACGTACAGAGTTTGAAACCAGATTTGTTTTTACTACCCACCTATGAAATCTATTGCAATTTCGTGTATTGTATTTATGAATTTCATTATTAGTTGAAAACATACATGAAATATTATGAGGTAACATATCTTTGAAATAATAAAATCCCAAAACAGCGGTATTATAAGTATACAAATCAAATATATTCAAGGTATTAAATTTACGAAAAAGAGGAGCCGAATGAGCAAAATAATGACTACCAGAGCATATTCGTAATGCTTTTTTCTGCAATTTATGTAAAACTTCTATCTTGTAAAACTTCTATCTTGGCTTTATTACTAGTATATGGAAATTCTTGCCCGTCAGCATAGTCGTAATAAGAGTACAGTTAGTATTGTTATTGTTTTCAAAATGGTTTTGTCATTTATTACTGTAGGGCCCTCTGGTAGAGCAGTGGCAACACTGAAGAGGCTACCCTGGGTAAATAACACCTTATTATTATAGGCATGTATGCATGTTTGAACATCACATTTGGACGAGAATGTTTAGTGATTATGCCATGGATGGGTACACATTTCGTTGTCGGCCTGCATTGGTTTTGTTGAATGGAGGTATAGTGGTCGTGATAGTGATTCAGAGATGCCAAGTTCAAAAAACTTTTATGAGTGAGATTTTTATGACTCGACGTCTCGGCGCTCGCGCGCATGCGCACGCGAACGAGGAGGGTGTCTCCCTCCCATGGTAGGGAGTTTTTTTTAATCATTAGCTCTTAATGATGCGATCTGGTGCATACTTAAGTGATTATTCTTTACTAATTTTGAAAGGCAAAAGGGAAATATACCTTCAATTGCAACCTTCACTCTAATCCTTTGAGCTATGCTTCTTATTTTTGGCCCAAATTGCAGACTTCACCAGATGCGTGAGAAAAATGGGTGCCATGCGTGAGATCGTGAGACAGACCCTAAATGCTTGAGTCTCACGCAGAATGCGTGAGACTTGGTAGCCCTGAGTGATTTAGTCATTTAACATCACAGTTTGCTCTCCAGATGAACACAAAGTAGTCTGTTTTCCCCCTTATTATACTCACCGTGTTCTGCTCAATCGACGAACACGTTGATCCGATTTAGACTCATTCTCTCAAGTACTGAAATTCCATGGAATTGTTTTTGCTTGAGAGAAACAATGTTCAAGTGCATGCATATCATAATAACTTTTATGAGCTTTGAACTTTTATGATCTAATTATATCATACGTCATAAGAATTTTTTTAAAACGATGACAAAGGAGCAACTGGTATAACAATTATGACTGTACGTGACCCGTGACTCCTATCTATAAACAATCTCATCTTAAGATAATTTCCGTAGTGGTAATCAATGTGTAATCAACGTTCCACGTGGCATTTCTGACTAGTCCGGTTTCAGGGTACACTTTTCGTTGTCGGCATGCATTGGTTTTGTTGAATGGAGGTATAGTGGTCGTGATAGTGATTAAGTCATTTAATATCACAGATTGCTCTCTGGAGATGAACACAAAGTAGTCGGTTTTCCCCCTTATTATACTCACCGTGTTCTGCTCAATCGACGAACACGTTGATCCGATTTAGACTCATTCTCTCAAGTACTGAAATTCCATGGAATTGTTTTTGCTTGAGAGAAACAATGTTTAAGTGCATGCATATCATAATAACTTTTATGAGCTTTGAACTTTTATGATCTAATTATATCATACGTCATTGAATTTTCTTAAAACGATGACAAAGGAGCAACTGGTATAACAATGACTGTACGTGACCCGTGACTCCTATCTATAAACAATCTCATCTTAAGATAATTTCCGTAGTGGTAATCAATGTGTAATCAACGTTCCACGTGGCATTTCTGACTAGTCCGGTTTAGGCCTTACAGTGTGTCGACGTCATAAAAAGATCGCCTGGTATGCAGGAAATACAGTAGCTGAAACCACTAAGGTTTACGTTACATGCAAATCTGTGTATGAAAATAAAGCAGAGTGGGTTTGAATGATTAAGACGTAGGGCCTACAGTACGCCTGCTATACTTTATTCAGTAGTTGAAAGGACTACACACGGATGACTTGTGCCTATACCCGGGCTGTAATATAGCGTACGTGATCTAGTATACCTGATGCCAGCACTGTTCCTGATCTGGAGTTTCGACCTTCCACAATCCTCGAATTTCGATGAACTATGGGGGCAAAAACGAGTGTGCAGAGTATTAAAGGTATTGCAGCTAAATTATTATGTCTATAAAGTTAAGTTCACGAATAACACACTGAATTTACTTATTATGTATATAGGGCCTAAATTATTTCTTTAATGTTTTTGCGTGTCTGTGTGTGTAATTGTAATAGGTAATTCATGCTTATGAATATACATTATATAATGCATAATTATGTGTGGTGGCCCTGGTGGGTACTTAATTAAAAAAATAAATTGGATTCGCCATTATGATTATCACCCACTTCTTGAAAAAAAAAAATACAAACCGGTCGCAAATCGGAATGAGGCAACATCCCGGTAGTCTTGCACATAGGCCTATTAACATGTTGTTATACTATGACCTATATAATGAGTTACCCAATGCCTATACAATCAATATTATTTCCTTATGATACATGGGCAACACTATATTTTCTATACTGCATGTGTGTGTTTGTGCGTGTGTAATTAACTTCATTTATTTTTAAAAACATTTTATATTCATTATACATATCATGTGTAAATTTATCATTATCAAATCACGGTACCTTACAAGATAAATGTATTTTATATGATAAGAAATCGTAAACAGAGAGAAAGTTTTTTTTTTTTTTTCCCGAAAAAATAATTGATGTCTTTAATTCTAATATATCAGAATGGTAACTCTATAGTTTGTTCTCAATTTTACAATCTGGTTATCTTTGCAAGCATGCGCACATTTTAGATTATTGTAGGTATACTTTGAAGCAATACTATTCTATCTACTGCTAAGCAGACATAACTATTTTGCACCCTAGACTTGATCGCACTCACCTGAAAGTTCAGCCTACCGTTCGGTACGTTCACCCTTCTCCTCCCGTTCTCCTTTTAGGTGTAGGTGTAAGTGTAGGTGTTGTTGTTGTTGTTGTTGGGGGGGGGGGGGGGGGGGCTTTTCCTTGCATGAAATTGTCGAATCAGATCACCCCAACCGTTCGAAGTCAAATCTCTGCGCATCAGAGTAAGGTACCTATCATATAGTTTTCCCCGGCTAAATTACTGATTACTGTAATTATAGGTTTAGGGTTACAGTTTTGGCCGGGTTAGGGTCGGGGGAAGGGACTGGGGTAGTATTGCCTAGGGGGTAATGCCCTAAACCTATTATGATATATTATAATATATTATACCTACCAGTATATACTGGTAAGTACAGGCGGTGAGAGGAAATAAACTAATGGAGGGGGGGGGGGGGGGGGGGGAGTTGGCGTGTGTGTAATCGCAAGCTGCAGCGGGACGGGAAATTCCGGACGTGTATCAACGATCACCAGTAAACGAACGATCAATCGATCGATGGGGGTCACGTCCCAGAAATGTCTAGTGCCGAGGTGCAGCTATGAGTAATAGAGGTACGTAGACGACTATATAGCCTCCTATGTAGCTTTCGTAATTGCTAGTCATTTAGTTTCTCATTTTGTTTCAGTTTATTCCGAGCTGTGTATGTGATTTTCGTCCTCCAAATCCTCAAGTAAGTGGAAATGTAGGCCCTCTCTCCGAGCGCCCTGTGCCCGTGTACCAACCCCCGATCGACACTGTCTAGTCCCACACTATAGTGTTTGTGTTTGTTATTCACCATGTTAAAGCCTGCAGAGCCTTCTAGGCTTCTACTATTAAAACGTTAAACAATTATGCACTTTACGGCCCTATATCATCGGTACCTGATTCACCGTATGCCAAGGTGATATCCCATGAACCACCACACACTGAGTAGCTGGCGAGAGTGTACAAGTTCACAAAAACAGTAGCTAACGTTAGAGCTGTATTACAATTTGTATCCAACTCGGCTGCAACGTGATAATAGATATATTATAGGGCCCTATGCATTAGCCCGACCAAACGCAGTAATACGACTGGGCTGTGTATAGTAAGATGTGCATATGCATAGTCTGACTATTCTACTCCATGCAAATACCTGCAGTAAACTTTAATTAACCTATTTTGATTATGATGCCCACATGTTGATTTCCACCTAACCGCACCAGCCACCCCAACAAGAGGACATAACTTGCTTAAAGAACATTTGCATCTTCAAATTAACCAAGAGAACCGCCTTAACGTTAGAGGTAAAAGGAATTGAGGAGACTAACTCGACTGTAAGAACCTACAGTAATTCGCCCTAAATATCAATAAAAGCAAGTGACGTGGAAGATGGCAACTAGCTGGGGTGAATACCTAACACAGAATGTTGAACAAAAGAGGCCGATGTGGGAATAGACACATCTGAATAAGAAAGGAATGAAAATGGCCAAAGAAAAAGAGGAGAGGTCAAATGAGAAGTGACAACAAATAAAAATCTACATGATGCAAACTGAACTAATTACCAAACTGGAACGGGAAAGGCGTCAGCCTTAACTTTTTACTTAGTTGTCTTACACAAGCATCATGGCATCAGGGGTAATTGTAACTGAACCCGAGAGGACAGTTATGCGAGTTTGAACGATTCACAAAGTGACTTCAAAAAGTTAACAGTACAATGTATATTATTCCATTCTTTGTGGTCACTGCGGTAATTTTACCTTACATTTCCAATATGACAATAAAATGCATACAGTATTGGATGGGACCCTTCGTCTGTAATATACAAAGGGTTGATGACTAAATAGGTACTATACAAATTGCCTGAAATGCCTTGCAGAAGCAGCACCCAGCACAGAAACACCGAGCAGCCGAGGGGAGACAGAAGAGAAAATGGCCGACGGCAGTGAGGAGAATGCGAAATCAGAGAAGCTGGTCACAGCGATTGTCATCGGGGCTGGCAACAGAGGTCAGACATATGCCAGTTATGCTCTTGATCTTCCAGACAGACTAAAGGTTAGTGATATGAAAGGAGTCTCTGGTTGTGGTTCAGTTGTTTTGTCTTTGAATGGGATTTCACTTTGGTTTGTTTTTAAATGAGCATTCTTATTGAAATCATGGAATCAATGTGAAATATAGAAAGCAAAACAGAACCAAATGATTATAAATAGATGTGCAGGTGATTAGGCATAACTGGTGGAACTTTCTAAGGCTGGAGTTTGGCACTATTAACCCATTGAGGACAAGTCCCGAGAATACCCGGGCAGGTATCTATGGCAAATGTGTGATATACCAAAATCAGTCTGTCCTCAATGGTTGATTAAATAATTTATCAGTCTGCCTTATTCAATACCTCAGAAAAAACTTTTTGCTCCCCAGTTGGTTTGCTGTCCTGCTCATGACATTCACTGAAAACAGAACTGTTGCATGCTTTGGCTTTTGGATGACACACTATGATATTACCTACCGTGTGCATTACTGCTGTAGGCATTTCATTCTTTTCATTCTTTTCTTTGCAGATCGTTGGTGTGGCAGACCCCAGAAAATTTGTGAGGACGCACATGCAGAAAGTCTTAGACATTCCTCCAGAAAATGTGTTTGAAGGTAAGTATGTAAGTATGTACTTCCATCCCAGCTTCATAAAGTAGAAAATGAGTAGGAGAAGTACTGAAAACATAACCAGCTAAATCTTAATCATATATGTAAGTATTCTGCAGACAAATGAATTTCCTGGATTTGCATTTCTTGAAATGGGCAATCCTCTTTTAATAGTGTTCTTGGAATTAGCTGAAGACTTTTGTTTATAGCTTTCTGTAATTTTGCCCCAGCTACAAAAAAGGCTGATTTTTAATCACTGTATGGATATGACCAGATTAGTTTTTTTTTTTTTTATCGATCCTTTCAAAATTTATTTTGTTTAGTGTGAAATGAGGAGCGTCCAGGTAAATGTGTGAATTTAAGGTTTCATCCAACTTCTCAATATTTCTGCGTACTAGTAAATCTATTTCATTTGATGAGTTGGATTTTGGCTATGTTTTCATGCCAAGTGCAAACACGTGCATGCTTTGCTTTGATGTAAGGAATTGTGTGCTTGCATTTTGGATTCATATTGTCTTTGCAGTGTGTGCCAGTAAATCCCCTCTTGTACACTATTTTAGTATCCCTTGTATCTCTATTTTCT
This sequence comes from Diadema setosum, assembly GCA_033980235.1. Taxonomy (NCBI): domain Eukaryota; kingdom Metazoa; phylum Echinodermata; class Echinoidea; order Diadematoida; family Diadematidae; genus Diadema; species Diadema setosum. The sequence continues at coordinate 33,090,249 of CM067077.1, read as the reverse complement.
ATCTCTCTCTTCAATTTGCTCTCTATCTCTTTCTATCTCAAACTTCCTAGACTGGAGGGAGCTTTTGGCTCAGAGTAAATTTGCCAATGCTGCAATCATTGCTACTCCAGACAGACATCATAAAGTAAGTGACAAATAAAAAAAAAAAAAAATGTTACTTTTATCATTTGTCTGTGTTGTGTTGTGGGATACCATCGTCAGCATAAGCCTGGACATATGATGAGATACTGGACAGTTGATATCTAATGTTTAAAATACTTGAAGTCACATGGATTAATGTGAGCAATGAGACTACATATTGAGGCAATGAAATTAATTAATGCTCAGTGTCAATCCACCTTGCCTTTGTAATGGTTAACAATATACAGTAGATATTTTGAAAGTACATGAGGCCTTGTGATTTCATAATTTGTTTTGTTTTCACTGGTATTTTGTGACTTTCATTAAACATTAATTGATATTTTCTTTAGACTGTTCTTCCTTTATCAGAATTAACCTCAGGTAACTTTACATGGAGTGTAAAATTCCTATAGTTGTTATGCCTCTGCCTAAAGGGTTTCAGGATATTGTTTTTGAGTTGCTTGCTCATAATCTTCATTTTTCTGTTGTCTTCTCTTTCCAGGAACCAGCTATAGCATGTGCTGCAAAGGGTTATCATGTTCTACTGGAAAAACCAATGGCAGTAAGTGAGGCCTCAGATTTCCTCTGTTATTATTATCAATTTGTTTTTTTCTTATTTGAACCAGAGCAGCAGAGGCAATGAATCCTTTTGTTATTAATTCTAGAGCAAATGTTATCTGAAATTGTAACAAAGTGTCGTCATTACTAGCCCTTGTTATGTTTCTTGCAGGAAGGCATATTGCTTGTATCTAGCCTGAAGTAATTGTAAGTCATTTTGATACTAATTTTTATTGTGGTGGATAATCAGTGCAGATAGAGCCAAAAGGGGAAAAGAACAACAACAAACTATTGATATGTGACAAGCCACCAAACATTTCAATCAGATATCATTAGATCATCAAACACATTACCAGATACCAATCAGTTGTCAAACTCATGAGGATGCAATGGCCTAAAGCAGGAAATATTTGGAAATTATGACAGATTTTTTTTTTTTTTTTGTACGAAAGGGGAATCATGTTTTCCATCTAATTAACCCGATGAGGCCAAGTCCCGAGTATACTCGTTCAAGCGTCTGTGGGAAATGCGTGTTGTATCAAAATCAAACCGTCCTCAACTGGTTAAATAGTTTTAAATGCAAGACTGAACCTGGTACTAAAATTATTTCTTTGAGAATACAAGCTGTGAATGTAAAGTTGATGTATCTGTTCCACTTTGTACCACATCACTGTCTTTTCTGATCCCATTGATAGTAAAGTCACTTGCAAAGTCCCTCAATCCACATTTTTCTTGACATCTCATTTTACACTTTGTATGCCATGCAAAGAGTGAGTTGAAAGCCTCATGAAATAAAAGTTCTAGAAGTAGCCACCAGTAGAGACACACAGATATATGCTTGGTGAACATACATAAGATACTGTCCCCTCGCCACATGTGATGACAACAGACCACCTCTGAGATAGAAAAGCACTATGAGAGCACAATCCTCTGCCAAGCAGCTCATTTCCACCACTGATGTTGTTCATCCATAGAGATCAGTGATTTCCACTCATACATATGCATGCCAAAAGTAGCTAGATTTACCAGTATAGAAACCTTTTGTTACGTCATCAACTTCCAGCTGTGCAGCACACCTCGCCATAGCAGAGACTAGAGCACGCACTTTAGTGTGCTATGAAAACCTCAAATGCTACTGTACAGTTTATGTGCAGCTTGAACTCCCAAGTTCATTGACCCTACCTCCCAAAATATTGAAAATTCATATTGAACCTTTATGAAATCCACAAAAATTCCCAGATCACTACCAAAATTTAATCATCTGTTCCTTGTATCATTCTCAACCTTCTCTGTGAGTTTCATCCAAAGCCGTTCACTACTTTTTGAGTTATTTTGCACACGGACAAACAAATGGTAATGAAAACATAACCTCCTCCCTTGGCGGAGGTTATTAGAACCTAGTGGTCTCTTCCTCAGCTGACCCTTGCATTCTCTCACCTTTGACCTAGGTCACGGAGGAGGACTGTAGAGAGATTGTCAGGACGTGTAAGGAGAACAACGTCATCCTGGCGGTGTGCCACGTCCTTAGACACTTCCCACCCACCAAGAAGATCAAGGAACTCATCATGTCGGGGGCCATCGGTGAAGTTGTCAACATCCAGCATCTAGAACCTGTGAGCACTGAGTGACCCATCATCCCGAAGGCTAGATATAATCAGTTTTCTGATTTCAGCATCTTCCTGCTTCGAAGACTATCAAGCTTCCTTTGGAAATATGATTTGCTCAACTTCATGCTAAATGGTCTACATTGAAATAGAATAGAATTAAATCACAAGAATTGCAGGAGGAACTAGTTAAGACATAATTTCATTAACTTTTGCTCAAATATTTGCCTGTGAGCATTTACAGATAAAGATTTTGCATTTGAACGCATTTAACCCTTTGTAGAAAAGAATGATAAAGGTGGTGAGTATTAATGATAAAGACATCGGTGTAAAAAAAGAAAAAAATACTGTTTGAGATTGAGAGATATCCCCACATGTGTGCATTGCACATTCATCTTATGTTCTACTTCATTTCCTTTTATGTGTCTATCATGTAATTTTTAACTCTGTTATGTATAAAGCATCATGCCTGTTATGAGTCAAAAAGCAAGTAACTGGGCTTTAATGTTCATGTTATATCAAAGATTACTGAAATGAAAAAAAAAAGCAGAGAGTGATTATAATGAAACCTTGTTGAATGATAAAAGGTGCCCACAAAATATTGATCATTTGCCAGTCACAAAGGATATTAAACTTATGAAAAGGACATTCTATTTTCCCAGCTATATAAAGCATCTAATTGCACCTTTTACTGTTTGCAGTGAATGAGTATTAAAGGGATCGTATAGTTTTGGTTGAGACCTAATTTCAGGTTTCTAACATTTTTTGGTGAGATATTGATAAATCAGTAATGAAATATGACAGAGCATGTAATTCCATGAGGAATTCAAAGTTTATTTGATGAAAATTGGTTTTGAAATGGCTGAGATATCCAAAACAGAGCGATTCTCATAAAGTGTGGGACCCACACTTTTTATGATCGCTTTGTTTTACTTTGTTTTTGGATGTTTCAGTCATTCCAAACCTGATTTTCATCAAATAAACTTTGAATTCCTCTTAGAGTGGTATGCCATGTACTATTTCACATGTGTTTTCTTGGTATCTCGCAAAAAGTTAAAAGCCCAATTCTCATCTCCACCAATACTGTACTATCCCTTTAAGCTAAGTGCCCATTGATTGTATTTCATGCAGTTTCTCTGTATTGACATTTGCATTGCTACCCTCGATGTCAGGTTGGTTTCTACCACTTTGCACACTCGTACGTCCGCGGCAACTGGCGCAAGGAAGATGACTCAACTTTCTCACTGCTCGCGAAATGCTGCCACGACGTCGACCTCATACACTGGTGGATGGGGGAAAATAAGTACGTTGCAACAAGTTCCCTTTCCTGTTTTTCTACTGTTTTGTTTTTTGTTTCATGTGCGTACAGTATGTTTAAACTGTGATTATGGAATTCATCCCTGTTAGCTTGTTATGCTTCCATTATCAGAGTGAATGACAGACATGGTCTGACAGTTTTTCATAAAATCTTTTTACTTCCCATAATTATGAAATATATAATGCAGTGTAATGATGATGATTTGGGCGTTGTTTGATGTTAATTTTGATGTTATAGGTGTGCTTGAGTGTGATACATTTTGCCCCAGCAAGTAACCCAACTTTTTATGAAATCATACATTTGAGTACAATGTTTATTCATAAACACTTGTTTTCTTTCTCACCCATTAAGTACTCATTCTCCCTATTACAGTTATACTTCCTCCTGGCTGCGAAGTTGTAGACAGGTTTGGAGTTTTTTAAAATGATATTGCAAATGTTGTTTGATTATTGTTCATCTGTTTTATGTCCCCACTTGTAGATGTCAACAAGTTTCTTCATTTGGGTCATTACAGCATTTTAGGCGAGAAAACAAGGTATTTCTTTAAACCAGTGACAAGGAATGAACACTAATTACATAGTCAGATAATTTGTTTAGGCGAAAGTTACCCCTATTGTAACTGTAACCCTCTTATTACATTCCATACTCATTAATTTTTGTTGGGTTTTTACTCTGCAGTAAGCTATTGTATCTCTGTAAAATGTGGCTATACTCTCAAAATCACAGACACATAAAACTATCTGTTTTTGTTTTGTTTTCTGTTACTTGTATTCTTCTCTTGCAAAATGCAAATGTTAGTATAAACTGCGTAATCTATCACATCGTTTCTTTGGTGTAGAATACAGTCAACCTTGCCTAAGTCAAATCTGTTTGTACTGAAGAAATAGCTTCAACTTAGAGAAAATTCAACTTATAAGGGATTAAAATCAATAGAATATAAAGAGAAAAGGACTTGAAAAGACCTTTGACTTAGGTAATTATTTGACTCATGTGAGGGTCAGCTTAAGCAAGGTTGACTGGGTGAGTGTTCCTTGAATTCTTGGTTAATTCCATCTTTTAATCATGCACAGCCAGCAGGAGCCGGATCGAGATGTACAGACTGTAGTATCGAGACGTCATGTCCATACTCGGCGAAGAAACTCTACCTTGGAAATGTACTCATGGTAGGTGTATCTTGTACTTGCAAATTATTATCTTTGCATCACATTGAGCAGTTCGTGTTTATACAGTTACATGTATCTGTGCTAGCCATGTAATATTGATGTTTACTGGTCTCTTCTTGGATTTTTAGAAGGAGCAGGGTGCCTTTCCAGATGTTAGACCAGGTTAACGTCAAACGCTACTGCAGTCTTTAGGAAGAAAAGTTTTTGAAGATGCTGATAGATCAGAATTCATACTTGCACCTATGTGGTACAGTTTGTAATTCTCGAAATTTTCATGAACCAAAAGAACGGGACTTTCAATGCAGCTGAGGGCAAGCAACCTCGTTACAGTGGCATGATGCTTTACCTGGCATTTCTCTCTGGACTGGGATGTAACAAGGGTTACCTCCCATTGCACCAATGATAATGAGAGCAGAAGTGGCATTAGGAGCAGTGGTAATACAGGAAAAATTATGCTGATTTTATGGGGGAGGGGGGATTTTTAACAGCAATTGAATTGAATTGAAATAATTCACTATGACTTATTTGACATGGACACAATGGATGCTTTTAAGCAAATAAGCACAGAGCAGACAGCTTTAAGTCCTTCAGAAGGCCTGGGTGATGGGGATAAAGTGCCTTTTGGTTCATATTAAGGACATAGCTGCTGCTGCTAAAGATCTTGAACCGGGGACCTCGGGACTGAAAGTCTACATGGTCTTATCTACCAAGTCAAAACATCTCCTCTGCCTAGCTGCTCATTCCCTCCCACATACACTCATATGCTAAAAATGACCCTATTTCCCAACGATAAAGAATCTTTTCTAATGTCTACCCTAGCTTCTTGATCGTGCCTCTAGTACTCATTCGGTGCACATGTCGTTGGTTGAGAATGATAAGGGCGTTAAGTTGCCGCTAAACCTATAGTGTTCAAGACCACTTAACGCCCTTCTCATTCTCAACAGACGATATGTGCTCCCCAGATACTCGTAGCTTAAATCATCTTGTTTGTTAGCTCTACTTGCCAGTCATAAAGGATCCTTCAAAATATTAAAAAAATCAAATCCAGGAGCAAGACAGTGTTCCACATCATTACCAAAATTTAATCATCTCTTACTTGTGTCAATATCAACTCTTCCTGAAAATTTCATGCAAATACATTTGTAACTTTTTGAGTTGTTTTGCAAACAGACAAATAAGAAAGCAGCTAGACAGACCAAAACATAACCTCCTTGGCGGAGGTAGAAATGGATTTTCCACTTGTCTTCATAATAGTTTTAAATCACTCAAGACAATGACAAAAGGAGAAATGTTTATTATTAGTGGGAAGTTAATCTTGCAAATGGTATTTCTGTTGATACTGCCTGGAAGTGGTAGAGAGATGTAGATTATAACCAGAGATCTCTTAGATGTATATCTTCAATGACTCTAATTCCATGTAGGGCAATGTAGGATGGCCGGTGTCGATTATTACAGACGTCCCAACACCAGAATCGGTCAAGGAGGCTCTGGAGACCGGCCCGTATGGGAGATGTGTGTACGAAAGCGACAATGACGTGTGTGACAATCAGGTAAGTATGATGTATGCAGAGAGGAGTCAATATACTGCAAAACCGCCAGTTTCTCTGACTCCAGGATGCTTCCTTTGACATCTTACTGCCACATTTTGTTTTCTCACAAATGTTCTGTCATACAGTCATCATGTCTGTGTCCAGTGATCTTACCGTGAAGCTCAGCAGATTTTACTTCTTTCACAAGTGAACCCATCATTTTGATAATCTTGTATTGTCCCAAATCTACTTTTTCCTTCTGAAGAAATCTTTTTCTAGAATCAACTATTGAGTACTTGAATATATATTTTAAAGACTTTAATACTGGTTGTAGATAAATTCTCTGCTTCAGCGTGAGATAGTTTCGATCAAATAGGCCAAACAGTCAATTATCTCCGTAAAACTGAGCATAAAAAGCTATAATGAAATGTAATATTTCATTTATTTTTAAGAAGGATTGATACTAGTATTGTTCCCTGAGTATGCAAATCAGATGTGGTAAAGATTTGCATTGAAATACATGTTTATGAAAAACAGAGCTGCTAAGTTCCTGAAAAGTTATTGTCTTGTCCTGTCAAGAAAGTGATATAAACTCTCTTTCATGAAGAAATTATTTTTCTTCATTTAAATGTATGCAAAGAAAACTACTGTATTTTCGCTTTTGCACTTGGGAACGTCCTTTTCGTCATGTGTTCGTTTGTGTTTTCTAAGATGGTTGACTCTAATCTTTTACACTCTTTTATTCCAAAGGTTGTGAATATGTTCTTCGAAGGCGGGAGAACAGCATCACTGACAATGGTAGCATTCACCGAGAAACTTTGCGAGAGACAAGTCCGGATATTCGGCACAAAGGTATTAAAGGGTGACACTGCTTCACTATGAGGCCGACTAATTGCACACTGTGAGAGTTGAAGCAGACTATATTGCATCTCAAAGTACAGTGCACTCCTGTTATAAACAAAGACTTTCATAACAAAATTCTTGTTACAACAAAGGAAACTTTCAGGTCCCAAAATCATCATATGTATAATTATCTCAATATACTTTACTGTTCGGCTATGGCGAAATTCTAATGTAATGAAAGAAAATTGCCAGTCCCGAGGACTTTGTTGAAATGCGAATTGCTGGTATGTTGTTTTTCCAAATTTTCTTAATCCTCAATGCCCGCCATTCGCCTGTCCTCATGAGTGTCCCACTACCTATTGCCAATAAAAAGACTTTACCTAGATTGTAGTCATCCCAATCTCCATTAATTGACAGTGGCCTTTGTTATGGGGCTGGTCACCTTTGCTCCCTCAAAAAGTTGTCTGCTTTAAGTTGCAGTCACATTGTAAGCGGAATTTCCCAGATGCCAATTAACCTGTAGAAGATGAGCAGAATTGCTATAACACTCATTTTGTACAGACACCTGCCCAAGTTTACTTGAAACTAGTCTTCAGTGGGATAAAGTAGCTGAACAAGAGAAAGGCAGAGGAAAGAGAAAGAATGGAGTGATTGAAAGATAGAGGAAGAAGGAAAAAGATAAATAGATAGGTAGAGGAAAGAATTAGAGATGAAAGACTTGAATAAAATGTTTGTGCCATAATGAGTGCTTCCGTTTACGAATGATTACTGGAATGACAGGATCCCCACATTGTTATGAATAATGATAATGATAACACAGGATATTTGCAGTGCCCCTTTAATACCACTCTGTCTGAGTGCTCAAAGGGTACAAGAAATTCCTCACACAGCATAAACAGAAACGATTAAAATGAAAGAAAGAAAGGGAGAAAGAAAGCAAGACAAAAAAAGTTATCAAATAATCATGTATTAAATTTCATATACTGTAGATGTTTTCAGTGCTGTCCTAAAAGGTTCAACTGAGAAGATAACACAAATGTGGATAGGAAGCTTGTTCCAAAGGGAGGATCCAGTGTAAACAAATGTCGTCACCCCCACTTGGTTTCGTTTGAGGCTTGATGTAATTGTTTGCATATAGATAAAGGATTAGAAATAATGATGAACTTCCATTTTTTGTTTCCATGTGGTCAGGGAGAGCTAACATACTCGGGTGGTTCGTCCATTCATCTGTTTGACTTCACAACGAGACTGACCAAAGAGATCTATCCCTGGTCCATCGCCCCCATGAGAACAAGACTCACCGGTCATGGCTGTGCCGACTTCTTCCTCATGCACAACTTTGTTGAAGCTGTCGCTGTAAGTATGCACAGGATTGATGTTCTCAAACACATACACACACACATACACACAACAGAGAGCCTCAGAAATATTGTTGTGCCTATAATTTTTTTCGTTTTTTGTTCTGTGTATTGTTGTTTGGATTACGTAATCCTAATCCCCCTCATTATTGAAAATGTTGTGAATGAGATCTACTGTTTGGTAAATGATGTGAAGAGTCAGTTTGTTTTGCTTTCTTTGTTTAATGAGTTCTGTTCATTTTCTTGTTTGTTTCTTGTATGACAATAATGGTTGTTGCCTTCCTCATTTGTGGCACATGGGAATAAAGGAGGGTTACGATTTCTCAGTCTCAGTGCTAAGCCATGAGAAAAATGTGGCACTAAATCTTTCCAAGAAAACAACCAATTGCTAAAACATGAAAAACCAGCGAACATTAAAAAGGAAGATAATGGTGGAAATGTGCAGGGAGTTGACAAAAATAAAAGTTACTCTGAAGTTTCAAGTAGTAATCTGTTTCTACTTGCTGAATTGAAGGCTTTGTTCCGTCAGCTCAAAGAGGGAGCAATATTTGACATCTCCCTCTATCAGTCGCACTGTCAGAATGATGATTACACAATCAGTAAGCTAAAATATATCAATATTTGGCATCTCTCTCTCATTCTCTCTCTCATTCTCTCTCTCTCATGCTCTCTGAGAACAATGATCCCAAGAGTAGTAAGCTAAAATACTTATATCAAATATTTGGCATCTCTCAACTTGTCAGAATGATGATCCTTCAATGATCCTAACTGGACCGGATGATACGCTTGAGAGCCACCTCATCACGTTTGCGGCCGAGAGGGCAAGAAAACAGAACAGAGTCGTTTCCATGGAGCCCCCGATGGATTGGTGATGTTTTCGTTCTTTGCGAAATACAAGGACTCCATGAACCATGAAATACCTTGACCGTCAGTTGCAGAAAACAATGGATCACTGCAGCTCGCATATCACATACAGTGTGTGAGGAGTTGTGGATGAATATGTGTATTTATTGAGGAAATGTACAATGAACATCTGTTGTACGGAGGTCAACAAATGCTTGCTTTGATATCAATTGCCACTTTTTTTAATTCATTGCCACTCTTTCATATCAGTGCTCAATTAATGAAGTGTAAAATAGTGTTATCGTGAAGATTGCAGCAAATGATAAACTTTTATATGAAATTGATATATTTCTCTGTGGGTAAGCCATTGGTTCATGCAGTATTACTATTTGGGTGCGCCAACTGGAAGGATAGAATAATGTATGAACTGGATTTGAATTTAGTGCAGAGGTCTGGTTTGTTGAGCCTATCTCTCTGTCTTTCCATGTGTATCCAATATGACTGTCAAATATTTCTCCCTTAACGGGTTGAAGACGAGTCCAAAGTACACTCGGGCAGGTGTCTATGGAAAATGCATGTTATTGCAAAATCAGCTCTTCGTCAACTGCTTAAAACAGAGAGAGAGAAAGAAGAGAAAAGAGATACAGTTGAACCTCTCGTATCCGGACAAGTCGGGACCGGGGCTCATCCGGATAAGGGATTTGGCCGGATACGGGAGACTCAATGCTTTATACATGTACATACCGTATAATAGAGCTCTATGGTACATACACATACACATGTACTGATGTAGCCTATTGTAGTACCACATGTAGTAATGTGTATACTGCGACCTTTTCATTGTTACACTCAGTAACAGACCCCAAAATAGAGGTTCGTGTTTGCAAGCGGAAATCATTTTCTTTTATAAATTCTTGGGATGATTTACCTAAATAATTATTAAGAAATGTATCAAGTCTATATGTAATTCATGTGTGTTTCCTCCCGTAATTATTAAAAAAAGATAAAAAAATCACGGCGAGATTGCGTCCGGATAATAGAGAGATCCGGATAAAGGGAGGCCGGATAATAGAGGTTCAACTGTATATCATATATAAATGATCACAGGGGGAATGACTTGCTATAGTACATTATATCAGAGAAAGCATGAATTATGATAAATTTGTGGCCAGTGATGTAGTTTCATTAAAAGGAGGATTTTTATGAAGGAGATAATTGCAAAATATTCTTGTGATAATCATAATTCCATATATTTAAAAGAAAGAAATACCATGTATTTAACATTAACCATTCACTGTTTGTATCATCTCCATATCATTTTCATTTCCCAATATATCATATTCATATCATTTATTTTCATTTCATCTCATATCATTAGGAGATAGACCAGTCCACAGTAAACATATTTCACCTTTTCTTTATCATGTAAGTGACTGCACTTTATCCATACTGAGTAGTTCATACTTTTATTCCACGTTCATAATAGTGAATGAGTTAAAACACACACTGACATGTGAAACCAGCTCTCTGCGCGTACAGATGTATTATGCATTTACTCCATCTTCACCATCTAGTTTGCATATCATTAACATCACATTCGGGTTTCAATCTTAAAATGCAAATATATCTCAATCATTACTTCCCCATCATCCTTTGAGTCAATTCTTAGGTACAGTGTTTACTGTGCTACGTGAAATTCACTTTTCGATCAGCCGACGTGTGGCCCGTATGAGCTTGTTTGAAATGGTTGGTTACCAGCTGATATAATCCGGACACGGTTGTGTCATGCCGGAGAGTATTCACTTTAAAATACTTCCCTTAGATTTGTTGCAATTCTTCTAAAAGCCTCCTTATTGTGCATTTCATATTCGCTCGCTGAGATGCATTCATGACCCAGACACACACATACTGTATTTCCCTGGTTGCTTTTAGTGTTACAAACCTCACTGACTTTCATACAAAATCATGTGGGTTGTAGCCCTGCTATACCACCCTACCTTGTAGCATGGAGAGGGATAGTGTGCTGTAAAAGGCTTTCTGTCCATGTTAACAATGCTGTGCTTCTATTGCTTGGCACAGAGACTCAAATAACCTTTGTATCGCTGAAAATTATCTTTGGTAAAATTCGTCTGTAGAAGGAATGCAACTCCATTTAATAAAGGTAATGAAGTAATTGTATCAAATACGGACAAATTGAGAACTGAAATAGTATGGTGAAGTTAATGTATGTCAAATGTTCCTATTTCAAATTGACTTTTTAATGTCTATTTTCAATTTCAAAATTACCAAATGTATGGTTCAACATTGAACTATAGCATCAGCATGAATATTCATATTCCCTGTAGTGCGTTCGTGCCATTGCATTTTATCAACATTGAAATGTAATGGAGACACAAACATGTCTCCTCTAGGCAAGTGTCTCCTAACGGTATGTTTACAATATGCTTACTACATAAAAACTTTCCTCTCGTCATAAACACACTCATCCCGTCCTCAAGCTCCTGATGACATAATGGGACGGGTCAACTTGCTAGATGACCGATTTTGTGAATGTTTTATGGTAGAGGTCAAGATCTGAAATATCATTTTCTTGCAACTCAAGATATACCATATTCATGTTAACCAATTGAGAATAAGTATCAACACCTGCAAGCAACTTCTGTGTGTTTGTATTTAGAAGTTTGACTCGCTACATGTATGTGAAAGGACAGAGGTTCAAGGTCAGACGGTAACTATAAAGGGCCAGTCATACGCAAAAGTTTATAATACGCAAGGTCAAGTAAGTATGCACTGATGATGTCGAAGATGAAAAGGCCAACTGTGGCTTTGGTTGAATTTAATTTCCAACGCCACACTCATAATGTAATGCAAATGAATTTCAAACTTTGGCCTTGGTCAAAATTGTCCTGGTTTACGTATTGTTTAACAGCATTAGTGTTCCTTTGACTCCTACAAGGTTGATAGTGATTGACTGCATACAAGTGGCACACATACCTACTGTGATGAACAGAATGCAATATTGGATCTCTGTCTTCTTTTATGTTGGTTCTTGTACACCGGTTGTATATGGAATTCAGATAATCACGCCTGTTGTATTTCTGTAGTAAAACATACAAAAATGAATTAGGTAATCAGCAATCATCATGACTCGATTAAATTCTCAATCATTTATTGTGGGTAATGTCACAATAACTCGTATTATTGAATCGGTGTACTCACGATCAGAGGTGAGATAGAGCGAAAAATGATTCTGCCTCATCCTGGTAAACATCTCATATAATTCTCCCCATCTGACATGGAAGATAAAGCAATCATGTGTATGGATATCCTCAATGTGTTGACGTCATTATCATCCTTGTTTTCCATTTAAAGGGGCATTCCAGATGATTCTCATAATTTCACATCATGTAGTACGTAAATCAACAGCTCCATGTATAGATTTGTGGAGTTCATTGGGATCCTTGAGCAGAGAAACCAATACTCCGAAAAATCTTAAACAAATTACACTGAGTAGTGTTGATGACATAGGAGCCTTACATATTTCAGAAATGTGGCAGAGTAATTCATTACAATAATATCACTTGCTCAACAAGTTCACCTGTATAGAATGTGTGCATGCCTTCTTGTTTTGTTCTGCTTCCTTGAGCCCCAACTCATGCATTCTAAGGTGAGGCTGCCATGTCATCATCCTTGTTCATTGCAATTTGTTTTAAATTTTCAAAACATTCTTATTCCTCATCCCAATCACTATAAATTTATAGTTGTTGAAATGTAAAAGTCTGTAAATCATCCGGAGGTCTCCTTTAATGGTGTTGCTGATTTTTATCTATTCATTTATTTATTTTCATTGTTTTTTTTTTTGTTTTTTTTTTTTTTGGGGGGGGGGGGCTGCAGTAGCACATGTTGTATTTCTCCACGTCAGTCTTGCTGTGCTTTGACAGGGCTGCCAACATTGGAATCTAGTTGGCCAGTGCTATAATTTAGGAGTCAAAATGAGTGAGATCAATAGAAATGCATGCAAATGAAATAAAGTTTTAGAAAGAGAAAGGAACAAAATGAGTGAGTCTCACTCTCAATGAGTGAGAGTTGGCAGCCCTGCTTTGATTTGTCATGTATTATTCATTCTTGTGACTTTGATCGTGCTGAGCTCCTATTGAGCTCGTCTTAGAAATTAGCCAATCGACTGATATGCATTACGGGTATAAATCAACAGGGGTTATTACAGCTGTAGCACTTTGCAGTGTTATCCATGCTAAGCTATTCAATGTCCAGTTCGTTCCCTGGTTACCCTGTCTTTCGCCGTATTCGTCCTTTGATATCTCTGTGGGTTTTTCTTAATCGGGGAGGGAGTTCGTCACAATCAGAGAGAAAATGATTTCGTGTAATGAGTATTGCAAAAAAAAAAAAAAAATGTCAGTACATTCGCTTTCAATAAACTATATATTTTACATATCTATATGATAATCATTTGTGCATTTGTGATTATTTTGTAATCTCATTATCCATGCTATTTTATTTTCATACCCTGAATGACGTATTACTGAAAAAAAAAAGTTATCAAAGTTTTTTTTTGTTTTTTTTTTATTGTTTTTTTTTCAAATTTTGACCTAGTCCATTGATAAAAATCACCGGTAATCAACCTTTTGTACGTTCTTTTTTTATTCTTGTAAAATTGTAAGTGCTGTGTAGTATCGCATCATTGTCCACAGCCGTTCTTGCATCTACAAAGTCATTACTATAATATATACATTTTTTTGTTTGTTTCAGATCAAACGCCTAAATCATAAAGTGCCATTTTGTGTGATTGAAGAGAAGCACGTTGATTTTTATCAATCTGCCAATCCTATGTAAACGGTTATCACTCACGTTTGTTTGTCTAACCTCCCTGTTTAATCCAAGATGTCATCGTGCTAAACCCCGAATTTGATTTCATGAAGAAAAAAAAAAACAAACAACATTAGCAAGTAGTACATGTACAATAATTATTACCATTAATCATTCCTGAATGTGCCTTGAGATACACAGTCATTCATAATCGGAGAGATGTAGTATTTCATCACCAGCAACTACTTGTATGTACAAATTAGATCTATAAAGTACTCAACTCAGATAGACCGTATCTTAAATTGCACCTGCAATCCCGTATGCAGCTTTATAAGGGAGTTCACGGTTGTGATTTGCGCATGTGCAGAACAAAGGTCAAATGAGAATGTAAAGAAGTCTTATCTGAATTATGTCAGTAGAATGTATGTGTTTCAGACAAAATTGGAATGTACAGGTGTTTGTCATTCATCAACACTGTATAGCATAATCTCTCCATGCACTTTCTCAACATTGATTTAATACAAGATGACTGTGCTTCAAGAAGGAATTCTTGATCACAACACATGTCCATGTTATATCAAAGTCTGTGGTGTAGGGGTCAAATGAGACATGCACTAATCATGAACTCCCTTATTTCAACAGGGTCGAGGCTAGGTTGGCCGATGGGGGCGGTATAAAGGTCAATGAAATTTAACAATAGAGATAATAAGGCGTTCTGGAAAGCTTTTAACCCATATAGAAATAGACCATGACATCGAAATGCCCTTGTCCGTTTACCGATTGTAACAATCAAGGAGTGACATGTACTATAACGAGTCTCAACGGCGGGTATTTCATGTGAACTGAATTAGATTGAATCAACTGTGAATAATAATACTTATTTTCCTTGCTTACCTGTCAAGTTGAATGATCGTGCATGTTGTTTTGAATAAGTTCCTTCTCTATTTACTCTATTCATGCCCTTTGACCCGGAACGGCTAAAATAATGACGATGTATTTATCTACATCAGTAGTTTTGGTTCTTGAATACAATACCTATGATTACATATCATTTCCGTAATCCTTTAACGTCCAACGCAGAGCAATATAGTCACAGCGCATAAAAGCTTTCGGTAGAAACAATCTTGTCATGCACATTTGTTCATTCTCCTACTGTTATGTAAGTAAGGCATATTTGAGAAATCAACGTATTTTGAATGTAATTTTACTCTCACAGCACCCTATTATTATTATTTTTTGTGTGTCCAGAACCATGGTTATTTTTTAACAGCTTGATATCTGTTAAAGTAGTGAGAATATTAGAAAATGTTTGGAAATGCAATTTTAGTCTATCACCGGTGATAACCTCCTTATCCAGAGCAGTTATACCTGCATGTATTCCTTCATGTCATGAAAGTTTCGGTTGCTCCTCGATTCTTTAATTACGCGCTTGTATGTTTTATTTGTTGTGTGTGCATGTATGAATATATGTGTGTGAATAGATCTGTTTTATTATACTCTTTTTGTCAACGAAATGTTAAAACGTGTTCTTTAAGGGATTGTCAGAATTAAGAGGCAAGATTTATGGCGAGTCATTGATAAATTTTTATCAGAATTGGATAATGTGCCTTGGAAAGACATTTGATACATATAAAAGGGATACTATATAAGAGATTCCATGGACAATGGACATGGGAAAAAAAACGTAAGAATCCTGGAACACGAAACTGACGTGAAGTAGGTCGATATTTCCTTACAAACGTGCAAAGGTTTACGAGTAACAATATCTATGGCTTTTTAAAAACCGAACCACTGCCCTATATACCGTCATTCCGTGGAGGTCAGAGATTTGGCAAGCTGGACCAGTCCTGTCACATGCTTACTCCTAGGTTGGTGGGGCTTGACGAGAAAGAGAATAAATAATAAAAAAAAGATCAACAGTACACACTTGCAGAAACACCAGTCTTCACAGACAGACCCGCATCAAAGAGAAGATCACACACACACACACACACACACACAAAAAGAAGACATGGCAGACGACAGCGTGGAGAATGAGAAAACAGAGAAGATGGTCACTGCAATTGTGATTGGTGCCGGTATCCGAGGTCAGGTATACGCTGGTTATGCCCTTGACTTCCCCGACAAACTTAAGGTAAGTCATATTCTTTATCTATTTTGTAAACAATGCTGTGCGGATATAAAAGGGAGTACTCTAATTCCAACTCCTTTGCGAATGCATTAATACCAGAAAAAAAAAAAAACAAACAAACCTAGTTTAGCGTTTCCTTTTAATGCTGTAGAGAGGTTTTTTTTTTTTTTTTGATTTTTTGTAAAGCGTTTTCATTAGCTCAAGATAACTTTCTCAATTTTTCCGTTCTCACACTTTATTTGTATGTGTTACAATGATGTGGGCATCATGGCAAAATACGGGTGTAATTGTAACAATAGAATACGCTCAAGCATTTTGTATTCAAATACCTACAGCTCACCACCCGAGTTTGGATGTCTTAAAAATATATTTGGAATATTCAAAATTATGTCACGACTTCTGACAATGCAAAGGGCAACAAATTCTATATACTGGTGAAAACTTTGCTCAGAGCAATATTTTGTGAGTGAAACAAATCTGAAAGAGACACAGTGAGTGAAAAAAAATAATGATAAGGTTTTCTTTATCAAGGATTGCCCCTTCAGTATTGCCATCACTGCTCAGTACCAGAACGCCCTACCATTATTGCCCTAGCATTGCCAGGTACCCATTTATACACTTGAGCCGAGAGGAATATGATGGGTAAAAACATCTTGTCCAAGGACGTAAGCACTGGGCGGGAATCGAACTCGGGTTCTCCGATTAGGAGTCGGAAGTCCATTAATCCACTATATACACAGCGAGCACTGGATGCTATTGACACTCTACATCTCTTTTCTTCAGATTGTCGGAGTAGCAGACCCAAGAAAATTTGTGCGAACACACATGCAAAGAGTCTTCAACATCTCTCAAGAAAACATGTTTGAAGGTCAGTCAGTCAAGAAACAGTCTTTGATCAAGGCATCGATTATCACAGCCCTTTCCCCTTTAATTAGATGTAGATTTTGTGCCTTTCGTTTGCTTTTCCGATCAAAGCAACTGAAACTAGAAATTGAGCCGTGAAAAGTTTTAGACGTGACCATTCGAGTCTAATTTCTCTTCCATCGCTACACACAAATAACTTTCTTACTTTTACATGATTGCGCTAACATGGAGAAAAAAAAGAGAATTCGAAAAATAAAAAGAAAAATACTAGAATGGTTGATTTCTCTATATTTGACGCAATCTCTTCTTCGATTTGTTATGAAGTAATTTTATATATTAACTTTTCATTTAATTTCCATCCTATTTCATTTCACCTATCTCATAAGATGACTGGATAGCCCATATTTAGCTGCAATAGATGGTCTTCCATGGGGTCCAGTTGGATATTAGATTTTGTCCATGACATTATGTAGATTTCATGGTTTATAGCAAGCAAAATAATATCTGCATACTTATCCCTTTCTTCATAAATGTATGTTGGAGTTCACAATCTGAATTAACTGTTGGTTCTACCTTTTTTGATGGCACTTGGGAAGACAACCAATGCACTTTTAACTGATGCAGGGAATATGCAGAAACCTCCCAATAAGATGCTTATGTCATTTTTTTAGGGGAAAACCTGCAGTTGAATTTTATATTTGTTTGTTTGTTTTTTACACTACTCAATACTTTCTCTCTCTTTCCCTCCCTCTACCTCAAACTTTCCAGACTGGACTCAAATTGTAGCAAAGAGTAAATTTGCTAAGGCTGCTATCATCGCGACTCCAGACAGACACCATAAAGTAAGTTAATTGTCATTGGTTACAGAACATGTTTTCCTATTTCTATTAATCAGTGTTAGGATTCAATTTGATGCTACAGCAGAGAGTTTAAGCGACTGACTTAAGTCATATAATGCATTGTTTGATATACACTATCGTCGGCAATCTCCTGATGTGACTGAGGCATTGACTATAGTTAACATAAATATGGTATCTTGGAATTGCAAAACAAACAAACAAACAAACAAACAAACAAACAACAAACAATCAAATGTAACTCTTTCATTGTGAGTTTCATCGGAGTTCATTAGAATTTCCATTAATCTTCTGCTCGTTGTTGTTCTTGTTATTTTCTTCTGGGTTTTTTTTTTTTTCCAGGAACCAGCACTGGCTTGTGCTACGAAGGGATATCACATTCTACTGGAAAAACCTATGGCAGTAAGTACGGTAAAATAGAATAAAAAAAAAAAAAAACAAGAAAAAACTCCATCGCTTGGTTCCTATTATTGCTATTTGAGCAGCAGACGCAGCGGAACCGTGGAGTAAACTTGAGAGCACATTTCTGGATGTCTTATCGATGGTTGGTCCACATTCAAATAGGTCCGTAGTGTCTAATTCCATAATCTCAAGTCACACTTTATGATGATCATGAAAAGAATGGAATGAGAACCTTGCGAAAAAACAGAGATCGTGAAGTAGTAGGAAGATGTTTTCTATTCTTAAAGTTGGTTAATTCGAAGATGAAATAAATAAGTTCGTCATTTCGAAGGTTCGTTAATCTGAAAATGAAAATAATTAAAGGTGCTGCGTACACACGAGCCTTCAGAATAATCTTAGTTCATTTTCGGATTCACGAACCTTCGGAATAGCGAACCTTTGGAATAACGAACTGTAACTAAAGTAGCCCAACAGTAGAGATGCACAGGGAACGCTTTGGTAAATAAATGTTACAATACCTCACTAATGGCGTGAGCAATGTGACCTCTTTCCTCAACCTCTGACCCTCTCCTCCTCTCACCTTTGACCCAGGTCACGGAGGAGGATTGCCGGGAGATCGTACGGACCTGTAAGGAGAACAACGTCATCCTATTGGTGTGCCACGTCCTTAGATACTTCCCGCCTACCAAGAAGATCAAGGAACTCATCATGTCGGGGGCCATTGGTGAAGTCGTCAACATCCAGCATCTAGAACCGGTGAGCACTGAGCATCGGTAGAATCAGGGTATAATCTTTCATGACCTGTCAAAATAACTGTTTACACTTTGGTTCATTTTATTTGCATAACATTTCAATTACATAACAAAGTCACCCTGATAAAAATTGTAAAGACTCAGTGAAAGACAGTGAAATTCTCTCATGTATTTTTCTTTCTTTGTCTTGATGTTGTAGTGTTCCTTCAAGTTTATCAAAGTTTAATCAGTTTCGCATGGTTTTCATTTTTTTCCATATGTATTCGTCCACTTTCTCCTAAATCATTACCTGTGCGAATTAAAAGGCACACATCTGTACGGGAGTAAATAATTGTCTGTTGTATACAAAATAATAACACTGATGGTTGACACTAAAGATCAAAATGTTTCCTCTTGTAGAAAATAAAAGTCGGTTGGTCTTTTTCTTTCGTCAATGATTTCATACCTGATTATCTCTAAGACCTGACTAACACCAGTCCTGATTGATGGGGGAATTGATACCCTCTAATGAGATACATTTGTACATGTATTACAAAGATAAATCTTTGAATATCCATGTGTTTGCTGTAGCCTATGAAGGTTGTCATCCCTGTGAATACTAAACTACAGAACAATTTACACTTTACAACAATCAGACGACACTAATAAGGCCTGTTTCATAGAGAGTTATACGACTGATCTTATGCTCGATATATTGATCGTAGCTCAGTGAATCGAGCGTAAAA
Organism: Diadema setosum; assembly: GCA_033980235.1. Classification (NCBI taxonomy): domain Eukaryota; kingdom Metazoa; phylum Echinodermata; class Echinoidea; order Diadematoida; family Diadematidae; genus Diadema; species Diadema setosum. Next base: position 33,070,358 of record CM067077.1, on the reverse strand, counting down.
TCGATACTGATAGTAAAAGCTGTCCCATAAAAATACTTACGCTTAATTAAAAGTACATAATAAACAGATCGAGCGTAACTATTTTGAATCGCATCAATCGTAAGATCAATGTTGCAATCAATCTTCACAAAACAGGCCCCACTTTTGTAGTAGGATAGCAACTCTTGCTGGAATGGCAACTTTCCATAGCAACCAACAACCAGGAAACTGGATTCTTGTTTTTACCGTGACCATTGCCGTTCTAGGAAGAGTTACCATAACATCAACTTTTCTTTTTAATGAAATGGGCCCCTGATATTTCCTTTTGCCACCCTCATGCAAGATCGGGTTCTATCACTTCGCACACTCCTTCGTCCGCGGCAACTGGCGCAGGGAAGATGACTCGACTTTCTCGCTGCTCGCAAAATGCTGGCACGACGTTGACCTCATACATTGGTGGATGGGGGAAAATAAGTAAACAATTTGCCCGTTTCAGTCTTTACTTATGACTTGTATGTGTGTATCCAGAATAACCCAGGTTATGGAATTCAACCCTTTCCCATGGTATGCGCTTTCTTTCATCAACTTTCACATGCTTGGCAAGAAATTTTTGAAGACATATTCGCTGGTATCATATTGATTTTATAAAAAAAAAGTATAACGCACATTAAAGCTTAAATATTTGGACACAATTTAATATCAAATGCAATTTTAGGGTCTGCGTTGTACATTGTACCATACGATTTTTATTCAGATTTTGTCAGAAATTGCGAGGCTATACATGGGAAACCGTTAAACACGTAATTTGGCATTCGCCTTGCGTTGTATGTACACTGCATAAATATCCCCTGCATACCGAATTCTTACATTTAACAAATCTAATTTCTCCTCGCCGCAAATTTGAAAACAGTGGTAGATTTGGGTAACTAATGAATACTGTAAATCTTTTAAATGTATTTTTCTGTTGTTTTTATCCCACCTGTATAGGTGTCAGCGGATTTCATCCTTTGGATCCTTACAACACTTTCGACGGGAAAATAAGGTTTGATGTTGTTGAGTAGGTAATAATGGTATGCAGACTGATTCTACAATATCCCGGAAGAGGAAATGCATGTGCGATACAAGAATGGTTGCCTGTTGCAAATTTGAATATTGAATACTGGTTCTTATCTAAGATGAGCCTCTCTTGCTCATTCGAAATGTCAAATGACTAAACTAGCTCTGTATATAAAAGAATCATAAATCGTGTTTTTATGCCTCCGCCACGAAGTGGTGCCGGAGGCATTATGTTTTCGGGTTGTCCGTCCGTCCGTACGTCCGTACGTACGTCCGTACGTCTGTACGTCCGTCCGCTTTCGTTTACGCGATAACTTGAGTAATGTTTGCCGGAATTTTACCAAACTTGATCCAAGTATGAAGTAAGATGGGGCAATTAGTTGATTAGATTTTGGGTGAAATCGGCTAAGGTCAAAGGTCAAAGGTCAAGGTCAAATCATGAAATTGTATCCGTTCACGCGGTAACTCAAGACTGGATGGAGCAAATTTCACCAAACTTACTTGGAGGATGATGTATGATGGGACAATTACTTGATTAGTTTTTCAGTGAAATCAGACAGAGGTCAAAGGTCAAAGATCAAGGTCAAATCGTAAAATTTATCTGTTTACGTGATAACCCAAAACTGGATAAAGCAGCTTTCACCAAACTTGCTCCAAGGATGATATATGATGGGGCAATTAGTTGTGTAGATTTTAGTGACATTGGCAAGAGGTCAAAGGTCAAAAGGTCAAGGTCAAATTCTACAAATGTTGCAATTTCCCCCATATCTATGCAATGCCCGAAGGTATTTTCTTGAAACTTGATGTGGACATGTACTACTGCATAAAGATTCTCCAGAGAGAGTTTCCTGTCATTAGGTCAAAGGTCAAAAGGTCAAAGGTCATGTGAAAATGTTGCACTATCACTTTTATCATGAATGGTTCAATGTATTTTCACGGAACTTGGTACATGTGCATGTACTGTCTGGCAGGGATTCTCTAGGGAATTTAGGGGTCATGGGTCAATAGTCAGGGGTCAAAGGTCAAGGTCAACTCCTCAAAATTTACTATTTCCCTCATATACTAGTATATGCAATGCTTGCATTATTAGTTTCAAAACTTAGTACATGCATTACCTAATGGAGATTCTCCAGGAAATTTCCAGCCTGAAGGTCAAAGGTCAAAGGTTAAGGGTCAAAGGCCAGGTTTCAATGCCCCCCCCCCCCAAAAAAAAGATTATTTTGTACCGTTATCACACTCTTTCTTCATACCTTTGAAATTACTCAATGCATAAACTTCCCCAAAATTCCCCAAATATTAATACCTGCACTCTTAGAAAATTATGGCAAACCCAGTTCAAGACTTTTCTGACAAACCTGTCATTTTGATATTTTGCCAGTTATGTGAAAATGTCATGGATCACACATTGTGAAGACATTGTACTATATACGCCTATTGGGAGAATCATGCATTATGGCGGAGGCATCAGTCGCCATAGCGACATTTCTAGTTTCTATTACATTGATATTACTGATATCCTTTCCCAGTCACTGCCAGTAGAATGAAAAAAAAAAAGTTTTCGGTAAAATCTTACTCTGTGCAACAGTGAAATTCCCTCATGTATTTTTCTTTCTTCGTTTTGATGTTGTAGTGTTCCTTTAGTTCTCGATCGATTCCCTCTTTTAATCTTACAGCCAGTGGGAGCCGGATCGAGATGTACGGACTGTAGTATCGAGACATCATGTCCATACTCAGCGAAGAAACTCTACCTTGGAAATGTACTCACGGTAGGTGTGTTATTCATTATGTATTGTTCACTCATGACATGTAATTTGTATTGATTTATTAGATAATATATATATATATATATATATATATATATGTGTGTGTGTGTGTGTGTGTGTGTGTGTGTTACGTTCGTTCCATAAGTTATGATTTACAATGTGTGTATTTGATGTATTTTGTACCGTGTTTCAAGTTACTATCTATACTCCATGACTGAATTTCTCCTTTCTGAATTTTCTCCGAGACGCTTAGCGCTTAGAAACGTTGTAATAATAAGCGCTTGATATATATTTATTATGTCTATTATAATTCATATACGAAAATAAAAGTGAAGTAGGACAAGAAATCCATCAATTAGGTGTCATGTAAGAAGTCTATAGCAGAAGTATCTACACTACATTGCAGTATGAATGCAAATGAACACGAACAAAAACTTCTTGGTCAAGCGTGATTTTCCATGTCGTTCTCATGTCTAATTTACTGCTATACTGCTTTCGGGTCTTTTTTTAAACGTTATCATTTGTAGAATGCTATGAAGGGATTGATTGTACTAGACAATGATAGAAATGCTTGATTCTGTTGGCAAACATCTGTTTGGTTATGACAACAACAACAACAACAAAGAGATGGAAAATGGAGTGAGATATAAATCCTGAATATATTTTCTTACATGTAATTGAGAACCAATCGACTATTTTCACTGACTCGGATCACAATCAGGGGTCTTTTGGATATCCACCTTGACTCTTTGCAAGAACTACAGATCCGGATATGATTAACCGGATTTATAACGTTTAATGGACTAAGGGGGTGTTGCAAGAAAGTCGAGTTGCAATTAATTGCACCTTTCTTGCAACACCCCTAAGACAGCAATATTTGCATTGACTGTGATTCCTTTCAGGGTAATGTTGGACCGCCGGTGTCGGTCTTAACAGACGTCCCGACACCAGAATCGGTCAAGAAGGCTCTGGAGACCGGGCCGTACGGGAGATGCGTGTACGAAAGCGACAACGACGTGTGTGACAACCAGGTGAGTATGATGTGTGTGGAGGAGTTAATCTAAATAAATGCAGATGTTGAACTGTCAGCTCCTCCTATGAGACCGTATCATATTAGGCAACACATTCTTCCTGTTGTGCACGGTTTGTGCGTTTGTTTATTTGCATGACTGTTTTCTACTTTTATTCCTTACGATGGTCAGCTTCATATTTATTCTTTAACTCTTTGTTTCCCTCAAGGTTGTGAATATGTTCTTCGAAGGTGGAAGAACAGCATCACTGACAATGGTAGCATTCACCAAGAAGATTGGCGAGAGACAAGTCCGGATATTCGGCACAAAGGTATTTAGGTTCTAGGACAATTACCCCCTGGACAATTACCCCAGACCCTTCCCCTAACTGCTAACCCTAGTCCTAACCCTGAACCTAATCCTGACCATAGGCCTATACATGCCAATCCCAAATGCTAACACTAGTCTTTTCTCTAACAATGTCACTAACCGGCATTTAGCGGGCGAGGGGGGATTGTCTTGGATGCACGCCACGAGACCAACACCCACGAGTAATACAGCCCACGAGTCTTACAGCTTACGAGTAATACAGCCCATGAGTTCGACACTGTAAGCTAACAAAGCCCACGAGACCGACACCATAAGCCCCGTGTTGCATCGGTCGAACTCGGGGGCTGTTTTCACCTAGTGTGGAACTCATGGGCTTTATTTGCGTAATGTCGAACTCATGGGCTGTTTGACTCGTGGGTGTTGGTCCTGTGGGATGACCCCATTGTCGTGAGGCCAGCAAATACAGCGCCTCTGTGTGAGCTGAAGCAGATTCAACTCCTTTTCTTACTGAGCCCTTATTCATGACATAGTGCACCATTTTCCATAGACAGTATTGGGCTGTCTAATATATAGGAATTTTCACTTGATTTTCATGATTTTTAGAAGGGACATGTATTACGTGCTTTAATGCTGTTAACATATCGTGACATGTAATTGCTAGGTTTATGGTCACGAAACGAAGCAGTAATTGCAGGCGAACCCTAATACAACGAGATAGGTCTCTCTGGACGGGGCGAATTTTCGTTAAAACGAAGTCTCGTTATAACGGAAACGCATAAAGTTACTACATGAACGCCAACAAGTAGAACTACAGACTATTGTTACATGTCAAATCCTTTCGTGCAGGTGCGAAATTCTTGTTTATAACGTGTTTGTTGTTGTTGTTGTTGTTTTTTTTTTTGGGGGGGGGGGGTTCGAATATAGAATATATTGGAAAGTCCTTTTTGAAGGCATGTACGTATTATTAGTCAACTCATAAACTCGCTATACTCATTAGAAAAATTCGGTCTGTTGGTCTACATAATGTAAACATTGAGTTGAGAAAAAAAAAATGAAGGAGAAAGGAAGGTTCTTGTTGCTCCAAAAGACAAGCTCTCTTTGACTACCCACCATCTCCACGTCTAATTATTGAAAAAAAACCGCTAATGATATCGAAAGCATTAGTCACATAATCATGTTGTCACAGACTAGCCATCCATTCTTGAGTATGACGAACTTGCAACTTGAGCCACGTGTATGACATGTTCGGGTCTGTAATTTGTGTTAAGTAGAATTATGAATGCCTGATCCTGAATCTCTGTAGCGTGGTTGGAAAGGTATTATTACTATTCTGCCAGTTTTGTCAATCTCGTTATAACAAACAAAGCGAGAAAGCCAACAAAGGTTTCCCGTCAAAACGTCTCCATGCATAATCAACAAATCATCGCTATTTACTTGCAAAATTAGCTCGCTGTATTGACTTGTGCCATGTAATGTCACAAAATCATCAGAGTTGAGATTTTATCTGTAAAAGAGGGATAGAACCAGAGACAGCCAAGCAGAGAGAGAGAGAGAGAGGGGAGGGGGGGGGGGGGAGGGAGAAGTGGAAATAGACAGCTTTAAAAAATACATGTTACTTTGCTAGGATTTAATGAGAAAAATCGGCCCAATGAAATAAAGCAACTTGATTTTCTCCATAGCAGCGAAACATTAGAGGTCCTGTATACCTTTGGGAACAGTGATTTGAAAAAAATCACATTTGATGTATATGTGTAGGTATGTTGTATCACAAAATATCATATAAAATTTTCGCAATAAAGCCTAAAATATGAGGGGATATCAGTTTTTTTTTTCTTATCAAACCATAACTGTAGACCGTCTACTCTCAAGGCAACATTTTCAGTATACGTATTGTTCATATTTTGTCTATTTAACAACACTTAATAACATTGATTATATGGATTCATATATTTACTTAACAGTGGTTGTTCTATCCCAAACTCACATTTTGGAACTAATGACGGGCTTTTGTTTCATCTGAAAATGGTAAATTATGCTTTTAAGAATTTCATTTCAGCGAGTTGATATTAGGGAGCAAATTTATCTAGCTCTCCTTTTATTTATTTATTCATCTATCTATCTATCTATCTATCTATCTTTCTGTCTATCTATCTATTCATTTATCTACCTATTTGTTTTCAATATATTTACTTCTTCTATTTGGTCAGGGAGAGCTAACATACTCAGGTGGTTCGTCCATTCATCTGTTTGACTTCGCAACGAGACTGACCAAAGAGATCTACCCCTGGTCCATCGCCCCCATGAGAACAAGACTCACCGGTCATGGCTGCGCTGACTTCTTCCTCATGCACAACTTTGTTGAAGCTGTCGCTGTAAGCATAAATTTATACGCCATGATTGGCGAACACACATTTTATACACATAAAAGGAAAAGTCTCAGTGATGTAGTAGAGCCCAAAATATGTTTGTTGTTTTGTTGTATGTGTTTATGATTCGTGATATCCTCCCCCCCCCCCCACACACACGCACACACGATTGATAATGTAGTTGTGAGTGTGAATCACCATTTGGTAATTGATGTGAAAAATCCGGCTCGTGTCTAAAAAGCTTACTGAAATACACATGCCAAGTGTACCAGTATAATGTATAAGAGCTTATGGAATACAACTGAAAAAAATTCATGTGGATTTTTGTTTTTTGTTCATTTTAGAATCTTGGGTATTTTTTGTTGGTATTGATGGTAGGAAACTTGTGGTGTCTTGCTCGCGTATACTGTAAAACCAGGCTTTTTTTTTTACGTGGATAAAACTTGTCGTGAATTAAGCGCGGAGCCAAGATTCGCAAGAGTAATATGCAGGCAAAAATTCCTTTCTACAAAATAAGTTGAATGCTAGAGGCAATTCGCGAAAGTGTCATGCAACAGAAAACGCCGTCGCCTCAAAGACGCGAAATTTCATGGTTTAACAGAAGGGAATGAATAAAGAAACCATGTAATCTACGCTGTAGGAGGAAAGTGTGGGACTTCAAAAACCCCAATAAAAACAACAACAGGGAATGCTGCACTACTCGTAATCTATTCACTTCATCATCTGAATCCATCATTTAGAACTAAAAATAGTGTCAATAATTGTCACCCTCTTCTCTCCCTCTCCATTCTCACTCCTTCTCTCTCTCGCTCCCCTCTCACTCTCTGACTGTCTGACTGACTGTCTGTCTGTCTGTCTGACTGTCTCTTTATCAGAATGATGATCCTTCAATGATCCTGACTAGTCCGGATGACACTCTTGCGAGCCACCTCATTACGTTCGCGGCTGAGAGGGCAAGGCGTCAGAACAGAGTCGTTTCCATGGAGACGCCAATGGACTGGTGATGCCTTTATGTAACCTAGGATTCGGTACACCATTAAAGGCTATCACCATCAGGTTAAAAAAAAGAAAACATTTTCGATGCCTTTGTCACACATCACACAAACTGTATGAAGATTCTTGGAAGTCAAGTCAAACTGTATGAAGAGTCTTGGAAGTGAATTGTTTATGTTTTTTTTTTTCGAAAAATGAAATAAAGTTTGAGTTGAATTGAATTGAAAATGTAATTTATGAAATACAAGTGTAGTAACCATTTTGTCGTTTCCTTTTCTTCTATAAAATCATATTTCCCGCAATATCATTCTCGTGTCATTCACACTTTATATTTAAGCACACGTTTGAGGGTAGACTGGTGAATAATAAACAGTTATTTTACATTAAGTTACGTTACATTTGAACCATGACAATTAAAGTGTCAAGTACTAGCCTACTCTATACGAATAGTTTGTGCTGCAATTAACGTACGAACTATATATTATCAAGCCAAACAATGAACCTAAAGTTGGGACAGAGTGAGGTAAGATCTAGTTTGGAAGAATACATAGAAATTCTAGATTATATTCTAGAAAGTGGCAAGGTGGGCGCAAGATGTTGTTCCCGAATGGCTCAGTGAAACAACTCCTAACTTCTGAGGACTGATTGGTACAAAACTTGTCCCTGATATTAGATTAATTTCACTTCAGGACTGATTTTAGTACTTATTGAAACACCACCTGGTATAAGAACCATAATTTTGATATTACAACTGATTAAATACGGGCTGATCTTGACTTTACTCGTGTAGATACTGAGTCATTCTGTCTGCTAGTCGGACTTCAAATTACATCTATCATCTCACCGCAACACCACGCTTCCACATCAATCATCAATATTTACATTTTATCCAAAAATATTCAAACGACACACACAGACGCGTAAACACAGACAGACACAAACACACACACACACACGCCCACGCGCACATACACATACACACCCCCACACATATGCATATGAAAGCAATCAAGGAGATTGTTAAGTTGTAAATATGCATGCAATGTGCATCTCGATTGGGAAAAACTACTAATGATTCCAAGCTTTATAGATATGTCTGTTATTTGTTTCTTGATAATATTGAAGTCTAAAACAAAATTTCATGAAGAAAAAAAAAATGATAACCTGACCTCAAAGAAACTACTTACTACAGAGAAAATCGACTTATAAATTATCATTCACCATGAATAAATTGAAAGAATTACGTCCATGGGTCATATTCTTCTCTCTCTATCGTTATCTTTTCTATGTGTGTGCGCGTGTGACTGTGTGTACGTGTGTGTGCCAGTATGTGCTTGTGCGAACGCCTATGCACTACTATCATTCTCAACAGCCATCATGTCGGATATAGCAATAGTTAACAAAGTGAATGGCATTGCCTTTACCCCCCCCCCCCCCTTTCCCTTGGTGGTGGTGTGTGTGTGTGTGTGTGGGGGGGGGGGCGCTGTCTGCCACCGTCCCTTCGTGTTTAGTGAGATGTCATTCGTTTAATTCTTAATTCTTCCTCCTCAATACGAATTCAGGGAACTACATTGAATATGCTGCACCAAAAAAAAAAAAAAATACTGTCTTTTACATAGTTAGCATAATAGACCGTCTTGCTGCGAAAATATCTTTCCACTGCACTCGGATTGATAATGACATTCCACGATTTATCACGTACATCGACTTGTCACGAAAACGTCCTCCCACTACACTCGCTATAATAGTAACATTCTGTGATTCATTACGTACATTATTAAGCGATTGTCAGTTGCGATGTTTCTGTTCCCTTGTCATATCGAAGTGGACTCGACGATGTAGTTCGTCAATCCCGCCATCTTCCCTCATGAATGTTCCTTATCAGATCCATTACAAACACGGTCGGGTTTGATTGGACAGTTTTTTATTGCGTCCGCCTCACAGCAATTTGAATACGCTTTCGGTGTATAGCCAAAAGCACGCAGGAGCTTCACGGTGGTATAAGAGCACCGACGCTCCAAGCACCACAAACGTTAACAGATGTGGATAGCTCCAGTGATGTCCGTTTCCCTTTGTGGGAATTTTTGCAACGTGTCACTCTTCTCTGCCTTGGACAGCTAGAGGACTTATATTATTTTATTAGTTTACAAAAATACATTCTACCATCTTCGCTTTTCAGACTTTGAAACACTAACGACCAGCTGTACAACACAATTTACTATCTTGTGATAGATAAGTATTAGAGATCGTAAGAGGTTGATACTACATGAACATTGACACACACTTATTTCACGTCCCTTGACTAAGACAAAGCGATTATTTTATTGGGAAGCTTACTATTGCATTTTATCTCGAAAGAAGTTTTATGTTATTTGCTCATCATGTCAGATGTCTCACAAATGTCTAGTACATCAGAGAGCATTTTCTTTGAGATCTCTGATAATCTCGATCACTTCGAGAATATTACAGCAGAGAGTGGGCAATCGAACGCTAGCACCTGGTTCTCGTCCCTTTTCGGCACCCTGTCTGTTGCGATTGCCCTGACTGCAATCCTAGGAAACTCCCTCGTTATTGCCACCATTCTGACCAACCGTCAACTGATGACGTACACGAACAGCTTCGTCGTCGGTTTGGCGATGGCGGATCTCTGCAACGGTGTCGAGATCACTTTCCGAAGCGTGAACACGTACCTGGGGTACTGGCCGTTTGGCAAGGTCGGCTGCGAGCTATTTCTCTTCTTCGCTAACTACACCGTGCAGGTCATTTACATTCTCACACTCGTCATCGCCATCGATCGCTTTCGCTCGATCAGGAGCCCGCTACATCATCTCCGGATGAAACGCCTGACGTACGCCGTCCGGCAAATTCTGGCGACTTACATCAGTCAGGTGCTGGTCATCTCATTCTACTTATATGCGTTGCCACTGATACTTGGCAGGGGCTTTGATACTCCAGATAAAGTGTGCCTGTCTCGTTTCAGTATCAACGAAAATATTGGCCTTTACATTATGTTGGTAACTCGCTACATTCCTATTCTCACAACAGGCATGTTGTACTTAATAATATACGGAATAATTTTTCGTCGAGAATTATTCAAGAAGACATCGATGGCTAATGCGACCTCAACTAATCCTGGTACGTAATTGTCTAGCACTCTCGAAATTTTGCATTTATATTTTATCACATTTTGTCGAAAAAAATGTAAATACAGCTGCATGTTTTCTATTTCTGTGTAGAAATCCTCTTAACAGTGAGCTTTCCTACTTGTTCAGGAGTGGAATTCATTACAAAACCCTTTATAGAAAAAGAGGAAGTACCGTTAAATGTTTCTCAATTCCCAGAAATTTCGTAGTATTATGGTCCTTGATACTGTCGTGCATTCGAATTTTAATATGTCATTTTGTTCCGTTTCAATTAATTCGATAAAATTTCACTCGGTCAACGGAGTTTAAAGCGTAAGTCAAAACTTGTACTGCTGAGTTAAAACATGTATAATTTTATGATAAAACATATAGACGCATAATAGAGCTATACGAATGACATAAAGCCGTACTTATCATAGCTAACACCTTTTTAGACGACATCAATTTCAATATCATTAATTTTCCAAAAAGGAATGCATGAATAGCCTGATGGCAGGTGTTGATACATATCAAATTGCGCTAACTTTATGATTTTGGCAATTAGTGTTGTTTTCATATTTGTTTCGTTTATTGTAAAAAAAAAAAAAAAATGTGCTGATTTACACTTTTTCTCCCGAACAAAAACCGTGCAAAAGATTAAGTAATTTTTCATTTTTATTCAACCGAACATTTTCTATATAAAACCCAGGAAACTAGCACATGTCGAATCTTGTCAATGTGACCGTGCACCACAAAACAAACAAAAAGTAGCACCCCTTGATTTTACGTCAGGACTCAAAACAGGTGAAATGGGTCAACTATGTCAATCTTGACTTTTTTATATTTTCTGAAAGAGCTATCTTTCCTCTACATTATTCTTTAGTTTGGGATCATAACACGAATGGTAAAGTGTGTTTTCAGCAGTTTTTCTACAACCCCTTTTTGGGGGAGAGTATAGAGTGATCAGGTATGTATTATATGCCCCTTTTCATTTCTTGAAATCCTTTGTACACTCTTCACTTCTAAGTCTAACAACTTTTAAAGGGATAATGCTACTGCTTTGTACGTTGGCATTAATCATGGACAAATTGTTTTGATAAAACATGCTCAATTTCAGCTTAATTTGATAATCCCTTCATTGTTGTTGCTCCGGTGGTTGACATCCTGTGTTTTGTCCCTTTCATCGCACAGCTAGTGCGTCTTGGTGAAAGATTAAGCGCTTGAATAGACCATGTACTTCAGAGCCTCTTTTCTCAGTTCACACTTTTCCAGAGTGTGTGCTTTCTTTCCAGTATTAAGGTAGGTTAGGGGAGTTCATTTGAATTGAGTTATACATCATTTTAATGCTTAGAGTCTGCTTCTTTCAGAATCTGCCCTTAACTAAAACTCCATGTCTGGCAACTTTTTGTTGGTTTTGTGATGCAGGGTCACAAATTATATCTATAATAACAATTCTATCAAAGTATTTTCATGGGGCCATTTCGTTGCATTTTCTTGGATATATTTCAAACATTTCTGAGTGCCCATATCACATTCACAGCATTCAAAAGCAATACAGCCCTTTAATTATTATGTTCGAAATGAACCATGGTAAAGGAAGACGATGAAGTCTGAAAACCGAGAAAAATCTCCATATCTACAGTATTAGTATGACCATTGACGGTAATTGAAGTGAAGAGGAGAATGATTCGAAAAAACATTCCTACAATAGGGCTTAATTTATGTTAATTTTGTGCAAAATAAAATGACAGTCCTCAGGAAGTTGATAAAGTTTCCAATTAAGAATTAGTATTATCACTATTTGATATTAATCATTTTCACAAGCTATGCATACCACTTATTGTTTCCAGCGTTCGAAATGACCCCTACATAACAAATCATAGTCCCCTGAAATAGCCTTCAAATCATCGTAAATTGAGCATATGATATCTACATCATACTTATACGAAATAGCAAAGCCTTGAGATTTCAAGGTCTCGCTGAAGATACATGAAGTGTACAGTTTTTTCATCTTTGATTGTCTTTAACAAGTAACATTGATTTTGGCATAATACGTACTAAACAAAACGAGCTCAATCAAACCCGAATTACCATCGCCGTTAGCACTGAGTGTTTGACCTCATCTGACTTCTTCACTTTGAATTGATTAGAATGTCACATCTACGATTGAACACCAACCTTGTAACACCAATGATTTACAGAGTGATGGTATCAACAGTTTCTGCCGTTTGTCTTTTGAGTGGGAACATTCATGGTATCGGCCCAGTTGGACATGTCTAAAAGGGATAGTATAGGATTAGTTGAGGAAAGGATTCAGTTTTTAACTTTTTTTCAAAATACTTAGAAACCACTTTATGATATATTAAGGATCATGTTATTTTAAGAGGAATTTAAAGTTTATTGGATGAAAATTGGTTTTGAAATGGCTGACTGATATCCAAAAACAAAGTAATCCTCATAATAGATGGGTCCCACGTTGTAATGGATCATGTTTTGGATACATCTCAGCCATTTCAAAACCTATTTTTATCAAATAAACTTTGAATTCCTCTTGCAATTATAATTATTCTTTTTCATATTTCATAAAAGGTTTCTCATTATCTTTAAAAAAAAAATCATTGTCAAAAAAAAAAAAACTTTGGAGACCTGAAGCCCCATCTCACTCGAAACTGAATCATTCCCTTTATAAGCTCCATCAACACTGTTGTCCTGCCTATCCCTAATAGTTTCAACTGTTCTGCGTACAGGGAACTCTCGAGAAAGCCGTAGTGTGCCAACAGTGTCGGTAAAGTTTGACGGGTCAACCGTGGATGAACTTTCTGCGCCTGGAGCGTCACTGTGTGACAGACATGACGCATTAAAAGACTTCATTGTTATCATTATTGTTAAAAGCATTTAACATTTTTTGCCACTTTTTCCCACAACGTCATTCTATTACGCATAGATTACTCTGGAGAAAGTCGTAGTGTGGCTACAATGTCGGTAAAGTTTGGCAAGTCGGCCGTGGATGAAGGGGATCTTGAGACCGCTTCCCATCAGCACCCCTCGGCAGGTGGGAAGAAGCGGAGCTACCACCGGGCGGAACGAACCCTGACAATGATCTTCTTCATTCTCTTCGTCTCTAGTTTACCGTTTATAATAGCCTACAGTGTTCATGTGTTGTGCGATCACTGCGTGTCCATCGGAGTCTTCAACGTATGTATATCTATTTATTTATGATTTATTCCGTCATATTTAAACAGGGTAGTCCCCTCAGTTTCGCAACTGCTTTTCAGGGGAACCCTGTGCATATATACATGATAAACCACTGGATTACAATAGACTTCATAAAAAATCACATACAAGTATAACTTATATACACAAAACAATGCACGCTTAAAAAGATACTTGACTATGGAGACTGACATAAAATGTATACTGAATTCGGCATAGACAAAGTATATTTTCAAAAAAAAAAAAAAATGTAATTACTGTAATGACACACCAAAGATAAAAACTGAGCTTAAAATACCATAAAAGGGGTTAGTGGAACCAAAAGAGAAAAATCGTTAAAAATCATTAAAAAAGTTTTTAAAAAATGTTAAAACAATCAATAAATAACTATTGTATGATAATATGTATTTGTTTAAAACATATAACTCAACTGACGGCATAATTGTCTAAATCTTTCAAAAGAGGGGCAAGTTTGTAAGAATACTGAAAAGTGTTGAATATTGCACTTCCCTGGTAAGAAAAGGATGTTCGCATATATTCTGTCCGTGGTGCAGACACAGAGAGGGGGCTGTTGACTGCGTATCTGGTATGGTAGTATACTGGTCTAATGGTAATGAGTGGTTTTAGATAAGCCGGCACTCTGCCATTTAAAATCTTGTAAACCATTATACACTGCTGTTTTTTTTTACAATGTGATCCACGTGACTAGACCAACTTCAATCAGAGTCTAAAATTACACCTAAATACTTCATTGTTACAACTGTTTCCAGACTCCTCTTTTCACAAATGATGTTAAGTGGTTTATTTCTTACTTTATTTCTTGACCCAAACAGCATAACCTTTGCTTTACCAACAATAACATATCATTAGCATACATGCAGTTAACAATGCGATTAAATTGGCCTTGTAACGAAGATTCTATTTCTTGTAATGACTTTCCCCTGTTGAACATGACCGTGTCATCAGCATACAATGATAGCTTGGTGGATGAAGAAAATTGGACATGACAAAGATCATTGATAAACATTGTGAACAACAAAGGCCCTAAGGTAGATCCCTGTGGTACCACCTGACATCATTGTCAGGAAGTCACTAATCTTGCCGTCTATTGAAACACACTGTTTTATTTTTGTTATATAATATGAGTGAAATCACAAATACTCTTTTCCGGTTATGCCAAATCGTTTAAGTTTCTCCAAAAGTGTATCATGTGGAATATCATCGAATGCCTTGAGAAGGTCTAGAAATATGGCGCCTGTCATGTAACCTGAACTCATATTCGCCAGTAAATACTCGGCAACATCGAGAAGACTTGTGTGCGTTCAGTGCAGTGGTCGAAAACCTGACTGACATTGTGCTAGCAAATTGTGTTCTTTCAAATGATTTTAAAGCTGGCTGTGAATTCCTTTTTCAAATACCTTGCTTACAGTAGACAAAACCAAAATGGGTCGATAATTAACAGGATCTGTTTTAGTACCGTTTTTATGTATAGGGATAATTTTAGCTATTCTAAAATCAGCTGATAATTTTCCAATTTGCAAAGAGTAGTTAGAAATAAAAGCTAAAGGTTTAGCAATCACTTAAGCGGGTGCTTTGAGCAGTCTTGGGAGCATTCCATCAATACCATAACTTTAATTTTGTTCAAGTGATTCAAATTCCCTCTGAACAAAATTTTCAGTAATTTCTTTAAATTCAAACACCTGTTTCGTTACTTCCAGCGGAACCACAATTCTATCATTCATCACAATCTTATCTTTTTCCCGCAGTTTATCACAAATGCAATTAAGATATGAATTAAAAACATTGCTTACTTCACATCTATCTTTTATTATTTCATCATCAATTTCTAATTTCAATATATTGCTTTCTTTCTTACGGGGTACACACATATACACACATTGTCATCAAACTCATCATTATTTACTAATTCTTCGGAGTGAAATGGTAGTTCAGATATTATAAAATTTCAAGCAAATCCAGTTAAAGTTTAAATAAAAGATATCATAGGAAACTTAACCACATTTAACATGCGCCCATTTATCACAGTTAGTACATAGTATAGATTTTTGATTCCTCGTAACATATTTTACACAATATATGCACGGTATTTATAGAATATAATCATAAATATCATGTTCGTCTGACAAATATTCAAACTTTAATAGTATAGAGTACCGAAAGTCAAAGTAATAGAACATACATATGCTCACAAAACTATACAGAAACTCATTTATCTTGCACATATCATATGATTGAGCAAGACATAGAGGTATACACACCATAAAAATGAATACATTCTTTTTGTTTCAAAACTGAAATAGAAAAAGAAAACATGAACTTCTGTAGTCCCCGTTCTCCTCATCAATATTTCCTTTTGCTATGTTGATCTCACAATGTATTTTTTTTATGATTGAGATGAATAAACAAATTGAATTGAATTGAATTGAATTGAATTGAATTGAATTGAATTGAACTTCACGAATGATACGAAGTAAATATTTCCCCATTAGATCTAAACAACAAAGTTTTACCATTTCGCTGTATGTTTCGGAATGTTGTCTGCTATCACAACATCCTATGGCAGATGGGCATTTTAGTTTTTATCAGAGAACTTACTTGAATATGAATTAAAAAAAAAAAGTTATCCGTGTCAACTTGTCGTCATGATTATGTTCGTTTTTATAGGCATATGAAAGCCTAATGATCTTGATTGATTTTTCCACCGAGTTTTGATCAATTCCCTCAAATAAATGAGCACAATTCAGTGCACGGTTACTAATTTACACACATCGTCGGAGGTCTGCACAGGCACAGATGACACAATCTGGTTCTTAATCTGACCGATTAAAACTTCCAGCTTCTGACATGCAATGATGAAGAAGCCAAGGACAGAAAGAACAACATGCGATTGATCTCTCTTAACAAAGGAATTATGTAACTTATTTGACCCGTCTATGTCTATATTCACACACTGGAAAACAGCTAGGCACATCATACTGACCTATACGTCCTTTAAATGATTTGCTATAGGATATTGACAATACATCACATATTGTTCAACCAGATGTCAGATGTTCAGAATTTCCTTAACCCATTGAGAATGGACTGGTTTTGCTACGACACGCATTTCCCATAGACACCAAGTCAGGTTATGAGATGTATGAAAGAAATCTGAAGAAAAAATTCCCTTTTGGAATCAATGTTCCAACATCACAGTAGTCTACGAAGGAACGCCTTTTCCGAAAACGCAAAAGAGACATATTTTTAGTGTAGGCCATATCCATTGTATTTTGTCAGTTGAAATTCGGATTGAATTTCTGATGTCGTATGCTTAATTACAATACATCTTATTAGTGATTGAATTGATGACAATTTTAAGGCTAGCATAACACCACAGGAACGAAAAGAGGGAAGCTAATTCGGATAATGAAATTAAACTGACGGTATTGTTAGTTAACATGTATCAATATTTGTAACCATCAAGACAATACGAAAGAATGACAATTCTGTTATAGTGGAAGCAACAGGTGTATAGGTGTAGTACTCATAATGAATAGAATAGTGATATTCCTATCTTTTCCTCTCCATCTCTCACACTCTATTCTACCAGGCCGTTGTGGTGGTTAGCCACATGAGTTTCGCCATCAACCCAATCTGCTACGCTGCGGGGAACCCCATGATAAGAGCTGGGATCGTTAATCTTATCTGCACGCCACCACGAGCCAGAAAATATTAAGGAATTCGTCGCCCAACGATCAACGTAGCAACAAACGGAAGACAGCTTAACTACACACCAACAATAATTGCACTAACAGCTACAAATCTGCATCGAAATTTTCTCCTCTTTTCATCAATTTTAGTTATTGTGATGTTCTACCAATCTTGTACCCACCCATGCGTTGGAATGGTTTGCCCTACTAAACATAGGGACCTTATCACTATCCTCCTGAGAGCACTGCACAATTCTGGGGATATCTGCGTACGAGGGAAAGAAAAGTTCAGGGAATTAGACGTATAGCAAGAAAACTACTTCAGAAACTCTTCTATCTCACTAGTCTTTGCGTAAGCTTTCATGCTTTACTATATTCTGAAGTACATAATTTTCAAGTTGTCCGTTTTGTATATACACCAATGCCATGATTTTTTTTTTTTTTTTTTGATGCAGACACTTTCACTGTTTAGAGTGTATTTCATGTCTGCCGTGTCTATCATTTAAATGGCTGTAATTCGTATTTAACTTTTCTTTGCTTTTTACTTTTGCTAATTTAGTGATTTTTTTTTCTTAAATTCACCTCGTAAAATTTGATGCTCTGTGGTATATGAAGAAGCTGTAGTTTGCAAAGGTCATTGCACAAAGAAATATCAAGAACAACTTATGAAAAGCTGGTCAGGAACAGTGATTTTTATTTAGTTACTGTATATGAACTCTAAATATTTTCTCTTTTTTAGTTTTTTTTTTTCCTTTCAATTTTTCTTCCCATTGTATGAGTCGAGGGATACTCCACTTTGCGATCGATACAATTTACTCAATATGCTACTCCATCTTTTTTCTTTCCTGCACTATGGTAGTATTCATGATGAATGGAGACAACGTACAAACCTCCATTACCTGTTGGCCCGCTACTTAAAGGACAAGTAAAGATTTTAAAGGACAAAAAATATGCATCGATTTCCACTTTCATTTAATTTGAGAGTAAGCTGTGTTCGCATCGCAGGATCTCGATCAATATTGTTCCAAATGCTATGAATCCAGTGAAGAACCTGAAAACTACCTATTTCTTTTATCTCCTAGTTTGTCTACGCAGTTTGTAATCGATAGAAGCAGTCGCAGCGGAAATGTTGGTCGGAAAAAAAAAAAGAATTCAAGAGAAATAATAATAATAAAAATATAGCCCGGCAAACTATTACTAATGGAGATGATTGATAGAGAAGGGAATGATAATTCAAGAAATGTCTTGATTTTTTTTTTTACTGTTTTTATATTTTTATTTACTTAAAAGAATTCAATAGAAGAGAAGGGGTTTGCTTAGATTAGAAAGTACGGCTTCTTATGTCTTCATTAAAAAAAAAGTTTCTTTTTCTGATATTCATGTTTGTGTTCATGCTTTGAAGCCTCTTTTGCGCGATTGAAGTGTTTGCTAACTTTTTGGTTGGTGTTCTAGAATTGCTATTTTTCTTTCCTTTTTAGTGCTCTTGATTTAGAATAATAAATTCAGGATATTATAGAAAGCAAGTGATGGTTATCGAAATGGCTTCACCCATTTGTACTGTAATAATTTGTGTTTGAAATGTCACGCAGCTAGCAATCAATAGCTGAATGTTCAATAAATCAAGGATAGATGATGGACGCGAAATAAAATATTGCTTGGAACATTTGTAACACACTCAAGCCGATTAGAATTTATGTTGTCATCACTCATATCACCATTCCATAATGATTTCATCATATTGGGGCCGATTCATAAACATTGTAATATTTTATCATTATTGTCACATCTATACGAAGGCATAGATATCATTATTACACCATTAATACTATAGTTAAGAAGTTATAAACCCAAGTCAAAGGGCACTACGTGGGTAAAACTATCTTCTTGGATAGGATTTAAACCTAGATTTCTCTCTTCACGGATGAAGTCAGATTAGTCAGATTTTGTAACAATGTTCTTACATTGAAAAAACAAACAAACAGACAATCCTAGACAATTTCCAAAAGATTTAGCAATGAGTATATGTGTGTGTGTGTGTGTGTGTGTGTGAGTGTGCGTGCGTATGTGTTGTGTATCTGCTATGATTTTATCAATTTGAAATCCATCTCATAGATTTGTCAAAAAAAAAAAAATCTACAATGTTTTCACACTGAAGAATATACAATGTTAGACAATTTCCAAAAGAATTAGCAATTAATCAAGACTTCTCCTTTACCATGCTCACGAATGATTGCGTTTGGACTTTAAAACAGAGTTCCCTGAAGCTGCATGATCTATCTTTGGAAAAGACTTGAAAGCTAAGAGACTCTCGGGCCCGTTGCATAAAGGTTACTATTATGGTAACTTTGCCATCCAGTGGTAACTTCCATGGAATTCTTGATTTTGATTGGGTGTTGAGTATTGTTGCCATGGTAGTTACCATTGGATGGCAAAGTTACCATAATAGTAACTTCTATGCAACTGGCCCTACTAGAAGGTATGTCGAATTTGACGCTTAAACTCAGGAAATTGCCATTCAACGACTTGTACAGGGCGTATAATAATAATAAAAAAAGCAATCCAACTTTTAGAGGGCTGCTATTTCAGAATTGTCAACTACATACACAGAGAGCAAATTGTTGGTTGTGAGGAAAGGAGAACTCTTCTGCTTGCTATCTAAACCAAGGAGGTACTAGTACCTCCATGTTTAAACCTAACGGCATTACAAACTTGCTGTCATGCATGACTGAGCACATACATTTTAAAGAAAACAGTGACAATTTTTTTTTCAAAGTCTCACTGTAATCATGAAGGAACATTAATTGTCTGTGAATACTGGAAACTGATGAGATCTGTAAATGAAAGTGGTCAATTAAAAGGCCACAACTACTGTGGTGAGGCATGATGACCTATAGGTTGACAGTTCATTAGTCTTAAATAAAATCTCTGTAGATTTATATCACATATCTATTACAAAATTAATGAATATTCGCCAGAACTGCTACACGAAATGTCTCAACACACTTGTCACTAGAAGCTCTATGTCACTTAGAACCTAAAATACAAAACAAAACATTACCTATGGCGGCCATTTTGAAAAAATCCAAGATGGCCGCCATAAATATCTGGGGCAAATGGAAACATTGTTTTTCTGATTGCTTATACTGTAACGTTTCAAAAATGTATAGTTTTCATACTCTCCACAAAAATTCAACGAAAGTTAAAATTCAAACATAAGGACACTGAATATTAACCACGCTATTACCATTGATACGGCAAAACAATAGCCATGTCTACACCTATCCAAAAACTTGTAGTTATACTAACTACGAGCGCAAAAATGCGTACCCTTAACCACGACAAAACTTCGATGCCGTTCACACCTACATGCAGTTAGCAAAACCTCGAGGTAAAGCTAACTACGATAGAAAATAAAGGGCGCCTAGTTTGCACATAGGGTTGCGCACTATTGTGGAAAAAACTGAGCGTCGTGGTTAACAAAACTCCGTTCACATCTGTCATAGTTTAAGCGCGCTGCCACAGCGCGCTTGTATACGCGCTTAAACCACGACAACACCCTAAGAAATCTTGTGGTGTTGTCGTGGTGTCTTCGCCTTAAGGTTTTGTCGTGGTTTTCTAAACTACATGCGTCTACATCTACGCTAACTTGGAGTTTAGTGCCTCGTGGTTTTCTAAACCTCGAGGTTTAGAAAACCTTAAGGTAAAGGGACCTAGGTGTGAACCCCACTAGTGTAAGTCTCGATCACTGGCGCTCGTATAATGTCCTATAACGTCAATATGTGCGCTATTGTAGGCGCGCTCGGCGCTCAGCCTATTACTGCGTAAACATGTAGATGGCAAATCAATTCGTATTGCATGTTGTTTTGCCAAGTCCATGCCCGACGTGTGTTGAACAATGCCCACTGGGAGGGAGCGTCATTTCAAGATTTGGTCAAGATTTGGTCAGATTACACTAAAATAAGCTGAAAATATGTGACTAAGTCAATTTTCAAGAATGTTCGAAATATGAAAATTAATAATCGTATTTATGGGACATTTTATAAGGTAAAGATTTTGCTGGCATTAAGGGTGTTAAACTTTATAATAGTTTTCAGTTTGTTGGGTTTTTTTTTTTACATTGAATGTGTTGTGATTCCGAATTCTTGTGATTCTGAATTCTTCTTCAGTGCAAAAAACAAAACAAAACAAAACAAAAAACACGTGGAATTCGCACATAAATACGTCTCAGCGTTTTAGCATCAAAACAAACTTAATTTTTAAAGTTAGATACATGTAGATCAAATACGATATTCGTAAGTTTAAGTTTGCTTCTTTTATGTAGTCATGATATTAAAAAGTTTTATATTCTTTAATACTAAGGATTTTGTAAAGTAATTGGAGTGTCAAAAGCTATGAAACTCTGTCTAATTTCAATGTGCAAATTGTGGAATTACAATTTTCAATATTTACGGGGCAAACACATTGGAATCATTTACATGTAACTGCAAGTGGAGGAAAGTATAATAATATTGATATTTCGTGTAGAAACTTTAAATATTCTATATAGTGCATAATGCAATAAGTATTTTAAGAATTACAATTGTGAGTCTGTTACTTAATATCTTGTATTCATGTAATCTTTGCTTTTATATAAATGTAGTTTTAATGGGGAATGGCCTTGCTATGTTAAAGGCCTTTGCCACTCTTCCATATCAGCAGTCAAGTAGGCTTATAAATTGTATTATTAATAGCCACATTGCATTCTTCGGCTGCCCGTCTATAAATGGCGCGGAGAAGAAAACCTACCCAGAGGAGGCTTTCGGTGTGTGTCTGTTCAATGAGATACCCCGCTCTCCTTCCTGCGGATTTATTGCCCGTTGTCGCGACGTAGCCTGTAAAAAACAAGGCTTTTATAGTCTAGCATGCGACCTATTTTTAGCCATATCATATTCTTTGATCAAACGTCAGTAGATTCTGAGGAGTTGCTGGCTAGTGTGTGGTCGACTACCATAGTTATCATGGTTAGTCGATTAGCACTCTGGCCAGTGAGATTCCTTAGAATCGCGCCATCTATCGACTGGTAGTATACAAATGATGCACAGGATAGAGTGTGTTAGTGTAGGCGTATAGTGCACTCGAGGGTATTTACAATTGTGAAACATGCACTCGGCTTCGCCTCGTGCATGTTGCACTACATTGTAAATACCCGAGAGTGAGCTACGCCTCCACTAACGCCACGAAATAATCCTGTGCATCATTTGTTTTATAAAATGGGTCGAAAATTCGAAAACTAACAGCATTTTTCAGCGTTTTTCACGTACCTTTGTGGGTCAAGACGTCCGAAGATGTTCGTCCCAAACATTTACGCACGTCGCACTCGGAAATCCCGCACATACAGTATACTAGTAAGTATAATGGGGGGTTGGGTTTCCGGACACTTAAATTCCCGCATGAAAACTTACTAATTTTACATAGAATATGCACCCTTTACCTTAAAGACTTGATATAGACTCCTCATATAGGCCTACTAGACAACATACTCTGAAAACAGCGTGAGAAGTAACCTGCTAAATCGTTGGATTTGCCCTTCAAAGTGACTCCATGTACGCGTCCAGTCCCACAACGCTTGGTCTATAGCTGTACATACGTACGTACGTACGCCATGCGCCACACATGTTATGCACAAGGGAAGAAAGGCCGGCCGGCCGGCAGCCCGAACTAGAAGTTGTTTACAAGATTGTCAGCGCGTATGCATGCAATTCATCAAAGGAGCCGCCGTGCGCACAGATGATCGGCAAAAGGATTTAACACGCAGTGCAATGGGACTAGAATAAAGGAAGCACAACGTCATGTGACTCATTTCAGCGCTTCCTATTGGCTACATTCTCGAACCCATTTTATAATCAATAATAAAAGCTAAAAAATTCGCATGCTCATTTAGACTACTCGTAGCTGGGCGCACGTCACAAACAAGGCCCAAGAGTCCGACACTTATTACGGGGCTTTTGGGCCACATGTATGCGGTGTCAGTCTCGTGGGGCTTGTTTGCCTATATAGTGTCAGGGTCAGACTCGTGGGTCTCGTTTGCCCCCTGTTGGGCTCATGGGCCTGATTTGCCTTCCTTCAATTCACAGTTTGTCGTTATCATTTTGCAAGTAAAAACAAAAAAACAAACAAACAAAAAACATTAAATTATGATATCACATGCGTTTAAATACTTCCAAAGATGCATGGAAAAGGATGAAAAATGGTGCAATGCATGAGAGCTGTGGAATTTCGTTAGCATAGGGTGCGTTCGAGCGCTTACCTAAAAAGCGAACTGTACCGTATCGTACCCGCGCCAGAGGAGCGCTCGAACGCTCCTAAAGACAACAGTGTACCGTACCGTACTGTACCGAGCCAAAAGTGGACTACAGTGACTTCCCGATGTGCTCCAAAACGTACCAAAGCGTACCAAAAGTTCGTTGTGAAGCATGCGCGCATACGTCACAATGCAAAGACATCATTCTCTTTGTTCGGGACAGGTGCAAGTTGTTCAAGCGCCAGGTGGATGATATTCTTGCTACACATAGTCAATGCATGACCTTTTCTAAAAATAACTCGTGAGGTACGCTTTCTCCACAGAGCGCTCGAACGCTCCAAAACTGGCACAGTTCGGTACGGTACGCTTTGGTTCAGTTCGCTTTGGTTCGCTTTAGAGCGCTCGAACGCACCCCTATGTGTTTGTGCAGGGTGTAATATGGAAATGCATTTGTGCAAAGTGGGTGTGGCCTGTTCGGCCCACGCTGGAAATGGCGCTGGAGATGGCGCTTGAGGCGAGGGGTGGATCGAGACGGGGGACGATGGCGCTTGAGGCGAGGGGAGGAATAAAGTTTTGTTGAACTTACTGAAGTCTGATATGGTGGTGGTGATTTGTTTGTTGTCAGAAGGTATGACATGTTGTTGGGCCACCGATATTTTCCTGCCTTCCGTAATAAGGGTGTGACAAACTTGATGTGGGGCCTCTACGACAAACTATTAAAACATGACACGTTTACAGTGTCTGGCCGTATTTGATCTGAAGGTCCCGGAAGAAACTGCGATTGTACTTTTATCTATGGGAGCGAAGCGACGCAGCGGGGTAGGGTCCAGATGGGGAATGGACACACGAAGGGTGTTTTGTTTTTGTTTTTTGTTTTGTTTTTTGTTTTTGTTTTGTTGTTGTTGTTGTTTGTTGTTGTTGTTGTTTTTTTTTTTTTTGGGGGGGGGGGGGGGAGGTGAGGGGTGCGCAATCGAGGGAGCTTAGTGACCAAGCAGGGTTTCTTTTTTTTGTGGGGGGGGGGTACCCCTCCAACACGAGGGGAACTTTTTCAGTTCATGTATATACAATTTAGATTCAAAGATTCAATTCTGGTGCACTTTTTGTGTTGAATATTTGTGATTTTTTTTTTCAATCAAAAAGGGAAGACCATCACACTCCTTATTTCTTTGTAATTTGTAACCTTTGTTTTTCATTTACTGATCAAAGTACCTAAAAATCTAGTATCTAAGCGCAGTTACCGAAGAGGGGGAACATGGTGCTATCCGCCTGCAACTCTAGGGAAGTTTTGCATTTTTTGAATTGAAATTCAATGATCTCGTGCGAATTTTAGGTAGTAATATATTTGGAAAATTGAAATCAAACGTTTGTTATTCAACTTTCAAAAAAAATGATAAATAAGATTCTTTCACTGCTGCGTGCACATGTGTATATATACGTGTTATGAAATACATATTAGAGTATATAAATTATTACAACATAAATATACATCATGTTTGGATATTAAGTTATTCATATGTGTATTCGGACGTATGTGTGTGTGTGCGCGCAATCGAGGGAGCTTAGTGACCAAGCAGGGTTTCTTTTTTATGGGGGGTACCCCTACAACACGAGGGTAACTTTTTCAGTTCATGTATATACAATTTAGATTCAAAGATTCAATTCTGGTGCACTTTTTGTGTTGAATATTTGTGATTTTTTTTCCAATCAAAAAGAGAAGACCATCACACTCCTTATTTCTTTGTAATTTGTAACTTTTTTTTTTAATTTACTGATCAAATTACCTATAAATCTAGTATCTATATAGCGGAAGCGCAGTTACCGAAGAGGGGGAACGTGGTGGTATCCGACGGCAACTCTAGGGAAGTTTTGCATTTTTTGAATAGAAATTCAATGATCTCGTGCGCATTTTAGGTAGTAATATATTTGGAAAATTTAAATCAAACGTTTGTTATTCAACTTTCAAAAAAAAAGATAAGATTCTTTCACTGCTGCGTGCACATGTATATATAATGTACACATGTCGTGAAATATATATTACAGTATATATATTATTACAACATACACTTTGTAAACACTACAACATAAATATAAATACCATAAATATACATTATGTTTGGATATTAAGTTATTCACATGTGTATTCAGACGTGTGTGTGTGTGTGTGTGTGTGTGTGTAATAACTCGGGATGTGTTAGTTCTCTTTAAATTGTCATAATAGCCATACCTTGTTCTCAAGCGCTTTCAACGCCATATCTCTTCAATCCTGCCATCTCTTTTCATGAATACTCCTTGCCAATTTCATTAAAAGCACAATCAAGAGTGCAATGTGATTGGACAGATTGTTATTGCCTCCGCCCTGCTACACTTCAGTGTAGGCTATGTCTCCGATATACTTGTATTAGCGGAAAGCCTGCCGGAGCTTTAGGTTGATATAAAAGCATGAGAGACTTCTTTGCCACACACGGAGAACTCAAGTAATGCGTTTTCTTTCTTTGTCGGAATTTTTGCAATGCATAACATTTCTTTGCTTGGTACATCTAGAGGACGTTTCGTTTTGCGTATACAGAGCATCAGAACTTTACAATGTTGTGAACGAAATTGGATATCATCTTTAAAGAGATAGTAATTGTTACACATTATTATGCATCTTGCTTAGATGAAGAAACAATAACGGTAGGCTGCGTATTATTTCTTACAATCGCTACTTGTATGCATTAAAATAAAGACTCCCCCAAAAAGGTTTTTCACTTTCATCGAATACAACTACATGTAGGCACTGTTTCATTGGCAACTTTATCTCAAAAGAAATTTCTTTATCATCTTTCATAATGTCAGCGGTTTCAGAAATATCGGCGAAATCAGAGAGCGTTTTCTCTGAGTACACTAAAAATTTCGATCATTTCGAGAATGTAACAGATAGTGGGCAATCCAACTTAAGCTCCTGGTTCTCATCTCTTTTCGGCACCCTGTCAGTTGCGATTGCCCTGACTGCAATCCTAGGAAACTCCCTCGTTATCGCCACCATTCTAACCAACCGTCAACTGATGACGTACACGAACAGCTTCATCGTCGGCTTGGCGATGGCGGATCTCTGCAATGGTGTCGAGATCGCTCTCCGAAGCGTGAACACGTACCTGGGTTACTGGCCCAAGGTCGGAAAGGTCGGCTGCGAGCTATTTCTCTTCTTTGCCCACTACACCGTGCAGGTCATTTACATTCTCACACTCGTCATCGCCATCGATCGCTTTCGCTCGATCAGGAGCCCGCTATACCATCTTCGGATGAAGCGACTGACATACGCCGTCCGGCAAATTCTGGCGACTTACATCAGTCAGGTGCTGGTCATCTCATTCTACTTATATGCTTTACCATGGATACTGGGCAGGGGCTTCGACATTCCAGATAAAGTGTGCCTGTCTCGTTTCAGCGTGAACGAAAATATTGGCCTTTACATTATGTTGATAACTCGCTACATTCCTATTCTCACAACAGGTATGTTGTACTTAATAATATACGGAATTATTACTCGTCGAAAATTGTTCAGGAAGACATCGACTGCGGAAGCGACGTCAACTAATCCTGGTACGTAATCGTCTTGCACTCTCGAAATAATTGTTTTTGTGATTTTGCTTTTCAATATTTTCGAATTTCGTCTAAAATTGTACATACAACTGTATGTTTCCTAATTATCTGTGAAGAAATCCTCCTACAGCTTTCAATGTTTGTAAAGCAGTGGAATGCATTCCAAAACCAAAGTACCGAGAAATGTTTCTCAATTCCAAGAAATTTCAAATATAATTGTTCTTGATACTGTTGTGCATTCGGATTTTTATATTTCATTTTGTTCGTTTTGATCAACTCGAATTAATTTCATTTGATCTCTACGTTTAAGAGGAAATCATAGCTTGCACTGCTTATGCAATTTTATATGAAAAAAATTATAAAACGGTATAAGATAAATATTCTTATAGAAATTAAATGCCATAATACCTTACTTAGCAAACATCAATTTCAATCTTATTCGTAAAAAAGAATAACTGAAAAGTCTGACTGCAGATTTTGACACCTATCAAATTAATCTAATTTATGATTTTGGCTCTTAGTTTTGGTAAGCATTCTCATTATGACTTAATGTTACGTTAAATGTGTTCCGTTTCTCGCACAAAGTGTATTGAATACCACATATCTGTATTTTCATAATTACTTTCCATTCCCACTCTGTAACAACATGTAAACCGAAACACTACCGTGAAAGTCAAAGATTTCTATATGCTACCGAACAGTTTCTCAACCAAACTGTATAAGACCGGAAAAATCCCATGTAAACAATTGCAGTGGTGGTTAAAACAATATTTTCTTCCAAACTCAGTCTTGGCACTGCTTGATTTAAGAATAACAGCTTGTTTTAATTTCAAATTCTCGCATTTTCGAGTAATCAGATTTTTTTCTTTAAATTTGTTAATAATCATGCCTTATATTCATATGCGGGATTTGTAGCTGCTGCTGCTGTTGATGTTGTTATTGTCACTAACTTGGAAAGGCTACGATAATGCTCACAAATGGGGAATCTTGGAAATTCCCTAATAAAAAAATATCATCAAAGCATTATCATGACGCCAATTCTTTGCATTTTCGTGATGATATTTCAGATATATTTCCGTGGGCGCATATCACATTCACAGCATTGTAGAAAAAGCAAATCATGATCCTTTCTGAAAACAACCAGTGTAAATTGAGAAAATAAAGTCTGAAAACGAACTAAAATCTGTATGTGTCTATACAGTAGCTACGTTTTTAGTATAATCTTTAAAAGCAGTTGAAGTAAAGAGTAGAATGCTTCGAAAATATTTTCCTATCGTGCTTTATTTATGTTCATAAATGTGAGGGACAAAATGACCGTCCCTTACAAGTTAATCGTGTCTTCAATTAAGAAATAATGACATGTTATCATTGTTTGCTACCGAATCGTTTTTACATGCCATGATTACATATCGCTTTTTGTTTTCAACGTTCATTACCAACGTAAGTATATTCAAATGATTTAATTTTCATAGGACAGTCATAATATCCAAAGCTTGGTTATGAATTCAACGTTATTACCGTTTTCGCATTAATTGTAAAAAATGAGAAAGTAGATACAAACTGGCCTGAACGCTTAAAATTACAATGTGACGGGAGTAAGGAAAAAAATTAAACAAAATCAATCCATTTACGACTGCTCAAAATGACCGCTTCATAAATCCTCTGAAATCGCCTTCAAACCTTCCTGAATTGAGCATATCCACATCACGAAATAGCAAGCCGTGAGATTCCAAAGTCTCGTTAAGGATGAATCTGGATCTTATCCCTTAGCCATTAACAATTATTTACATCTGGCATAATACACCCTGAACGAATTGAGATCAATCAACCTGACTGCCGTCACCGCTGCCAAATGTAATAATGTCTGACCGGTTCTGACTGCGCCACTTTGATCTGATTGAAATGACACATTAACGATTCAAGAACTCGCTTGTAACAAATAAATGTAGCAAGACTTTCCACTTCTTGGATTATGGAGTACATGGTAATTGCAACGACCCATGTTTTTTCTTTCAATAGTGGCTCTTTCCAAATGAAGGAATGTAAAAGGAGGTCTCACCTCTCTGTGCCACGAGTGTCACTGTGTGACAGACATTCATGACGCATTAAAAGACTTCACCATTATTATTATTATCATTTCACATTTTTTGCCACTTTTTCCATAATGCCATCTATTACTTATAGATTACTCTCGAGAAAGCCGTAGTGTGGCTACAGTGTCGGTAAAGTTTGGCAAGTCAAGCATGGATGAAGGGGATCTTGAGACCGCTACCCACCAGCACCCCTCGGCAGGTGGGAAGAAGCGGAGCTGCCACCGGGCGGAACGAACCCTAACGATGATCTTCCTTATTCTCCTCGTCTCTAGTTTACCGTTTATAATAGCCTACAGCGTTCACGTGTTGTGCGATCACTGCGTGTCCATCGGAGTCTTCAACGTATGTATAATCCTATCATGTTCCTCCGACAAAGATTCAAACTTAGTATGGAGTACCGCAAGTCAAACTAACATTGCATATACAATGCTCACAAAACTCCAATCTCATCAATTTTGGGCATAAATGATTCAGCAAGACGAAGGGGTTCACATCGAAAAGTGAATAGCTCTTTTTCAAAACAGAATGATTAGAAAAAAAAAACTTCACGAATAAGTGAAAGAAAATATTTCCCCAACGCAAATCAAAGTTAACCATTTCTCTGTACTGTTTCCGAATGTCGTCTGCTCCTACATCCTAGTAGAATGGTCTATGTTATCGTAGTTTTTATCAGAGAACATGACTGATTATGAGTTTAAAAAAGAAACGTTTTCTGTGTCACCTTGTTGTTATGGTCGTTTTCGTAACGGAACACATGAAGATCTTGATTATTTTTTCCATTGAAATATCAATCCCAGGGGCGGATCCAGGAATTCTGTAAAGGGAGGCGTGACTAATATTTCTGGTGCCACTTCTGGGTTTCATTTCATTTTTTTTATTTCCTTTGTTTTTAACGAAAAATAAAGGGGGGCGTGCGCCGGTTTCGCCCCCCCCCCCCCTGGATTCGCCACTGAATCCCCTCCCCTCCTGCAAGGAAAATGAACAACATTCATCACATGAGCGGTTATTTTTTAGTTGCAATGTGATTGACACGCATTGTTGGTGGACTGTACAAGCAAACAAAATCATTTTGCTCTTAGTTTGACTTATTAAAACTGCTTATTTCTGACATGCAATGGAAGCCAAGGACAAGAATAAAAAGAAGCGATTGATTTTCCGTATTAAAGAAATGATATAGCTAATTTTCACCCACGAACGAATTGCTTTTTGAACTCCAATTTTCTTGTGTGTGTGTGTGTGTGTGTGTTGAAATGAACAAAGATTGTCTGTCACAATACCTAATGCAATACTATCCTCACAGGGATTTTTCTTGTTTATCATTTATAAAAAGGGGAAAGCTTATTACGTTTATTTATGACGGTTCCATGATTTAAACAATATTCTATAACCTATTTCTATTTCTTTTCGTGACCGTGCATCACAATACGAACAAAAAGTTGCACCCCTTGATTTTACGTGAGGACTCAAAAAAAGGTGAATGGGTCAGCCAAGTCAATCTTGAGTTTTTCATAATATTTATTATCTGAAAGAGCTATTATTTTTGTACATTATCCTTTTAAGTTTGGGATCATAGAATGAATGGGAAAGTGTGTTCTTAGCAGTTTTTCTACAACTTCTTTTTTTTTGTAGAGCAGTGTGATCAGGTATGTCTTATAGAGGTCACTTTTTATATCCTTTGCACTCTCTTCACTTTCAACTCTAATAACTTTTGAAAGGATAATGCTACTGCTTTGAAAGTTGGCATTAATCATGGACAGAATGTGTTAATACAGCATACTCAATTTCAGCTTAATCTAATAATCTCTTCATTGTTGTTACTCCAGTGGTTTACATCCTGTTTTTTGTCCCAAGGTTATTACATTAATTTATGACGATTCCATATTTAACCAATACTCTATAACCTATAAGATTTCTATATCTATTATATGTGACCCTGCACCACAAAACGAACAAAAAGTCGCCAGACATGGATTTTTAGTTAAGGTCAGATTCTGAAAGACCAGACTCTAAGCTTTAAAATGATATATAACTCAATCCAAATGGACTCTCCTAACCTACCTAAATATTGGAAAGAAAGTGCACACTCTCGATAAGTGTGAACTGAGAAAAGAGGCTCTGAAGAACAGGGTCTATTCAAGCGTTTAATCTTTACCAAGCCGCGCTAGCTGTGCGATGAATGGAACAAATAACAGGATGATAACCACCAGAGCAACAACAATGAAGGGATTAACAGATTATGTTGAAATTGTGCCTTATTAACACATTTTGTTGATGATAAATGCCAACTTTCAAAGCAGTAGCAATATCCCTTCTAAAGTTATTTGAGTTGAAAGTGATGAGCACGGACGGGGTTTTTAAGAAATAGAAAGAAGACTCTTTGAGAAACACCTAATCACACTATTTCACTTAAACGTTTTCCAGAAAAACTGCTGATAACCCTATTTCCTTTTCATTTTATGATCCCAAACTTTAGTATGATGTATAAGAAGACTTGCTTTTTCAGAAAATATGAAAAAGTCAAGATTGGCTAGATTGACCTAGTTTTTTCACCTATTTTCAGCTCTCACACAAAGTCAGTGCGTGCGACTTTTTGTGCGTTTTGTGATGCACGGTCACATATATAATCCTGCATTGACATTAGAGGAATGCACGCATCATGACATATAAATCAACGCATTTTTATATTTAGAGGAGGCCCTAATTATTGTCATGATTTCGTCGGTGTATTATAGTTCGGTATCAACTTTCTACATATCACAATATTACAATATCTTGTTATGCTGATTGAATAAATGAGACAAAATAGGACCACACATAGAAATTGTGGTGCCAACAGGAACAAAAAGGGCGATGATAAGTGGGCTCATGTAATATAATTTGACGGTATTTCAGTAAAGGTATCGATATTTGTAATCATAATAAAAACTATAAGAATGAAAATTCGTTTTGAAGAAGCAGAAGGTGTATAGTAATATTCCTATCTTTTCCTCCCCATCTCTCACAATCTATTTTACCAGGCCGTTGTGGTGGTTAGCCACATGAGTTTCGCCATCAACCCAATCTGCTACGCTGCGGGGAACCCCCTCATAAGAGCTGGGATCGTTAATCTGATCTGTACGCCACCACGAGCGGAAAAATAATTAGGAATTCGTCGTCAAACGATCAACACAGCCACAAAAGGAAGACTGTTTACATACACACCAACAATGACTGCTCTAACAGCTATAAATCTGCATCGAAATTTTCTCCTCTTTTCATCAATTATAGTTACAGTGATGTTCTACCAATCTTGTACCCACCCATGCGTTGGAATGGTTTGCCCTACAAAACATAGGGACCTTTTTTTTTTTTTTTTTTCTTTTTGAGAGCACTGCACAATTCAGAGAATATCTGCATACAAGGGAAAGAAAAGTTCAGGGAGTTATATAGCAAGAAAACTAGTCCCGAAACTCTTCTATCTTACTAGTCTGTGCGTAAGCTTTCATGCTTTACCATATTCTGGTGTACATCATTTTCAAGTTGTCATTTTTGTTAATGCAGACACTTTCACTGTTTACGGTGTATTTCATGTCTGCCATGTCTATCATTTGAATGGCTTTAATTCGTATTTAACTTTTCTTTGCTTTTAAATTTTAATAATTTAATGATTTTTTTTTCTTAAATCCATCTCGTATAATTTGATGCTATGTGGTATATGAGCATGATGAGCAAGCTGTAATTTGCAAAGGTCATTGCACAAAGTAATATCAAGAACAACATATGAAAAGCTTGTCAGGAAGAGTAATTTTGTTTAGTTATTGTAAATGAACTCTAAATGTTTTCTCTTTTATAGCTTTTTTTTTTCCTTTCAATTTTTTCTTCCCATTGTATGAGTCGAGGGATATTCCACTTTGCGATCGATACAATTTACTCAAAAAGGCATCTCATTTTTTTTTTCCTGTAGTATGGTAGTTTTCAAGATGAATAGAGACAACGTTCAAAGCTCCATTACCTCCTGGTCCACAAGTAAAGATTTTAAAGAAGTAAGCAATTTACATCTATTTTCTCATTCATTTCAATTTATAGGGCTGTGTTTAAATCGCAGGATCTTGATCAATATTGTTCCAAAAGATATGGATCCAGGGACGGCCCTGAAATGGCATATTTCGTTTATCTCTCAGTCTTTTGCTGCATTTTGTAATTGATACAAGCAGTCGCTGCAACGGAAATGTTGGTTTGAAAAGAAACAAAAATCAAGAGAAATATCTAAGAATATAACCTGACAAAAAGTCATACTCATGGCGATGACTAATAGAGAAGAAAGTGATAATTCAAGAAATTTTATGACCTTTTCAAGTATGGGCTTTTTATTCATTGAAAACAAATGAATAGAAGCAAAGAAGTTTGTTTGGATTAGAAATTATGGTTTTTTATAAACGTTTACAGAAAAAAACATGTTCGCTTTTTATGGTTCTCCAGTTGGTGTTCATGTTTTAAATAAGCTTTAAATTCTTTCCGCGACTGAGGTGTCTGATGATGACTTTTTGTTGTTCTGGGAAACATTCTTTTTTCCTTTCTTTTTGCTCTTAATTTAGAATGATAAAGCAAAGCTAAGCAAGTAATGGTTATCGACATGGCTTCGCCCATTGAATTTATGGATTAAAGTTTAATATGTAGCAAAAAAAAAAACCCAACAAAAACAGAAGCTGCTGAAAAGAAGCAGCTGAAAGTT
Source organism: Diadema setosum (assembly GCA_033980235.1). Lineage (NCBI taxonomy): Eukaryota > Metazoa > Echinodermata > Echinoidea > Diadematoida > Diadematidae > Diadema > Diadema setosum. Next base: position 33,036,150 of record CM067077.1, on the reverse strand, counting down.
TAAAATGTCATGTTTAATATGTCATGTCATTCATTTTCATTCATATCACCATTCAATTTTGATTAGAAGCAAGTTGATCACTATTTCTAAATTGTTATCATTACAGTCATAGCTATAAAAAGGAAGAGATATCATTATTACATCAGTAATACCAAAAAGAAGTTATAAATCAACACAGTTCATTTTCTTTGTTCATATTAAACACATAGCTCGCAACGACTGAACACGTTTTGAATTTATACAAAGAAAATGGATTGTGTGGGTGTGCTTTTGTTGAAAAGACCAAGTTGTCGACGGACACGTGGCCATGTTGAACGTTATAGACTATAAAAGGTTTGAGGAAATCCTAAAAGGAAGCCTGCAGATTTGCTAGACTGTTTAATAATTAATCAATTTCATTGACAGATATCATCCGTTTCAGTGAGACATTCAATGTTCCTTTGTGATTACACTCAAACTTGGAAAAAGGATAACTTGTCACTATTTCTTTAAAGTTAAACTACAATGTATTAAAGGAAACCGAAATCCCAAGAGAAATATGGATTGAGTGAAAGTAGCAACATTAGTAGAACACATCAGTGAAAGTTTGCGGAAAATCGGACAATCCATGCAAAAGCTATGCCTTTTTACAGTTTTGGTGTTGGAACCTCAAGATGAGGAGACTACTAGGTTCATAACGTCATATGTGGACAACAATATAAAGAAAATGTAAAGGGATTTAAAAAAATCATTTTTCTTAAAAATTTCACATTCCATCAACATGATAGTGACAGCTATCTGTAAGGCAATAAACATGCATAAATATTTGTACTTAAGTTTCACGATGATACATTGAGCCATTTCGAAGGTACGGATGAAGAAGTGAAACTATGCATTTTTACTTGATCTATGACCTTTTGACCTTTCAGCTTTTGGCAAAAAAAAAAAAAACAAAAAAAAAACCTTTCCAGAGAATCTCTATTGGGTAATACATGTATCTTATTCACTATGAGAAGGTTCAAGAAAAATCCTTCAGGCATTGCATAGAACATGAGAGAAATAGTGAAATTAAATTATTAGGAGGTGACCTTGACCTTTGATCCCATGAATCAGAGCCACAAATGAATTTCAATAATCCAGTACTTAACATGCTTACAAGGGCATCAAAATTTCTTCGTGAAAATTCAATATTTGTGACCCTTCACCACAAAACCAACACACACACACAAAAAAAAAACGCTATCAAGATATGGATTTTTAAAAAGCAGACTCTAAGCTTTGAAATGATATATTACTCAATCCGAATGGACTCTCCTAACCATGCTAACCTATCTAAATATTGAAAAGAAGGTACACACCCTGGATAAGTGTGAACTGAGAAAAGAGCCGCTCTGAAGAACATGGTTTATTCAAGCGCTTAATCCTTACCAAGCCGTTCTAGCTGTGCGATAAATGGAACAAATAACAGGATGATAACCACCAGAACAACAACAATGAAGGGATGATCAGATTAAACTGAATTTGTGCATGCGTTATCAACACATTCTGTTGATGATCAATGCCAACTTTCAAAACAGTAGCGTCATCCCTTCTAAAGTATTGGAGCTGAAAGTGATGAGCATGGACAGGGTTTTTAAGAAATGAAAAGAGGACTCTTTGAGAAACACCTAATCACATTATTTTTCCAAAAAGTGTTCCAAAAAGTGTTCCAGAAAAACTGCTAAAATCCCAGTTTCCTTTTCTTTTTATGATCACAAACTTTAGTTTAATGTATAAGAAGACTTTCTTTTTCAGAAAATATGATAAAGTCTTGATTGGCTAGGTTGACCTATTTCACCTATGCCTATTTTCGGCTCTCATACAAAATCAATGGGTGCGACTTTTTGTTTGTTTTGTGATGCACGGTCACATTTGTGAAGTGTGAAATGTAACAATAGAGCCGAATAAAAAAAAAATGAATAATAACGGTCCCAAAATGGAACTTTGCTCGACACTACATGTAATTGTTAGTCGTTGTGACTCTTTAGTTAAAAATTGAACATAATCATTGTTGCCTACTATTCATATATTCTACAAACCACAATAAAGTATTGCCATACGTCCCCTAATGACGGAGTTTTTAAATCAATGTATCATCATCTACAGTATCGAATGCTTTGCTAAGGTCCATAAGATATACCAATAACATGTTCTTTACATGACAATCAATTTATTACCTTATGAAGTTGAATTATAGCTTGATCTATTTAATGAATGACATTTTCTAAACCATACTGATTTGACACAATATTACTAAGGAAAAAAATCATAATGACGGCAATGTACTATTTTCTCAAGAATGTTTCATATCAGATGGCCGGTAAAAACGATATTGGCTGATAGTTCACACAAGTAATATCTATATCGGAAGCCAATTTCAATCAAATATTTACAAAATGATTATTAGAAATATCTGCAAATTTTGTGGTTCTCTAATAACTTGACGCTCATTAGTTTGTATTGTAGTAACAGTAACTATCTTCTTATCTAATAATACATTGATAATCTGCCAAAGATGGTTTTCATTATCCTTATTGTTTTCTACTGTATGCATATGATAAAGTGGAGGGGATTACCGGATTAATGACGTTAACGTATTGCAGTATCGTTTATCAATAATATTACAATTTTCTGAAGATGGCTGTTTCATTGTTTTTTTTTATATATAAAGACGATTTTTCTTTTCAATGGAAATCATACCTTTGGGTATCTAAGGAATTTTTTATAAGTTACGATATTTCACTCGAACAAAAGGAATGTTTTTATCATAATAATTCGAGAATTTATGAATAAAATTGGTAAACATCTTACCCCTGCTCTTGCGCCAGATAAAAAATTAGATAAATCAATGATAATATTGGTTTCCTTTCTGCACATTTTATTTTCATCCTGCCGGCCGCGAGGTAATATTGGCCCATTTTTCGTGACTGCAAAAATAAAAAGATGGTAAGATATTTCAAAACAAAATGTATTATTACAAAAATAAAAGTGAGAACATTGAAAATATACAATTATCAATAACCATTTTTTGTTGTATGTGTACTGCATGTTGGTTAGGTAATTTGGGGAGACATTGTATGATGATAAGATATTCAATATTCTACATTAACTGTACTTGCTTAATTTGAAACAGAAGAAGAAAAAATCAATAAAATCACCCATTGAATATACACATTTATTTTCTCGTGAGATCTTTTCAAAAGCATTATCAAATTATCTAGAAATAATTCAATTGATTTACTTCGTGGTCTGCTCTAACTGGTATATTTTTATGATCATTATTAAAAAGCTCTATAAAGAGGTCTTTCGCTTTATCAATGTGAAGGTCATCCCTTCTTCTATGTTTAAAACAATCCAGTAAATGAAATGCTACAGAACTACCCCGTCCTGTGGGCCGATCTGTCCTAATCATTATTACAACCAACAATACTAAACATAGATGGCGAGTCAAAGTGTAGCCAAGTTTTAGTAATACCTATTATAGAAAACTTGAAAGTGAGTATACACATTAAAAGATTATCAATTTAATCATAATCTATATTCAATCTCCTATGTTCATCAAACTTTAAACAGCTGGAAATCATATCAGTGTTACACTTTTCTTTTCTACAAACTCATTAATCATGTAATAATAGCTTTCAAACCTTACTATATCCTCATAGTCAATTAAAAGATCGTGATTATTCTGAAAAGAATTTACACAATGATTCAGCAAGTGGACCCAGAGCAGAGTGTGCGTTAGTGAAGGTACACAAAATGTGATGTGCTGGTGAGTGCGTCGGTGCTTAAATCGAGGTAAATGCATTGAAAAAGATAACGTAAGTTATGAGAGGCTAGCCGATCTGCCAGAGCTGCGACAGCGAAGAGGGTGAGATAACATATCCATGTTGGGGTGTGTTGGAAGGGGGGGGGGGGATCCAGCCAAATGCGGGAAATACAGGGGGGAAAAAAGCTTCTTTAAACTAAATGTTTTAAAAATTTAAATAATGAATATGAGAGAACAATGCTACAATGAGAGCGCGCCAATAACGATGAGGAGAGTATGAGGAACCAAAAGGACCTATATAAATCTACATCTCGATTTTGGATGAATCATTTCAAACGATTTCCTTATGAAAAGAGAGAATTATCACAATGGTGAAATGCACCCTCAAAGCGGATTAATGCAAAAGATATTGAGTACGTATTGACAATAATTCAATGTTTCTACAGTGATCAACCTACCCCCCCCCCCCCCACAAAAACAAACAAAAACAAAAACCACTCACCTAAAATAGACACATGGCAAAACTTTCACTAAAAAAAAAAACAAAAATAGTGTGCATCAATGCTCCTGCTCGGCAAACACTGTAAACCTCATACATGCTGTACTGTTTGACAAGAGGTATACAACTTGTAAGATAACCAAGAAATTGTGGTAACAGGACAGAACGGGAAGGAAAGCTTCGCTATATCTATGTTAGCAAAATGGCAAATGAAATGAAATGCCAAAATGAAAGACTTTAATGGATCTAGGCTACACATAAATCACAGACAAAAAAAAATTGCTGTCGTGTTAGTAATAGAGAGGGTCATAAACTCTACATGAGTATGAGAAATTCACTTTTTACTGTGGTTTTGATTATTTTTTGTGGCCTGTGTCTTTATTGTGTTGTACCACCCCTGTTTCCTTGTGCTCGAGTGACAGTAATCTTATAGCACATTTCAACAGAGGGCACAAGAGATTTAAACTGTGAACTCTGGATACAAGTTAGAGGAGGTGCGGGGGGGGGGGGGTTTCAACTCTCCTCATGGTACCACTCTCCTCATGGCACCACTCCCCGCATCTCCCTTGCAGCGACCCGAGCAGTTATGATATGTTATGGTATGACACTGCTGTGATATTATAGACGGGGTTTCCTGTCAAAGTATTCCAACCCTAATTCCGTTGAGGAAAACCTCAATAATTTAGAGCCACTGCATTTATCAAATATCAGTTAAAGAGGAAGTATATCTAACTCTTTATGTGCCACGTTCGCACGTCCGACTCAGTCGACGGCGTGCCAACTTCGCATATTCTGCTCAAACCCACAAACCCTTCCAAACCAATTGATAAATCGCCAAATGCCCCCGGACGATTAAAGCTTTTCTTGCACTTCCGTTCGAATCACATATAGCTTGAATTTTATGTTGTGATTGACTATTAAGGGATGTTTCTTATCAAATTTGCTTGTAAATTCTACATTTCTGTCATCGTTTTGTGTGCAAATGTCATGCCTTTACAGTAATGTAGCTACCGATCATTTCAAAGAAGAACAATCATCGATTTGTCATACAATTTTCATCAAAGTGAAGTGTGTTTTTCTCTACAACTTTGCTCACTACATGTCCAGTTTAACAGAAATCTATATAGAAGTTACATAGGTTTGAAAAACAGAATTTTTTCTCAAAGCATCGCAAAGCAAGTAGTGTCTCAGAATAATGTGGCACATAAAGAGTTTTAAAAAAAACCCTCACTTTCAAAGGTATAGGACATCAACCTATCACATCATGTTTACATTGATATATATCTATTGGCACCAGTTTAAGCCAATTTTCAATGGGATTTTCCATATTTCTGCCAAAAGACGGTGCGTTTGATTTCAATTGATATCCCTTAATGAGATTGGGGAGTGTAGATTTTGTGCAACATATTCTTTACGTAAACTGGGATAATAAAACCAGAACAAAGAAATGTATAACTTAGAGCATCGATTTCAATATTCGATGTGCACGCGTACACACTATACAGACCTCTCTGACAATGTATGACCAAGGAGATTGGTATGACTTCATAAATAAGGCAATGTTGAAATAAACTGGAATGGATTACTATCGAGATACACTGCACCGTCACACAAAGCAGAATCTTACAATACAACAAAATACAATACAATACAATACAATACAATACAATACAATACAATAAGGCAGTTTGGAGTTAGCTCATGGGCACATTGGTCCGAATGACCTTTCTTTTTTCTCAGTCGGTTAGGGGTAATTCACTCGTTTTCAGAGCGATTAATAAGCTTTACGTAACAGTTGATGGGATTCATCAATCGTTTTCAAACAAAGAATGAACTTACGTAGATCAGAAGACCAGAATGATCCGCCAATGAACACTTGGGAGAGCACCCATTTCATTAATTTGCATTGATTGTATTAACAATCTCTTTTTATTGATATTGCCAAATACCACTTTTGCTGTCAGGTGGATGTGATTTATAAGGATTGTATGATTAATAATTACAACACAGATGCTTATCTCAGTGAATTTAAAAACTAACATGCCTGTTGGTACGAATGACCTTTTTTTCTGCTCATGCGCAAAGTGGAACTCTGAACTGGCTTATACTATATAATACAATGCAATGAATGTTTGATACGCTCTTCCGTGAGGCTCAGGGCGCTTACAATAAAACAAAAAAGCAAGATATTAAATCTTTCAGGTTTTATGTAGAAAGAAAAATAAGACTCTGTTAACAAGTGATATGATTTGATTTGATTTATTGTTACCTGTCGATCCGAGGAGCGTATCTGGGTATTTGGCCCTATATCAACATGGTCTTTTATTGAGGACTTGTGTCCCCGCAAGCTGATCGCGCCGAGCATCTGCACAATCTGTGTATTTACACATAGGGAAATGGTTCTAGTTTCACTTATACATTGCAGTTAATCATCCCCTTTGTTGCGGACAAATGATTTGACAATGGTAGGTAACGGCAGAATGATACTGATCTAAACCTAACTAGTTCAATCTTGTGCTAAGAAAAAAGACATTAATCCCTAGGTATACTTAATTATGGTGCAACTGTTTGGCCTGGCTGACTGGAGAAATCTGTGTTGTTTGTATCCAGATTCGGAATAGTAGTAGGATTCAAGATGAAATAAAGATAATAATAGGTATAATGATAATAGTAATGATGATGATAATGATAATGATCATGGTCTTGATAATAATGATTATGATAATAATGATAATAATGATAGTGAAACCAATAAGGATAACATTGATAATGATAGTAATGTCTTTTTGTATTCAGGGAAGCCTCTACAGTGTTGACTCTGCTCTGGCGAGGGACTTGCCATTAACATTTAATACTTCATAGCTTTGCCAAATACCCATTCATAGTCGAGAGGGAATATGGAGGGTAAAACATCATGTCCAAGGACGGATTTTCAGTGAAACTTGAGATCATAAATGAATGAAAGCCAGATTTAGATGAGCGCTCCATTGATTTGGTTCCAACCAATCAGAGCACGCCCAATCGTTTTGTTATAAATCATGCAAACTTGCAGTGTCGTTTTATCAGGCAGCTGGACCGTGAGCAGAATTACAACCAACTCCTTCAACTGTCGTCCTTGCAACTTTCTTCCACTGACCGCCTTTCATCAACTACGATTTCACCATGGAGAAATCAGGATCACAGGTAAGCTTTCTAGACTGACTTTTTATTCTAGACTGTTTTTATTTGTGTTTTGGAGAGCAGTTTTTTTTTTCTCTCTTTCTCCATTCTGGTAAACTAAATATACATACGTAGATAGGTTTCCTGGGCTGCCACGTGTTCAAGCATACACTTACAGTGGCAGTCCTTCTACTGCATAATTTCTTAGGTCATTATTTGCAAATTTGGTAATGCAATATATTTTGGTAATGGAATATAATATGTACACATATATCCTTTCCGACTTTTGTTGATGATAATTTTTCAAGATAATGAGAAAACCTACGAAATATGAAAGTGTATATAATTTTAAGTTGAATTCAGAGTTTACTATTGATGAAATTTGGTTTGGAAATAGCTTAGATATCCAAAACAAATCGATCTTGATAAAAGGCGATACTCAGCTTTTATTCAGACCATTTTTTTTTTATTTGTTTTTGGATATCTAAGCCATTTTAAAAGCAATTTTCATCAAGTAAACTTTGATTTCCCAATAGAATTATATGCTATCTAATATCTCATTTCAAGTGGATTCTAAGTATCTCGCGGAAAGTTAAAAACTGAATCATCACGTAAATACCTCCGGAGTTCACTTCTCTTCATTCAAACTTTCACACCCAAACACCTCAAAACTTTCCCACCCCCCTCTCCCTTCCTTTGCCTACCTCAGTATGACAGCTCGTCGGCTCTGCCAGCGTACGCCAAGATGGGAGCAGATACGGCGCCACCCAGAGGCTCGCGTTTCGCCTCGTGGAGGACCCCCTGTACCGCTGTACTCATCACAGCTCTTCTTGTAGCCGGTGCCATCACAATCACTGCAATGACTCACAAGGGAAGTGCTCACTGTCAGCAACCAACCAACAATAGTCGCCCTGCTGGGGCACGCGATCAAGTCCTGGATCATGCTTCTGTGAGTTCAAAGACACTATAGTTTATAAATTCCATTTTGATTATTGTCATGGTGAAAATGATCATAATATCTTTTCCCCAAATATTTCGTAGCATTAATTTAACCTTAGAATAATATTGTTCTGTGTTTTCCACTGTGGTTATAAGGCCACATTTTGTAAACTCACATTACGCAGATAATCATATTTCACGGATGGCATGAATTTGTTAAATGCAGATTACATTTACAAACGTTTGACGAAGACCAAGAAAGCGTAAAAGATAAAATACGTGTAGATAGTGAGTTATTGTTTTTCTCTGAAATGAAATAAACATCTACTCAAAATTTTTACCAAAATTAATCAATTAGGAACTTCATTTTTATATGATCAAACTGCATTACTTGGTTTATTTTCATGTCGTCATAACAAGTTTGTTAAAGAAACAGTTTACGGATCTACACTCAGCAAATAAGAAAGTGAACACTTTTTTCCAGCACACAATAGTTTCCATAGAACATTTTGATCAAAATCATTGTGTTATATACCATATCAAAGATTATTTAATTGGCTATCAAACTGGTAGGTTAATACAAAGGGAAAATTTCATGCATGAGTGAACACATTGATGTTTGTCCTTCAAGACACAAAAGTAGAAATGACAAAAATTGACATTTTGTTTTTCATTTGCAAACGCCCTTCAAGATAGCAATGACAACAAAAGAACATAATGAGAGACATGAATGAACTAGCAAAATTGCGTCCTCTTGTATGTCTTTCTATCCTGAAACACTAACAAAGTGGGAAACTTAAGGGGAAAATTAGAGTTTTCTGTCAAATCAAACTTCAAATGACACAGGGGGAAAGCCGCAAAGGTGATAAAATGGACAGACTTTCTTTATTTTCATTCTTTTGATTTAGGAATTTAAGAATTCATGAGACAAATTCAAGAACCAAATATCATTTTTTTTTTTTAAATCAGTTCTTAATTTGAAATAACCAGTGATAACATTTTGAAATTTCTTCCACTTTTGTTACTATTGCCTCTTTCATGCCATTTACATCTGGATTTGACACAATTGAGATTCCTAACATTCTCTATCATTTTTTCGCCTTTCTTTGTCTTTGTGGGTTGCAAAGTTATTACAGAGATCATAGGATGATTTTTGAAACTTAATGTCTTTTTTTGTTTTGACTTGTATTTTGCTGTCATTGTTACATGGAAGAGCACATACGCATGAATGAAAACTTGTCCAGTTTTGCAATTCTTACTTTTGTGCTTTGAAAGAGAACAACGAATGTGTTCACTCATGCATAGAGTTGCCTTTTTACTGACCTACCAGGTTGAAAGCCAATTGAATTATCTTTAACATGGTATATAAAATATAAATATTCAGCCAAATTTTTTTTATGAGAAATGTAAACTTGAAAAAGTGTTCACTTTCTTCTTATTTTGCTGAGTGTATATTGATGTAGGACGGTTTCTCATACATGTACGTTAAAATTGTGCCTCTCAGTCCTTATGCCGTACCATCTTACCTGATAAAAGTTTCACAGAAACTGATTTTTTTTAAAGAATCAGAATATTGGCTGAACCTTCTAATATCGTGCTCAAACACAAATCGCTACGTCATAATAACAGACTAACCCTGTAGACTCAAGGCTGTGTTTAAAAACTGGGAGTTGATGGTCGTTTCAATAGAGAAGCTCTGTACACAGTACCACCGATGTCAAACCATTGAAAAATCGACGGGAGATTCAGGCGCTGATAATCATCTTTAAATTGCTCCATAACCTCGTCCTGATTCACAGTCTTCCAGGATTCAGTTAAGATTTCAATCTTATTACAATCTCCGAAATGAAAACACAACTGTTGTTCTTCCAAAACCACGAACCAATTTTCTAAGAAAAAGTAAATCATATTATTAAACGTCCCTCAGCTTTTTAATAGTCTCCCTGCAGCTCTTAGGACAATTAATGGTATTAAATTATTTATATTAGAAATGAAGAAAAGATTTGTATTATTGCAATGATTTATATTCAACTTATATCCAAGTATTAATTTTGTATACATCTAAATATTTTCTCATAGAACAGGTCTGTCAAATCATTTGACCCCCCCCCCCCCCACATCCCGTCTAGTTAAAAGCTCGTCTGTTATTTTAGAACGTCTAAATCTGTTTGCATAGTGCTGGTATGATTGTCCATTTTTCCAACCTTTCTATATTTCTGTATAATTATTTTCCTTAGTTCTCGTTCTGATTTCTTTTGTTCATTGTAAATACTTTTCATATTACTCTTTTCATGTTATACTTTGTATACTTTGTGACTTTGTGACTTTTTTTTTTTTGGCGTTCGTTTGCAATGATTATTTCACGTTCTTATTTGCATTTTCTGCATTGTATGATTTTTATGTTTTGTTATCATTTCACGTAACTTTTAGCTGATTGCAAGCTTTTTACCGTTGTTAAATAAATAAACTCAAACTCAAACTCAAACTCATACTGACAATAACTGATCACGTGATTTGCAGACTGGGCACGTGGAGCTGAGGGGTAGAAACGGGGAGTCCGCCTCCGAAACCATGACCTACAACAGCGCCCTCAACACTATTCTCATCAACGCTCCTGGTAACTTCAGCGGCAGCTCGCCGGCCACGATCGCGATCGACTTCGATCGGGTGAGTTCAATTTCGGGCGGCTACCTCTATATTTGCGTTATTTGTTTGTTTTTTTTTTCGTGATGTGCAATACCAACATGATAAAGTATACCTTTACATAAAATGTGATACAAATAACAATGGAATCGTCCACTTCGGCGACTGTACGGTCTCCATTTTTCGTCTCATATTTCGTTTCATTTCTTTGTTCATTCCTTCCTCTTTGAGTCGACTTTTTTTCAAAATTAATTGTGATTTTGTGCAAATTGTGCACTCTGGAACTTTTTGATTCGTTATGGCTCGTTTTCTGTTGGATGTGTAGTGAGTGATACGACAATGTAAACACAGCTTATAAAGATTTTCATGATATGTTTGAGAAAATATGTGATAAGCATGCACCTACAATAGAATATAATGTATCCCAGAAAAAGAACAGCCCAAAGAAACCTTGGATCACATCAGCGATTCTTAAATCCATCAAGAAGAAGCACAACTTATACAAAAACTACAGGTCTTCAAATTTTAGTGATGAATACGGAAACAAGTATAAAAGGTATCGAAACACTTTGGTAACAGTAATTAAAAATGCAAAGAGATTATATTATTGCAATTCTTTTAATCGTAATAAAAGTAACATGACAAAGACCTGGGATACTATTAATGAGTTAATTGGTAGAAAGGGTAAGAATAAGCATTTGGATATAGAAAAGTTAACTATTAATCAAGGTGGAATTGATAGGGTTGTATCTTCTGAAAATGAAATAGCCCAAGAACTCAATAACTACTTTGTCACTGTTGGGTCAAATTTGGCAGAACAAATACCAAATGGGCCTCCTAATAGTTGTTTTCAAGATTATTTGGGTGCCAGAAACACAAAGTCTTTGGCTTGGAAACCTATAAGAGAAGAAGAAATTATGGATATTGTATATGCTCTTGATGCTACAAAGTCTAATGGTTATGATAATTTGTCAATAAGATTGATCAAGGACGCAGCACCATATATTGTTTCCCCATTGACTTATATCTTTAATTTGTCATTGGAAATGGGCCAATTCCCAGATGCACTTAAGATTGCAAAAGTGACGCCTTTGTTCAAGAAAGGTTCCAAGGATGACCCAGGTAATTACAGACCTATTTCGGTTCTGCCAGTAATTGCAAAAATTTTTGAGAAATTAGTAAATGGTCGTCTAATGGACTTTTTAGAGTCCACTAAAATTTTGTACAGACACCAGTATGGATTTCGTAAGAACTACAGTACAAAATTATCATTAATCAATTTGGTTAATACATTAATACATTCAAATGATAAAGGTGAAATAACCCTTGGTATATTTATAGATTTCAAAAAGGCGTTTGACACAATCAATCATCGCATCCTTTCAGCGAAATTAGAATATTATGGCATAAGAGGCATTGTGTTGCAGTGGTTCCAAAATTACCTCTCAAACCGATCGCAGGTATTGTGCTACAAGAATGAAGTATCCAGTAGTAGAACGATAACATGTGGAGTACCACAAGGATCAGTGCTAGGACCCACACTGTTTCTATTATACATCAATGACTTACCTAGCTCATGTAACTATTTTCAGTTCAGACTATTCGCTGACGATTCAAATATTTTTCATACATTTCCTAAAGGTACAAGAGAAATTGATATGAATGATGTAAATGGAAAATTGAATGAGGTACAGAAATGGTGTATTGTGAATAGATTAACTATTAACTTGAAGAAAACAAATTATATGATTATTAAAGGACCAAGACAACCAATTGCAGTTAAAGGTGTGTTAACAATCTCTGAAACGGTTATAGAAAGAGTAAATGTAGCATCTTTGTAGGTATCCAAATTGATGAGACCTTGATGTGGAAGGATCAGATTAAATGTATCAACAAATGCATTAGGCGCAAAATTGGCTTAATCTTCAAGTTAAGATACTTTGTTCCAAGGCATGTTCTCATGCTTTTATATAAATTCTTTATACAATCACATATACTTTATGGAATTGAAGTATGGGGAAGTACCTACAGAAGCCACTTAAATTGCATATTTTTAGCGCAAAAAATGGCCGTGAGAGCAATTACATTTTCCCCCTTAAGAACAGGTTCTAGGCCATTATTCACCAGTCTAGGAGTGTTAGATGTTTTTGACCTGCATAAGCTTGCAGTGTCAACCTTTGTATATGATCTACACAAGGGACATTTACCACATTCTGTAACGCAATATTATGAGCCAATGAATTATGCATACAGGACTAGAGGCAAAGATCATTCCATGCTTAGACTCCCGAAATGTAAAACGACACATGGTACATTTTCTATATCTTTTGTCGGATCAAAGTTTTGGAATAGTTTGCCCAAAAATGTTCAAGAGGAAAGAACAAGATCTTCATTTAGAAGAAACCTAAAAAATCACCTGTTAAAAGAAGTTTAGTGATGAAAAGAAATTTCAGTGTTCAGTTTAATGTACTTCTATAGTACAGTTACTTTAAAAGAGTAGACCTTGCAATAAGCAGCTTAAATATACATGTAGCTATGATGGGAGAACCATTCTCGACTAGCACTTGTGCTGACTTTTGGTTCCCCCTTTAACAACATTATCTTCTGGTTTTTTTTTTGTTTTTTTTCGATTATTTTTTTCAGAACCTCTGTCTATGCATATATGTCTACATTACATACTTATTCATTCTCTTTGCCTTTTCAGTGATAAATGTATCACAACGAAACTAAATGTATTATAACACATGTATTCTTATGTAAGGTAGATATAAGTATGTAAAATATATGCTTGCAAAGCTGTAAGAACCTTGTACAAAATCATTGTATTCTCATAAAAATTTCATGTTATTGTATCTTACACTGTGGAATTTCATGTTATCATATTCATATGTATGTTGTTAATAAACTCAACTCAACTCAACTCAACTGTTTTGGTGGTAGGGCCTCGGTCCATGTGTATTGTCTTCATCGCTGTATTTGACGAATTGTTAAAATCAGAATTGTTTGGATCAGAACACACATGCACGGGGACAAAGTGCAATATTCAATGAGTTGAATTATGTATTTTTGTCAACGTGTATTGGTCATTTAGTTATATTATTCTGTTTTCTTTTGCATATATTTTGTATGAAGATGTTTATGCCTGAGTGCATGACAATAAAATGACATGAATCTTGGATCTTGAATATTCGCAAGATGTTTTTCACACTCTTGACGTGTCTATAAATTGAATGGAATGAAATATATGAGAGCTTTTAGACCACCATCCCAGGAAAACAAAACAAATACATGGGAGGGGGATACTCCACAACTTTCGACCCACCTCTTGCAGTTCCACCGGTCCTCCTCATAGGTTCATATTAATCAATAGTCGCGACTCTTTGGGTGTAATAGCAATGTCATCGATTTACCTTGAAAATTATATGGTTTTTTTTTTGAAGTCATATGCAAGGACAGTTTTGTTTAATGATAAGTATGAAAGGTTTCCTCACCCCCATTAATATTCCCAAATAACTACAGAGTGCTGTAGATGAATCATCATGTCGCAGGAAAAAGACTGCGAGTTCGTCCTGTTGTGTGTTTTTTTTCTTTCTGACGCATCCTCATGAAGTCTGTATGAACTCTTTAACTACATCAAAATTGTTTCTATAAATTCTTCCGGCAGAATGTGGTGTTCATGAATATTCACGATCAGAATTCGTGCGCGGGTTTCGCCCTTGAAGACAAACTGGCACAGACGGCAAAGAACTTCACCAGGAACAAGGAACATAATCAGGTACCATTAAAAGTTTATGTGTGCTATTGTGAATACTCGTGCATGTTAGTGTGTGTGCATGTATAATATAGGTTTTCCCGGCCAATTTCGCACTTTTTTCAGTCCAATTCCTAATATGTGCATTCAATTTAGCACAATTTAGCCTGTTTGGCATGTTTGGTATTTCAATTTTATAATCTTTTCATTCAAATTCATTTTGGAGCATTCAAATTACATTTAACATCATTCGAATCAGCACTTTTTCAGTTCAAATTCGTAAGACAAGCACCATTTTGCAAATCGTTCATTCAATTTAGCATGATATAGTCACGTGATCACGTATACGCTGCGCTCGTTCATTCGAATTCATTCTTGGGCATCCAATTTCGCATTTACTGCAGTCAATTTAGCACACACGTTAATGCATTTATTACTTTTTTTTCTATTTTCATTCATCATAGGTAGTGTTTGCAAGCATCTTAGCATTTCACATTTTCGTATTCATTATTTATGCTGATATCACTTTGCAACAGTACTTTCAAAATATGTGTATGTGTTTAAAATGTTCGATAGCATTCGATTTCATTCACAGATACATTAATCTTGTTTGTTTTGACATTAATTGAGAGGAGGTTTCAATTTACACCGTAATTATATATTTCTTTCATCTGCATGTTTCATTATTTTCATTTGATGGGTGCTATCTATATTTCGTGAATTATCATTATGATTAAAGTTCATGGATCAGCTCTAGCCATCAATTATTTGTCAAGGTTATTACCCTCAAATGCTTCTATGATTCTTTCCCTGTCTTCTTGAGAGATACGCCTGTATCTAAGTCGTACTGCCATTACTGGACATAAGAAAGTAAAGTGAATCTATGGTACTGGAGGTGCATGTATAGTTCTGATAACATGTATAAAAGAAGAGGGGCGTTACAGAACAACAAACTTGAATTATTTAGGGTCAAAGATAACTTTGCTAGGCCTATATACTTAACAGTGTGTGGATGAAACAGAAATTCACATTTACCCCCTACGTATAAACCACGGTTCTCACCTTTTCAAAATAGAAATAACATTACGCCAATTTGAATGAACATGTTTGGAATTTGACTGCCCATACGCGAAATTGAATGACTGAAATACCAATTTCCGCCAGTGCTGGCGAATTTGAATGACTGAAGAGCACGTGCCAATTTGAATGCCCGTTTTACGAATTCGAAAGGCACATGTGCGAATTTCATTGATCGAAATGCTAAATTGAATGAACATGTTGCAATTTTGAATGACAGAATGTGCAGTGAGGAGGATTTTCGCTAAATTGAATGAACCTTTTATCAAATAGACTGACAAAAGTGCGAAATTGGCCGGGAAAACCTATCATAGGCGTACGTATGCTTTGGCGTCTTGACCCCTATCGGCGCTTTCACACAGTGGGGCGATCTTCAGGCAGACTGGCTTTTGTTATGTGGCGCGGTAGATGGACTTGACGCACAGAACTCTTACTCTGTGTGTAGAGTTCTGTGGCTTGACGGTTGGATGATTTGCCTGTTCATGTGTCTACATTTTGATAATGACTTCGGACCTTCTGTTGAGCGGTTTTTGTTTCGAATGATTATGACCGCACATATTGCACAGGCCACTCTTAGAGTTAGGTTTGACCTTTTTTTTTTCTTTTTTTTTTCTTTTTTGGATGTCCCACGTTAGTGTGAAGATTGCATGTTTTATTTTCAAGATCCAGATGTACTTTGGGAGCTTTGTCTCATTTTTGTATTTTTCTTGCTTGATTGATTTTACATGGTTCCCGTATCTATTTTTAACGGTGCATTATGTATGATGTAATCTAAAATGTTTTTGTGCACATGAGTTTGTTTGCATGTGTGTGAAGTAATTCAATTGAAGAGGTTTGAGGGAGTTAATCACATGGTTACGGGAAGTATCATGGATTGTCGCCATCGAGGTCAAAAATTGGGAACTGCACAAGCGTCTCGGATTGTCGCCAGACGACAATCCGTTACGGGGTCGACAATCCTTGACGCCAACTCCGTCACGGATTGTCGCCCCGAGCCTGGGGCAACAATCCGTGTAGGGGCGACAATCCGTGTCGCACCAGTCGTCCATGTTATCTGCCGTTTTGAAACTTAATGGCCTGAATTTCCAAAGGTGGAACAATGGTTTAAACCAACAAAGGCCGTAGTTTTGTACACTGCAAAAAGTCCGGTAGTGAACACCGAGCTGGTGTCAAATTTTCGGTGCTCATTTATGGTGTTAAATTAACACCTCCGGGTGTCATTTCCAAATATAAAACTGTTTTTTGAAGAGTTTCTTAGTAACTGCACTACTTGTTGATTTTTAATTTAAACAAGACGATATAGATTTTTACATTAAAATACTAGATTTTTGAAAAAAATGTGAAAATAAATTTACACCACAGTAGCACCAGCTGGTGTGGTCTCTTATTGAAGCTGGACGGGTGTTAAACCATTGATATTAATACCAACAAGTATCAAATTAACACCATGTGGTGTCATTTTTGAATTAACACCAGTACAGTGCCAAAATACCACCAGGTACAGTGTCAAATTAACACCACGAAGTGTCAGGTGAACACTTTTCAACACCATCACAGTGCATTTTCTACACCTGTGGGTGTGATCTTCTAGTAACACTTGGTCGGTGTTAAATTTAACACCCGTGGTGTTAAATCTAACACTGATTTTTTTTTTTTACAGTGTATGAGGTGCTCAGTGTCGCATGTCCTATTCCGTTACGAAATAAGCATTTCGTCTACGTAATATGAACAATTTTAAACGAAATGAACATTTCATCGACGAAATCGACGAAATGACTGATTACTTAACGAAATAGGTCATGCGACACTTGGCGCCCCATAAAAATCTACGGTCTTCGTGCATGGTTTAAACCATGGTGTCAATTGTACCAACTTCGTGAATTCGGGCCAATCAGTGTTTGCAATTTACGTTGAAAAGGAAGATCGAACTTGACATCCTGTTTGATGTGTGGAGAATCTTTTATACTTAAGTGCCTGTTGATCCGTTGGCCTCTCAACACAAGCACTGTCTCTCAAAGTTCTGCCTCCATCTATTACACATGCCTGCTTCTAATTTGTATGTGTGTGTGTGTTCCGTATAGTTGATATTGATTTGAGTTTATTTAATTAGTCTAATAGAGTACTTTATTTTTCCCCTCGCATCGACTGCTTGTTTATCCAGGTCATCGACTTGGTCACGGACAAGATGGAGACAGAGAATTACCGTGTCGCAGGAATAATTCCGGCTGGCTACGTCCAGGCCGCCAACGGACCTATCATCCGCGGGATGTGCAGCGGCCGAATCTCTCAGTGGCTGGAGGTGGGGACGGATGGAGGGATGTCAGGAAGGCGGAAGAGAGGCTTCTGCTTTCGAGTGTGCACTCTTGTTTGGGGCATCCCTATATGCTTCCGTCCGTGTCTCTAAAAGTTAGACAAAGACGGTCTCATTTGCTCGTATCGCTCTCTACTGTCTCAATTCTTAAAGTCTGTGAATTAAAGTCCATGATTGCGTCACCTTTGGTCACGCCTGAAAATCGGATTACTTTCCTAAGCTGGTAAAGGGAATACAAACCTTTCCTCAGAATGATAAAACTGGAAACTTTTTTTTTTCGTGATGGAGCGAAAAACAATAGATTACCACCAAAATTATTCGGACCCCGAAAGATTCCAAAATTCTCTGTTTAAAAGAAAAGCGTATTTTCGAATGACATGATGTTATTTTTTCATTTATTTCCCCAAAACTGCGAGATGTATCATCCTAAGATTTCTTACAAGACGTTATGAGACAATCATGTTAATTATTTTGTAAACCATGACATTTTGGAACAGGAATATAAGACACTCAAGTAAGATTGAAATTGAGAAACTTAAGATCCTGAAAGATCTGATTTGCCAAAATATACTACCAGACCTTTGTTTGTTTGTGTGGTTTTCATAAGTAAAAGAGAGTTGATGTACACTACCGATGTTAAATATTAGGTTGTAATACCCCCACTAGGGCTACTCCTTCTATTTCTATAAGAATGATACTAAATTGCATTACACAGATTTTGAACGATGTTCCTGTGGGATCAAGGCTTTGTTATCAATACTCACAATTACATCATAATCCATCAGGTATATCATTTGCCTATAGCTGACTTAAGATGATTGCACTTTCACGTTTCGTAAGATTAGCAAAGCTAGGATTAGTAGGATCGGATTGGTATAGTGAAAGTGATTTATTATTGTTTGCACAACTTCTGTTCTGTGCATATGTCAAACATTTCGATGATAACTCAGATCCATAATCGGCAGAAGATAATTCAGTTGAGGCAATTGCATTCGATAGAAATATCCTGGCTAAAGTAGCCGTGTGCCAACAGATTTGTGTACATGTACATTGTTGAAATCGAACGCAGGAAACTTTTTTTTTCAAATGCGTTTCATAACTTTGTGAGATATATCAGCCATATAACATTTTAGGATTGGTCAGTAACTTTGATAGTGCTAATAGGCTTACCTAATTCATGTCTTTTTGCTAAAATTAATCGGAGTGTTAATGTTGCAATGTTTGTCACAAAAGAAAAAGAGCAGTATGAGATTGTAATTTCCCGAATAAATGGCTAGAGCTTAAGTGCATCATTTTTTTCGGTTATTTGTTGTGCTTACCCGTCATTATTTGGCACTTGACCATGAGGGCGAGCCGTGTCAACAAATTCCTTTTCACGAATGGATAAATTCTAGCAAGTACAATAGCCACACCACTCATCTCCCAACTTTTGTGGACGTTGATAATAGGGAGCTCTAGATCCGGAAGTCCAGAGGAAAAAAAAAAAAATATTCAGCGCATGAGCAAAATCGATCTATTTATAGCTCGCGTCGTCTGAGTTTTCAAGACGCGTTGTAGGCCATTTTCAGTCCGCTCATTGTTCTGAGAGGAGCACGCATTGCAATCGTTGTCTCAACCGTTCGCGTCGCAACTCTAGAGCTTCCTATTCTCCTCGAAGGACAGCGACTAATCGTCCCGATTTCAGGAAGATGGTTTGGATTTAGACCATAGTGTAAACTTGTACCATAGTCTGAAATAAGGGTGAAATAGACGTAACTTTGACATGCGCGTATAACGCGCGTTTGTTACTTGATGCATGTTGACGTACGCAATGATGTTGGCCGTTGTTTATGCAGAAAAAAAAGGCGTAAACCATGGTATATTAGTCTAAACCACCTTCGTGAATCGGGACCATGGAGTTTCGACGATAACTAGCTTTTTAGTCCAGTCAAAGTAGGAAACGACCCGACGAAAAGTGCAATGAAAACAAGTCTACTTGCAGCTATCATGGCCATAGATCTTCGTAACTATCAAGACGATATACAGGAGTACTAAAAATTGAAGAAAATTGAATGATAGAAAAGTGCCTAAATTCCAAAGAGAAAAAAATCCAAGCAAGTTTCTTATGTATATATGAACTTGTCTGTATTTCATGATCTTGACCTTGTAGAAAGTGAACATCTGTGTCTACAAAAATATTTTCCTAAATGTGTCAGTTTAGAATGATATAAAGAGAGTCTGGTCAACTCGTTTTTCGATTTATGCGTTTTGAGACCTGTGATTGGTCAAAACTGGTCCCGTAATCTTCGTGAGCTATTATGACGTTTGAGCGTACACGCTATAATAAAACCCACGAACGCGTAATACGCTGAGTACATGGCGTATAATTTAGTATATAGTTAGCAAGACTCTCTTCGGGATACGGCACTGCGAAGTGTTTTAAAGCGCAGTGTTTACATTTTACAACCTATTCTTATAACCAGTCTGTCGTGCCTAATATTCACGCATTGGAATCAAAAAGAAAAATGCATTTTAAATGAAACTACATACAAAGAATCAGCCTATATTCTTTAATTTGCATTATGTATAATTCAATATGGTTCGAAACATCTCGAAATGGCTTTGCACTTGCAATGAAATCGCTATAAATCGCATCTTTTGGTACATTATCATAACCCTTTGTGACAAATACAAAACATATTCTCTTTGTCTTAGAAAGGGGCTTGAACAAAACGGAAGATAAAGATATCTGAAATAAAAGATAATGCATCTATTATTTTGATATGAAGATGTAAAAACACACAAGTAAAAAGACATAACGAATTAGTGTAAACATATATCAAAGACAATCATGATACTACAATCTATTGACAAGACTCAGATTTTTTTTTTTTTTAATTTGAAATACATAAACAAGCACATGTCTATAGGAGCATGTTCGGCTAGTCTAACATATCAATACACAGAACGGAAAAACACAAAAGGGATAAGCTTAAATGTACATGCCAAAGACAATAAGAATCTGTAATCTACTGACAAAACTAAAAAATGTCTTTACATAAGTTAAGCACTATTTTTCGAGCGAGTGGTTAACAAAATCAAAGACATTAGATTAGTACTTTGACCACTTCTTCCCCCCCTTAAATAGAATTACCTTTGTTTTTTTCTATGTTCGACGTAATATACATAATTAAACTTCGGATTGTACATCACATTCCTTTCCCAAGTCATAACAAAGATATTTATTTCGTAAAAGCAAACCATTCTTATGGTCAGAGACTTGTAAAATGATTATACACATTTTATCGTTACGTGTTTTACGAAGAAAAAACACAAGTAGTAATTACGTTAGAACAAATATATCAACGTTACGTCCGTGACAGCAGTGGAACAACAGTCCATGGTTCCTGCATTTACGAAACAATGACTGAGGCTCCATCTCTCTCATCCTCTATCTATCTATCTATCTATCTATAAATTCAATTCAATTCAAATAATTGATCTTCATTCTTCTTTTTCCAGCAAAACATAACACATTATAAACAAGGATCAGGAATTTTATCATAAATATAAACCATCGACTATCCGTCTGTCTATCTGTCTATCGATCTATCCATCCATCCATCTATCAATTCAATTCATTAATTTTTATTTTTATTTTTCAAACAAAACATAACACATAATAAACAACGATTAGGAATTACATCATAAACATAAACCATCGTCTATCTATCCATCTATCTATCTATCTTTCTATCTGTCCCTATTATCTTTATCTAAAGTGTGAAATTGGGATATTGTTGTTGTTTGCTTGGTTTTGTTTTGTTTTTTGTTTTTGTTTTTTGTTTTTGTTTTTAGGGGAACACTTGTTGCTTATTTTAAAGCAAAAAGATTTATTTCCATGACACGGGGCCAAACAAAGCTGATCTCTAGTACAAGCAGGAGAGGGTGGCATAGCGCTGCGAGTTAGCGTTCTCATCCCGGCGTGATACCTCAATGCGTTACAGACCATGAAAGTGTAACCAACATAAAAAATGGAGTCAAAAGGGGTCTGAGCTTTCAATCCCAGCACAATCTTCGTCAGAGGCAAAATGACAAACAAGCAGGGAAAGCAATCGCATACATATAAGGACTTCACACAACAAGAACAGACAGGGACAGGGTCGGTAAAAAGAACAAAGAAAACAAAAGAGAGGGTGGGAGGCCATGGGCAAGGAGCCCAACAGGTAAAGGGTCACTCTCATGTGTGTGTGTGTGTACTACAAATGATGCACCTACTGGCTGAACATTAATTGAATGTGCCATGCTGTATAGCAGAAGAACTGTCAGTGAGGGAGGGTACTTCAACAAAGACGATAAGATCCTTGAGGTTGTGGGGGTGCGGGCGTCGGTCGGTGTGCCAGGATGGGAGTATCTGGGATGGCCTGTAAGAGACGATCAGAGGTGTGAAGGATATGGTGATTATCACGAAGGGTATTGTGGAGAGAGGGTAGATTGGAATGGAAAGTGGTCACGAAGGGTATTCTGTCAGTGGTGTCCTGCTTGTTGGTTTTCGGTTTGAGAACTTCAGATCTGCATAGCACCATCACCAGGGAGAAAACAAACTTTGTTGATGGCTTGTTGAACTCTCCTGGGACTGTAACTCCTGGCTTCGAGATGTCTCTTCAGGTTCCTGGCATGGAAAGAAAACTGGAAATGGAAAAGAATCCTCAGAGCAGATACGGCGAAGTCTGAGGGCTTGACTGTATATGTAAGGGATACTGGTTTTGCAGTGGCGGGGGTGGTAGCTGGCTGAGTGAAGGTGCTAATGGGTATCTGTGGGTTTAGTGTACAGAGTGGTGGTGACATAGATTATGGTTAGAATCCTTTGTAACGGTGACATCAAGGAAGTTGGTCTCTTCTTGGGAGAAATCAGAGGTGAATTTGATGGTTCTGTGGAAAGAATTGATGTGGTCAGTGAAAGTATGGAGGCTTTCTTCCTCCCTGGTCCAGATGAACAAAATGTCACCGATGTAGCGCCACCAAATTCAAGGACGATAGGGGGTTGAATGTAACATCTGCTGCTCTAGCACTCTTTCCCTTTCTCTATTCCTCTGGTGTTCCTTATCTTCTTTGATGTTGCCTCCCTATTCATCCCTTTCCTTCAATGGTTGCCCCCATGATCCTTATAATCATTACTGACCCTCCTCTACTTTTTGTCTGTCCGCGCTCCTCTGCTTTTTGTCTGTCCACCCTCCTGCTCTAATTCCCCTCCCTTTATCTGTTGGGGTCCTTGCTCATGACCTCCAACCCTTTCCTTTATTTTCTTTGTTCTATGTACCCAGCCCATCCCTGACTGTTCTTGTTGTATGAAGTCCTTATTATGTGATTGCTTTCCCTGCTTTTTTGTCATTTTGCCTCTGACGAAGATTCTGCTAGAATGGAAAGCTCAGCCCCCTTTTGACTCCATTTTACTCCATTGGCTCGCCTTTATTGTATAACCAGTTTTCAACTCTTTTTTTTTTGTTGCTACAACATAAAAAATAGTATTAGATATGCAATGTACGTATGGAATCCAGTTTAGAATAAGCAGTGTATATCAACATGGCATTATAACATCCGTATAAATGATGATAAAGGGGCAGTTGAAAATTGTACCTTTCGACATTTGTATATAGGAACAGAAAGTGAATGCACTGTAGGCCATGATGGAAACGAGAACTCACGGCGGGACACGCAGGCCTCTCACACTGTCCTAGAGAGACCCCGGAAATCTCTGTCACATACGAGTAGTGGTTATGAATATATGATAAGCAACATGAATATGTGGTATGGAATGCAAGTTGGAACAATTGTATGTTTGTCTGTAAACCGAGTTTGTTGGAGCAAGAAGAAAAAAGAATAAGAAGAGGAGGAGGAGGAGGATAAAGGGAGGGGAAAAAAAGAACAACTCACGTATAGACACATGTAAGTAACACGCGGCCAGACCACACACTATGTTCACTTTATAAAACGTTAGCTACAAGGCCATGACATATTATTGTCACCTCTGTGGTGAATGCATGAAACTTCAGGAACATGATAAAAGTAAGAGTGTATTGCAATGTACGTGGCAAAACTTTCTTTGAAAACAAAAATAATGTACGTTAATGCTCATTGTGCTCAGGAAACGCAAACCTCATATACATGATGTACTGATTGAAAAGCAGTATACAACTTGAAAGATAACCAAGAAATTGTGGTAACAGGATTAAACGGGAAGGAACGCTTGGCTGTGTATGTTCACAAATAGCCAAATGAAATGAAATGCTAATAAGAAAGACTTGGATGGATCTAGGTTATACATATATCGCAGACAAATCATTTGCTGTCGTCTCAGTCATAGTGAGGGTCATACACTGTACATGAATAGAAGACATTCACTTTCTACTTCGGCTTTGATTATTTTTTGTGGCCTGTGTCTTTGTTGTGTTGTACCACCTCTGTTTCCTTGTGCTAGAGTGACAGTGATCTTATAGCACATTTCAACAGAGGGCGCAAGAGATTTAACCTGTGAACTCTGGATACAAGTTAGAAGAGGTGGGGGGGGGGGGGGGAGGGAGGGACGCTTCAACTCTCCTTGTGGCACCACTCTCCTCATGGCACCACTCCCCGCATCTCCCCTGCAGCGAATCGAACAGTTATGGTATGTCATGGTGTGATACTGCTGTGACATAGACGGGGCTTTCCCGTCAAATCCTGCAAAATGTCGTGCCAACCTTAATCACGTTGAAGAAAACCTCAATAATTTAGAGCCAGTGCTCTTATCAAATATCAGTAAACTAGGAAGTGTATTTAAAAAAAAAAACCCCTCCCTGTCAAAGGTATAGGACATTAACATATCTGATAATGTTCATCATTAATACTATTGGCACCTTTTTATGCCAATTTTTGATGGGATTTTCCCCATTTCTACCAAAAGATGGTGCGTTTTATTTCAAATAATATCTCTTAATGGGATGGGGGAGTTTTTGTGCAATGCGTATTCTTTACGTAAACTGGGATGATAAAACCAGGACAAAGAAATATATAACTTGGAGCATGGATTTCAATCTTCGATGTGCACGCGTACTCACTACAGACCTCACAAAGCAGAATCTTACAATACAACACAATACAATACAATACAATACAATGCAATGCAATGCAATACAATACAATACAATATAATACAATACAATACAATACAATACAATACAATACAATACAATACGATACGATACAATACAATACAATACAATACAATACAATATATTACAATACAATACAACACAATACAATAATGTATGTTCGGAGTTAGCTCATGGGCACATTGGTCCGAATGATCTTTCTTTTTTCTCAGTCGGTTAGGGGCACTTCACTCGTTTTCAGAGCGATTAATGCATAAGTTTTACTTAACAGTTGATGGAATTCATCAGTCCTGTCCAAACAAAGAAAGATCAGATCACCAGAATGATCCGCCAATAAACACTTGGGAAAGCATCCATTTCATTATTTTGCATTGGTTATATTAACAAGCTCTTTCTGTTGATATTGCCAAACCACGTATACCAATTTTGCTGTCAGGTGGATGGGCTGGCAAGCAGCATTTGTAAGGATTGTATGTATAATCATTACATCAGAGATGCTTATCTCAGTAAATTAAAAAACCAACATGCCTGGTGGTACAAATGACCTTTTTTCTGCTCATGCGCAAAGAGGAACTCGGAACTGGCTTATACTATACGATACGATGCAGTGAATGTTTGATAGGCTCTTCCCGTGAGGCTCAGGGAGCTTACAATAAAAAAGGATTAAACCTTTAAGGTTATATGAGAAAAGTAAGGCTTTCTTAACATGTGATAAGATTTGATTGGATCTTGTTGACTGTCGATCCGACGAGCGTATCTGTGTATTTGGCCCTTTGTCAGCATGACCATTACTGAGGACTGGTTCCCCACGAGCCGACCGCGACGAGCAACTGCACAATCTGTCTATTACACATAGGGAAATGGTTGTAGCCTCTCGCATACATTGCAGTTTATATAATTATCCACTATATTTCGGACAAATGATTTGACAATGGTAGGTAATGGCAGAATGATACTGATCTAAACCTAACTAGTTCAATCTTGTGCTAAGAGAAAAGACATTCATCCCTATAGGTATAGTTAATTATGGTGCTGTTTGGCCTGGCTGGCTGGAGAGATCTGTGTTGTTTGTATCCAGATTCGGAATAGTAGTAGGATTCAAGATGAAATAAAGATAATAATAGGTATAATGATAATAGTAATGATGATGATAATGATAATGATCATGGTCTTGATAATAATGATTATGATAATAATGATAATAATGATAGTGAAACCAATAAGGATAACATTGATAATGATAGTAATGTCTTTCTATCCAGGGAAGCCTCTACAGTGTTGACACCGCTCTACCAGAGGGACTTGCCATTAACATTTAATACTTCATGGCTTTGCCAAATACCCATTCATAGTCGAGAGGGAATATGGAGGGTAAAACATCATGTCCAAGGACGGATTTTCAGTGAAACTTGAGATCATAATTGAACGAAAGCCAGATTTAGATATGCGCTCCATTGATTTGGTTCCAACCAATCAGAGCACGAAGAATTTGAGTGAAATTTGAGTTTTTACAAAGCTCCGCCTAAGCGTTTTGTTATAAATCCTGTGAACTTGCAGTGTCGTTTCATCAGGCAGCTGGACCGTGAGCAGAATTTCAACCAACTCCTTCAACTGTCGACCTTGCAACTTTCTTCCACTGACGGCCTTTCATCAACTATTCGACCTTATCATGGAGAAATCAGGATCACAGGTAATCTTTCTAGACTGACTTATAAGATCACAGAAATGATTTGAAAACATTATTCGCACTTGGTTTTGTTTGTGTTTTGAAGAGCAGTTTTTTTTTCTCTCTCTCTTTCTCCATTCTGCTAAACTAAATAATATTATGCATACGTAGATAGGTTTAATGGGCTGCCACGTGTTCAGGCATACACTTATAGTGGCAGTCCTTCTACTGCATAATTTCTTAGGTAATTATCTGTAAATTTGGTAATGCAATATATTTTGGTAATGGAATATATGTATACATCTATCTTTTCCGACTTCTGTTGATGATGATTTTTCGAGATAATGTGAAAACTTACGAAATATGAAAGTGCATATGATTAAAAGTTGAATTCAGAGTTTATTATTGATGCTTGATGATTTATAGTAAACCTTGATTTCCTCGTAAAATTCATTATGCTATTTAACATTTTATTTCAAGTGGATTATAAATATCTCGCGGAAAATTAAAGGCTGAATCATCACGTTAACAAATCTACGATACCGTCCCTTTAAAGCCTCCAGGGTTCACTTCTCTTCATTCAAACTTAAACGCCCAAATACCTCAAACTTACCCCTCTTCTCCCCTCCCCCTCCCCTCCCCCTTCTATTGCCTACCATAGTGTGACATACCCTCGGCTCTGCCACCATACGCCAAGATGGGAGCAGATACGGCGCCACCCAGAGGCTCGCGTTTCGCCTCGTGGAGGACCCCCTGTACCGCTGTACTCATCACAGCTCTTCTTGTAGCCGGTGCCATCACAATCACTGCAATGACTCACAAGGGAAGTGCTCACTGTCAGCAACCTGCCAGCAATAGTCGCCCTGCTGGGGCACGCGATCAAGTCCTGGATCATGATTCTGTGAGTTCAAAGACACTGTAGTTTATAAATTCCATTTTGATTATGGTCAGGGTGAAAATTGTCATAATATTTTCCCAAATATTTCGTAGCATTGATTCAACCTTAGATTAATATTATTTTATATTTTCCACTGTGGTTATAAGGCCACATTTTGTAAACTCACATTACGCAGATAATCATATTTCACGGATGGCACTAAATTTCGCAAATGCAGATTACATTTACAAACTTTGACGAAGACAAAGAAAGCGTAAAAGACAACAATAGGTACAGAAATTGAGACTATTGTTTTCCTCTCAAGAAAATTAACATCTACTCATTTTTTTTTTTGCCAAAATTAATCAATTAGGAACTTCATTTTTATAAGATCAAACTGCATTACTTGGTTTATTTTCATGTCGTCATAAAAAGTTTGTTAAAGAAACAGTTTACCGATCTACACTCAGCAAAAAAGGAAGTAAACACTTTTTCTTACACACAATAGTTTTCATAGAATATTTTGATCAAAACCATTGTAAATACCATGTTAAAGGTTATCTAATTGGCTGTCAAACTGGTAGGTGACCCCATGGAAGACCAGCTTAACGTAGCTGAATATGGGCCATCCAGCCATCTTCTTAGATGGAAATGAACAAACAAACAAACAAACAAACAAACAAAGGGAAATGTCATGCATGAGTGAACACATTAATTTTTGTCCTTCAAGACACGAAAGTAAAAATGGCAAAAAATGGCATTTTTGTTTGTGTGCATTTGCAAACGCCCTTCAAGATAGCAATGATAAAACAGACCAATTTAACTTAGTGAGAGACATGAATGTTTTCTGTCAAATCAAACTTCAAATGACACAGGAGAAAGCCGCAAAGGTGATAAGATTTGCAGACTTTCTTTATTTCATTCTTTTGATTTAGGAATTTAAGAATTCATGAGACAAATTCAAGAAACAAATATATTTCTTTTTCTTTTATCTGTTCTTAATTTGAAATAACCAGTCATAACATTTGACATTTCTTCAATTTTTGTTACTTTTGCCTCTTTCATGCCATTTACATTTGGATTTGACACAAGATTCTTAATATTCTCCATCATTTTGTCCTTTCTTTGTCTTTGCGGGATACAAAGTTATTACAGAGATCACAGGATGATTTTTGAAACTTAATATTTTCTTTTGTTTTGACTTGTATTTTGCTGTCATTGTTACATGGAAGAGCACAAACGCATGAATGAAAATTTGTCCATTTTTGCAATTCTTACTTTTGTGCTATGAAAGAGAACAACGAATGTATTCACTCATGCGTAGAGATTGCCTTTTTTATTGACCTACCAGGTTGAAAGCCAATTGAATTAGCTTTAACCTGGTATATAAAATGTTAATATTCAGCCAAATTCTCTGTGAGAAATATAAACTTTAAAAAGTGTTCACTTTCTTCTTATTTTGCTGAGTGTATATTAATGTATAGGACGGTTTCTTATACAGGTACGTTAAAATGGTGCCTCTCAGTTCTCTATGCAGTACCATCTTATCTGATAAAAGTTTCATAGAAACTGATTTTTTTTTAAGAATCAGAATATTGGCTGAACCTTCTAATATCGTGCTCAAGCACAAGTCGCTACGTCAAAATAACAGACTAACCCTGTAGACTCAAGGCTGTGTTTACAAACTGGGAGTTGATGGTCGTTTCAATAGAGAAGCTCTGTACACAGTACCACCGCTGTCAAACCAATGAAAAATCGACGGGAGATTCAGGCCCTGACAATCATCTTTAAATTGCTCCATAACCTCGCCCGATTCACAGTCTTGCAGGATTCAGTTTAGATCTCAGCCTTATTACAATCTCCGAAATGAAAACACAACTGTTGTTCTTCCAAAAGCACGAACCAATTTTCTGAGAAAAAGTAAATTATATTATTTAACGTTTCTCAGCTTTTTAATAGTCTCCCTACAGCTCTTAGGACAATTAATGATATTAAATTATATATAACAGAAATGAAGAAAAGATTTGTATGATTGCAATAATTTATATTCAACTTATATATCTAAATATTTTCTCATAGAACAGGTCTGTCAAATCATTTGACCCCCCCCCCCCCCACACACACACACACATCCCGTCTAGTTAAAAGCTCGTCTGTTATTTAAGAACGTCTAAATCTGTTTGCATAGTGCTGGTATGATTGTCCATTTTTCCATCCTTTGTATATTTCTGTATAATTATTTTCCTTAGTTCTCGTTTTGATTTCTTTTGTTCATTGTATATACTTTTCATATTACTCTTTTCATGTTATACTTTGTATACTTGTGACTTTGTGACTTTTTTTTTTGGCGTTCGTTTGCAATGATTATTTCACGTTCTTATTTGCATTTTCTGCATTGTATGATTTTTATGTTTTGTTATCATTTCACGTAACTTTTAGCTGATTGCAAGCTTTTTACCGTTGTTAAATAAATAAACTCAAACTCAAACTCATACTGACAATAACTTATCACGTGATTTGCAGACTGGGCACGTGGAGCTGAGGGGTAGAAACGGGGAGTCCGCCTCCGAAACCATGACCTACAACAGCGCCCTCAACACTGTTCTCATCAACGCTCCTGGTAACTTCAGCGGCAGCTCGCCGGCCACGATCGCGATCGACTTCGATCGGGTGAGTTTGATTTCGGGCTGCTACCTCTGTATTTGCATTGTTTGTTTGTTTGCTTTTTCATGACGTGCAATACCAACATGATAAAGTACCTTTACATAAAATGTGATACAAATAACAATGGAATCGTCCACTTCGGCGATTGTACGGTCTCCATTTTTCGTCTCATCTTTCGTTTCATTTCTTTGTTCATTCCTTTCTCTTTGAGTCGACTTTTTTTTTATTACTTGTGATTTTGTGCACATTGTGCACTGTGGATCTTTTTGATTCGTTATGGTTCGTTTTCTGTTGGATGTGTGGTGGGTGTTTACGTGGTGGGGTCTCGGTCCATGCGCGTTATCTTCATTATCGCTGTATTTGACGAATTGTTAAAAACAAAATTGTTTGAAACAGAACACACATGCACGGGGACAAAGTGCAATATTCAGTGAGTTGAATTATGTATTTTTGTCAGCGTGTATTCGTCATTTAGTTATATTATTCTGTTTTCTTTTGCATATATTTTGTATGACGATTTTTATGTCTGAGTGCATGACAATAAAATGACATGAATCTTGGATCTTGAATTTTCGCAAGATGTTTTTCACACTCTTGACGTTTCTATAAATTGAATGGAATGAAATATATGAGAGCTTTTAGACCACCATCCCAGGAAAACAAAAAAAAAAAAAATACATGGGAGGGGGATACTCCACAACTTTCGACCCACCTCTTGCAGTTCCACCGGTCCTCCTCATAGGTTCATATTAATCAATAGTCGCGACTCTTTGGGTGTAATAGCAATATCATCGAGTTACCTTGAAAATTACATTTTTTTTTTCGAAGTCATATGCAAGGACAGTTTTGTTCAATGATATGTATGAAAGGTTTCCCCACCCCAATTGATATTCCCAGATAACTAGACAAATCATCATGTTGCAGGAAAAAGGCTGCGAGTTCGTCCTGTTGTGTTGTATTTTTTTTTTCTGACGCATCCTCATGAAGTCTCTATAAACTTTTTAACTAAATATATCAAAATTGTTTCTATAAATTCTTCCGGCAGAATGTGGTGTTCATGAATATCCATGATCAGAATTCATGCGCGGGTTTCGCCCTTGAAGACAAACTGGCACAGATGGCAAAGAACTTCACCAGGAACAAGGAACATAATCAGGTATCGTTAAAAAGTTTATGTGTGCTATTGTGATTACACGTGCGTGTGAGTGTGTGTGCATGTATGATAATAGGTGTACCTGTGCTATGGCGTCTTGTCCCCTACCGGCCATGCCGGCGGTTTCACGCTGGGGCGAATCTTCCAGCAGACTGGCTTTCACTGTGTTGTGCTTTAAATGTGTTTATGTGGCGCAGTGGATCGGATAAATAAATAAATAAATAAATAAATTAGACAAATTTGTATAACGCAGCTACTATGTAATATACTCTACTGCGCTGTGATGTAACAGAGCTCCTGACATTGTTACTCATTAGACACACGAAAAAGTAAATAAAAAATTAATCAAAGGCTTCTAAAAAAAGATAACTCTTCAATAAAGATTTGAAGACAGCAAGTGATGATGCCTTCCTCAGTTTCTCAGGTAATTTATTCCAAAGTTTTGGAGCAGCACCGCTGAAGGCACAATCCCCCAAAGTTACTTTCTTTTTTCAGTGAGATTGCTTTAGAAGCAACTTATCCTGTGTACTTCGTAAATTATGAATGTGATTTCATTGATATCAGACCAGATGCTTGACCATGCAGTACTTTATAAACAAGTATCAAAATTTTAAATACAATTCTCTGTCTTACTGGCAACCAATGTAACTTCATCAAAACAGGTGTAATATGTGAAAATTTTGACGAACTGGACACAGGTCTCGCACATGCATTCTGCACACGCTGAAGCTTGGTTATCTGTGAATCTGGTAAACCAAATAATAGCCCATTACAATATTCAAGCCTACTGCGAATGAATGCGTGAGCAAGAGTTTCAGCGTCTTCCTGGCTCAAATATATACGAATGTGACGCAAGTTATGCAACATATAAAAAGCAGACTTGCATATGGTTGACATATGTTTCTCCATACTATTTAAACGAGAATCAAGGATGGACGCTTGGATGGTTTGACGTTTCCTCTGTCTACATTTTGATATGAGTTCGGACCTTTTGCTGAACGCATTTTTGTTTCGGATGATTATAACCTTCTCATCAAAGCAAACATTGCAGTCTAGATTTTTTTTTTTTAGGATGTCCCACTTTCGCGTGAAATTTTCGTGTTTGTCTTTCAGGCTCTAGTTGTAATTTGAGAGCTGAGTCTCATTTTTGTATTTTTATGCTTGATCGATTTGACATGGTTCCTGTATTAAGTCATTTAACGATACAGAAAACATGTCAAATCGATCAAGCTAATATGCATATGTTACGATATAATGTACAATGTTTGTGTGCATATGAATTTGTGTGTGTGTAAAGTAATTCAATATTGAAGAGGTTTGAGGGAGCAAATCACAGGGTTACCGGAAGTGGAGTTGTCATTGTGGGTGTGAAGGTGTGACAGTCGTCCATGCTATCTGCCGTTACTGTTTTTGAAACTTAATCAGTGTTTGCAATCTACGTTGAAAAGGAAGATCCAACATGACGTTCTGTTTGATGTTAGGAGAATCTATTATACTTAAGTGCCTGTTGATCCGTTCGCCTCTCAAAACAAGTGCTGTCTCTCAAATATCTACCCCCCATCTATTACACATGCCTGCTTCTTCTAATTTGTGTGTGTGTGTGTGTGTGTTTGTGTGTGTGTGTGTGTGTGTCTGTATGTCTGTCGGTTCCGTATAGTGCATGATGTTGATTTGAGTTTATTTAATTAATCTAGCAGAGAACTTTATTTTTTCTCTCCCATCGACTGTTTGTTAATTCAGGTCATCGACCTGGTCTCGAACAAGATGGAGACAGAGAATTACCGTGTCGCAGGAATAATTCCGGCTGGCTACGTCCAGGCCGTCAACGGACCTATCATCCGCGGGATGTGCAGCGGCCGAATCTCTCAGTGGATAGAGGGGACCGATGGAGAGATGTCAGGAAGGCGGGAGAAACGTTGGAGCCTTATGTTTTGCTTTTATGTTTTTGGTATCAGAGTATGTCTTTAAAAGTTGCAGACCGAGACGGTCTCACGGTCTCATATCGCCCTATCTACTGTCTCTGTGTCTCTTATAGTCTGTGAACTAAAGTCCATGATTACGTGTCCTTTTTGCCATCCCTGAAAATCGGATCACTTTCCTAAGCTAAGCTGGCATGTTGTATAGAAGTAATTGAAGACCTGAATTATAAGAACGACCCAAGTCCAATTTTTGGCCAAATTCAGTTTGACATGGGAAATTGTAGCTTATGCATGGACTCATCTTGTGTCTAAATGATAAATCCTAATTACCCCGGAAGTGCCTGAAATAAATGAGTTAAATCTTATATGAATTTAAGAATGAAGGACTTGGGTCATTCTTACATTCATATTATAGCGCCCTCTCTCTGTTTCTGTTTCTGTTTCTGTTCCGGTTCCGTCGGTATACTCAGAATTAACTGTACTACTCCACCAACGTTTTGTAACTAGTATGGTCGTATGTGCAGGGCAGGAAGAATGTTTCACATTTGAAGCCTCTGTTTGAAGACTGTACTGGATGTAGACGTGACTGTTTCCTCGTTGAGAAGGTTCCAGTCTACTGCTGTCCTGTGGAAGAAAGAGTACTTGTGTACATCTTTCTTGGTCAGTGTTCTTTGGATTCTTCTGCTGTTCCCTCTGGTCATTCTCCCCCCTTTGTCATTAACTCTAATGTAGACGTTGGGATCAATTCCTACTTCCCCATTCATGACTTTGAACAGCAGCTGAAGTCTCGAGATTCTCCTCCTGTTCTCCAGGGTGTCCCATTCCAAATCCTTTAACATTTGAGAGACACTGCTCTGTTGTTTGTAGTCATTCATACAGAATCTAGCTGCCTTGCGTTGAACAGATTCTATGAGGTGAATATCCCCTCTGTGATATGGATCCCATGAGCTACTGGCGTACTCTAAGATGGGTCTAACTAATGTTATGTAGGCAGTGGCTTTGATGAACTTGGTACGGAACCACAGGTTCCTCCTCATGAAACCAAGAACCTTGTCGGCTTTGGTGGTGATCTTTTTGTAGTGGGTGTCCCATCTCAGTTTGTTGTCAATTTCTACCCCGAGGTATGGATGCGTGGTGGCTTCTTGGAGAGGTTGTCCACAGAAGGTGTAGTTCCTGTCTGGTGGATTCTGTTTATTTGAGATTTTCATCACTGAGCATTTAGACGGGTTGAATGACATGGCCCATTTATTCTGCCAGACTTCTAGTTGGTGAAGATCTCCTTGGAGAGAGTCTAAGTCCTCTTGTGAGTTGCCGCTTGTGTAGAGGATACAGTCATCGGCAAACAGTCTGACTGTGCTGTGAAGATTGTCTGGTAGGTCATTTATGTACAACAGAAACATCAATGGGCCCAGTACTGTACCTTGCGGTACTTCTGACAAAACTTCCTTGGGTTTAGAAGCTGTTCCATTATAGACTACTTTTTGTGTCCTTGATGTGAGGAAATGTCTAAGCCATCTCGTCCTTCTCTCATCTCTATAGCAGTATATCATGCATATGAATCAAAGAACGACCCAAGTCCATCACACAAAATGGCCTCTCCATGCACAATTGATGTAAATTAATGTTAATTGTCATAATGATATTATGTTCTAATTTGTATATACAATGTTGCATTCCCATCACAGTTAAATAGAATATTAGTGGACAAATATTAAAAAAAAAATATGAAGTTTTTTTTTTTAAAGTTTACTCGAAATGGTCTTCCATGGACTTGGGTCGTTCTTATATTCATATACTCAATTCAAACCTTTCCTCAGAATGATAAAACTGGGAACATTTTTTTTGTTTGTTAATGACGGAGCGAAAAACAATAGATTACTACCAGAGTTATTCGGACCCCGAAAAATTCCCAACTTCTCCGTTCAAAAGGAAAGCGTTTTTTCGAGTGACATGATGTTATTTTTTCATTTATTTCCCCCAAACTGCGAAATAAATCACCGTAAGATTTCATACAAGACGATAGGAGACAATCATGTTAAGTATTTTGTAAACCATGCAAACTTTCATTACCTTTTGGAAAAGGAATATAAGACACTCAAGTGAGATTCAAATTGAGAAACTGAACATCCAGAAAAATCTGATTTGCCAAATTATACTACCAGACCTTTGTTTGTTTGTGTGATTTTCATAAGTGACAGAGAGTTGATGTACACGACCGATGTTAAATATTGGGTTGTAGTTACCACTAGGGCTACTCCTGATATTTCTATATGAATGATACTATATTGCATTACACAGATTTTGAACAATGTTCTTGTGGGGACAAGGCTTTGCTATCAATACTCACAATTAGATCATATAAGTATTCCATCAAGTATATCATTTGCCTATTAGTTGACTTAAGATGATTGTACTTTCACGTTTCGCTTTGGTGAACCAAAGCTAGGATTAGCAGGATAGGACTAGTATAGTAAAAGTGATTTAAATTAATTTAAATTTAATCTAAACTAATTTCAATTAGTTGCACAACCTCTGATCTGTGCATATGTCAAAGGTTTCGATGCTAACTCAGAAACAGAATCGGCAGAAGATAATTCAGTTGAGACAATTGCTTTCGACAGAAATATCCTGGCTAAAGTAGTATTGTTCCAAACGATTGAGAAAAATATAGGGTAGCTTTGTGCACAAGTACATTGTTGACATTGATCGCTTGGAACTTGTTCAATGCATTTCATAACTTTCTGAGATATATCAACATTTTAAGATTGGTCAGTAACTTTGATAGCGCTAATGAGCTTAGCTTATTCCTGTGTTTTGCTGAAATTAACCGGATGCATTTACTGAATGTGGCAATGTTTGCCACAAAAGGAAAAGAACATTTTGAGATTATAAGTTCGCAAATAAATGGCTAGATCTAAAGTGCATCATTTGTTTCGCTTGTTATTTGTAATACTTACCCTTCATTATGTGGCACATGACGAGCCGTGTCAAAAAATTCGTTTTCAGGAATGGATAAATTCAATAAGTACAATAGCCACACCACTCATATCCCAATTATTGCGGACATTGATAAAAGGGAGCTCTAGATTTTAGCGGCTCGGAAGTCCAGAGGAAAAAAAAAAAATGTTTTGCACATGCGCAAAATTACTTATTAAAATTGATCTATGTATAGCTCGCGTCGTCTGAGTTTTCAAGACGACTTGTGGGCCATTTTCGCGTCCGCTCAATTCTGAGAGGAGCACGCATCGTAATCGTTGTCACAACCGTTCGCGTTGCAAATCTAGGACAGCGACTAATCGGCTCGAATTCACGAAAATGGTTTGGATTTAGACCATGGTGTAACCATAGTCTAAAATTTAATAAGGGTGAACGCGCGTATGTTACTTGACTCATGTTGGCGTACGCAATAATGTCGGTCGTTGTTTGCGCAGAAAAAAAAAAGGCGTAAACCATGGTATATTACTCTAAACCATCTTCGTGAATTCGGGCCATGGAGCTTCGACGAAAACTAGGTTTTTAGTCCAGTCAAAGTAGGAAACAACTCGACGAAAATTGCAACAAAAACAGGTCCACTTGCAGCCATAGATCTTCGAAACTATCAAAGCGATACATGTGTACTAAAAATTGATAAAAATTGAATGATAGATAAGTGCCAAAGAAAATAAAATTCTAGCCATGTATCCTATGTATTATTTGTCTATATTTTGCGATCTTGACCTTGTAAAAATTGAACATCTGTGTCTACAAAAACATTTTCCTAAATGTCGAATTGTCAGTGCAGAATAATATAAATAGATTCTAGCCAACTTGGTTTTCGGCAATGCGTTTTGAGGATTGTGATTGGTCAAAACTGGTCCCGTGATCTTCGTGGAGCTCTGTCGTTGCCAAACTTCGCTCAGCCGCAGTGTCCATTGTAATCTACCCTTTATTTTACCCACTAATGCGTAATACGCTGAGTATACATGGCGTATAACTTAGCAGTTAGCCAGACTCTCGTTATACACGGCACTGCGAAGTGTTGGCATTTTAAAACCTTTTCTTATAACCAGTCTGTCGTGCCTAATATCTACGTATAAAATGAAAGGAAGCTAGCTCTTCATATATTAACTTTAATTTGCATCCATTCAATATGGTTCGAAACATCTCGAAATGGCTTTGCAATTGTAGTGAAATCGCTGTAAAATCGCATCTTTTTGTACGTTATTATAACCCTTTGTGACATTATTATACAAAACATATTCTCTCTACCCTTCTACGGGGTTTAAGCAAAACAGAAGATAAAGATATCTCACATACATGCACATATCGATATGAAGCTGTAAAAAACACAAGTAAAAAGAAATAACGAACTAGAGATTGTAATTTGTCATCACTGACAAATTAAGGTGATCCGATTTCTTTTTTAATCAATGATTCGAGTCCTGATAGTGCAAAGTCTCAGCTACAACATACTAAAATCTGAGAGAAATTCACCGAAGCATAAGTAAGATAGTGGTCGATAAAGAGAGTCATGTCAATTTTCACATCTAAAAAATTCCCTCCCATAGAGATAACACGTCATAGCGAAAATAGAAAAAGAAGTATATATGACCTTTGACCCCACTTTGCACAGACAAGATGGCATCTGAGCAAAAAATGGTTATTTTATGAAATGATCCCTGTAACATGGTCTTTACGTGTGCAAAATATGGGAAAGATAGGACATGTATTCACCAAGATACATAATGAAACATCTATGACCTTTGACCCTAATTTACATACCCAAGATGGCGTCTGATCAAGTCGTTGTTATTTTATGAAATTATGTTCGTGACATGAACTAAACATGTGCAAAATATGGTGGTGATAGGGTATGTTTTTCTTGAGTTATTGCACATAACGTTGCAAAAAGAAAGAAATATTTCAATACATCGAAGATAAACTTTAATTTCAAGTAAGTTTTTTGACGTGATCCCGACATCGTATGAAAAAACGAAGGGCACACTTACGATAGCCCAAAGTCTCAGCTACAACATATTAAAATCTGGGAAAAATTCATCGAAGCATAAGTGAGCTAGTGCTCGAAAAAGATAGTCATATCAATTTTCACTTCCAGAAAAACTGCTCTCCCATAGAGATAACACGTAAACTGGTCAAATTTTACAAGGATACTTTCAATCCATTTTTACGAGGTGATGACGTCATCCAATCAAAACTTTGTAATAATAAATATGAAAAAATATTAAATAAGCTACAACATACTGAAAGTTAGGTGAAAATCGGCAAAGGATGAGTGAGATACGCTCGAGTGAACTTGAATTTTGATGACGTCATTTTGAACATTTACTTTTTTTATTTTTTTAAGAAATTTAATATCTTTTAATCATTTTTTCAGTATCGCCAACCCATGAAATGATATGTACAATTCATCAGCTTTCAAAATATGTAAAGAAAATGGGGGGTCACCGTCCATCCTGACGAGTAAAATCGGATTTAAATTTGGCGGTTTTTTGGCATTGTTGCACTGTATATCGCCATTGACGCGCGCGCGGAATTTCAACTTTGACGGGCCCGTATGACGTCATATTGAGTCGGATTGACTTGAAACTTGGTAGAAACATTCCTTGACATTTCAGACATCCGATACGTGTGAAAAAACGGGAAATTTCTATTGCATATGAGCTGTGCGTGCGTATATGCGCGCGCACGTACGCGTCCGTCGATTTTTTCTGAAATACTCCAAATGACCTGAAACGTGTGCAAAACAATTTTGAGCTCAATTGGAGCATGCTAAAATTTCAACGCGCGCGTACGCGCTCGTTTACTATGAACGTGACTAAATTTTATGAAATATATCAATAGACCTTGACTTGAACTATATGATAAATTAATTTCATTCGAAAATTCCGTTCCATTAATGAGATATTGATGTAAACGTGATTTCACATAATGACGTCATAATGACGTCACGGTTAACTGATCACATTGATACACTAGATCTGTCGTCCTTAGGACATGATACATATATGGTATAAGTTTGAAAGTGATAGGTTGGGGACTTTTTGAGTTAACCTCTGCACAAGATTTGAGGAGAAAGAAATAAAGAAGAAGAAGAAAGAATCCGTACAGATACAATAGGTGATCCGAGAGGATACTCGGATCACCTAATGAGTGTAAACATATACAGAAGACAATCATGACACTGCAATCTACAATGAACAAGAGTTAGATATATACAGCTTGTATATATCTATATATATATATCTATATATATATATACAGTCAAACCTGTCTATAGCGGTCACCCATGGGAAACAGAAAAAGTGGCCGTTATAGACAGGTGGCCGCTATAGACAGGTTATCCAACTTTACGTACATTGCCAACAAATGTACATGGATTGTATCAGCGTCGTATTATATCTATAAATACCGGGTACGTACAGACTGTATATGTGCATAATGTGTGTACGTATATACACATGTGGGTTTCATGCATTGAACAATGCCTGTGTTCTTGAAATAATTATTGTTGCACAGTAGCATGTGAACAGTCGTGAAGGAAGCTTGATACTATTAACTATGCGCGATGAATGCAGCGATGGCGATCACTGAACGTTGCCCGTGAATGACTGGCACGGCTACTAAAAGCAGAAAAACGTGCTGAATTATCAGCTCTTTGGCCGCTATAGAGAGGTTAAAAGCTACCGCGGGAAACAAAATTTGTGGCCGCTGGCCGCGTTAGACAGGTGGCCGCTATACACAGGGTCTTTAACACGGCTTTTCTCTCGGGGGGATATTTCAGTGGCCGCTATAGACAGGTGGCCGCTATATAGAGGTGTCCGCTAAGGCAGGTTTGACTGTACACACACACACACACACACATATATATATATATATATATATATATATATATATATATATACACATATATATATATACACACATATATATATATACATATATATATATATATATACGTAAGTAGAAGTGTGAACTGCAATATGGCTGACAGTGCTCAACTATATAGGAGCCCATGTAGTACAATATATAGTAGGATGGAATGCGTTGCTTTATTAGTGACTTAGCTGGACAGTCTGTTTCGGCCGAAACAGACTGTCCAGCTAAGTCACTAATAAAGCAACGCATTCCATCCTACTATATATTGTACTATATATATATATATATATATATATATATATATATATATATTGGGAAGATAAGGAAACTATCTTGACCGACCTACAACTGCCAAATTAACTCATGCATTTGTTTCTTGTCATCTAGATTATTGTAATTCCATACTTTCTTATCTCCCTCAGACACATTTATTCCCACTTCAACGGGTACAAAATTCTGCCACAAGACTTGTCTCCCCCTCCAGGAAATCCGAGCACATAGCTCCAATCCTCCGTTCTCTCCACTGGATTCCCCTACGTCACCGCATATCTTTTAAAGTTCTTCTGCTTACGTACAACATTCTGAATGGGCAAGACCCCCAAGTATCTCACAGATCTTGTTTCTTTACGTTCCATTACTTCCTCAAGATCCCTCCGTTCTTCCTCTACAGTACAACTGACTCCTGGACCTCGTACTTCCACAAAATATGGTGATCGTGCTTTTTCTACAAATGCCCCTTCTCTCTGGAATTCTCTTCCTGCCTATATACATCAAGCCACTTTGAGACTCTGCTGAAGACTTATCTTTTTAGTAGACAGTCCTTTGAAATGGTCCAGTTGTGGGTCGGTCGATGGAGGTGCACACTGAGTTTGATTTTCAGTACTTATCGCATTTATACACTGTGTCTATATTTGTATTTTTGTATTAGTATTTTTGTATTGTATTATTTTGGTCTAAATATTAATTATATATATTTTATTATATTAATTAATCTAAATATTAAACTGTGCGCTTAGAAACTTCCTTATTAAGCGCCTTATTAATGTATTGTATTATTATATGTATATATATATTATATATATATATATATATATATATATATATATATTATATATATATACATATATTTTCTTAAACATAAACATGCGCGTGTCCATAGGAACACATTCAGCTGGTCTAACATGTTATTACACACAAAGGAAATACACAAAAGAATAAGCTTAAATGTGTGCCAAAGACAATATTAGAAACTTTAATCTACATTCTTTACATATGCTAAGAAAGGTTAACAAAATCAAAGACATTTGATAAGTACTTTGACCACTCCCCCCCCCCTTAAAATTACCTTTCTTTTTCTATGTTCGATGTGATTTACATAGTTAAACTTTACAAGTGATATACATTTTTCATTTCAGCGAACAGTTCTGTATTGCCTGAATATGTAATTGTTCTCTTTATTCATATCTCGATTGTGATCATGTCAAACACAAAGTGATGGTACGCTCCCACCGAGCGCTCCAAGTTGATGATGGGTCGCTCTTGCAGAACTGAAAATTAAATTTCAGTTCAGTCTCAATTTCAATTACAATATAATTTCAATTAAGATACATTGTTATAATATTCCTGAATGTGAACATGCAACAAACTAATCACGTAACTATACGCAGCCCAGATGCATTACACAACTGTGGCCACATGGAGCTATGTACATCAGCTCCATGATCAAGAAAATACAATGGGAATATTTGTTTGTTTGTTTTTATTTCTGCATTCAATCAGATACAATTTGAATACAAATTTCCGAAGTACAAAGACAAGGAATAGCACGTGCAGTGAAATAAATCGATAGTAGTGCACAAATAGATACACATTAGTGATTGCATTGAGCAATGTAGATACACAGAAACATAAAATCAAATATACAGTTTTTTTCAGCAAACAACAGAAATCATTGAATGCAGGAGAGCACCATCGTAAGTGATTAAGCTTGAAACGGATGGAGGCCTCATAAAATGACTATCCAATGACACAACTCTCTTGGAGGAAAGTGATCAGGTGGGTGCAGTGCAATTGCAGGTGTTGATGCAAGATGCAGCTGAAGGAAGAAAATAGAGATTGAAAAAAAATGACAATCATTTACTATAAATATTTGTTATCTTAATTGGTTTGGAGAATATGATTGTATCAAATACCATTTTAATGAAGCTTTCAAAGAATAAATATTTGAGCAGGACTTTATATCCGGACCCGAATGTATTATAGATGTCATTAATAATTTGGGATTCAAAAGATGGAAATTTCTACTTATACGAGTAGAGTACGAATGGACAGAAGTATTAAACCTAAACATGTTATTAAACGATGATGGAAGCTGACCATGTGTATATTTAACTCTTTATGTGCCATGGTGGAAACCCCCTGTGTGCCACGTTATTCTGAGACATGAAGGAAGTCGTGCTTTGAGAAAGAATTCTGTTTTTCCAATGTGTATAACTTCTACAAATTTCTGTTAAGATGGGCATAATAGTAGGCAAAGTTAAAGAAGAATGCCAAGCTTTGTTTCGATATAAATTGTATGACGAATCAATTTTCAATTTTTCTTTTGAATGACCAGTTGCTACTTTATTGTAAAGGCATGACTTTTGAACATAAAACCGTGACAGAAACTTAGAATGTACGAGCAAATCTAGTTGGGAACACTGCTTGATAGTCTATCACCACATAGAATGCAATCCGTATATTAGAGGAACAAAAGCACGAGAAACGCTTTCATTGTGTTCATTGTGCCGCAGGATTAGCAGTGATAGCGATTTATCGATCGGTTTTGGCGGCTTTGTCTGTTGAGCAGAATATGCGAAGTTGGCACGCCGTCGACTGAGTCGGACGTGCGAACTTGGCACATAGGAGTTAAATATAATTACTGCTACTTGAATAATATTCAAATAAAAAACTTTCAATGTCTTAAGTTCATGATATAAAGAATCAGTATGAGCCAGAAAATGCGATCCTGTACAAATACGTATAACTTTCTTTTGTAATTTGAAAATAGAATTTATTTTGGTAGAGCCGCAAGTTCCCAATATAACATTGCAATAACTTATAAATGGGAGAATGAAGGATTTATTAATTATATAATAAAAATAAAGTTGAACGAGGAAGAAAAAATTTCACCTCAGAAATAATCCCTATATTTTTAGAAATACACGTTGTAACATGATGCAAATGCTCATTCCAAGTCAAACTTTCATCTATATATTCCTCCAGAAATTTTGAATTTGTTTTCTTTTCTAATGGGATATCATCAATGTTAATATGTATCAACGTATCTACATTATGAGAATGAAGTTTAAAATAAATGAAATGAGTCTTTTTTATATTCAAAGAAATTTTATTAGACTTAAACCAATTTGATACTTTACAAATTTCAATATTTAAAGTATCATTTAAAATCTTAAGATCCTTATGAGAATAAAAAATGTTGGTATCATCAGCAAATAAAACAAAAGAGAGAAGAGAGGATGCATTAATGATATCATTGACATAAAGAAGAAATAATAGTGGGCCCAGAATTGAGCCTTGAGGAACACCACATTTGATTAAAAGGGGATCAGATTCACAACCATTAAAAGTAACATATTGTCTTCCATTAGCTAGATAATCTTTAAACCACAAAAGTGCTTGTCCCCGAATACCATAATGACTAAGTTTGGAGAGTAAAATAGAATGATAAAGAGTGTCGAATGCCTTACTCAAATCACAAAATATACCTTCAACTTGTTCTTTGTTTGAAAAATCACTCGTAATTCTATCATAAATTTGTATCAATGCTAAATCAGTGGAGTAATTCTTTCTGAAACCATATTGATTGGGAATAAGTAAATCACACTTATTGATAAATTTAAGAAGTCTATAATAAAAAATAATCTAAAATTTTGGATATACTAGGCAACAAAGAAATGGGACGATAATTGCTGTTTCATGAGGATCATCTATTTCAGCTATTTTCAGCAAATCTGGAAAAATACCTTG
This sequence comes from Diadema setosum, assembly GCA_033980235.1. Lineage (NCBI taxonomy): Eukaryota > Metazoa > Echinodermata > Echinoidea > Diadematoida > Diadematidae > Diadema > Diadema setosum. The sequence goes on along the minus strand of CM067077.1, from coordinate 32,991,676 downwards.
TGATAAAGAAAGATTAAAAATATGGCTTAACGGTTCTGCGAGTGGATAAACTATTTCTTTCAAAAGCGTCATACTTATTTTATCAAAACAACAAAATTTGGGCTATTTAAGAATTTGGTGATATTAATAATTTTACTTGGACTTGTTGGGTTGAAATAAATAGACTCTTGATTTTGGTAAAAGAGATAATCTGTACAATGGGCAATTACTAATTTTAGTAGCAAGTTCCGGACCAATGTTAACAAAAAATGAGTTAAATGAGTTTGCATACGTATTGGGATCATCTATTTTGATGCCGTTTAATGTGATATCGATATCATCCGTTGGCGGAGAATCAGGCTTTTTACCTAGGACCTCTTTGATGATTTTCCATGTTACATTGATATTCGAAGAGACCTTTTTCATTTTATCAGAAAAACATAATGTACAGGATAAACTAATCAATTTTGTCAATCTATTTCGATAAACTTTATACATATTCAAAATCAATGCAAGTGGGTTACGAATTTGTAACTTATACAAAGAATTACGTGTGTTTATTGATTTCAAAATACCTTTTGTAATCCAAGGATTTCTTGGTTTACTTCGTTTTTTTTTTTAATTCTACATAAAGGAATATTATTTTCATAATAATACAACAATTTATCATTAAAACATTTTTATGCCAAATTAACATTATCAATACTACAAATATCTGTCCATTCCTCTAAAAATAAATTCTGTTTCTGCAGTTCTACATTGCGTTTTGATTCTTTATAATGCCATATTTTATCACGTAATTTGTTACGACCCAATTTACATTCACAATTTGAGAGTATTGGCAAATGATCAGAAACTTCAGAACATAATATTCCCCAGTATTTGTATTATTATATACATTCGAAAAAAATATTATCAATCTGAGTTGATGAATGCGGATTTATCCTGGTGGGTTTGTTGATAATCGACACAAAACCATATGAGTACATTAAATGCGTAAAATTAAGGGAATTATTTTTATCGGATGTGGGGGAAAATTAATGTTGAAATCACCAAAAATAAAAACATGTTTACTTGCCAGTACCTATCTTATGGAGATCATAAATCCAATTCATCACAAAATAATTCACAGTTCAGATCAGGGGTTCGATAAATTAAACCTATAATAACATTTTTAGAAATTGGGTTATCGATTTCAGTGAATAACGTTTCTGTATATCTTCATGTGATTTCAGAACGGATTTTTAACTGTAAATTTTGTGCAATGTAAAACGCAACACCGCCACCCCTTTTCCCTTACGATCAGCCCTAACTAATTTATAATTGGGTAAATTAAAGATATCTGGGGAGTTTTGATGTCACCAAGTTTCACTTATTCCAATAACAGAAAATTCGAAATTGTTTAAAGAGTGCACATTTTTTTTTTCCAAATGTGACCCGCTACAACAAAATGATCCTAAAGTCGGGCGAGGTCGATTATTTGAAAATTGCATGACACAATTCCCTAATCTTTCTGCTTTAAATTGATATATAACACATCTTATAAAAATAATCGCCTGCTGAGATATCGATGTTTAAAAGAGAGCATGTCAAGACGTCTGGGAAATCACAGTTTCGAGAAAAGCGCCCTAAAAGTTCTCCTTGCGACGCAATCACGATCACGGGACACGCAGTCAGTATTCACCTCCGGACAATAGAAGGTAAGCCCTAGCAACCCCCTTAATGCTCATTCAAACTCAGCGTCGGCGGTCTCCTCACCGACCAATCAGTGACCAGGATGCCAGGAGAAGCGGCTGGGCCGGCTGGGCATACCGCACCCCGCCAGCACGCACCAGTCGACTGGGCAGTGTGCGAGCTTCACGCTTCGGTTAGCGGCAAGCGGCAAACTGACCAATGAGATCACCCTTACGAAAAAGTCCTGTGGTACTCCTGTGGTAATTACCACAGGACGGTACCACAGGACAGTACCACAGGACGGTACCACAGGACAGTACCACAGGACAGTACCACAGGAATTGTCCTGTGGTATTTTGGGACATACCACAGGACAGTACCACAGGAATTCCTGTGGTATTTTGGGACGTACCACAGGGCAGGTTAGTACCACAGGACCGGTACCACAGAACAGTACCACAGGACAGTACCACAGGAATTCCTGTGGTATTTTTGGACGTACCACAGGGCAGTACCACAGGAATTCCTGTGGTATTTTGGGACGTACCACAGGGCAGTACCACAGGACAGAACAGTACCACAGGAACTGTCCTATGGTATTTTGGGACAGTACCACAGGTCGATCATTACGACACAGCATTTCCATGGTACCACAGGAGAGTACCACACAGGATAGATCGAAAAAAAAAAAATCTGGGAGAATTTTAGCCACATATCAAGGAATATTCCTGATAGGTGAGCGATGGATTTCAGGACAAACATGGCCCTACTTAATAACCTGTCCTACTCCTAACATATAACCTCAAACGAGTCTAATGGCCAAGTGCCAATCTAGTCCTATAATAGATCTATATAGTCATATTCTATTCCTAGGTAGCCATCGACCGTATCAGTACGTATATATATGGCCGTCTATCCGTAAAGCATTAAGGCATGGTTACTAACCCGATTATACTTTATTATCAAGATATGAAATTACACTTTCATAACAATATCTATGATATTGGGAATAACATAACATAATTAGACAATCTTTCATAAAGTTCAAAGTAAGTTCCATCATTAATACTTTGACTTTTTAAGTCATATATGTATTTTCTAAAATCTAGAGTGCTTTTTATGAATATTCATGAGCTATGTAAAAATTTGTACCACAGGAGTACCACAGGAGTACCACAGGAGTACCACAGAAGTCCTTATGAAATTTCTCATGCTTTACATCAGCACTTTCACTAAATAGGTAATACTGTAGGAGTAAAGGACAGGATAAGTAATGGCAAATCAATTGTTATAATTCACAGCATAACTCATCTATCAATTAATTCAGGAATATCAATATGTGCTTTTTTTGTTTGTATTTTTGTTATAAATTTCAGTTGACTCTGCCTTACAATTTTCCTGTGTGGTACTCCTGTGTGGTACTGCTGTTTGATATTCTCCTGATGTGATAGTCCTCTGGTATAAAATGTTCAAAAAAAGAATATCCTGTAACATTTTTCTGTGGTACTTACGAATTTAATTTGCTGTGTGGTACTTCTGTGTGGAATAGCACCATATTATGATTTTCCTGTGGGATTTTGGACAGTTCCTGTGGTACTCCCCTGTGGTATACATCGACAATTACCACAGGAATTCCTGTCGTACTGTCCTGTGGTACGTCCCAAAATTCCACAGGACAATTCGTGTGGTACTGTCCTGTGGTACGTCCCAAAATACCACAGGACAAGTCATGTGGTACTGTCCTGTGGTACTATCATGTGGTACTTTCCTGTGGTACTGTCTTGTGGTACTGCCCTGTGGTACTGTCCTGTGGTACGTCCCAAAATATCACAGGACAAGTCGTGTGGTACTGTCCTGTGGTACTATCCTGTGGTACTGTCCTGTGGTACGTCCCAAAATACCACAGGACAATTCCTGTGGTACTGTCCTGTGGTATGTCCCAAAATACCACAGGACAAGTCGTGTGGTACTGTCCTGTGGTACTATCCTGTGGTACTGCCCTGTGGTACTGCCCTGTGGTATAGTCCTGTGGTACTGCCCTGTGGTACTGTCCTGTGGTATGTCCCAAAATACCACAGGACAAGTCGTGTGGTACTGTCCTGTGGTACTATCCTGTGGTACTGCTCTGTGGTACGTCCCAAAATACCACAGGACAAGTCGTGTGGTACTGTCCTGAGGTACTATCCTGTGGTACTTTCCTGTGGTACTGTCCTGTGGTACTGCCCTGTGGTATTTTCCTGTGGTACTGCCCTGTGGTACTGTCCTGTGGTACGTCCCAAAATACCACAGGACAAGTCGTGAGGTACTGTCCTGTGGTAATATCCTGTGGTACTGTCCTGTGGTACTGTCCTGTGGTACGTCCCAAAATACCACAGGACAATTCCTGTGATACTGTCCTGTGGTATGTCCCAAAATACCACAGGACAAGTCGTGTGGTACTGTCCTGTGGTACTTTCCTGTGGTACTGCCCTGTGGTACTGTCCTGTGGTACGTCCCAAAATACCACAGGACAAGTCGTGTGGTACTGTCCTGTGGTACTATCCTGTGGTACTTTCCTGTGGAACTGTCCTGTGGTACTGCCCTGTGGTACGTCCCAAAATACCGCAGGACAAGTCGTGTGGTACTGTCCTGTGGTACTATCCTGTGGTACTTTCCTGTGGTACTGTCCTGTGGTACTGCTCTGTGGTACTGTCCTGTGGTACTGCCCTGTGGTACTATCCTGTGGTAAGTCCCAAAATACCACAGGACAAGTCGTGATGTACTGTCCTGTGGTACTATCCTGTGGTACTGTCCTGTGGTACGTCCCAAAATACCACAGGACAATTCCTGTGGTACTGTCGTGTGGTACTATCCTGTGGTACTTTCCTGTGGTACTGTCCTGTGGAACTGCCCTGTGGTACTGTCCTGTGGTACGTCCTAAAATACCACAGAACAAGTCGTGTGGTACTGTCCTGTGGTACTATCCTGTGGTACTTTCCTGTCGTACTCTCCTGTGGTACTGTCGTGTGGTATACGTCCCAAAATACCACAGGACAATTTGTGTGTATACTGTCTTGTGGTACTGTCCTGTGGTAATGTCATGTGGTACTGCCCTGTGGTACATCCCAGAGTACCACACGAGCCTGTGACACAGTACCACACAGTTCCTGTGTTAACATATATTTGTGTGGTACATTGTGTGGTACCAACCAGTACCACAGGGAGTACCACATGAGCCTGTAAAACAGTACCACACAGTTCCTGTGGTAACATTTATTTATGTGGTACATTGTGTGGTACTGACAAGTACTACAGGGAGTACCCTACAAGCCTGTGGTACAGTACCACACAGTTCCTGTGGTAACATTACAAGTGTGTGGTACATTGTGTGGTACCGACAAGTACCACAGGGAGTACCACAGGACTTTTTAGTTAGGGCACGCTGGTCGTTGTTAGGGGCGGAGCCTTTGTGTGGCGCTCAATCCAAATGTTCGAACCAGTTTCTGCTTCGTTGAAACGCCAAAAAAACATGGCCCAGAAAAACGCTATTTTTTGGTCTTTCCTTTCATCATTTTGCTTCAAAATTTCGATATTAAAGAAGACATGTCAGACTCTAATGATATGTCAAATTAAGAAAATCGTAAGTTTTGACCAATTTTGATGCTCTGATTTCAAACTCGACTTTCACGGCTTCGACCGTGCGCGACTTTAGGACCATTTTGTTGTAGCGGGTCACAAATATTCAAAATTTTTATTCAGACTCCTACAGTTTATATGAAGAAGTGAAATATTATCTAGACTATACGGTATAGTATCATTGAATACAAGGGGTGTGTAATATTTACTGTCGCGCATAGGCATAACGTCGGCAAGAATATCGGGAGTATTCACCTGTGACGCCATTTTGTAATACAGAAATGCAAATTACCGGAGATTTGAAAGACAACAACTGCATAGGTGCTAATGCTCAGCATGGATGTACAAAAATTTTATTACTTTCAACATTCCTGACGCGAGTGAATGTAAAAAAATAACATAAATCAGTAATCCCTTGAGTTATCTACCTAACCACGTTAAGATATGAATTTGCTCATGAAATCTTTACAATTGCCAGGGCTCTACATTGATAACGATTTGTCCTGGAAAATTCACTTAATCACCTTGTAATAAACTGTTTTCTTTAGATATAATGAAATTTATTCACTCTTAAACACTGTTCTGACTGCAAACATGACATTTATATAAAATTATCTTCATCGAAATCATTGAATTCTTGCGTTAGGCAACTATAAAAGAGTCCTTTTACATAAACTCCTTAACTCGTAAACTGCTAAGAGCCAGTTTTCTGGCCAAACACTATTTTTGACATGTTTTTTTCTTATTTTCTGGCTAGATTTTTACCCTTAAACACAATTTCTAGCTGAAACCTATTTAGTTCTATCTCCCAAATAAATAAAAACAAAATTTCATCAAAAAGTGAAATTTCATTGTAAAAAATTATGTCAAATTATGCCTTTTTTTGAAAATATACCACAAAAAACTTAGTATGTGGGACTACATGTCAATTTTCAACCTGTCCCGTTCAAATGAAGATAGCTTGGAAATGAAAGGAGGTAAAGAACTGGGATTTTCATGTAAGATCCCTGACATAAGCCTCTACAAGATGAGCACAACAAGTTGAGAAACGAAGCATAAACTTTGAAGAAATGTGATAATTTTTCATAATGTTTTTGAAAAATTAAAAAATTTTCATGGTCGAATTTCTTTTTTGGTGTCAATTTATGTCAAATTAGCTGTTGAAATCATCCTGAAACTTGAGAGTTGAAAAAAAAAAAATCAACATTTCCTCTTCAAAATAATGTATTACTTCATATTTTGCAATAAGATACATATTTTTGATGATTTATTGAAAATTTAATACACAGAAAATGTGAAACGCCCAAAAAACCCTTCAGCAGTTTACGGGTTTATTTCCTTACAAAAATCAATTCGGATTGTACATCACGTTGAATTCCTTTCCCAAGTCATAGGAAAGATGTATATTTCGGAAGAGTAAAAAATGTTTAAGTCAGAGGCTTGTAAAATGATCATACACATTTTATCGCTATAAGTTTTACGAGGAAGAACACACGTAGTAATCATGTCATAAATGTTTAGTAAACGCATTTCGCGTTACGTCCGTGACAGCAGTGGGACGACAGTCCGTAGTTCCTTACGAAACATTGAAAGGATCCTTACCATGACCGAGGCTCTCTCTCTCTCTCTCTCTCTATCTATCTATCTATCTATCTATCTCTATTATATCTCTAGTATGAACTTTGGACAGGTTTCCGGACACTGTGCATCCTGATTGGTTGGCACCGAGTGTTAAGACACCAATGATCGGATGAAAAGTTGTACTTGACTTCATATCTAATAGACGAGTCTGTGAAAAAAAAAAAAAAAAAAAAAAAAACTTTGGCAGGACACAAGCATATATATGGCAAACTACTGATATCGAATTATTGGCCTATTTCCACTACATATTGTTGTTGCTGTTTTCTTTTAAGGGAACACTTGCCGCTCATGTTAATGCAAGAAGATTTATTTTCTGCGACCGGCGGCAAAACAAAGCTGACCTCTTTGCTATACTGACCCAATCTGTTATCAGGTTTAAAGATGCGCAATGGTTTCTATGCAAAACACATTAAATTGAAATTTTATTTGAAAGTCGTCAGTGTTTAATTGATACCTGGTCTCCTGTAAGGAGCTCAAAAACGCTCTCTTGACGAAGTTCTGCAAATATTCAAGGGCTGATAGATTCTACGATTTATCATTGAGCTTAAAAGGAAATACCATTCCATTTTAAGGTTGGTGTGAAAAGAAATGCAAAGGCTTTTAAGCACGGCAATTAAAATAAAACAAAAAATCGGATGGAAATTAGCAGGGAAGTTTTGGACATGTGAAATTTTGCGAATTTCACGAAACAGTCCTTGTTAACAATCAATGTGAATGTGCAAATGTAAAATTGATGATGTTATTTCCTCACTATAACTTGCTGTAGAGGTTGCAAATTTAACTTTTTTTTCGTTCAAACGCAACTTTAAGATAGTTCTAAAATATGAGTTAGGGGTAGAAACAACCGCTGTAAAAAAATTGAATCAGTATAATCGATGTTAAATATTTTTAAATACACAAAATGTCAACAATAGTAAAGGTTATGATAAAAATGTTTCCGGATTAAATCTCCTACAGTTATGTTTTACTGAGAAAAATATTGATATCTCCTTGAATTTTAAGTTTATTGCACAAACGTTTATATGATAGGATGTTTTGTGATAAAACAAGCCTACAAATATGCATCAAATGTGACATCTTGAATATTTTTTGAATTACTACTTCCAAAGGTATACAGAACCGTTAATATATGTCAGTATCAAGTTGATGGAATGTGTAATTTTCATGATTTTTTTTTTGGAATTCCCTTTATATTTTCTTGGTATTGTTGTCCACACGTGACATCATAACCTCTAGTACTAGTCTCCTAATCCAGCGCTTCCAACACCAAAACTTTAAAAATCCATAAAAGAAGCCTAAATACTCATCATTTCTATACAAATAGGACATCATTACTTTTACTCACCACCTTTCAAGTAGATAGGATAGTCTCTTGCATAAAGAAGTAAAGTAAGGACAAGCTGCTAATCGTAACTGCAATCATGAACCTTTTATGCCCCAGTCACATATTATAAACACGGATGCTAAAGGATCTTCACGGTGATCCAAGAAAATAAAGTTATGTGTAAGTATCTCATAAGAAGTTAAAGGCTTAATCATCACCTCAGCCAATACTGTACCATCCCTTTAATAAGCACTTTCAACAGAGGGCACAGGATATTTCACCTGTGAACTCTCCTTGTGGAACCACTCTCCTCATGGCACCACTACTCCACATCTCCCCTGCAGCGACCCGAACAGTTATGATATGTTATGGTATGATACTGCTGTGACATTAGACAGGGGTTTCCTGTCAAGTTCTGCAAGTATTTCAACCTTATTCCCGTTGAGGAAAACCTCTATAATTTAGAGCCACTGCATTTTTCAAATATCAGTTTATGAGGAAGTCGACGGCGTGCCAACTTCGCATATCTGCTCAAACCCACATACCCTTCCAAACCGATTGATAAATCGCCAAATGCCGCGGTACAATTTAAGCTTTTCTCGCACTTCCGTTCGACTCACATATAGGGCTCTCACCTGTGAAATAAAATTGAATGTCCCTGACCGCTTCACAATATCGTACCAAAGATACCAAAACAAATGAAAAAATAATCAATTAAAAATCAGAAATACAGTTTGGCATAAAACTGAATAGCTGCAGATATTGAGTATGAATTGCTCTACAAACTGCATTTTGGTTGGAAGATGAAAGTTTTACTTATGGAATTTGAAGGGATTTGATTTGATTAGGTGCATGTACAGAAAATAACTTATTTTGTGTGTGTGTGTGTGTGTGTGTGTGTGTGTGTGTGTGTGTGAAAAGAACTCGTAGTCTGGCTTTGCGGATCCTTGGATACGGTTTGAGCTGAAGAACCCGCCTTGGAAATTTGATGGGAGAAAGGGTATATCTCACTAAATTATCCAACTTAGTGAAGATGAAACACCTCATTTCTCCCTGCTATTTCACAGAATTTTTTTGAATTTTGAATTTTAACATACGTCTCTATGGGGAATTAATTACCCGAGTGAGCCCTATAGAGTATATGCAATGCACACAAGTCAATCATTATGGGAAGTATTCATCCCATACAAGCTCTGCTGGTTTATGTTAATCTATTCTGTCAAATCCCTCCCTCCCTCCTTCCCCCTCTCCTCCCCCTACCCAAGTCCCTAACTCTTCTTAACTACAATTTGTTTTCTTATTATGTTCTTGTGGTACTAGATCTTAGTACAAAGTAGTCATCAGTATCACAACTTTGAATATAGGTGATGATGATACCCCCTTAATCAATGTTAACTACCTGTATGTCGATATTCATCCTATGAAGAACTAATCAACCCTGCAAGATATATTTAAAAAACAAAAAAAACCCAAAAAACAAGGGCATCATTTTCAAAAGTGTCATTTTCAAATTTTCAAAAGTGAGAAGCTTTACAACCCTTCAATGTGCAATGTCTCATTTGATGTAGGGGCAAATATCATCAAAAACACATTTATGATGTTCAACAATCAAATATGACCTCTACTATAGAGTATGCATGTAATGGACACAAGTCACTGGGAAGTATTTATCCCATACAAGGTCTGCTAGTTTATGTTGATCTATTCTGTCGAATACCTCCCCCCCCCCCCTCCTCCTCTCCCTCTACCCCTTACCCTCCCTAACTCTGCTTATAGTCCATGGGCCAGGGCAGATATTGGTACCATCTGAGGTGGCAAAACCTTTTTTGGTGTCATTTTGTTTGTCGGGCATAGATATGCTTAATATCAAGCTATGATAGGATTTCCAAATGGGTAACGTAGTCATAATAAATGAATTTTTAACCAATTTGGTCTCGTTGTTAAATCCCTTTACTTCTGAATCGAAACTAACCGCTATATAAAGAAGAACACTGTCTTCTCTATGTTCACAGGTGTTCTGTTGTAAACGCGGTGCGCTTAGTCTTTATTCAAAGCAGCGAAGGGAATATCCAAATGTTATGATGTCAACATCGCTTAGTCTAATATTCAAGACGGCGAAGGGAACATCCAAAGCTTGTAATACAGTGTATGTCCCTTTATCTAAGAACAACAACAACAACAACAACAACAACAACAACAACAACAAAACAGTTCCTGGTGAATTTTACCGTATTTTTCAATTATTTATCATTTTCCGGTGAAAACGCTAATACCACGCCAATGTCGCTTTATTTCCATCCAACAATGAAAGGTAATGCAAAACAATGTACCGGTACACTACAATACATTATAATAAATAATATTGTACATGAACAGAGTGATTTTTGTTTAAAACTGATGTATTTGTTGAGAGGGTAGTATAAAACCAGTATAGATAATCCCTTTTATTAGGAACTTTAGATATGATAACGGTACATTGTTCTAGATAAAGACTAAGCGCACCGCGTGACAGCTGTTGACATCATAACCTTTGGATATTCTCTTCGCTGCCTTGAATAAAGACTAAGCGGACCGCGTTTACAACAGAACACCTGTGGACATATAGGAGACAGTGCTCTTCTTTGTATAGCGGTTAGTTTCGATTCAGAAGTATAGGGGTATAAAATCGAGACCAAATTGGTTAAAAATTCATTTATTATGACTAAGCTACTCATTTGGAAATGCTTTCATAGCTTGATAAGCATATCTATGTCCGACAAACAAAATGACACCGAAAAGGTTTTGCCACCTAAGGTGGTACCAATAACCCATTTTTCGGGACTTGGCCCATGGACTATAAGCTACAATTTGTTTTCTTATTATGTTCTTGTGGTACAAGATATCATAATACATCGTTGTAGTCATCAGTATCACACAAGTTCGAATGATTGTGGTATTTTAATGTATTTCTTTGTTTTGGGTATTACCACTGAAACAGCTCAAAATACATAAAGTTAATCTGTTTGATAAATCAAAGTGTTTTACAGTACTCTGTAGACAATAAGGTGATGATGATACACCCTTAATCAAGGATAGCTGCCTGTATGTCGATATTCATCTTATGAAGAACTGATCAACACTGCAAGATTTATTTTTGAAAAAAAAAAAGTGTCCCTTCTGAGAAGCTTTACAACCCTTCAATGTGCAATTTCTCATAATGATGTAGGGGCAAATATCATCAAAAACACATTTATGATGTTAAAAAAATCAGTTAAGAAATATGACCTCTGATACAGGGCTCACACCTGTAAATAAATTGGAATGTCCCTGACTGCTTCATAAAATCGTACCAAAGATACCAAAATAAATGAAGGAAAAAAATTAATCAAAAACCAGAAATGCAGTTTGGCAAAAAACTAAATAGCTGCAGATATTGAGCGTGAATTCCTCTACAAACTGCATTTTGGTTGGAAGATGAAAGCTTTTCTCATGGAATTTTAAGGGACTATACGACTCTATGAAGAGTTTGTTTGCAAAAATTGACAGTCCATATTTGAAGAGCTCATTTGCAAAAGGGGTTAGATCCATTTTTTATCAAATTCATTTTCTTAATCTTAAAGTGTTGATTTTTAGTAGCTCTTTATGATGATACCAACGAAAAGTTTAAATTCTTATCAAAAAGTTAACAAAAATGGGAAAGAAAATTCACTTTCTTTTCAAAAGGGGTTAGATCCATTTCAATTTGTTTGCGAAAGGGGTTAGATCCAACTGACCAATACTATTAACACATGCTTTTTGCCTGCCAGCTTTTTATGATCAAGGCGTTTGTAAGGTAAGCTGTTTCCCTCAAATTACATTTTGGGGGGATTGAACTGTGTTAGTGTGCGTTGGTGTGGGTGTGTGTGTATGTGGGTGTATGTGTGAGAGGGTGCGAGTGTGTCTGAGGGTGCGTGTGTGTCTGTGTGGGTGTGACTGTGTTAGTGTGTGTCGGTGTGGGTGTGTGTATGTGGGTGTGTGTGTATGTGGGTGTGTGTATGTGGGTGTGGGTGTGTGTGAGTGGGTAAGCATGTGCGTATAGTGTGTGTGTGTGTGTGTGTGTGCGTGCGTGTGTGTGTATTTTTTTGAGTGTGTGTGCATTTTTGTCTGTGTGTGTTTGAGTGTGTGTGTCTGTTTGTCTGGGACACAAACAAAATCCAATTGGAAATGATAGAATCTTACAATGGGGGAAATTTCAGTTTGAAAAGAAAAAAAAAAGCTAATTATTATTATTATTTTTTTTTTTTTGGGGGGGGGGAGGTAGCCCTAGTCACCCACTATCCGAACAACGATTAAATTTCACCCATCATAGGCAAAGATGTAAGAACAACTCATAGGTCACTAGCTTTGGTCAACTGTTTAATGTTTTGTTTGCAAAAGGGGTTAGATCCACAAAAGTATTTTTTTTTTGGAAATATTATTTCTAGAAAATGAAGACAGGTAGATTTTTTCTATACTCGGTTTTGCACTCATATGGTAGGGTAGTATATCAACACAAATTCATTTTGTGTAAAATCTTTGCAATTTGGGACAAATAAAAAGCTTGATTTTCTCGAAATGGTATAAAGTGGATCTAACCCGTTTTGCAAACAAACTCTTCATTTGCCAAATGGAGATATTTGCGATTTAAGGTCAAGAAAAATAAAAAGAATAATAAGAAAAATGTTGCTCCTTTTGACCATAACTTCAAAAATATACCTTTATTACGTAGTGACCAATATATCATTTAAAATATATTATTTTGTACTTTATGACAGAGACCGTACTTCAAAATCTTCAAAAATGGACTTATCGGTTTTTGCGAACAAACTCTTTATTTGATTGGGTGCATGTACAGAAATAGGTGAATTTTTGAGTGAAAAGAACTCGTAATCTGGCTTTGCGGACCCTTGCTTGGACAGAGTTTGAGGTGAAGAACCCACCTTGGAAATTTGATGGGAAAAAGCATATATCTCACTTATCCAGGTTAGTGAAGATGAAACACCTAATTTCTTCCAGCTATTTTACAGAATTTTTTGAATTTTGAATTGTAATTGTCTCCATGGCGGAATATTTACCCGCGTGAGCCCAATAGCTTGAGTTTTATGTGGTGATTGACTATCAAGCATGTGGCACCACTCTCCTCATGGCACCACTCCCCGAATCTCCCCTGCTGCTACCCGAGCCGCAGTCATGCTGTATTATGGTACGATTCTGCTGTAACATTATAGACGGGGCTTTCCCGTTAAGTCCTGCAAGATATCACGCCAACTTCAATCCCGTTGAGGAAAACTTCAATAATTTAGAGCCACTGCTCTTATCAAATATCAGTTAAAGAGGAAGCATAGTGAACTCTTTATGTGCCACGTTCGCACGTCCGACTCAGTCGACGGCTTGCCAACTTCGCGTATTCTGTTCAAACGCACAAACCCTCCCCAACCGATCGATAAATCGCCAAATGCCGAGGTACAATTAAAGCTTTTCTCGCACTTCCATTCGACTCACATATAGCTTAAATTTTATGTGGTGATTGACTATTAAGCCATGCTCTGTATCAGCTAGATTTGATGTAAATTTTACGTTTCTGTCACTGTTTGCGTGCAAAAGTCATGCCTTTACAGTAATGTAGCGACCGGTCATTTCAAAGAAAAGCAATCATCGATTTGTCATACAATTTTCATCAAAGTAAAGTGTGGCATTTCTCTACAACTTTGCTCACTACATGTCCAGGCTAAGCCCAAGGAGGGGGGGGGGGGACATTGTGCCCCCCACCATATTTTCGTTTGCCACTCCTACACCCTTTACCCGATTTCAACCAAATTTAGTGACTTTTCCTAAAATCTTATTGCAAACATTTTGATGTATAATTTGTCTATGTCCAATATTGCTGATTGCCATGGCAACCATAAGCTTACAACCATGTTCGTCAGATTTTGCATGATTTTCTGTTCCAATTTCAGTTAACAATATAATAATCGATGAAATGGGAGTTTTCTTGGCTGTAATTTGCTGAAGGACCAAATGGTGAAGTAATCATGGTTGTGAATTACTCTGTATGAATTTCTTATTATTTCCTTATTTTTATATGACAAAGGCACCAAACAATACATATAATACAACTAATCGAAAATACAGCATTTTCCAAAGATTACCCTTTTATTTGGTGTCATCTTCACACAAGTTTTACCTGTGTTTATCATATGTGACCGTGCACCTAAAAACGAAAATAAAGTCGCACACACTGATTTTCCGTGAGGACTGAAAATAAGTGAAATGGGTCAACCTAGCCAAACTTGACTTTTTCATATTTTCTGAAAGAGCGGGTCTTCTTTTACATTATATGCTAAAATTTGGTATCATAAAACGGGCAGGAAAGTGTGTTTTTTTTAAGCAGTTTATCTCGAACATTTTTGGTAGAATAGTGTGATTAGGTGTGTCTTTAGAATCCCTTTTTCATTTCTGAAAAACCTTGTCCACACTCTTCACTTTCAACTCTAATAACTTTTGAAAGGATAGTGCTACTGCTTTGAAAGTTGGCATTAAGTATGGCCAGAACGTGTTAATGAGGCATGCTTAATTTCAGTTTAATTTGATAATCCCTTCATTGTTGTAACTCTGGTGGTTTACTTCCTGTTTTTTGTCCCATTCATCGCACAGCCAGCACGGTTTGGTAAAGATTAAGCGCTTGAATAGACACTGTACTTCAGAGCCTCTTTTCTCAGTTCACACTTTTCCTGAGTTTGTGCTTTCTTTCCAATATTTAGATAGGTTAGGAGAGTCCATTTGATTTGCGTTATACATCATTTTAAAGCTTAAAGTCTGCTCTTTCAGAATATATGCAGAGATTATGCAGGGCCACATATGTGACCCTGCACCTCAAAACAAACAAAAAGTCGCCAGACATGAATTTTTAGTTCAGACCATATTCTGAAAGAGCAGACTTTAAGCTTTAAAATGATGTATAACTCAAATCAAATGGACCCTTCTAACCTATCTTTTGAGTTTTGAGTTCCAATATTTTGGAAATATGAAATGTGATACCAATATATGTATCCTTTCCAACCAATACATCATAGGTTTCATATATTTCTTTATATCGCAATGAATAGCGGCCCCAGGTGTTGACCTTGAGAAATTTCAGTTGACTTGCTTCTCCTTTATGGTAAATATCAAAATGATTGATATGAAATAAAGACATATTTAGACACAAAGAAAAGACATGATTTTAGCGTATTTATTATGTATTTCTTTATATTTTGGTAAATAGCGCCCTCAGTGGATGACCTTGAGAAATTTAAAATGTTGGGTCATGTAGAGTATGAGTTGCTCTATCCATGTGTCAAATATGACGGTCATACATCATATAATAAAGAAGTTATATAGGGGGCACAATGTGCCCCCCCCCCCACCCTTTGGACCTGGAAGGAGTCAAAATAGCTTGGGCTTATATAGGGTTAACAGAAATATATGTAGAAGTTACATAGGTTTGAAAAACAATGTTTTCTCAAAGTATGACCACGTGGTGTCTCAGAATATTGTGGCACATAAAGAGTTAAAAAAAAAACCCTCACTTTCAAAAGTATAGGACATTAACCTATCACATCATGTTCATCATTGATGCTATTGGCACCTGTTTAGGCCAATTTTTGATGGGATTTTCACTATTTCTGCCAAAAGATGGTGCGTTTTATTTCAATTAATATCCTTTAATGGGATGCGGTAGTTTTTGTGCAATGCATTTAATATTCTTTACGTAAACTGGGTTTATAAAACAAGAACAAAGAAACATATAACTCTCTGACACTGTACGACCAAGGAGATTGGTATGACTTCATAAATAAGGCAATGTTGAAATAAACTGGAATGGATTACAATCGAGATACACTGCACCGTCACACAAAGCAGAATCTTACAATACAATACAATACAATACAATACAATACAATACAATACAACACAACACAATACAATACAATACAATACAATGCAATACAATACAATACAGTACGATACAATCCAATACAATACAGTACAATACAATACAATACAATACAATAGAACACAATAAGCCAGTTCGGAGGTAGCTCATGGGCACATTGGTCTGAATGACCTTTCTTTTTTCTCAGTCGGTTAGGGGTAATTCACTCGTTTTCAGAGCGATTAATAAGCTTTACGTAACAGTTGATGGAACAAAGAATGAACTTACGTAGATCAGAAGACCAGAATGATCCGCCAAGGAACACTTTGGAGAGCACCCATATCATTATTTTGCATTGATTGTATTAACAATCTCTTTCTATTGATATTGCCAAATACCACTTTT
Organism: Diadema setosum; assembly: GCA_033980235.1. Classification (NCBI taxonomy): domain Eukaryota; kingdom Metazoa; phylum Echinodermata; class Echinoidea; order Diadematoida; family Diadematidae; genus Diadema; species Diadema setosum. The sequence continues at coordinate 32,975,126 of CM067077.1, read as the reverse complement.
GCTGTCAGGTGGATGTGATGGTAAGCAGCATTTATAAGGATTATATGATAAATCATTACAACACAGATGCTTATCTCAGTGAATTTAAAAACTAACATGCCTGTTGGTACGAATTACCTTTTTTTTTTCTGCTCATGCGCAAAGTGGAACTCCGATCTGGCTTATACTATATAATACAATGCAGTGAATGTTTGATACCCTCTTCCGAGAGGCTTAAGGCGCTTACAATAAAAAAAAGCAAGATATTAAATCTTTCAGGTTTTATGTAGAAAGAAAAGTAAGGCTCTGTTAACAAGTGATATGATTTGATTTGATTTGTTGTTACCTGTCGATCCGAGGAGCGTATTTGTGTATTTGGCCCTGTATCAACATGGTCTTTTATTGAGGACTGGTGTCCCCGCGAGCTGATCGCGCGAAGCATCTGCACAATCTGTGTTATATTTACACTTAGGGAAATGGTTCTAGTTTCACTTTATACATTGCAGTTAATTATCGATCCCTTTATTGCGGACAAATGATACTGATCTAAACCTAACTAGTTCAATATTTTGCTAAGAAAAAAAAAATATCCCTAGGTATAGTTAATTATGGTGCTGTTTGGCCTGGCTGACTGGAGAGATCTGTGTTGCTTGTATCAAGAGTCGGAATAGTAGTAGGATTCAAGATGAAATAAAGATAATGATAGGAATAATGATAGCAGTAATGATGGTAATGATAATGATAATGATCATGGTCATGATAATAATGATAATGATAGTAATGATAATGATGATAGTGAAACCAATAAGGATAACATTGATAATGATAATATATATTTTTTTTTAATCCAGGGAAGGCGATATACAGTGTTGACACCGCTCTACCCAAGGAACCTACCATTAATATCTAATACTGTACTTCATAGCTTTGCCAAATACCCATTCATACATTTAGGTTGAGGAGGAATATGGAGAGTAAAACATCATGTCCAAGGACGGATTTTCAGTAAAACTTGAGATCATATTGAACGAAAGCCAGATTTAGATATGCGCTCCATTGATTTGGTTCCAACCAATCAGAGCACGAAGAATTTGAGTGAAATTTTAGTTTTTACAAGGCCACGCCCAAGCGTTTTGTTATAAATCAAGCGAACTTGCAGTGTCGTTTCATCAGGCAGCGGGACCGTGGGCAGAATTACAACCAACTCCTTCAACTGCCGACCTTGCAACTTTCTTCCACTGACGGTATTTTATCAACTACGATTTCACCATGGAGAAATCAGGATCACAGGCAAGCTTTTAATCTGACTTCACGTCACAGAAATGATTTGATAGCATTATTCGCATCTGCTTTATTTGTGTTTTGGAGAGCAGTTTTTTTTTTCTCTCTCTCTCTCTCCATTCTGCTAAATTAAACGTGTATACGTAGAAAGGTTTCCTGGGCTGCCACGTGTTCAAGCATTCACTTATATGGGCTGTCCTTCCACTGCATAATTTCTTAGGTAATTATTTGTAAGTTTGGTAGTGCAATATATTTTGGTGATGGAATATATGTATACATCTATCTTTTCCGAATTCTGTTGATAATGATTTTTCCAGATAATGTGAAAACTTACGAAATATGAAAGTGCATATTGTTAAACGTTGAATTCAGAGTTTATTATTGATGTTTGATGATTTATAGTAAACCATGATTTCCTCTTAAAATTCATTATGCTATTTAACATTTTATTTCAAGTGGATTATAAATATCTCGCGGAAAATTAAAGGCTGAATCATCACGTTAACAAACCTACGATACCTTCCCTTTAAAACCTCCAGGGTTACTTCTCTTCATTCAAACTTTAACGCCCAAATACCTCAAACTTACTCCTCTTCTCCCCTCCCCCTCCCCCTCCCCTCCCCCTTCTTTTGCCTACCTTAGTGCGACATTCCCTCGGCTCTGCCACCATACGCCAAGATGGGGGCAGATACGGCGCCACCCAGAGGCTCGCGTTTCGCCTTGTGGAGGATCCCCTGTACCGCTGTACTCATCACAGGTCTGCTTGTAGCCGGTGCCATCACAATCACGGCAATGGCTCACAAGGGGAGCGCTCACTGTCAGCAACCAACCAACAATAGTCGCCCTGTTGGGGCACGCGATCAAGTCCTGGATCATGATTCTGTGAGTATGAACACACTATAATTTATAAATTCCATTTTGATTATGGTCATGGTGAAAGTGATCATAATATTTTTCCCAAATATTTCGTTGCATTAATTCAACCTTAGATTAATATTGTTTTATGTTTTCCAGTGTGGTTATAAGGCCACATTTTGGAAACTCACATTACGCAGATAATCATATTTCACGGATGGCACGAAATTTCGTAAGTACAGAATACATTTACAAACGTTTGACGGAGACCAAGAAAGCGTAAAAGACAACAAAAGGTAGAGAAAGTGAGACTATTGTTTTCCTCTAAAATAAATTGACATCTACTCATTGCTTTGCCAAAATTAATCAATAAGGAACTTCATTTTTATATGATCAAACTGCATTACTTGGTTTATTTTCATGTCGTCATAACAAGTTTGTTAAAGAAACAGTTTACCGATCTACGCTCAGCAAAAAAGAAAGTAAACACGTTTTGTTACACACAATAGTTTTCATAGAATATTTTGATCAAAACCATTGTGTTATATACTTAAAGGTTATCTAATTGGCTGTCAAATTGGTAGGTTAATACAAAGGGAAATGTCATGCATGAGTGAACACATTTTGATTTTTGTCCTTCAAGACACGAAAGTAAAAATGGCAAAAACTGACATTTTCTTGTGCATTTGCAAACGCCCTTCAAGATAGCAATGATAAAAAAGACCAAATTAACATATTGAGAGACATGAATGAAATAGAATAAAATGAGAAAAAAAAATGAGTTTTCTGTCAAATCAAACATCAAATGACACAGGGAGAAAGCCGCAAAGGTGAAAAAATGGGCAGACTTTCTTTTTTTCATTCTTTTGATTTAGGAAATTAAGAATTCATGAGACAAATTCAAGAACCAAATATCCTTTTTTTAATCAGTTCTTAATTTGAAATAGCCAGTGATAACATTTGAAATTTCTTCCATTTTTGTTACTATTGCATGCCATTTACATTTGGATTTGAAACAAGATTCTTAACATTTTTTCGCCTTTCTTTGTCTTTGCGGGATACAAAGTTATTACAGAGATCGTAGGATGATTTTTGAAACTTAATATTTTCTTTTGTTTTGATTTGTATTTTGCTGTCATTGTTACATGGAAGAGCACATACGCATGAATGAAAACTTGTCCATTTTTGCAATTCTTACTTTTGTGCTTTGAAAGAGAACAACGAAAGTGTTCACTCATACGTAGAGTTTGCCTTTTTTGTGGACCTACCAGGTTGAAAGCCAATTGAATTATCTTTAACATGGTATATAAAGTATTAATATTCAGCAGAAATTTCTATGAGAAATATAAACTTGAAAAAGTGTTCATTTTCTTTCTATTTCGCTGAGTGTATATTGATGTAGGACGGTTTCTTATATGTTAAGACTGTGCCTCTCAGTCCTCTATGTAGTGTAGCATCTTATCTGATACACGTTTCACATAAACTGATTTTCGAAAAGAATCAGAATATTGGCTGAACCTTCTAATATAGTGCTCAAACACAAGTTGCTACGTCATGATAACAGACCAACCGTGTAGAGTCAAGGCTGTCTTTACAAACTGGGAGTTGATGGTCGTTTCAATAGAGAAGCTCTGTATAGTACCACCGATGTCAAACCATTGAAAAATCGACGGGAGATCCAGGCCCTGACAATCATCTTTAAATTGCTCCATAACCTCGCCTCTGATTCACTGTCTTTCAGGATTCAGTTTAGATCTCAATCTTATTACAATCTCCGAAATGAAAACACCACTGTTGTTCTTCCAAAACTACGAACCAATTTTCCAAGAAAAAGTATATTATTAAACGTTTTTCAGCTTTTTAATAATCTCCCTATAACTCTAAGGACAATTCAGTTCAATTCAATTCAATATAGGTTTATTGACAATAAAAAGAACATGCAGCTCAATAGCTGAAATTGTTCATTTTACAATTAAAACACACATACGACATTGTACAAAAAAAACCATATATATATATATATATATATATATATATACAAATGTAATTGAAATTGGGTATCAAAATGAATACTGTGTGAATATGACAGAAACACTGTTCAGGGCCTGTACAAACAGATGAAACCTTGATATTTCAACTGGTCTCAAATCCTTGACCTTAGACCCCAGACCCAGAGATTACCAAGAAAATAATCGACAAAAAGTACATGCATAAAAAATATATATTTTTTGTTTCATTAGTTACAACCATTGACCTCTTAACCCTCAATAAAAATGCATCTATTAACATGATTAAGATTATCAATAATGCGTTACAGATACTGGTATCTGTAAAGCATGATATTATATTATTTATAACAGAAATAAACAAAAGATTTGTATGATTGCAATAATGTATATTCAACTTATATCCAAGTGTTGATTTTGTATATCTAAATATTTTCTCATAGAACGGTCTGTCGTTAAAAGCTCGTTTGTTATCTTAGAACGTCTAAATTTGTTTGCATAGTGATGGTGGTGATGGTATTTTTCTAATCTTCGTATATTTCTGTATAATTACTTTCCTTTGTTATCGTTTTGATTTCTTTTATTCATTACATATACTTTTCATGTCATACTTTGTATACTTTGTGACTTTGTGACTTTTTCTTTTTTGGCGTTCGTTTGCAATGATTATCTCACGTTCTTATTTGCAGTTTCTTCATTGTATGATTTCTATGTTTTGTTATCATTTTACGTAACTTTTAGCTGATTGCAAGCTTTTAACGGTGGTTAAATAAATAAACTCAAACTCAATCTCATACTGGTCACGTGATTTGCAGACTGGGCACGTGGAGCTGAGGGGTAGAAACGGGGAGTCCGCCTCCGAAACCATGACCTACAACAGCGCTCTCAACACTGTTCTCATCAACGCTCCTGGTAACTTCAGCGGCAGCTCGCCGGCCACGATCGCGATCGACTTCGATCGGGTGAGTTCGATTTCGGGCTGCTACCTCTATATTTTCATTGCTGTTGTTTTTTTCATGATGTGCAAGTCCAACATGATAAAGTACATATTACGTGATACAAATAACAATGGAATCGTCCACTTCAGGCGCTACTCGGTGGCGACTGTACGGTCACCATTTTTCGTCTCATCTTTCGACTCATGTTTTTTTTTTTTTCATTCCTTATTCTTTGAGTCAACTTTTTCAAGATTATTTCGATTTTGTACAAATTGTGCCTTGTGGAACTTTTTGGTTCGTTATAGCTATTTTTCTGTTGGATGTGTGGTGGGTGTTTATGTGGTAGGGTCTCGGTCCATGCGCGTTATCTTCATTCTCGCTGTATTTGACGAATTGTTAAAATCAGAATTGTTTGGATCAGAACACACATGCACGGGGACAAAGTGCAATATTCAATGAGTTGTGTGTATTTTTGTCAGCGTGTATTGGTCATTTAGTTATATTGTTCTGTTTTCTTTTGCATATTTGTACGACGATTTCTATGCCTGAGTGCATGACATTATGACAACACTGAATCATGGATCTTGAATATTCGCAAGATGTTTTTCACACTCTTGACGTTTCTATAAATTGAATGGAATGAAATATATGAGAGCTTTTAGACCACCATCCCAGGAAAACAAATTAAATACATCGGGGGGGGGGGGGGGGGGGGAGGGGATACTCCACAACTTCCGACCCACCTGTTGCAGTTCCTCTGGGCCTCCTCATGATATAGTCACGACTCTTTAGGTGTAAATAGCAATTTCACCGATTTACCTTGAAAATTAAATGTTTTGGTTTTCTTAAGTCATATGCAAGGACAGTTTTGTTCAATGATAAGTATGAAAGGTTTCAACACCCTAACTGATATTCCCAGATAACTAGACAAATCATCATGTTGCAGGAAAAAGGCTGCGAGTTCGTCCTGTTTTTTTTTTTCTTCTGACGCATCCTCATGAAATCTGTATGAACTTTTTAACTAAATATACATGTATCAAAATTGTTTCTATAAATCCTTCCGGCAGAATGTGGTGTTCATGAATATTCATGATCAGAATTCGTGCGCGGGTTTCGCCCTTGAAGACAAACTGGCACAGATGGCAAAGAACTTCACCAGGAACAAGGAACATAATCAGGTATCATTAAAGTTTATGTGTGCTATTGTGAATACACGTGCGTGTTATTGTGTGTGCATGTATAGTAATAGGTGTACCTGTGCTATGGCGTCTTGTCCCCTACCGGCGGTTTCACGCAGTGGGGCGATCTTCAGGCAGACTGGCTTTCACTGTGTTGTGCTTTGTTTATGTGGCGCGGTGGATCGGATGGACGGCTGGATGGTTTGACGGTTCCTCAGTCTACATTTTGATATGAGTTCGGACCTTTTGCTAAACGTATTATTGTTTCGGATGATTATAACCTTCTCATCAAAGCAGACATTGCAGTCTAGATTTTTTTCAGGATGTCCTACTTTCGCGTGAAATTTTCATGTTTGTCTTTCAGGCTCTAGATGTACTTTGAGAGCTGGGTCTCATTTTTTGTATTTTTAGGCTTGATCGATTTGACATGGTTCCTGTATTAAGTCATTTAACGATACAGGAAGAATGTCAAATCGATCAAGCTAATATGCATATGTTACGATATGTCTGTGTTCATATGAATTTGTGTGTGTGTAAAGTAATTCAATAATGAAGCGGTTTGAGGGAGCAAATCACATAGAAACGGGAAGTGGAGTTGTCGTTGTGGGTGTGGAGGTGCCGTCCATGCTATCTGCAGTTACTGCTTTTGAAACTTAATCAGTGTCTGCAATTGTACGTTGAAAAAGAAGATCCAACTTGACATGTCTTGTTTGTTGTTAGGATAATCTTTTATATTTCAAGTGCCTGTTGATCCGTTGGCCCCTCAACACAAGTACTGTCTCTCTATGTTCTCCCCCCCCCCCCATCTATTACACATGCCTGCTTCTAATGTGTGTGTGTGTGTGTGTGTTCCGTATAGTTGATGTTGATTTGAGTCTATTTAATTAGTCTAATAGAGTACTTTATTTTTCCCCTCGCATCGACTGCTTGTTTATCCAGGTCATCGACTTGGTCTCGGACAAGATGGAGACAGAGAATTACCGTGTCGCAGGAATAATTCCGGCTGGCTACGTCCAGACCGCCAACGGACCTATCATCCGCGGGATGTGCAGCGGCCGAATCTCTCAGTGGCTGGAGGTGGGGACGGATGGAGGGATGTCAGGAAGGCGGAAGAGAGGCTTCTGCTTTTACGTGTGCACTCTTGTTTGGGGCATCCCTATATGCTTCCGTCCGTGTCTCTAAAAGTTAGGCAAAGACTGTCTCATTGGCTCGTATTGCTCTCTACTGTTTCAATTCTTAAAGTCTGTGAATTAAAGTCCATGATTGCGTCACCTTTGGTCACGCCTGAAAATGGGATTACTTTCCTAAGCTGGTAAAGGGAATACAAACCTTTCCTGAGAATGATAAAACTGAAAACTTTTTTTTTTTCGTGATGGAACGAAAAACAATAGACTACCACCAAAATTATTCGGACCTCGAAAGATTCCAAAATTCTCTGTTTAAATGAAAACGAATGACATGATGTTATTTTTTCATTTATTTCCCCAGAACTGCGAAATGTATCATCGTAAGATTTCTTACAAGACGTTAGGAGACAATCATGTTAATTATTTTGTAAACCATGACATTTTGGAACAGGGATATAAGACACTCAAGTGAGATTGAAATTGAGAAACTGAAGATCCAGAAAGATCTGATTTGCCAAAATATACTACCAGACCTTTGTTTGTTTGTGTGATTTTCATAAGTAAAAGAGAGTTGATGTACACTACCGTTATCAAATATTGGGTTGTAATACCACTAGGGCTACTCCTTCTATTTCTATAAGAATCGTAGTATATTGCATTACACAGATTTTGAACGATGTTCCTGTGGGAACAAGGCTTTGTTATCAATACTCACAATTACATCATAATCCATCAGGTATATCATTTGCCTATTAACTGACTTAAGATGATTGCACTTTCACGTTTCGCTTTTAAGATTAGCAAAGCTAGGATTAGTAGGATCGGATTGGTATAGTGAAAGTGATTTATAAAATTATTTGCACAACCTCTGTTCTGTGCATATGTCAAACATTTTGATGCTAACTCAGAACCAGAATCGGCAGAAGATAATTCAGTTGAGGCAATTGCTTTCGACAGAAATATCCTGGCTAAAGTAGCCGTGTGCCCAACGATTGGGGAAAAAATAGAGCGTAGATTTGTGTACATGTACATCGTTGAAATCGAACGCATGAATCTTTTTTTTTTTTCAAATGCGTTTCATAACTTTGTGAGATATATCAGCCATATAACATTTTAAGATTGGTCAGTAACTTTGATAGTGCTAATAGGCTTAGCTAATTCATGTGTTTTTGCTAAAATTAATCGGAGTGTTAATGTTGCAATGTTTGCCAAAAAAAGAAAAGAACATTATGAGATTGTAATTTCCCGAATAAATGGCTAGATCTTAAGTGCATCATTTTTCTCGGTTGTTATTTGTTATGCTTATCTTTACCCGTCATTATTTGGCACTTGACCATGAGGGCGAGCCGTGTCAACAAATTCGTTTTCACGAATGGATGAATTCTAGCAAGTACAAAAGCCACACCACTCATCTCCCAACTTTTGCGGATATTGATAATAGGGAGCTCTAGATCCGGAAGTCCAGAGGAAAAAAAAATATTCAGCGCATGAGCGAAATTGCTTATCAAAATCGGTCTATTTATAGCTCGCGTCGTCTGAGTTTTCAAGACGCGTTGTAGGCCATTTTCAGTCCGCTCATTGCTTTGAGAGGAGCACGTATTGCAATCGTTGTCTCAACCGTTCGCGTCGCAACTCTAGAGCTTCCTATTCTCCTCGAAGGACAGCGACTAATCGTCCCGATTTCATGAAGATGGTTTGGATTTAGACCATAGTGTAAACTTGTACCATAGTCTGAAATAAGGGTGAAATAGACGTAACTTTGACATGCGCGTATCAACGGGCGTTTGTTACTTGATGTATGTTGACGTACGCAATGATGTCATGAATGTCGGCCGTTGTTTATGCAGAAAAAAAAAGGCGTAAACCATGGTATATTGGTCTAAACCACCTTCGTGAATCGGGGCTATGGAGTTTCGACGATAACTAGGTTTTTAGTAAGTCAAAGTAGGAAACGACCCGACGAAAATTGCAATGAAAACAAGTCTACTTGCAGCTATCATGGCCATAGAATCGCATGATCTTCGTAACTACCAAGACGATATACAGGAGTACTAAAAATTGAAGAAAATTGAATGATAGATAAGTGCCTAAATTCCAAAGAAAAAAATTTCAAGCAAGTTTCTTATGTATATAATCTTGTCTATATTTTATGATCTTGGCCTTGTAGAAAGTGAACATCTGTGTCTACAAAAATATTTTCCTAAATGTGTCAGTTTAGAATAATATAAAGAGAGTCTGGTCAACTCGTTTTTCGATTTATGCGTTTTGAGACCTGTGATTGGTCAAAACTGGTCCCGTAATCTTCGTGGAGCTATTATGACGTTTGAGCGTACACGCTATAATATATAACCCACGAACGCGTAATACGCTGAGTACATGGCGTATAATTTAGTATATAGTTAGCAAGACTCTCTTCGGGATACGGCACTGCGAAGTGTTTTAAAGCGTAGTGTTTACATTTTACAACCTGTTCTTATAACCAGTCTGTCATGCCTAATATTCACGCATTGGAATAAAAAAGAAAAAAGCATTTTAAATGAAACTACATACAAAGAATCAGCCTATATTCTTTAATTTGCATTATGTATAATTCAATATGGTTCGAAACATCTCGAAATGGCTTTGCACTTGCAATGAAATCGCTATAAATCGCATCTTTTTGGTACATTATCATAACCCTTTGTGACATACACAAAACATATTCTCGCTATCTTAGAAAGGGGCTTAAACAAAACGGAAGATAAAGATATCTGAAATAAAAGATAATGCATCTATTATTTTGATATGAAGATGTAAAAACACACAAGTAAAAAGACATAGCGAATGAGTGTAAACATATATCAAAGACAATCATGATACTACAATCTATTGACAAGACTCAGATTTTTTTTTTTAATTTGAAATACATAAACAAGCACATGTCTATAGGAGCATATTCGGCTAGTCTAACATATCAATACACAGAACGGAAAAACACATAAGGGATAAGCTTAAATGTACATGCCAAAGACAATAAGAATCTGTAATCTACTGACAAAACTAAAAAATGTCTTTACATAAGTTAAGCAATATTTTTCGAGCGAGTGGTTAACAAAATCAAAGACATTAGATTAGTACTTTGACCACTTCTCCCCCCCCCCCCCTCAAATAGAATTACCTTTGTTTTTTTCTATGTTCGACGTAATATACATAATTAAACTTCGGATTGTACATCACATTCCTTTCCCAAGTCATAACAAAGATATTTATTTCGTAAAAGCAAACCATTCTTATGGTCAGAGACTTGTAAAATGATTATACACATTTTATCGTTACGTGTTTTACGAAGAAAAAACACAGGTAGTAATTACGTTAGAACAAATATATCAACGTTACGTCCGTGACAGCAGTGGAACAACAGTCCATGGTTCCTGCATTTATGAAACAATGACTGAGGCTCCATCTCTCTCATCCTCTATCTATCTATCTATCTATCTATAAATTCAATTCAATTCAAATAATTGATCTTCATTCTTCTTTTTCCAACAAAACATAACACATTATAAACAACGATCAGGAATTTTATCATAAATATAAACCATCGACTATCCATCTGTCTATCTGTCTATCGATCTATCCATCCATCCATCTATCAATTCAATTCATTAATTTTTATTTTTATTTTTCAAACAAAACATAACACATAATAAACAACGATTAGGAATTACATCACAAACATAAACCATCGTCTATCTATCCATCTATCTATCTATCTATCTATCTATCTTTCTATCTGTCCCTATTATCTTTATCTAAAGTGTGAAATTGGGATATTGTTGTTGTTTGCTTGGTTTTGTTTTGTTTTTTGTTTTTGTTTTTGTTTTGTTTTTAGGGGAACACTTGTTGCTTATTTTAAAGCAAAAAGATTTATTTCCATGACACGGGGCCAAACAAAGCTGATCTCTTGTACAAGCAGGAGAGGGTGGCATAGCGCTGCGAGTTAGCGTTCTAATCCCGGCGTGATACCTCAATGCGTTACAGACCATGAAAGTGTAACCAACATAAAAAATGGAGTCAAAAGGGGTCTGAGCTTTCAATCCCAGCACAATCTTCGTCAGAGGTAAAATGACAAACAAGCAGGGAAAGCAATCGCATACATATAAGGACTTCACACAACAAGAACAGACAGGGACAGGGTCGGTAAATAGAACAAAGAAAACAAAAGAGAGGGTGGGAGGCCATGGGCAAGGAGCCCAACAGGAAAAGGGTCACTCTCATGTGTGTGTATACTACAAATGATGCACCTACTGGCTGAACATTAATTGAATGTGCCATGCTGTACAGCAGAAGAACTGTCAGTGAGGGAGGGTACTTCAACAAAGACGATAAGATCCTTGAGGTAGTGGGGCGCGCGGGCGTCGGTCGGACGCGGTGTGTCAGGATGGGATTATCTGGGATGGCCTGTAAGAGACGATCAGTGGTGTGAAGGATATGGTGATTATCACGAAGGATATTGTGGAGAGAGGGTAGATTGGAATGGAAAGTGGTCACGAGGGGTATTCTGTCATCGGTGTCCTGCTTGTTGGTTTTCGGTTTGATAACTTCAGATCTGGGGAGAGAACGAACTTTGTTGATGGCTTGTTGAACTCTCCTGGGACTGTAGCTCCTGTCTTCGAGATGTCTCTTCAGGTTCCTGGCATGGAAAGAAAACTCAGAATCCTCAGCGCTGATACGGCGAAGTCTGAGGGCTTGACTGTCTGTAAGGGATACTGGTTTTGCAGTGGCGGGGGTGGCAGCTGGCTGAGTGAAGGTGCTAATGGGGATCTGTTGGTTTAGTGTAGAGAGTGGTGGCGGCATGGTTAGAATCCTTTCTAACGGTGGCATCAAGGAAGTTGGTCTCTTCTTAGGAGAAATCAGAAGTGAATTTGATGGTTCTGTGGAAAGAATTGATGTGGTCAGTGAAAGTATGGAGGCTTTCTTCCTCCCTGGTCCAGATGAACAAAATGTAACCGATGTAGCGCCACCAAATCCAAGGACGACAGGGGCTGAATCTAACATCTGCTGCTCTAGCACTCTTTCCCTTTCTCTATTCCTCTGGTGTTCCTTATCTTCTTTGATGTTGCCTCCCTATTCATCCCTTTCCTTCAATGGTTGCCCCCATGTTCCTCATGATCATTACTGACCCTCCTCTACTTTTTGTCTGTCCGCCCTCCTGCTCTAATCACCCTCCCTTTATCTGTTGGGCTCCTTGCTCATGACCTCCAACCCTTTCCTTTGTTTTCTTTGTTCTATGTACCCAGCCCATCCCTGACTGTTCTTGTTGTATGAAGTCCTTATTATGTGATTGTTTTCCCTGCTTGTTTTTCAATATGCCTCTGACGAAGATTCTGCTAGGATGGAAAGCTCAGCCCCCTTTTGACTCCATTTTACTCCATTGGCACGCCTTTATTGGATAAGCAGTTTTCAGCTCCTTTTTTGTTGCTACAACATAAAAAAATAGTATTAGATATGCAATGTACGTATGGAATACAGTTTGGAATAAGCAGGCTATATTAACATGGCATTATAACATCCGTATAAAGGATAGTAAAGGGGCAGCTGAAAATTGAACCTTTCGACATTAGTATATAGGAACAGAAAGTGAATGCACTGTAGGCTATAGAAACGAGAACTCACGGCGGGACATGCAGGCCTCTCACACTGTCCTAGCGAGACCCCCGAAATCTCTGTCACATACGAGTATCGGCTATGAATATGATTTATTTTATGATTTGAAATGCAAGTGGGAAAAATTGTACGCTTGTCTGTAAACCGGGTTTGTTGGAACAAGAAGAAAAAATAATAAGAACAAGAGGAGGAGGAGGAGAAAGGAAGGAAAAAACAGAACAAAACAAAACAAAAACAACTCACGTACAAGCAAGTAACACACGGCCAGACCACACACTATGTCCACTTTATACGTTAAACGTTATACAAGGCCATGTCACCATTGTGGTTAATGCATGAAACTTCAGGAACGTGATAAAACTAAGAGTGTAATTGCAATGTGCGTGACAAAACTTTCATTGGAAAACAAAAATAATGTACATTAATGCTCATTGTACTCAGGAAACAATGTAAATCTCAGACATCTGTACTGATTGAAAAGTTGTATGAAACTTGTAAGATAAAGAATTATGGTGACAGGATAAAACGGGAAGAAATTATAAGCTGGGCTTTATCTATGTTCACAAAATGCCAAATGAAATGAAATGTCCAAATGAAAGACTTTAATGAAAGACTTTATTTTGGAACTAAATTGCACATAAATCGCAGAATAATCAATTGCTGTCATGTTAGTAAAAGAAAGGGTCATAAACACTACTTGTATATGAGCATTTTACTTTTTACTATGATTTTGATTTCACTTTTTTGTGACCTGTTTTTTGTTGTGCTGTACCACGTACCTCTGTTTCCTTGGGCTAAAGTGACAGTGATTTTATAGCACATTCAAAAGAGGGCACAAGAGAGTTTACCTATGAACCTGAATACAAGTTTGACGAGGTTGGGGTGGGGGGGGGGGGGGACTTCTACTCTCCTTGGCACCACTCTCCTCATGGCACCACTCCCCGAATCTCCCTTACAGCGACTCGAGCAGTTATGGTATGTTATGATGGTATGATACTGCTGTGACATTATAGACGGGGGTTTCCTGGCAAGGTCTGCAAGTATTCCAACCTTAATTCCGTTGAGGAAAACCTCAATAATTTAGAGCCACTGCATTTATCAAATATCGGTTTAAGAGGAAATATATTTAACTCTTTATGAGCCAGGCTCGAACGTCCGACTCACCCGACGCGTGCCAACTTCGCATATTCTTCTCAAACCCACACACCATTCCAAACCGATTGACGAATCGCCAAATGCCGGGTTACAATTAAATTACAATTAAAATTACAATTAAAAACTGAAAAGCTGCAGATATTAAGTATGAATCCCTCTACAAACTGCATTTTGGTTGGAAGATGAAAGTTTTACTCATGGAATTTTAAGGGACTGTATTTGATTGCGTGCATGTACAGAAAATAAGTGATTCATCGTTTGTTTGTTTGTTTGTTTGTTTGTTTTTTTAGGGAACACTTGTCGCTTATGTTAAAGTAAGAAGATTTATTTTTTATTGCAATGTACGTGGCAAAACTTTCTTTGAAAACAAAAATAATGTACGTTAATGCTCATTGTGCTCAGGAAACGCAAAACTCATATACACGATGTACTGATTGAAACCACAGTATACAACTTGTAAGATAACCAAGAAATTTTGGTAACAAGATTAAACGGGGAGGAACGCTTGGCTGTGGGATTCTATGTTCACAAATTGCCAAATGAAATGAAATCCTAATAAGAAAGACTTGGATGGATCTAGGTTATACATAAATCGCAGACAAATCAATTGCTGTCGTCTCAGGCATAGTGAGGGTCATACACTGTACATGAATAGGAGAAATTCACTTTTTACTGCGGTTTTGATTATTTTTTGTGGCCTGTGTCTTTGTTGTGTTGTACCACCTCTGTTACCTTGTGCCAGAGTGACAGTGATCTTATAACACATTTCAATAGAGGGCGCAAGAGATTTAACCTGTGAACTCTGGATACAAGTAAGAAGAGGTGTGTGTGGGGGGGGGGGGGGGTGGGAGGAGGAAGGGGCATTTCAACTCTCCTTGTGGCACCACTCTCTTCATGGCACCACTCCCCGCATCTCCCCTGCAGCGACCCGAACAGTTATGGTATGTTATGGTGTGATACTGCTGTGACGTTATAGACGGGGCTTTCCCGTCAAATCCTGCAAAATGTCGTGCCAACCTTAATCACGTTGAAGAAAACCTCAATAATTTAGAGCCACTGCTCTTATCAAATATCAGTAAATTAGGAAGTGTATTTAAAAAAAACCCTCACTGTCAAATGTATAAACCATTAACCTATCTGATAATGTTCATCATTAATACTATTGGAACCTTTTTATGCCAATTTTTGATGGGATTTTCCCCACAGATTTCTGCCAAAAGATGGTGCGTTTTATTTCAAATAATAATCCTTTAATGGGATGGGGGAGTTTTTGTGCGATGCGTATTCTTTACGTAAACTGGGATAATAAAACCAGAACAAACTAGAAATATATAACTTGGAGGATGAATATCAATCTTCGATGTGCACGCGTACTCAGTGACCTATCAGACCTCTCAAAGCAGAATCTTACAATACAATACAATACAATACAATACAATACAATACCATACAATACAATACAATGCCATACAATACAATGCCATACAATACAATACAATACCATACAATACAATGCCATACAATACAATACAATACCATACAATACAATACAATACAACACAATACAATAAGCCAGTTCGGAGTTAGCTCGTGGGCACATTGGTCCGAATGGCCTTTTTTTTTCAGTCGGTCAGGGGCACTTCACTCGTTTTCAGAGCGATTAATGCATAAGTTTTACGTAACAGTTGATGGAATTCACCAGTCCTGTCCAAACAAAGAAAGATCAGATGACCAGAATGATCCGCCAATAAACACTTGGGAAAACATCCATTTCATTATTTTGCATTGGTTATATTAACAAGCTCTTTCTATTGATATTGCCAAACCACGTATACCAATTTTGCTGTCAGGTTGATGTGCTGGCAAGCAGCATTTGTAAGGATTGTATGTATAATCATTACATCAGAGATGCTTATCTCAGTGAATTTAAAAACCAACATGCCTGTTGGTACAAATTACCTTTTTTCTGCTCATGCGCAAAGAGGAACTCGGAACTGCCTTATACTATACAATACGATGCAGTGAATGTTTGATAGGCTCTTCTCCTTAGGCTCAGGGACCTTACAATAAAAAAGGATTAAACCTTTAAGGTTATATGAGAAAAGTAAGGCTTTCTTAACATGTGATAAGATTTGATTGGATCTTGTTGACTGTCGATCGGACGAGCGTATCTGTGTATTTGGCCCTTTGTCAGCATGGCCATTACTGAGGACTGGCTCCCCACGAGCCGACCGCGCCGAGCAACTGCACAATCTGTCTATTACACATAGGGAAAATGGTTGTAGCCTCTCGCATACATTGCAGTTTAGATAATTATCCACTATATTTCGGACAAATGATTTGACAATGGTAGATAATGGCAGAATAATAGTGATCTAGACCTAACTAGTTCAATATTTTGCTTGGAAAAAAAAAATTATCCCTATAGGTTGTGTTAATAATGATACTGTTTGGCCTGGCTGACTGGAGAGATCTGTGCTGTTTGTATCCAGATTCGGAATAGTAGTAGGATTCAAGATGAAATAAAGATAATGATAGGAATAATAATGATAGTAATGATGATGATAATGTCATTGATCATGATCATGATAATAATGATAATAATGATAGTGAAACCAATAAGGATAACATTGATAATGATAATAATGTTTTTTTCTTAATCAAGGGAAGTGTCACCAGTGTTGACACCGCTTTATACCCGAGGAACCTTCCATTAACATTAATACTTCATAGCTTTGCAAATACCCATTCATACATTTAGGTCGAGAGAGAACATGGAGGGTAAAACATCATGTCCTTGGACGGATTTTCAGTGAAACTTGAGATCATATTGAACGAAAGCCAGATTTAGATATGCGCTCCATTGATTTGGTTCCAACCAATCAGAGCACGAAGAATTTGAGTGAAATTTGAGTTTGTACAAAGCTCCGCCTAAGCGTCTTGTTATAAATCCTGTGAACTTGCAGTGTCGTTTCATCAGGCAGCTGGACCGTGAGCAGAATTTCAACCAACTCCTTCAACTGTCGACCTTGCAACTTTCTTCCACTGACGGCCTTTCATCAACTATTCGACCTTATCATGGAGAAATCAGGATCACAGGTAATCTTTCTAGACTGACTTATAAGATCACAGAAATGATTTGAAAACATTATTCGCACTTGGTTTTGTTTGTGTTTTGGAGAGCAGTTTTTTTTTTCTCTTTCTCCATTCTGCTAAACTAAATAATATTATGCATACGTAGATAGGTTTAATGGGCTGCCACGTGTTCAGGCATACACTTATAGTGGCAGTCCTTCTACTGCATAATTTCTTAGGTCATTATTTGCAAATTTGGTAATGCAATATATTTTGGTAATGGAATATTTGTATACATCTATCTTTTCCAACTTCTGTTGATGATTTTTCGAGATAATGTGAAAACTTACGAAATATGAAAGTGCATATGATTAAAAGTTGAATTCAGAGTTTATTATTGATGCTTGATGATTTATAGTAAACCTTGATTTCCTCGTAAAATTCATTATGCTATTTAACATTTTATTTCAAGTGGATTATAAATATCTCGCGGAAAATTAAAGGCTGAATCATCACGTTAACAAATCTACGATACCGTCCCTTTAAAGCCTCCAGGGTTCACTTCTCTTCATTCAAACTTAAACGCCCGAATACCTCAAACTTACCCCTCTTCTCCCCTCCCCCTTCTATTGCCTACCATAGTGCGACATACCCTCGGCTCTGCCACCATACGCCAAGATGGGAGCAGATACGGCGCCACCCAGAGGCTCGCGTTTCGCCTCGTGGAGGACCCCCTGTACCGCTGTACTCATCACAGCTCTTCTTGTAGCCGGTGCCATCACAATCACTGCAATGACTCACAAGGGAAGTGCTCACTGTCAGCAACCTGCCAGCAATAGTCGCCCTGCTGGGGCACGCGATCAAGTCCTGGATCATGATTCTGTGAGTTCAAAGACACTGTAGTTTATACATTCCATTTTGATTATGGTCATGGTGAAAATTGTCATAATATTTTCCCAAATATTTCGTAGCATTAATTCAACCTTAGATTAATATTATTTTATATTTTCCACTGTGGTTATAAGGCCACATTGTGTAAACTCACATTACGCAGATAATCATATTTCACGGATGGCACTAAATTTCGTAAATGCAGATTACATTTACAAACTTTGACGAAGACCAAGAAAGACAACAATAGGTAGAGAAAGTGAGACTATTGTTTTCCTCTCAAGTAAATTAACATCTACTCATTTTTTTCCAAAAATTAATCAATTAGGAACTTCATTTTTATATGATCAAACTGCATTACTTGGTTTATTTTCATGTCGTCATAACAAGTTTGTTAAAGAAACAGTTTACCGATCTACACTCAGCAAAAAAGGAAGTAAACACTTTTTCTTACACACAATAGTTTTCATAGAATATTTTGATCAAAACCATTGTAAATACCATGTTAAAGGTTATCTAATTGGCTGTCAAACTGGTAGGTGACCCCATGGAAGACCAGCTTAACGTAGCTGAATATGGGCCATCCAGCTATCTTCTTAGATGGAAATGAACAAACAAACAAACAAACAAAGAAAGAAAGGGAAATGTCATGCATGAGTGAACACATTGATTTTTGTCCTTCAAGACACGAAAGTAAAAATGGCAAAAAATGACATTTTTTTGTGCATTTTCAAACGCCCTTCAAGATAGCAATGATAAAAAAAGACCAATTTAACATAGCGAGAGACATGAATGTTTTCTGTCAAATCAAACTTCAAATGACACAGGAGAAAGCCGCAAAGGTGATAAGATTTGCAGACTTTCTTTATTTCATTCTTTTGATTTAGGAATTTAAGAATTCATGAGACAAATTCAAGAAACAAATATATTTCTTTTTCTTTTATCTGTTCTTAATTTGAAATAACCAGTCATAACATTTGAAATTTCTTCAATTTTTGTTACTATTACCTCTTTCATGCCATTTACATTTGGATTTGACACAAGATTCTTAATATTCTCCATCATTTTTTCCTTTCTTTGTCTTTGCGGGATACAAAGTTATTACAGAGATCACAGGATGATTTTTGAAACTTAATATTTTCTTTTGTTTTGACTTGTATTTTGCTGTCATTGTTACATGGAAGAGAACAAACGCATGAATGAAAATTTGTCCATTTTTGCAATTCTTACTTTTGTGCTATGAAAGAGAACAACGAATGTGTTCACTCATGCGTAGAGATTGCCTTTTTTATTGACCTACCAGGTTGAAAGCCAATTGAATTATCTTTAACCTGGTATATAAAATGTTAATATTCAGCCAAATTCTCTATGAGAAATATAAACTTTAAAAAGTGTTCACTTTCTTTTTATTTTGCTGAGTGTATATTAATGTATAGGACGGTTTCTTATACATGTACGTTAAAATGGTGCCTCTCAGTTCTCTATGCAGTACCATCTTATCTGATAAAAGTTTCATAGAAACTGATTTTTTTTTAAGAATCAGAATATTGGCTGAACCTTCTAATATCGTGCTCAAACACAAGTCGCTACGTCAAAATAACAGACTAACCCTGTAGACTCAAGGCTGTGTTTACAAACTGGGAGTTGATGGTCGTTTCAATAGAGAAGCTCTGTACACAGTACCACCGCTGTCAAACCATTGAAAAATCGACGGGAGATTCAGGCCCTGACAATCATCTTTAAATTGCTCCATAACCTCGCCCGATTCACAGTCTTGCAGGATTCAGTTTAGATCTCAGCCTTATTACAATCTCCGAAATGAAAACACAACTGTTGTTCTTCCAAAAGCACGAACCAATTTTCTAAGAAAAAGTAAATTATATTATTTAACGTTTCTCAGCTTTTTAATAGTCTCCCTACAGCTCTTAGGACAATTAATGATATTAAATTATTTATAACAGAAATGAAGAAAAGATTTGTATGATTGCAATAATTTATATTCAACTTATATCCAAGTATTAATTCTGTACATCTAAATATTTTCTCATAGAACAGGTCTGTCAAATCATTTGACCCCCCCCCCCCCCCCACACACACACATCCCGTCTAGTTAAAAGCTCGTCTGTTATTTAAGAACGTCTAAATCTGTTTGCATAGTGCTGGTATGATTGTCCATTTTCCAACCTTTGTATATTTCTGTATAATTATTTTCCTTAGTTCTCGTTTTGATTTCTTTTGTTCATTGTATTACTCTTTTCATGTTATACTTTGTATACTTTGTGACTTTGTGACTTTTTTTTGGCGTGCGTTTGCAATGATTATTTCACGTTCTTATTTGCATTTTCTGCATTGTATGATTTTTATGTTTTGTTATCATTTCACGTAACTTTTAGCTGATTGCAAGCTTTTTACCGTTGTTAAATAAATAAACTCAAACTCAAACTCATACTGACAATAACTGATCACGTGATTTGCAGACTGGGCACGTGGAGCTGAGGGGTAGAAACGGGGAGTCCGCCTCCGAAACCATGGCCTACAACAGCGCCCTCAACACTGTTCTCATCAACGCTCCTGGTAACTTCAGCGGCAGCTCGCCGGCCACGATCGCGATCGACTTCGATCGGGTGAGTTTGATTTCGGGCTGCTACCTCTGTATTTGCATTGTTTGTTTGTTTGCTTTTTCATGACGTGCAATACCAACATGATAAAGTACCTTTACATAAAATGTGATACAAATAACAATGGAATCGTCCACTTCGGCGATTGTACGGTCTCCATTTTTCGTCTCATCTTTCGTTTCATTTCTTTGTTCATTCCTTTCTCTTTGAGTCGACTTTTTTTTTAATTATTTGTGATTTTGTGCACATTGTGCACTGTGGATCTTTTTGATTGGTTATGGTTTGTTTTCTGTTGGATGTGTGGTGGGTGTTTACGTGGTAGGGTCTCGGTCCATGCGCGTTATCTTCATTATCGCTGTATTTGACGAATAATTGTTAAAAACAAAATTGTTTGAAACAGAACACACATGCACGGGGACAAAGTGCAATATTCAGTGAGTTGATTTATGTATTTTTGTCAACGTATATTGGTCATTTAGTTGTATTGTTCTGTTTTCTTTTGCATATATTTTGTATGACGATTTTTATGCCTGAGTGCATGACAATAAAATGACATGAATCTTGGATCTTGAATATTCGCAAGATGTTTTTCACACTCTTGACGTGTCTATAAATTGAATGGAATGAAATATATGAGAGCTTTTAGACCACCATCCCAGGAAAACAAAACAAATACATGGGAGGGGGATACTCCACAACTTTCGACCCACCTGTTGCAGTTCCTCTGGGCCTCCTCATGATATAGTCGCGACTCTTTAGGTGTAAATAGCAATTTCACCGATTTACCTTGAAAATTAAATGTTTTGGTTTTCTTAAGTCATATGCAAGGACAGTTTTGTTCAATGATAAGTATGAAAGGTTTCCCCACCCTTATTGATATTCCCAGATAACTAGACAAATCATCATGTTGCAGAAAAAAGGCTGCGAGTTCGTCCTTTTTTTTTTTTCTTCTGACGCATCCTCATGAAATCTGTATGAACTTTTTAACTAAATACATTGTATACATGTATCAAAATTGTTTCTATAAATTCTTCCGGCAGAATGTGGTGTTCATGAATATCCATGATCAGAATTCATGCGCGGGTTTCGTCCTTGAAGACAAACTGGCACAGATGGCAAAGAACTTCACCAGGAACAAGGAACATAATCAGGTATCATTAAAAAGTTTATGTGTGCTATTGTGATTACACGTGCGTGTGAGTGTGTGTGCATGTATGATAATAGGTGTACCTGTGCTATGGCGTCTTGTCCCCTACCGGCCATGCCGGCGGTTTCACGCTGGGGCGAATCTTCCAGCAGACTGGCTTTCACTGTGTTGTGCTTTAAATGTGTTTATGTGGCGCAGTGGATCGGATAAATAAATAAATAAATAAATAAATAAATTAGACAAATTTGTATAACGCAGCTAATATGTAATATACTCTACTGCGCTGTGATGTAACAGAGCTCCTGACATTGTTACTCATTAGACACACGAAAAAGTAAATAACAAATTAATCAAAGGCTTCTAAAAAAAGATAACTCTTCAATAAAGATTTGAAGACAGCAAGTGATGATGCCTTCCTCAGTTTCTCAGGTAATTTATTCCAAAGTTTTGGAGCAGCACCGCTGAAGGTACAATCCCCGAAAGTTACTTTCGTTTTTAAGTGAGATTGCTTTAGAAGCAACTTATCCTGTGTACTTCGTAAATTATGAATGTGATTTCATTGATATCAAACCAGGTGCTTGATCATGCAGTACTTTATAAACAAGTATCAAAATTTTAAATACAATTCTCTGTCTTTCTGGCAACCAATGTAACTTCATCAAAACAGGTGTAATATGTGAAAATTTTGACGAACTGGACACAGGTCTCGCAATGCATTCTGCACACGCTGAAGCTTGGTTATCTGTGAATCTGGTAAACCAAATAATAGCCCATTACAATATTCAAGCCTACTGCGAATGAATGCGTGAGCAAGAGTTTCAGCGTCTTCCTGGCTCAAATATATACGAATGTGACGCAAGTTATGCAACATATAAAAAGCAGACTTGCATATGGTTGACATATGTTTGTCCATACTATTTAAACGAGAATCAAGGGTGGACGCTTGGATGGTTTGACGTTTCCTCTGTCTACATTTTGATATGAGTTCGGACCTTTTGCTGAACGCATTTTTGTTTCGGATGATTATAACCTTCTCATCAAAGCAGACATTGCAGTCTAGATTTTTTTTTTTTTTTTAGGATGTCCCACTTTCGCGTGAAATTTTCGTGTTTGTCTTTCAGGCTCTAGATGTACTTTGAAAGCTGAGTCTCATTTTTGTATTTTTATGCTTGATCGATTCGACATGGTTCCTGTATTAAGCCATTTAACGATACAGAAAACATGTCAAATCGATCAAGCTAATATGCATATGTTACGATATAATGTACAATGTTTGTGTGCATATGAATTTGTGTGTGTGTAAAGTAATTCAATATTAAAGAGGTTTGAGGGAGCAAATCACATGGTTACCGGAAGTGGAGTTGTCATTGTGGGTGTGAAGGTGTGACAGTCGTCCATGCTATCTGCCGTTACTGTTTTTGAAACTTAATCAGTGTCTGCAATCTACGTTGAAAAGGAAGATCCAACATGACGTTCTGTTTGATGTTAGGAGAATCTATTATACTTAAGTGCCTGTTGATCCGTTCGCCTCTCAAAACAAGTGCTGTCTCTCAAATATCTACCCCCATCTATTACACATGCCTGCTTCTTCTAATTTGTGTGTGTGTGTGTGTGTGTCTGTATGTCTGTCTGTTCCGTATAGTGCATGATGTTGATTTGAGTTTATTTAATTAATCTAGCAGAGAACTTTACTTTTTCTCTCCCATCGACTGTTTGTTAATTCAGGTCATCGACCTGGTCTCGAACAAGATGGAAACAGAGAATTACCGTGTCGCAGGAATAATTCCGGCTGGCTACGTCCAGGCCGTCAACGGACCTATCATCCGCGGGATGTGCAGCGGCCGAATCTCTCAGTGGATAGAGGGGACCGATGGAGAGATGTCAGGAAGGCGGGAGAAACGTCGGAGCCTTATGTTTTGCTTTTATGTTTTTGGTATCAGAGTATGTCTTTAAAAGTTGCAGACCGACACGGTCTCACGTTCTCATATCGCCCTATCTACTGTCTCTGTGTCTCTTATATTCTGTGAACTAAAGTCCATGATTACGTGTCCTTTTTGCCATCCCTGAAAATCGGATCACTTTCCTAAGCTAAGCTGGCATGTTGTATAGAAGTAATTGAAGACCTGAGTTATAAGAACGACCCAAGTCCAATTTTTGGCCAAATTCAGTTTGACATGGGAAATTGTAGCTTATGCATGGACTCATCTTGTGTCTAAATGATAAATCCTAATTACCCCGGAAGTGCCTGAAATAAATGAGTTAAATCTTATATGAATTTAAGAATGAAGGACTTGGGTCATTCTTACATTCATATTATAGCGCCCTCTCTCTGTTTCTGTTTCTGTTTCTGTTCCGGTTCCGTCGGTATACTCAAAATTAACTGTACTCCACCAACGTTTTGTAACTAGTATGGTCGTATGTGCAGGGCAGGAAGAATGTTTCACATTTGAAGCCTCTGTTTGAAGACTGTACTGGATGTAGACGTGACTGTTTCCTCGTTGAGAAGGTTCCAGTCTACTGCTGTCCTGTGGAAGAAAGAGTACTTCTGCTGTTCCCTCTGGTCATTCTCCCCCCTTTGTCATTAACTCTAATGTAGACGTTGGGATCAATTCCTACTTCCCCATTCATGACTTTGAACAGTAGCTGAAGTCTCGAGATTCTCCTCCTGTTCTCCAGGGTGTCCCATTCCAAATCCTTTAACATTTGAGAGACACTGCTCTGTTGTTTGTAGTCATTCATACAGAATCTAGCTGCCTTGCGTTGAACAGATTCTATGAGGTGAATATCCCCTCAGTGATATGGATCCCATGAGCTACTGGCGTACTCTAAGATGGGTCTAACTAATGTTATGTAGGCAGTGGCTTTGATGAACTTGGTACGGAACCACAGGTTCCTCCTCATGAAACCAAGAACCTTGTCGGCTTTGGTGGTGATCTTTTTGTAGTGGGTGTCCCATCTCAGTTTGTTGTCAATTTCTACCCCGAGGTATGGATGCGTGGTGGCTTCTTGGAGAGGTTGTCCACAGAAGGTGTAGTTCCTGTCTGGTGGATTCTGTTTATTTGAGATTTTCATCACTGAGCATTTAGACGGGTTGAATGACATGGCCCATTTATTCTGCCAGACTTCTAGTTGGTGAAGATCTCCTTGGAGAGAGTCTAAGTCCTCTTGTGAGTTGCCGCTTGTGTAGAGGATACAGTCATCGGCAAACAGTCTGACTGTGCTGTGAAGATTGTCTGGTAGGTCATTTATGTACAACAGAAACATCAATGGGCCCAGTACTGTACCTTGCGGTACTTCTGACAAAACTTCCTTGGGTTTAGAAGCTGTTCCATTATAGACTACTTTTTGTGTCCTTGATGTGAGGAAATGTCTAAGCCATCTCGTCCTTCTCTCATCTCTATAGCAGTATATCATGCATATGAATCAAAGAACGACCCAAGTCCATCACACAAAATGGCCTCTCCATGCACAATTGATGTAAATTAATGTTAATTGTCATAATGATATTATGTTCTAATTTGTATATACAATGTTGCATTCCCATCACAGTTAAATAGAATATTAGTGGACAAATATTAAAAAAAAAATATGACGTTTTTTTTTTTTAAAGTTTACTCGAAATGGTCTTCCATGGACTTGGGTCGTTCTTATATTCATATACTCAATTCAAACCTTTCCTCAGAATGATAAAACTGGGAACATTTTTTTTTGTTGTTGTTAATGACGGAGCGAAAAACAATAGATTACTACCAGAGTTATTCGGACCCCGAAAAATTCCCAACTTCTCCGTTCAAAAGGAAAGCGTTTTTTCGAGTGACATGATGTTATTTTTTCATTTATTTCCCCCAAACTGCGAAATAAATCACCGTAAGATTTCATACAAGACGATAGGAGACAATCATGTTAAGTATTTTGTAAACCATGCAAACTTTCATTACCTTTTGGAAAAGGAATATAAGACACTCAAGTGAGATTCAAATTGAGAAACTGAACATCCAGAAAAATCTGATTTGCCAAATTATACTACCAGACCTTTGTTTGTTTGTGTGATTTTCATAAGTGACAGAGAGTTGATGTACACGACCGATGTTAAATATTGGGTTGTAGTTACCACTAGGGCTACTCCTGATATTTCTATATGAATGATACTATATTGCATTACACAGATTTTGAACAATGTTCTTGTGGGGACAAGGCTTTGCTATCAATACTCACAATTAGATCATATAAGTATTCCATCAAGTATATCATTTGCCTATTAGTTGACTTAAGATGATTGTACTTTCACGTTTCGCTTTGGTGAACCAAAGCTAGGATTAGCAGGATAGGACTAGTATAGTAAAAGTGATTTAAATTAATTTAAATTTAATCTAAACTAATTTCAATTAGTTGCACAACCTCTGATCTGTGCATATGTCAAAGGTTTCGATGCTAACTCAGAAACAGAATCGGCAGAAGATAATTCAGTTGAGACAATTGCTTTCGACAGAAATATCCTGGCTAAAGTAGTATTGTTCCAAACGATTGAGAAAAATATAGGGTAGCTTTGTGCACAAGTTTATTGTTGACATTGATCGCTTGGAACTTGTTCAATGCATTTCATAACTTTCTGAGATATATCAACATTTTAAGATTGGTCAGTAACTTTGATAGCGCTAATGAGCTTAGCTTATTCCTGTGTTTTGCTGAAATTAACCGGATGCATTTACTGAATGTGGCAATGTTTGCCACAAAAGGAAAAGAACATTTTGAGATTATAAGTTCGCAAATAAATGGCTAGATCTAAAGTGCATCATTTGTTTCGCTTGTTATTTGTAATACTTACCCTTCATTATGTGGCACATGACGAGCCGTGTCAAAAAATTCGTTTTCAGGAATGGATAAATTCAATAAGTACAATAGCCACACCACTCATATCCCAATTATTGCGGACATTGATAAAAGGGAGCTCTAGATTTTAGCGGCTCGGAAGTCCAGAGGAAAAAAAAAATGTTTTGCACATGCGCAAAATTACTTATTAAAATTGATCTATATATAGCTCGCGTCGTCTGAGTTTTCAAGACGACTTGTGGGCCATTTTCGCGTCCGCTCAATTCTGAGAGGAGCACGCATCGTAATCGTTGTCACAACCGTTCGCGTTGCAAATCTAGGACAGCGACTAATCGGCTCGAATTCACGAAAATGGTTTGGATTTAGACCATGGTGTAACCATACTCTAAAATTTAATAAGGGTGAACGCGCGTATGTTACTTGACTCATGTTGGCGTACGCAATAATGTCGGTCGTTGTTTGCGCAGAAAAAAAAGGCGTAAACCATGGTATATTACTCTAAACCACCTTCGTGAATTCGGGCCATGGAGCTTCGACGAAAACTAGGTTTTTAGTCCAGTCAAAGTAGGAAACAACTCGACGAAAATTGCAACAAAAACAGGTCCACTTGCAGCCATAGATCTTCGAAACTATCAAAGCGATACATGTGTACTAAAAATTGATAAAAATTGAATGATAGATAAGTGCCAAAGAAAATAAAATTCTAGCCATGTATCCTATGTATTATTTGTCTATATTTTGCGATCTTGACCTTGTAAAAATTGAACATCTGTGTCTACAAAAACATTTTCCTAAATGTCGAATTGTCAGTGCAGAATAATATAAATAGATTCTAGCCAACTTGGTTTTCGGCAATGCGTTTTGAGGATTGTGATTGGTCAAAACTGGTCCCGTGATCTTCGTGGAGCTCTGTCGTTGCCAAACTTCGCTCAGCCGCAGTGTCCATTGTAATCTACCCTTTATTTTACCCACTAATGCGTAATACGCTGAGTATACATGGCGTATAACTTAGCAGTTAGCCAGACTCTCGTTATACACGGCACTGCGAAGTGTTGGCATTTTAAAACCTTTTCTTATAACCAGTCTGTCGTGCCTAATATCTACGTATAAAATGAAAGGAAGCTAGCTCTTCATATATTAACTTTAATTTGCATCCATTCAATATGGTTCGAAACATCTCGAAATGGCTTTGCAATTGTAGTGAAATCGCTGTAAAATCGCATCTTTTTGTACGTTATTATAACCCTTTGTGACATTATTATACAAAACATATTCTCTCTACCCTTCCACGGGGTTTAAGCAAAACAGAAGATAAAGATATCTCACATACATGCACATATCGATATGAAGCTGTAAAAAACACAAGTAAAAAGAAATAACGAATGAGTGTAAACATATACAGAAGACAATCATGACACTGCAATCTACAATGAACAAGAGTTAGATATATACAGCTTGTATATATCTATATATATATCTATATATATATATATATATACAGTCAAACCTGTCTATAGCGGTCACCCATGGGAAACAGAAAAAGTGGCCGTTATAGACAGGTGGCCGCTATAGACAGGTTATCCAACTTTACGTATATTGCCAACAAATGTACATTAATTGTATCAGCGTCGTATTATATCTATAAATACCGGGTACGTACAGACTGTATATGTGCATAATGTGTGTACGTATATACACATGTGGGTTTCATGCATTGAACAATGCCTGTGTTCTTGAAACAATTATTGTTGCACAGTAGCATGTGAACAGTCGTGAAGGAAG
The DNA here is from genome assembly GCA_033980235.1 of Diadema setosum. Lineage (NCBI taxonomy): Eukaryota > Metazoa > Echinodermata > Echinoidea > Diadematoida > Diadematidae > Diadema > Diadema setosum. The sequence continues at coordinate 32,946,618 of CM067077.1, read as the reverse complement.
CTTGATACTATTAACTATGCGCGATGAATGCAGCGATGGCGATCACTGAACGTTGCCCGTGAATGACTGGCACGGCTACTAAAAGCAGAAAAACGTGCTGAATTATCAGCTCTTTGGCCGCTATAGAGAGGTTAAAAGCTACCGCGGGAAACAAAATTTGTGGCCGCTGGCCGCGTTAGACAGGTGGCCGCTATACACAGGGTCTTTAACACGGCTTTTCTCTCGGGGGGATATTTCAGTGGCCGCTATAGACAGGTGGCCGCTATATAGAGGTGTCCGCTAAGGCAGGTTTGACTGTGCACACACACACACACACATATATATATATATATATATATATATATATATATATATATATACACATATATATATATATATATATATATATATATATATATATATATATATATTGGGAAGATAAGGAAACTATCTTGACCGACCTACAACTGCCAAATTAACTCATGCATTTGTTTCTTGTCATCTAGATTATTGTAATTCCATACTTTCTTATCTCCCTCAGACACATTTATTCCCACTTCAACGGGTACAAAATTCTGCCACAAGACTTGTCTCCCCCTCCAGGAAATCCGAGCACATAGCTCCAATCCTCCGTTCTCTCCACTGGATTCCCCTACGTCACCGCATATCTTTTAAAGTTCTTCTGCTTACGTACAACATTCTGAATGGGCAAGACCCCCAAGTATCTCACAGATCTTGTTTCTTTACGTTCCATTACTTCCTCAAGATCCCTCCGTTCTTCCTCTACAGTACAACTGACTCCTGGACCTCGTACTTCCACAAAATATGGTGATCGTGCTTTTTCTACAAATGCCCCTTCTCTCTGGAATTCTCTTCCTGCCTATATACATCAAGCCACTTTGAGACTCTGCTGAAGACTTATCTTTTTAGTAGACAGTCCTTTGAAATGGTCCAGTTGTGGGTCGGTCGATGGAGGTGCACACTGAGTTTGATTTTCAGTACTTATCGCATTTATACACTGTGTCTATATTTGTATTTTTGTATTAGTATTTTTGTATTGTATTATTTTGGTCTAAATATTAATTTTCCGGTAAACTGTGCGCTTAGAAACTTCCTTATTAAGCGCCTTATTAATGTATTGTATTATTATATGTATATATATTATATATATATATATATATATATATATATATATATATATATATATTATATATATACATATATTTTCTTAAACATAAACATGCGCGTGTCCATAGGAACACATTCAGCTGGTCTAACATGTTATTACACACAAAGGAAATACACAAAAGAATAAGCTTAAATGTGTGCCAAAGACAATATTAGAAACTTTAATCTACATTCTTTACATATGCTAAGAAAGGTTAACAAAATCAAAGACATTTGATAAGTACTTTGACCACTCCCCCCCCCCTAAAATTACCTTTCTTTTTCTATGTTCGATGTGATTTACATAGTTAAACTTTACAAGTGATATACATTTTTCATTTCAGCGAACAGTTCTGTATTGCCTGAATATGTAATTGTTCTCTTTATTCATATCTCGATTGTGATCATGTCAAACACAAAGTGATGGTACGCTCCCACCGAGCGCTCCAAGTTGATGATGGGTCGCTCTTGCAGAACTGAAAATTAAATTTCAGTTCAGTCTCAATTTCAATTACAATATAATTTCAATTAAGATACATTGTTATAATATTCCTGAATGTGAACATGCAACAAACTGATCACGTAACTATACGCAGCCCAGATGCATTACACAACTGTGGCCACATGGAGCTATGTACATCAGCTCCATGATCAAGAAAATACAATGGGAATATTTGTTTGTTTGTTTTTATTTCTGCATTCAATCAGATACAATTTGAATACAAATTTCCGAAGTACAAAGACAAGGAATAGCACGTGCAGTGAAATAAATCGATAGTAGTGCACAAATAGATGCACATTAGTGATTGCATTGAGCAATGTAGATACACAGAAACATAAAATCAAATATACAGTTTTTTTCAGCAAACAACAGAAATCATTGAATGCAGGAGAGCACCATCGTAAGTGATTAAGCTTGAAACGGATGGAGGCCTCATAAAATGACTATCCAATGACACAACTCTCTTGGAGGAAAGTGATCAGGTGGGTGCAGTGCAATTGCAGGTGTTGATGCAAGATGCAGCTGAAGGAAGAAAATAGAGATTGAAAAAAAATGGCAATCATTTACTATAAATATTTGTTATCTTAATTGGTTTGGAGAATATGATTGTATGAAATACCATTTTAATGAAGCTTTCAAAGAATAAATATTTGAGCAGGACTTTATATCCGGACCCGAATGTATTATAGATGTCATTAATAATTTGGGATTCAAAAGATGGAAATTTCTACTTATACGAGTAGGGTACGAATGGACAGAAGTATTAAACCTAAACATGTTATTAAACGATGATGGAAGCTGACCATGTGTATATTTAACTCTTTATGTGCCATGGTGGAAACCCCCTGTGTGCCACGTTATTCTGAGACATGAAGGAAGTCGTGCTTTGAGAAAGAATTCTGTTTTTCCAATGTGTATAACTTCTACAAATTTCTGTTAAGATGGGCATAATAGTAGGCAAAGTTAAAGAAGAATGCCAAGCTTTGTTTCGATATAAATTGTATGACGAATCAATTTTCAATTTTTCTTTTGAATGACCAGTTGCTACTTTATTGTAAAGGCATGACTTTTGAACATAAAACCGTGACAGAAACTTAGAATGTACGAGCAAATCTAGTTGGGAACACCGCTTGATAGTCTATCACCACATAGAATGCAAGCCGTATATTAGAGGAACAAAAGCACGAGAAACGCTTTCATTGTGTTCATTGTGCCGCAGGATTAGCAGTGATAGCGATTTATCGATCGGTTTTGGCGGCTTTGTCTGTTGAGCAGAATATGCGAAGTTGGCACGCCGTCGACTGAGTCGGACGTGCGAACTTGGCACATAGGAGTTAAATATAATTACTGCTACTTGAATAATATTCAAATAAAAAACTTTCAATGTCTTAAGTTCATGATATAAAGAATCAGTATGAGCCAGAAAATGCGATCCTGTACAAATACGTATAACTTTCTTTTGTAATTTGAAAATAGAATTTATTTTGGTAGAGCCGCAAGTTCCCAATATAACATTGCAATAACTTATAAATGGGAGAATGAAGGATTTATTAATTATATAATAAAAATAAAGTTGAACGAGGAAGAAAAAATTTCACCTCAGAAATAATCCCTATATTTTTAGAAATACACGTTGTAACATGATGCAAATGCTCATTCCAAGTCAAACTTTCATCTATATATTCCTCCAGAAATTTTGAATTTGTTTTCTTTTCTAATGGGATATCATCAATGTTAATATGTATCAACGTATCTACATTATGAGAATGAAGTTTAAAATAAATGAAATGAGTCTTTTTTATATTCAAAGAAATTTTATTAGACTTATGCCAATTTGATACTTTACAAATTTCAATATTTAAAGTATCATTTAAAATCTTAAGATCCTTATGAGAATAAAAAATGTTGGTATCATCAGCAAATAAAACAAAAGAGAGAAGAGAGGATGCATTAATGATATCATTGACATAAAGAAGAAATAATAGTGGGCCCAGAATTGAGCCTTGAGGAACACCACATTTGATTAAAAGGGGATCAGATTCACAACCATTAAAAGTAACATATTGTCTTCCATTAGTTAGATAATCTTTAAACCACAAAAGTGCTTGTCCCCGAATACCATAATGACTAAGTTTGGAGAGTAAAATAGAATGATAAAGAGTGTCGAATGCCTTACTCAAATCACAAAATATACCTGCAACTTGTTCTTTGTTTGAAAAATCACTCGTAATTCTATCATAAATTTGTATCAATGCTAAATCAGTGGAGTAATTCTTTCTGAAACCATATTGATTGGGAATAAGTAAATCACACTTATTGATAAATTTAAGAAGTCTATTATAAAAAATAATCTAAAATTTTGGATATACTAGGCAACAAAGAAATGGGACGATAATTGCTGTTTCATGAGGATCATCTATTTCAGCTATTTTCAGCAAATCTGGAAAAATACCTTGTGATAAAGAAAGATTAAAAATATGGCTTAACGGTTCTGCGAGTGGATAAACTATTTCTTTCAAAAGCGTCATACTTATTTTATCAAAACAACAAAATTTGGGCTATTTAAGAATTTGGTGATATTAATAATTTTACTTGGACTTGTTGGGTTGAAATAAATAGACTCTTGATTTTGGTAAAAGAGATAATCTGTACAATGGGCAATTACTAATTTTAGTAGCAAGTTCCGGACCAATGTTAACAAAAAATGAGTTAAATGAGTTTGCATACGTATTGGGATCATCTATTTTGATGCCGTTTAATGTGATATCGATATCATCCGTGGGCGGAGAATCAGGCTTTTTACCTAGGACCTCTTTGATGATTTTCCATGTTACATTGATATTCGAAGAGACCTTTTTCATTTTATCAGAAAAACATAATGTACAGGATAAACTAATCAATTTTGTCAATCTATTTCGATAAACTTTATACATATTCAAAATCAATGCAAGTGGGTTACGAATTTGTAACTTATACAAAGAATTACGTGTGTTTATTGATTTCAAAATACCTTTTGTAATCCAAGGATTTCTTGGTTTACTTCGTTTTTTTTAAATTCTACATAAAGGAATATTATTTTCATAATAATACAACAATTTATCATTAAAACATTTTTATGCCAAATTAACATTATTAATACTACAAATATCTGTCCATTCCTCTAAAAATAAATTCTGTTTCTGCAGTTCTACATTGCGTTTTGATTCTTTATAATGCCATATTTTATCACGTAATTTGTTACGACCCAATTTACATTCACAATTTGAGAATATTGGCAAATGATCAGAAACTTCAGAACATAATATTCCCCCGTATTTGTATTATTATATACATTCGAAAAAAATATTATCAATCTGAGTTGATGAATGCGGATTTATCCTGGTGGGTTTGTTGATAATCGACACAAAACCATATGAGTACATTAAATGCGTAAAATTAAGGGAATTATTTTTATCGGATGTGGGGGAAAATTAATGTTGAAATCACCAAAAATAAAAACATGTTTACTTGCCAGTACCTATCTTATGGAGATCATAAATCCAATTCATCACAAAATAATTCACAGTTCAGATCAGGGGTTCGATAAATTAAACCTATAATAACATTTTTAGAAATTGGGTTATCGATTTCAGTGAATAACGTTTCTGTATATCTTCATGTGATTTCAGAACGGATTTTTAACTGTAAATTTTGTGCAATGTAAAACGCAACACCGCCACCCCTTTTCCCTTACGATCAGCCCTAACTAATTTATAATTGGGTAAATTAAAGATATCTGGGGAGTTTTGATGTCACCAAATTTCACTTATTCCAATAACAGAAAATTCGAAATTGTTTAAAGAGTGCACATTTTTTTTTCCAAATGTGACCCGCTACAACAAAATGATCCTAAAGTCGGGCGAGGTCGATTATTTGAAAATTGCATGACACAATTCCCTAATCTTTCTGCTTTAAATTGATATATAACACATCTTATAAAAATAATCGCCTGCTGAGATATCGATGTTTAAAAGAGAGCATGTCAAGACGTCTGGGAAATCACAGTTTCGAGAAAAGCGCCCTAAAAGTTCTCCTTGCGACGCAATCACGATCACGGGACACGCAGTCAGTATTCACCTCCGGACAATAGAAGGTAAGCCCTAGCAACCCCCTTAATGCTCATTCAAACACAGCGTCGGCGGTCTCCTCACCGACCAATCAGTGACCAGGATGCCAGGAGAAGCGGCTGGGCCGGCTGGGCATACCGCACCCCGCCAGCACGCACCAGTCGACTGGGCAGTGTGCGAGCTTCACGCTTCGGTTAGCGGCAAGCGGCAAACTGACCAATGAGATCACCCTTACGAAAAAGTCCTGTGGTACTCCTGTGGTAATTACAACAGGACGGTACCACAGGACAGTACCACAGGACGGTACCACAGGACAGTACCACAGGACAGTACCACAGGAATTGTCCTGTGGTATTTTGGGACATACCACAGGACAGTACCACAGGAATTCCTGTGGTATTTTGGGACGTACCACAGGGCAGTACCACAGGAAAGGGTTAGTACCACAGGACCGGTACCACAGAACAGTACCACAGGACAGTACCACAGGAATTCCTGTGGTATTTTGGGACGTACCACAGGGCAGTACCACAGGAATTCCTGTGGTATTTTGGGACGTACCACAGGGCAGTACCACAGGACAGAACAGTACCACAGGAACTGTCCTATGGTATTTTGGGACAGTACCACAGGTCGATCATTACGACACAGCATTTCCATGGTACCACAGGAGAGTACCACACAGGATAGATCGAAAAAAAAAAATCTGGGAGAATTTTAGCCACATATCAAGGAATATTCCTGATAGGTGAGCGATGGATTTCAGGACAAACATGGCCCTACTTAATAACCTGTCCTACTCCTAACATATAACCTCAAACGAGTCTAATGGCCAAGTGCCAATCTAGTCCTATAATAGATCTATATAGTCATATTCTATTCCTAGGTAGCCATCGACCGTATCAGTACGTATATATATGGCCGTCTATCCGTAAAGCATTAAGGCATGGTTACTAACTCGATTATACTTTATTATCAATATATGAAATTACACTTTCATAACAATATCTATGATATTGGGAATAACATAACATAATTAGACAATCTTTCATAAAGTTCAAAGTAAGTTCCATCATTAATACTTTGACTTTTTAAGTCATATATGTATTTTCTAAAATCTAGAGTGCTTTTTATGAATATTCATGAGCTATGTAAAAATTTGTACCACAGGAGTACCACAGGAGTACCACAGGAGTACCACAGAAGTCCTTATGAAATTTCTCATGCTTTACATCAGCACTTTCACTAAATAGGTAATACTGTAGGAGTAAAGGACAGGATAAGTAATGGCAAATCAATTGTTATAATTCACAGCATAACTCATCTATCAATTAATTGAGGAATATCAATATGTGCTTTTTTTGTTTGTATTTTTGTTATAAATTTCAGTTGACTCTGCCTTACAATTTTCCTGTGTGGTACTCCTGTGTGGTACTGCTGTTTGATATTCTCCTGATGTGATAGTCCTCTGGTATAAAATGTTCAAAAAAAAGAATATCCTGTAACATTTTTCTGTGGTACTTACGAATTTAATTTGCTGTGTGGTACTTCTGTGTGGAATAGCACCATATTATGATTTTCCTGTGGGATTTTGGACAGTTCCTGTGGTACTCCCCTGTGGTATACATCGACAATTACCACAGGAATTCCTGTCGTACTGTCCTGTGGTACGTCCCAAAATTCCACAGGACAATTCGTGTGGTACTGTCCTGTGGTACGTCCCAAAATACCACAGGACAAGTCATGTGGTACTGTCCTGTGGTACTATCATGTGGTACTTTCCTGTGGTACTGTCTTGTGGTACTGCCCTGTGGTACTGTCCTGTGGTACGTCCCAAAATATCACAGGACAAGTCGTGTGGTACTGTCCTGTGGTACTATCCTGTGGTACTGTCCTGTGGTACGTCCCAAAATACCACAGGACAATTCCTGTGGTACTGTCCTGTGGTATGTCCCAAAATACCACAGGACAAGTCGTGTGGTACTGTCCTGTGGTACTTTCCTGTGGTACTGTCCTGTGGAACTGCCCTGTGGTACTGTCCTGTGGTACGTCCTAAAATACCACAGAACAAGTCGTGTGGTACTGTCCTGTGGTACTATCCTGTGGTACTTTCCTGTCGTACTCTCCTGTGGTACTGTCGTGTGGTATACGTCCCAAAATACCACAGGACAATTTGTGTGTATACTGTCTTGTGGTACTGTCCTGTGGTACTTTCCTGTGGTAATGTCATGTGGTACTGCCCTGTGGTACATCCCAGAGTACCACACGAGCCTGTGACACAGTACCACACAGTTCCTGTGTTAACATATATTTGTGTGGTACATTGTGTGGTACCAACCAGTACCACAGGGAGTACCACATGAGCCTGTAAAACAGTACCACACAGTTCCTGTGGTAACATTTATTTATGTGGTACATTGTGTGGTACTGACAAGTACTACAGGGAGTACCCTACAAGCCTGTGGTACAGTACCACACAGTTCCTGTGGTAACATTACAAGTGTGTGGTACATTGTGTGGTACCGACAAGTACCACAGGGAGTACCACAGGACTTTTTTTGTTAGGGCACGCTGGTCGTTGTTAGGGGCGGAGCCTTTGTGTGGCGCTCAATCCAAATGTTCGAACCAGTTTCTGCTTCGTTGAAACGCCAAAAAAACATGGCCCAGAAAAACGCTATTTTTTGGTCTTTCCTTTCATCATTTTGCTTCAAAATTTCGATATTAAAGAAGACATGTCAGACTCTAATGATATGTCAAATTAAGAAAATCGTAAGTTTTGACCAATTTTGATGCTCTGATTTCAAACTCGACTTTCACGGCTTCGACCGTGCGCGACTTTAGGACCATTTTGTTGTAGCGGGTCACAAATATTCAAAATTTTTATTCAGACTCCTACAGTTTATATGAAGAAGTGAAATATTATCTAGACTATACGGTATAGTATCATTGAATACAAGGGGTGTGTAATATTTACTGTCGCGCATAGGCATAACGTCGGCAAGAATATCGGGAGTATTCACCTGTGACGCCATTTTGTAATACAGAAATGCAAATTACCGGAGATTTGAAAGACAACAACTGCATAGGTGCTAATGCTCAGCATGGATGTACAAAAATTTTATTACTTTCAACATTCCTGACGCGAGTGAATGTAAAAAAATAACATAAATCAGTAATCCCTTGAGTTATCTACCTAACCACGTTAAGATATGAATTTGCTCATGAAATCTTTACAATTGCCAGGGCTCTACATTGATAACGATTTGTCCTGGAAAATTCACTTAATCACCTTGTAATAAACTGTTTTCTTTAGATATAATGAAATTTATTCACTCTTAAACACTGTTCTGACTGCAAACATGACATTTATATAAAATTATCTTCATCGAAATCATTGAATTCTTGCGTTAGGCAACTATAAAAGAGTCCTTTTACATAAACTCCTTAACTCGTAAACTGCTAAGAGCCAGTTTTCTGGCCAAACACTATTTTTGACATGTTTTTTTCTTATTTTCTGGCTAGATTTTTACCCTTAAACACAATTTCTAGCTGAAACCTATTTAGTTCTATCTCCCAAATAAATAAAAACAAAATTTCATCAAAAAGTGAAATTTCATTGTAAAAAATTATGTCAAATTATGCCTTTTTTTGAAAATATACCACAAAAAACTTAGTATGTGGGACTACATGTCAATTTTCAACCTGTCCCGTTCAAATGAAGATAGCTTGGAAATGAAAGGAGGTAAAGAACTGGGATTTTCATGTAAGATCCCTGACATAAGCCTCTACAAGATGAGCACAACAAGTTGAGAAACGAAGCATAAACTTTGAAGAAATGTGATAATTTTTCATAATGTTTTTGAAAAATTAAAAAATTTTCATGGTCGAATTTCTTTTTTGGTGTCAATTTATGTCAAATTAGCTGTTGAAATCATCCTGAAACTTGAGAGTTGAAAAAAAAAATCAACATTTCCTCTTCAAAACAATGTATTACTTCATATTTTGCAATAAGATACATATTTTTGATGATTTATTGAAAATTTAATACACAGAAAATGTGAAACGCCCAAAAAACCCTTCAGCAGTTTACGGGTTTATTTCCTTACAAAAATCAATTCGGATTGTACATCACGTTGAATTCCTTTCCCAAGTCATAGGAAAGATGTATATTTCGGAAGAGTAAAAAATGTTTAAGTCAGAGGCTTGTAAAATGATCATACACATTTTATCGCTATAAGTTTTACGAGGAAGAACACACGTAGTAATCATGTCATAAATGTTTAGTAAACGCATTTCGCGTTACGTCCGTGACAGCAGTGGGACGACAGTCCGTAGTTCCTTACGAAACATTGAAAGGATCCTTACCATGACCGAGGCTCTCTCTCTCTCTCTCTCTCTCTCTCTATCTATCTACCTATCTATCTATCTATCTCTATTATATCTCTAGTATGAACTTTGGACAGGTTTCCGGACACTGTGCATCCTGATTGGTTGGCACCGAGTGTTAAGACACCAATGATCGGATGAAAAGTTGTACTTGACTTCATATCTAATAGACGAGTCTGTGAAAAAAAAAAAAAAAAAAAAAAAAAAACTTTGGCAGGACACAAGCATATATATGGCAAACTACTGATATCGAATTATTGGCCTATTTCCACTACATATTGTTGTTGCTGTTTTCTTTTAAGGGAACACTTGCCGCTCATGTTAATGCAAGAAGATTTATTTTCTGCGACCGGCGGCAAAACAAAGCTGACCTCTTTGCTATACTGACCCAATCTGTTATCAGGTTTAAAGATGCGCAATGGTTTCTATGCAAAACACATTAAATTGAAATTTTATTTGAAAGTCGTCAGTGTTTAATTGATACCTGGTCTCCTGTAAGGAGCTCAAAAACGCTCTCTTGACGAAGTTCTGCAAATATTCAAGGGCTGATAGATTCTACGATTTATCATTGAGCTTAAAAGGAAATACCATTCCATTTTAAGGTTGGTGTGAAAAGAAATGCAAAGGCTTTTAAGCACGGCAATTAAAATAAAACAAAAAATCGGATGGAAATTAGCAGGGAAGTTTTGGACATGTGAAGTTTTGCGAATTTCACGAAACAGTCCTTCTTAACAATCAATGTGAATGTGCAAATGTAAAATTTATGATGTTATTTCCTCACTATAACTTGCTGTAGAGGTTGCAAATATAACTTTTTTTTTCGTTCAAACGCAACTTTAAGATAGTTCTAAAATATGAGTTAGGGGTAGAAACAACCGCTGTAAAAAAATTGAATCAGTATAATCGATGTTAAATATTTTTAAATACACAAAATGTCAACAATAGTAAAGGTTATAATAAAAATGTTTCCGGATTAAATCTCCTACAGTTATGTTTTAGTGAGAAAAATATTGATATCTCCTTGAATTTTAAGTTTATTGCACAAACGTTTATATGATAGGATGTTTTGTGATAAAACAAGCCTACAAATATGCATCAAATGTGATATCTTGAATATTTTTTGAATTACTACTTCCAAAGGTATACAGAACCGTTAATATATGTCAGTATCAAGTTGATGGAATGTGTAATTTTCATGATTTTTTTTTTTTGGAATTCCCTTTATATTTTCTTGGTATTGTTGTCCACACGTGACATCATAACCTCTAGTACTAGTCTCCTAATCCAGCGCTTCCAACACCAAAACTTTAAAAATCCATAAAAGAAGCCTAAATACTCATCATTTCTATACAAATAGGACATCATTACTTTTACTCACCACCTTTCAAGTAGATAGGATAGTCTCTTGCATAAAGAAGTAAAGTAAGGACAAGCTGCTAATCGTAACTGCAATCATGAACCTTTTATGCCCCAGTCACATATTATAAACACGGATGCTAAAGGATCTTCACGGTGATCCAAGAAAATAAAGTTATGTGTAAGTATCTCATAAGAAGTTAAAGGCTTAATCATCACCTCAGCCAATACTGTACCATCCCTTTAATAAGCACTTTCAACAGAGGGCACAGGATATTTCACCTGTGAACTCTCCTTGTGGAACCACTCTCCTCATGGCACCACTACTCCACATCTCCCCTGCAGCGACCCGAACAGTTATGATATGTTATGGTATGATACTGCTGTGACATTAGACAGGGGTTTCCTGTCAAGTTCTTCAAGTATTTCAACCTTATTCCCGTTGAGGAAAACCTCTATAATTTAGAGCCACTGCATTTTTCAAATATCAGTTTATGAGGAAGTCGACGGCGTGCCAACTTCGCATATCTGCTCAAACCCACATACCCTTCCAAACCGATTGATAAATCGCCAAATGCCGCGGTACAATTTAAGCTTTTCTCGCACTTCCGTTCGACTCACATATAGGGCTCTCACCTGTGAAATAAAATTGAATGTCCCTGACCGCTTCACAATATCGTACCAAAGATACCAAAACAAATGAAAAAATAATCAATTAAAAATCAGAAATACAGTTTGGCATAAAACTGAATAGCTGCAGATATTGAGTATGAATTGCTCTACAAACTGCATTTTGGTTGGAAGATGAAAGTTTTACTTATGGAATTTGAAGGGATTTGATTTGATTAGGTGCATGTACAGAAAATAACTTATTTTGTGTGTGTGTGTGTGTGTGTGTGTGTGTGTGTGTGTGAAAAGAACTCGTAGTCTGGCTTTGCGGATCCTTGGATACGGTTTGAGCTGAAGAACCCGCCTTGGAAATTTGATGGGAGAAAGGGTATATCTCACTAAATTATCCAACTTAGTGAAGATGAAACACCTCATTTCTCCCTGCTATTTCACAGAATTTTTTTGAATTTTGAATTTTAACATACGTCTCTATGGGGAATTAATTACCCGAGTGAGCCCTATAGAGTATATGCAATGCACACAAGTCAATCATTATGGGAAGTATTCATCCCATACAAGCTCTGCTGGTTTATGTTAATCTATTCTGTCAAATCCCTCCCTCCCTCCTTCCCCCTCTCCTCCCCCTACCCAAGTCCCTAACTCTTCTTAACTACAATTTGTTTTCTTATTATGTTCTTGTGGTACTAGATCTTAGTACAAAGTAGTCATCAGTATCACAACTTTGAATATAGGTGATGATGATACCCCCTTAATCAATGTTAACTACCTGTATGTCGATATTCATCCTATGAAGAACTAATCAACCCTGCAAGATATATTTAAAAAACAAAAAAAAACCAAAAAACAAGGGCATCATTTTCAAAAGTGTCATTTTCAAATTTTCAAAAGTGAGAAGCTTTACAACCCTTCAATGTGCAATGTCTCATTTGATGTAGGGGCAAATATCATCAAAAACACATTTATGATGTTCAACAATCAAATATGACCTCTACTATAGAGTATGCATGTAATGGACACAAGTCACTGGGAAGTATTTATCCCATACAAGGTCTGCTAGTTTATGTTGATCTATTCTGTCGAATACCTCCCCCCCCCCCTCCTCTCCCTCTACCCCTTACCCTCCCTAACTCTGCTTATAGTCCATGGGCCAGGGCAGATATTGGTACCATCTGAGGTGGCAAAACCTTTTTTGGTGTCATTTTGTTTGTCGGGCATAGATATGCTTAATATCAAGCTATGATAGGATTTCCAAATGGGTAACGTAGTCATAATAAATGAATTTTTAACCAATTTGGTCTCGTTGTTAAATCCCTTTACTTCTGAATCGAAACTAACCGCTATATAAAGAAGAGCACTGTCTTCTCTATGTTCACAGGTGTTCTGTTGTAAACGCGGTGCGCTTAGTCTTTATTCAAAGCAGCGAAGGGAATATCCAAATGTTATGATGTCAACATCGCTTAGTCTAATATTCAAGACGACGAAGGGAACATCCAAAGCTTGTAATACAGTGTATGTCCCTTTATCTAAGAACAACAACAACAACAACAACAACAACAACAAAACAGTTCCTGGTGAATTTTACCGTATTTTTCAATTATTTATCATTTTCCGGTGAAAACGCTAATACCACGCCAATGTCGCTTTATTTCCATCCAACAATGAAGGTAATGCAAAACAATGTACCGGTACACTACAATACATTATAATAAATAATATTGTACATGAACAGAGTGATTTTTGTTTAAAACTGATGTATTTGTTGAGAGGGTAGTATAAAACCAGTATAGATAATCCCTTTTATTAGGAACTTTAGATATGATAACGGTACATTGTTCTAGATAAAGACTAAGCGCACCGCGTGACAGCTGTTGACATCATAACCTTTGGATATTCTCTTCGCTGCCTTGAATAAAGACTAAGCGGACCGCGTTTACAACAGAACACCTGTGGACATATAGGAGACAGTGCTCTTCTTTGTATAGCGGTTAGTTTCGATTCAGAAGTATAGGGGTATAAAATCGAGAACAAATTGGTTAAAAATTCATTTATTATGACTAAGCTACTCATTTGGAAATGCTTTCATAGCTTGATAAGCATATCTATGTCCGACAAACAAAATGACACCGAAAAGGTTTTGCCACCTAAGGTGGTACCAATAACCCATTTTTCGGGACTTGGCCCATGGACTATAAGCTACAATTTGTTTTCTTATTATGTTCTTGTGGTACAAGATATCATAATACATCGTTGTAGTCATCAGTATCACACAAGTTCGAATGATTGTGGTATTTTAATGTATTTCTTTGTTTTGGGTATTACCACTGAAACAGCTCAAAATACATAAAGTTAATCTGTTTGATAAATCAAAGTGTTTTACAGTACTCTGTAGACAATAAGGTGATGATGATACACCCTTAATCAAGGATAGCTGCCTGTATGTCGATATTCATCTTATGAAGAACTGATCAACACTGCAAGATTTATTTTTGAAAAAAAAAGTGTCCCTTCTGAGAAGCTTTACAACCCTTCAATGTGCAATTTCTCATAATGATGTAGGGGCAAATATCATCAAAAACACATTTATGATGTTAAAAAAATCAGTTAAGAAATATGACCTCTGATACAGGGCTCACACCTGTAAATAAATTGGAATGTCCCTGACTGCTTCATAAAATCGTACCAAAGATACCAAAATAAATGAAGGAAAAAAATTAATCAAAAACCAGAAATGCAGTTTGGCAAAAAACTAAATAGCTGCAGATATTGAGCGTGAATTCCTCTACAAACTGCATTTTGGTTGGAAGATGAAAGCTTTTCTCATGGAATTTTAAGGGACTATACGACTCTATGAAGAGTTTGTTTGCAAAAATTGACAGTCCATATTTGAAGAGCTCATTTGCAAAAGGGGTTAGATCCATTTTTTATCAAATTCATTTTCTTAATCTTAAAGTGTTGATTTTTAGTAGCTCTTTATGATGATACCAACGAAAAGTTTAAATTCTTATCAAAAAGTTAACAAAAATGGGAAAGAAAATTCACTTTCTTTTCAAAAGGGGTTAGATCCATTTCAATTTGTTTGCGAAAGGGGTTAGATCCAACTGACCAATACTATTAACACATGCTTTTTGCCTGCCAGCTTTTTATGATCAAGGCGTTTGTAAGGTAAGCTGTTTCCCTCAAATTACATTTTGGGGGGATTGAACTGTGTTAGTGTGCGTTGGTGTGGGTGTGTGTGTATGTGGGTGTATGTGTGAGAGGGTGCGAGTGTGTCTGAGGGTGCGTGTGTGTCTGTGTGGGTGTGACTGTGTTAATGTGTGTGTCGGTGTGGGTGTGTGTATGTGGGTGTGTGTGTATGTGGGTGTGTGTATGTGGGTGTGGGTGTGTGTGAGTGGGTAAGCATGTGCGTATAGTGTGTGTGTGTGTGTGTGTGCGTGCGTGTGTGTGCATTTTTTTGAGTGTGTGTGCATTTTTGTCTGTGTGTGTTTGAGTGTGTGTGTCTGTTTGTCTGGGACACAAACAAAATCCAATTGGAAATGATAGAATCTTACAATGGGGGAAATTTCAGTTTGAAAAGAAAAAAAAAAGCTAATTATTATTATTATTATTTTTTTTTTTTTTTGGGGGGGGGGGGGGAGGTAGCCCTAGTCACCCACTATCCGAACAACGATTAAATTTCACCCATCATAGGCAAAGATGTAAGAACAACTCATAGGTCACTAGCTTTGGTCAACTGTTTAATGTTTTGTTTGCAAAAGGGGTTAGATCCACAAAAGTATTTTTTTTTTGGAAATATTATTTCTAGAAAATGAAGACAGGTAGATTTTTTCTATACTCGGTTTTGCACTCATATGGTAGGGTAGTATATCAACACAAATTCATTTTGTGTAAAATCTTTGCAATTTGGGACAAATAAAAAGCTTGATTTTCTCGAAATGGTATAAAGTGGATCTAACCCGTTTTGCAAACAAACTCTTCATTTGCCAAATGGAGATATTTGCGATTAAAGGTCAAGAAAAATAAAAAGAATAATAAGAAAAATGTTGCTCCTTTTGACCATAACTTTAAAAATATACCTTTATTACGTAGTGACCAATATATCATTTAAAATATATTATTTTGTACTTTATGACAGAGACCGTACTTCAAAATCTTCAAAAATGGACTTATCGGTTTTTGCGAACAAACTCTTTATTTGATTGGGTGCATGTACAGAAATAGGTGAATTTTTGAGTGAAAAGAACTCGTAATCTGGCTTTGCGGACCCTTGCTTGGACAGAGTTTGAGGTGAAGAACCCACCTTGGAAATTTGATGGGAAAAAGCATATATCTCACTTATCCAGGTTAGTGAAGATGAAACACCTAATTTCTTCCAGCTATTTTACAGAATTTTTTGAATTTTGAATTGTAATTGTCTCCATGGCGGAATATTTACCCGCGTGAGCCCAATAGCTTGAGTTTTATGTGGTGATTGACTATCAAGCATGTGGCACCACTCTCCTCATGGCACCACTCCCCGAATCTCCCCTGCTGCTACCCGAGCCGCAGTCATGCTGTATTATGGTACGATTCTGCTGTAACATTATAGACGGGGCTTTCCCGTTAAGTCCTGCAAGATATCACGCCAACTTCAATCCCGTTGAGGAAAACTTCAATAATTTAGAGCCACTGCTCTTATCAAATATCAGTTAAAGAGGAAGCATAGTGAACTCTTTATGTGCCACGTTCGCACGTCCGACTCAGTCGACGGCTTGCCAACTTCGCGTATTCTGTTCAAACGCACAAACCCTCCCCAACCGATCGATAAATCGCCAAATGCCGAGGTACAATTAAAGCTTTTCTCGCACTTCCATTCGACTCACATATAGCTTAAATTTTATGTGGTGATTGACTATTAAGCCATGCTCTGTATCAGCTAGATTTGATGTAAATTTTACGTTTCTGTCACTGTTTGCGTGCAAAAGCCATGCCTTTATAGTAATGTAGCGACCGGTCATTTCAAAGTAAAGCAATCATCGATTTGTCATAAAATTTTCATCAAAGTAAAGTGTGGCATTTTCTCTACAACTTTGCTCACTACATGTCCAGGCTAAGCCCAAGGAGGGGGGGGGGGGGGACATTGTGCCCCCCACCATATTTTCGTTTGCCACTCCTACACCCTTTACCCGATTTCAACCAAATTTAGTGACTTTTCCTAAAATCTTATTGCAAACATTTTGATGTATAATTTGTCTATGTCCAATATTGCTGATTGCCATGGCAACCATAAGCTTACAACCATGTTCGTCAGATTTTGCATGATTTTCTGTTCCAATTTCAGTTAACAATATAATAATCGATGAAATGGGAGTTTTCTTGGCTGTAATTTGCTGAAGGACCAAATGGTGAAGTAATCATGGTTGTGAATTACTCTGTATGAATTTCTTATTATTTCCTTATTTTTATATGACAAAGGCACCAAACAATACATATAATACAACTAATCGAAAATACAGCATTTTCCAAAGATTACCCTTTTATTTGGTGTCATCTTCACACAAGTTTTACCTGTGTTTATCATATGTGACCGTGCACCTAAAAACGAAAATAAAGTCGCACACACTGATTTTCCGTGAGGACTGAAAATAAGTGAAATGGGTCAACCTAGCCAAACTTGACTTTTTCATATTTTCTGAAAGAGCGGGTCTTCTTTTACATTATATGCTAAAATTTGGTATCATAAAACGGGCAGGAAAGTGTGTTTTTTTTAAGCAGTTTATCTCGAACATTTTTGGTAGAATAGTGTGATTAGGTGTGTCTTTAGAATCCCTTTTTCATTTCTGAAAAACCTTGTCCACACTCTTCACTTTCAACTCTAATAACTTTTGAAAGGATAGTGCTACTGCTTTGAAAGTTGGCATTAAGTATGGCCAGAACGTGTTAATGAGGCATGCTTAATTTCAGTTTAATTTGATAATCCCTTCATTGTTGTAACTCTGGTGGTTTACTTCCTGTTTTTTTGTCCCATTCATCGCACAGCCAGCACGGTTTGGTAAAGATTAAGCGCTTGAATAGACACTGTACTTCAGAGCCTCTTTTCTCAGTTCACACTTTTCCTGAGTTTGTGCTTTCTTTCCAATATTTAGATAGGTTAGGAGAGTCCATTTGATTTGCGTTATACATCATTTTAAAGCTTAAAGTCTGCTCTTTCAGAATATATGCAGAGATTATGCAGGGCCACATATGTGACCCTGCACCTCAAAACAAACAAAAAGTCGCCAGACATGAATTTTTAGTTCAGACCATATTCTGAAAGAGCAGACTTTAAGCTTTAAAATGATGTATAACTCAAATCAAATGGACCCTTCTAACCTATCTTTTGAGTTTTGAGTTCCAATATTTTGGAAATATGAAATGTGATACCAATATATGTATCCTTTCCAACCAATACATCATAGGTTTCATATATTTCTTTATATCGCAATGAATAGCGGCCCCAGGTGTTGACCTTGAGAAATTTCAGTTGACTTGCTTCTCCTTTATGGTAAATATCAAAATGATTGATATGAAATAAAGACATATTTAGACACAAAGAAAAGACATGATTTTAGCGTATTTATTATGTATTTCTTTATATTTTGGTAAATAGCGCCTCAGTGGATGACCTTGAGAAATTTAAAATGTTGGGTCATGTAGAGTATGAGCTGCTCTATCCATGTGTCAAATATGACGGTCATACATCATATAATAAAGATGTTATATAGGGGGCACAATGTGCCCCCCCCCCCCCCCCTTGGACCTGGAAGGAGTCAAAATAGCTTGGGCTTATATAGGGTTAACAGAAATCTATGTAGAAGTTACATAGGTTTGAAAAACAATGTTTTCTCAAAGTATGACCACGTGGTGTCTCAGAATATTGTGGCACATAAAGAGTTAAAAAAAAAAACCCTCACTTTCAAAAGTATAGGACATTAACCTATCACATCATGTTCATCATTGATGCTATTGGCACCTGTTTAGGCCAATTTTTGATGGGATTTTCACTATTTCTGCCAAAAGATGGTGCGTTTTATTTCAATTAATATCCTTTAATGGGATGCGGTAGTTTTTGTGCAATGCATTTAATATTCTTTACGTAAACTGGGTTTATAAAACAAGAACAAAGAAACATATAACTCTCTGACACTGTACGACCAAGGAGATTGGTATGACTTCATAAATAAGGCAATGTTGAAATAAACTGGAATGGATTACAATCGAGATACACTGCACCGTCACACAAAGCAGAATCTTACAATACAATACAATACAATACAATACAATACAATACAACACAACACAATACAATACAATACAATACAATACAATACAATGCAATACAATACAATACAGTACGATACAATCCAATACAATACAGTACAATACAATACAATACAATACAATAGAACACAATAAGCCAGTTCGGAGGTAGCTCATGGGCACATTGGTCTGAATGACCTTTCTTTTTTCTCAGTCGGTTAGGGGTAATTCACTCGTTTTCAGAGCGATTAATAAGCTTTACGTAACAGTTGATGGAACAAAGAATGAACTTACGTAGATCAGAAGACCAGAATGATCCGCCAAGGAACAGTTTGGAGAGCACCCATATCATTATTTTGCATTGATTGTATTAACAATCTCTTTCTATTGATATTGCCAAATACCACTTTTGCTGTCAGGTGGATGTGATGGTAAGCAGCATTTATAAGGATTATATGATAAATCATTACAACACAGATGCTTATCTCAGTGAATTTAAAAACTAACATGCCTGTTGGTACGAATTACCTTTTTTTTTCTGCTCATGCGCAAAGTGGAACTCCGATCTGGCTTATACTATATAATACAATGCAGTGAATGTTTGATACCCTCTTCCGAGAGGCTTAAGGCGCTTACAATAAAAAAAGCAAGATATTAAATCTTTCAGGTTTTATGTAGAAAGAAAAGTAAGGCTCTGTTAACAAGTGATATGATTTGATTTGATTTGTTGTTACCTGTCGATCCGAGGAGCGTATTTGTGTATTTGGCCCTGTATCAACATGGTCTTTTATTGAGGACTGGTGTCCCCGCGAGCTGATCGCGCGAAGCATCTGCACAATCTGTGTTATATTTACACTTAGGGAAATGGTTCTAGTTTCACTTTATACATTGCAGTTAATTATCGATCCCTTTATTGCGGACAAATGATACTGATCTAAACCTAACTAGTTCAATATTTTGCTAAGAAAAAAAAAAATTATCCCTAGGTATAGTTAATTATGGTGCTGTTTGGCCTGGCTGACTGGAGAGATCTGTGTTGCTTGTATCAAGAGTCGGAATAGTAGTAGGATTCAAGATGAAATAAAGATAATGATAGGAATAATGATAGCAGTAATGATGGTAATGATAATGATAATGATCATGGTCATGATAATAATGATAATGATAGTAATGATAATGATGATAGTGAAACCAATAAGGATAACATTGATAATGATAATATATATTTTTTTTTAATCCAGGGAAGGCGATATACAGTGTTGACACCGCTCTACCCAAGGAACCTACCATTAATATCTAATACTGTACTTCATAGCTTTGCCAAATACCCATTCATACATTTAGGTTGAGGAGGAATATGGAGAGTAAAACATCATGTCCAAGGACGGATTTTCAGTAAAACTTGAGATCATATTGAACGAAAGCCAGATTTAGATATGCGCTCCATTGATTTGGTTCCAACCAATCAGAGCACGAAGAATTTGAGTGAAATTTTAGTTTTTACAAGGCCACGCCCAAGCGTTTTGTTATAAATCAAGCGAACTTGCAGTGTCGTTTCATCAGGCAGCGGGACGGTGGGCAGAATTACAACCAACTCCTTCAACTGCCGACCTTGCAACTTTCTTCCACTGACGGTATTTTATCAACTACGATTTCACCATGGAGAAATCAGGATCACAGGCAAGCTTTTAATCTGACTTCACGTCACAGAAATGATTTGATAGCATTATTCGCATCTGCTTTATTTGTGTTTTGGAGAGCAGTTTTTTTTTCTCTCTCTCTCTCTCCATTCTGCTAAATTAAACGTGTATACGTAGAAAGGTTTCCTGGGCTGCCACGTGTTCAAGCATTCACTTATATGGGCTGTCCTTCCACTGCATAATTTCTTAGGTAATTATTTGTAAGTTTGGTAGTGCAATATATTTTGGTGATGGAATATATGTATACATCTATCTTTTCCGAATTCTGTTGATAATGATTTTTCCAGATAATGTGAAAACTTACGAAATATGAAAGTGCATATTGTTAAACGTTGAATTCAGAGTTTATTATTGATGTTTGATGATTTATAGTAAACCATGATTTCCTCTTAAAATTCATTATGCTATTTAACATTTTATTTCAAGTGGATTATAAATATCTCGCGGAAAATTAAAGGCTGAATCATCACGTTAACAAACCTACGATACCTTCCCTTTAAAACCTCCAGGGTTACTTCTCTTCATTCAAACTTTAACGCCCAAATACCTCAAACTTACTCCTCTTCTCCCCTCCCCCTCCCCCTCCCCTCCCCCTTCTTTTGCCTACCTTAGTGCGACATTCCCTCGGCTCTGCCACCATACGCCAAGATGGGGGCAGATACGGCGCCACCCAGAGGCTCGCGTTTCGCCTTGTGGAGGATCCCCTGTACCGCTGTACTCATCACAGGTCTGCTTGTAGCCGGTGCCATCACAATCACGGCAATGGCTCACAAGGGGAGCGCTCACTGTCAGCAACCAACCAACAATAGTCGCCCTGTTTTGGCACGCGATCAAGTCCTGGATCATGATTCTGTGAGTATGAACACACTATAATTTATAAATTCCATTTTGATTATGGTCATGGTGAAAGTGATCATAATATTTTTCCCAAATATTTCGTTGCATTAATTCAACCTTAGATTAATATTGTTTTATGTTTTCCAGTGTGGTTATAAGGCCACATTTTGGAAACTCACATTACGCAGATAATCATATTTCACGGATGGCACGAAATTTCGTAAGTACAGAATACATTTACAAACGTTTGACGGAGACCAAGAAAGCGTAAAAGACAACAAAAGGTAGAGAAAGTGAGACTATTGTTTTCCTCTAAAATAAATTGACATCTACTCATTGCTTTGCCAAAATTAATCAATAAGGAACTTCATTTTTATATGATCAAACTGCATTACTTGGTTTATTTTCATGTCGTCATAACAAGTTTGTTAAAGAAACAGTTTACCGATCTACGCTCAGCAAAAAAGAAAGTAAACACGTTTTGTTACACACAATAGTTTTCATAGAATATTTTGATCAAAACCATTGTGTTATATACTTAAAGGTTATCTAATTGGCTGTCAAATTGGTAGGTTAATACAAAGGGAAATGTCATGCATGAGTGAACACATTTTGATTTTTGTCCTTCAAGACACGAAAGTAAAAATGGCCTAAACTGACATTTTCTTGTGCATTTGCAAACGCCCTTCAAGATAGCAATGATAAAAAAGACCAAATTAACATATTGAGAGACATGAATGAAATAGAATAAAATGAGAAAAAAAAATGAGTTTTCTGTCAAATCAAACATCAAATGACACAGGGAGAAAGCCGCAAAGGTGAAAAAATGGGCAGACTTTCTTTTTTTCATTCTTTTGATTTAGGAAATTAAGAATTCATGAGACAAATTCAAGAACCAAATATCCTTTTTTTAATCAGTTCTTAATTTGAAATAGCCAGTGATAACATTTGAAATTTCTTCCATTTTTGTTACTATTGCATGCCATTTACATTTGGATTTGAAACAAGATTCTTAACATTTTTTCGCCTTTCTTTGTCTTTGCGGGATACAAAGTTATTACAGAGATCGTAGGATGATTTTTGAAACTTAATATTTTCTTTTGTTTTGATTTGTATTTTGCTGTCATTGTTACATGGAAGAGCACATACGCATGAATGAAAACTTGTCCATTTTTGCAATTCTTACTTTTGTGCTTTGAAAGAGAACAACGAAAGTGTTCACTCATACGTAGAGTTTGCCTTTTTTGTGGACCTACCAGGTTGAAAGCCAATTGAATTATCTTTAACATGGTATATAAAGTATTAATATTCAGCAGAAATTTCTATGAGAAATATAAACTTGAAAAAGTGTTCATTTTCTTTCTATTTTGCTGAGTGTATATTGATGTAGGACGGTTTCTTATATGTTAAGACTGTGCCTCTCAGTCCTCTATGTAGTGTAGCATCTTATCTGATACACGTTTCACATAAACTGATTTTCGAAAAGAATCAGAATATTGGCTGAACCTTCTAATATAGTGCTCAAACACAAGTTGCTACGTCATGATAACAGACCAACCGTGTAGAGTCAAGGCTGTCTTTACAAACTGGGAGTTGATGGTCGTTTCAATAGAGAAGCTCTGTATAGTACCACCGATGTCAAACCATTGAAAAATCGACGGGAGATCCAGGCCCTGACAATCATCTTTAAATTGCTCCATAACCTCGCCTCTGATTCACTGTCTTTCAGGATTCAGTTTAGATCTCAATCTTATTACAATCTCCGAAATGAAAACACCACTGTTGTTCTTCCAAAACTACGAACCAATTTTCCAAGAAAAAGTATATTATTAAACGTTTTTCAGCTTTTTAATAATCTCCCTATAACTCTAAGGACAATTCAGTTCAATTCAATTCAATATAGGTTTATTGACAATAAAAAGAACATGCAGCTCAATAGCTGAAATTGTTCATTTTACAATTAAAACACACATACGACATTGTAAAAAAAAGCCATATATATATATATATATATATATATATACAAATGTAATTGAAATTATGTATCAAAATGAATACTGTGTGAATATGACAGAAACACTGTTCAGGGCCTGTACAAACAGATGAAACCTTGATATTTCAACTGGTCTCAAATCCTTGACCTTAGACCCCAGACCCAGAGATTACCAAGAAAATAATCGACAAAAAGTACATGCATAAAAAATATATATTTTTTGTTTCATTAGTTACAACCATTGACCTCTTAACCCTCAATAAAAATGCATCTATTAACATGATTAAGATTATCAATAATGCGTTACAGATACTGGTATCTGTAAAGCATGATATTATATAGGTTTTCCCGGTCAATTTCATACTTTTGTCATTCAAGTTCCTATTCCGAGCATTCGATTTCACGCATTCCACGCTCGCGGCACTGAATCAGCAATCAAATTCAAAATCCGGTCATTCGAATTCACTATCCGAGCATTCAAATTCACTCTCGGAGCATTCAAATTCACTATCGGAACAATCAAATTCACTATCGGAGCATTCAAATTTAAGAGAGGAGCACGCATTTCATCAAAGAGCATTCAAATTCATGTCAAGCTGGCGACAGAATGTCGTCGGTCATTCAAATTCGTGAATAGGCAACCATGTTCCAAATAACTGCATTCAATTTAAAAGAAGTCCTGAATTTAGTTACTTTGGGGCCGTGTATGCATGTGTTTTTCACTTGGCTTTGAATATATTGGGATTTATGATGATTATTCATTTTTTTTTCAGTAGAGGTCCACCTGTTAAATGACAACTTTGAACTCGCGCTTAGCAAATAGGAATATACAGGCACATTTCCCTGGGATTGGACATGGAATGGAGGTCCCACGTGTAAATTAAAGAGTCACAACTCATGCACGTAAAAGATCCCACTTCATTTATTCATCGCAAAGAGCAAAACATAACTGGACCCCATAAAGGACCAGCTTTTGCAGCTGAATATGGGTTATCCAGCCATCTTCTTTGATAAAAAAAAAATTAGGCACTGTATAGGCCTACAGACGAGCATAATACGGAGGGTTGAGTGACACTTTCGAGGAAAAAAACACAATTTCGACTATATTGAAACTGATACATGAGCATTTTATACGTGTTGTTTGCTGTGTATTGCTGTCTTATTGATTAAATTTTGCGGGACTATATGAGATCATTGTGTGTCAATTTGTCTTAAATTGATGAATTGTCATTATATGGTTGGTGTTAGGGCCTTGTCAGCATGCAGTATCATCAAAAAATATGATTACTAGTCGTTGTGTTGTTTGGATGCACTGCTGATTGGACATTGCAATTTGAAATTTATTGAGATGAAAAACAAAGAATACATGAACAGAGAACAATGTAGAACACGTAAACAATCCTAATTACACTATATGCAAGCATTCATTGGTTGTGTTGGCCCTTTTTCCTTTCTTAAAAGTCTCCTCCATTTTCCTCGTTAAATTGATTGCACGAAGTAGGAACTTGATCGCCTAAAAATGAATTTGAACGCTCCAAACAAGCTCATTGGGACTATCACGTGACTATCGTATGAATTTGAATGCACGAGTAGGAAAGTCGGTGCTCGCATTTTGAAATTGAATGCCCAATCGTGAATTTGATTGCACGAAAACGAAATAGAACGCTCATAAATGAAATTGATCGCTCGGATTCTGAATTTGAATGCCCCAATATTTTCGCGTGCGTGCGCTGCGTGAATTTGAATGCACATTAATGAATTTGAGTGACAAAAGTATGAAATTGACCGGGAAAACCTATATTATTTATAACAGAAATAAACAAAAGATTTGTATGATTGCAATAATGTATATTCAACTTATATCCAAGTGTTGATTTTGTATATCTAAATATTTTCTCATAGAACGGTCTGTCGTTAAAAGCTCGTTTGTTATCTTAGAACGTCTAAATTTGTTTGCATAGTGATGGTGGTGATGGTATTTTTCTAATCTTCGTATATTTCTGTATAATTACTTTCCTTTGTTATCGTTTTGATTTCTTTTGTTCATTACATATACTTTTCATGTCATACTTTGTATACTTTGTGACTTTGTGACTTTTTCTTTTTTTGCGTTCGTTTGCAATGATTATCTCACGTTCTTATTTGCAGTTTCTTCATTGTATGATTTCTATGTTTTGTTATCATTTTACGTAACTTTTAGCTGATTGCAAGCTTTTAACGGTGGTTAAATAAATAAACTCAAACTCAATCTCATACTGGTCACGTGATTTCCAGACTGGGCACGTGGAGCTGAGGGGTAGAAACGGGGAGTCCGCCTCCGAAACCATGACCTACAACAGCGCTCTCAACACTGTTCTCATCAACGCTCCTGGTAACTTCAGCGGCAGCTCGCCGGCCACGATCGCGATCGACTTCGATCGGGTGAGTTCGATTTCGGGCTGCTACCTCTATATTTTCATTGCTGTTGTTTTTTTCATGATGTGCAAGTCCAACATGATAAAGTACATATTACGTGATACAAATAACAATGGAATCGTCCACTTCAGGCGCTACTCGGTGGCGACTGTACGGTCACCATTTTTCGTTTCATCTTTCGACTCATGTTTTTTTTTTTTCATTCCTTATTCTTTGAGTCAACTTTTTCAAGATTATTTCGATTTTGTACAAATTGTGCCTTGTGGAACTTTTTGGTTCGTTATAGCTATTTTTCTGTTGGATGTGTGGTGGGTGTTTATGTGGTAGGGTCTCGGTCCATGCGCGTTATCTTCATTCTCGCTGTATTTGACGAATTGTTAAAATCAGAATTGTTTGGATCAGAACACTCATGCACGGGGACAAAGTGCAATATTCAATGAGTTGTGTGTATTTTTGTCAGCGTGTATTGGTCATTTAGTTATATTGTTCTGTTTTCTTTTGCATATTTGTACGACGATTTCTATGCCTGAGTGCATGACATTATGACAACACTGAATCATGGATCTTGAATATTCGCAAGATGTTTTTCACACTCTTGACGTTTCTATAAATTGAATGGAATGAAATATATGAGAGCTTTTAGACCACCATCCCAGGAAAACAAAATAAATACATCGGGGGGGGGGGGGGATACTCCACAACTTCCGACCCACCTGTTGCAGTTCCTCTGGGCCTCCTCATGATATAGTCACGACTCTTTAGGTGTAAATAGCAATTTCACCGATTTACCTTGAAAATTAAATGTTTTGGTTTTCTTAAGTCATATGCAAGGACAGTTTTGTTCAATGATAAGTATGAAAGGTTTCAACACCCTAACTGATATTCCCAGATAACTAGACAAATCATCATGTTGCAGGAAAAAGGCTGCGAGTTCGTCCTGTTTTTTTTTTCTTCTGACGCATCCTCATGAAATCTGTATGAACTTTTTAACTAAATATACATGTATCAAAATTGTTTCTATAAATCCTTCCGGCAGAATGTGGTGTTCATGAATATTCATGATCAGAATTCGTGCGCGGGTTTCGCCCTTGAAGACAAACTGGCACAGATGGCAAAGAACTTCACCAGGAACAAGGAACATAATCAGGTATCATTAAAGTTTATGTGTGCTATTGTGAATACACGTGCGTGTTATTGTGTGTGCATGTATAGTAATAGGTGTACCTGTGCTATGGCGTCTTGTCCCCTACCGGCGGTTTCACGCAGTGGGGCGATCTTCAGGCAGACTGGCTTTCACTGTGTTGTGCTTTGTTTATGTGGCGCGGTGGATCGGATGGACGGCTGGATGGTTTGACGGTTCCTCAGTCTACATTTTGATATGAGTTCGGACCTTTTGCTAAACGTATTATTGTTTCGGATGATTATAACCTTCTCATCAAAGCAGACATTGCAGTCTAGATTTTTTTCAGGATGTCCTACTTTCGCGTGAAATTTTCATGTTTGTCTTTCAGGCTCTAGATGTACTTTGAGAGCTGGGTCTCATTTTTTGTATTTTTAGGCTTGATCGATTTGACATGGTTCCTGTATTAAGTCATTTAACGATACAGGAAGCATGTCAAATCGATCAAGCTAATATGCATATGTTACGATATGTCTGTGTTCATATGAATTTGTGTGTGTGTAAAGTAATTCAATAATGAAGCGGTTTGAGGGAGCAAATCACATAGAAACGGGAAGTGGAGTTGTCGTTGTGGGTGTGGAGGTGCCGTCCATGCTATCTGCAGTTACTGCTTTTGAAACTTAATCAGTGTCTGCAATTGTACGTTGAAAAAGAAGATCCAACTTGACATGTCTTGTTTGTTGTTAGGATAATCTTTTATATTTCAAGTGCCTGTTGATCCGTTGGCCCCTCAACACAAGTACTGTCTCTCTATGTTCTCCCCCCCCCCCATCTATTACACATGCCTGCTTCTAATGTGTGTGTGTGTGTGTGTTCCGTATAGTTGATGTTGATTTGAGTCTATTTAATTAATCTAACAGAGTACTTTATTTTTCCTCTCGCATCGACTGCTTGTTTATCCAGGTCATCGACTTGGTCTCGGACAAGATGGAGACAGAGAATTACCGTGTCGCAGGAATAATTCCGGCTGGCTACGTCCAGACCGCCAACGGACCTATCATCCGCGGGATGTGCAGCGGCCGAATCTCTCAGTGGCTGGAGGTGGGGACGGATGGAGGGATGTCAGGAAGGCGGAAGAGAGGCTTCTGCTTTTACGTGTGCACTCTTGTTTGGGGCATCCCTATATGCTTCCGTCCGTGTCTCTAAAAGTTAGGCAAAGACTGTCTCATTGGCTCGTATTGCTCTCTACTGTTTCAATTCTTAAAGTCTGTGAATTAAAGTCCATGATTGCGTCACCTTTGGTCACGCCTGAAAATGGGATTACTTTCCTAAGCTGGTAAAGGGTATACAAACCTTTCCTGAGAATGATAAAACTGAAAACTTTTTTTTTTTCGTGATGGAACGAAAAACAATAGACTACCACCAAAATTATTCGGACCTCGAAAGATTCCAAAATTCTCTGTTTAAATGAAAACGAATGACATGATGTTATTTTTTCATTTATTTCCCCAGAACTGCGAAATGTATCATCGTAAGATTTCTTACAAGACGTTAGGAGACAATCATGTTAATTATTTTGTAAACCATGACATTTTGGAACAGGGATATAAGACACTCAAGTGAGATTGAAATTGAGAAACTGAAGATCCAGAAAGATCTGATTTGCCAAAATATACTACCAGACCTTTGTTTGTTTGTGTGATTTTCATAAGTAAAAGAGAGTTGATGTACACTACCGTTATCAAATATTGGGTTATAATACCACTAGGGCTACTCCTTCTATTTCTATAAGAATCGTAGTATATTGCATTACACAGATTTTGAACGATGTTCCTGTGGGAACAAGGCTTTGTTATCAATACTCACAATTACATCATAATCCATCAGGTATATCATTTGCCTATTAACTGACTTAAGATGATTGCACTTTCACGTTTCGCTTTTAAGATTAGCAAAGCTAGGATTAGTAGGATCGGATTGGTATAGTGAAAGTGATTTATAAAATTATTTGCACAACCTCTGTTCTGTGCATATGTCAAACATTTTGATGCTAACTCAGAACCAGAATCGGCAGAAGATAATTCAGTTGAGGCAATTGCTTTCGACAGAAATATCCTGGCTAAAGTAGCCGTGTGCCCAACGATTGGGGAAAAAATAGAGCGTAGATTTGTGTACATGTACATCGTTGAAATCGAACGCATGAATCTTTTTTTTTTTCAAATGCGTTTCATAACTTTGTGAGATATATCAGCCATATAACATTTTAAGATTGGTCAGTAACTTTGATAGTGCTAATAGGCTTAGCTAATTCATGTGTTTTTGCTAAAATTAATCGGAGTGTTAATGTTGCAATGTTTGCCAAAAAAAGAAAAGAACATTATGAGATTGTAATTTCCCGAATAAATGGCTAGATCTTAAGTGCATCATTTTTCTCGGTTGTTATTTGTTATGCTTATCTTTACCCGTCATTATTTGGCACTTGACCATGAGGGCGAGCCGTGTCAACAAATTCGTTTTCACGAATGGATGAATTCTAGCAAGTACAAAAGCCACACCACTCATCTCCCAACTTTTGCGGATATTGATAATAGGGAGCTCTAGATCCGGAAGTCCAGAGGAAAAAAAAATATTCAGCGCATGAGCAAAATTGCTTATCAAAATCGGTCTATTTATAGCTCGCGTCGTCTGAGTTTTCAAGACGCGTTGTAGGCCATTTTCAGTCCGCTCATTGCTTTGAGAGGAGCACGTATTGCAATCGTTGTCTCAACCGTTCGCGTCGCAACTCTAGAGCTTCCTATTCTCCTCGAAGGACAGCGACTAATCGTCCCGATTTCATGAAGATGGTTTGGATTTAGACCATAGTGTAAACTTGTACCATAGTCTGAAATAAGGGTGAAATAGACGTAACTTTGACATGCGCGTATCAACGGGCGTTTGTTACTTGATGTATGTTGACGTACGCAATGATGTCATGAATGTCGGCCGTTGTTTATGCAGAAAAAAAAAAGGCGTAAACCATGGTATATTGGTCTAAACCACCTTCGTGAATCGGGGCTATGGAGTTTCGACGATAACTAGGTTTTTAGTCAGTCAAAGTAGGAAACGACCCGACGAAAATTGCAATGAAAACAAGTCTACTTGCAGCTATCATGGCCATAGAATCGCATGATCTTCGTAACTACCAAGACGATATACAGGAGTACTAAAAATTGAAGAAAATTGAATGATAGATAAGTGCCTAAATTCCAAAGAAAAAAATTTCAAGCAAGTTTCTTATGTATATAATCTTGTCTATATTTTATGATCTTGGCCTTGTAGAAAGTGAACATCTGTGTCTACAAAAATATTTTCCTAAATGTGTCAGTTTAGAATAATATAAAGAGAGTCTGGTCAACTCGTTTTTCGATTTATGCGTTTTGAGACCTGTGATTGGTCAAAACTGGTCCCGTAATCTTCGTGGAGCTATTATGACGTTTGAGCGTACACGCTATAATATATAACCCACGAACGCGTAATACGCTGAGTACATGGCGTATAATTTAGTATATAGTTAGCAAGACTCTCTTCGGGATACGGCACTGCGAAGTGTTTTAAAGCGTAGTGTTTACATTTTACAACCTGTTCTTATAACCAGTCTGTCATGCCTAATATTCACGCATTGGAATAAAAAAGAAAAAAGCATTTTAAATGAAACTACATACAAAGAATCAGCCTATATTCTTTAATTTGCATTATGTATAATTCAATATGGTTCGAAACATCTCGAAATGGCTTTGCACTTGCAATGAAATCGCTATAAATCGCATCTTTTTGGTACATTATCATAACCCTTTGTGACATACACAAAACATATTCTCGCTATCTTAGAAAGGGGCTTAAACAAAACGGAAGATAAAGATATCTGAAATAAAAGATAATGCATATTTTGATAAGAAGATGTAAAAACACACAAGTAAAAAGACATAACGAATGAGTGTAAACATATATCAAAGACAATCATGATACTGCAATCTATTGACTATTTATCTATTTGAAATACATAACCATGCATATGTCTATAGGAGCATATTCGGCTAGTCTAACATATCAATACACAGAACGGAAAAAAAACACAAAAGGGATAAGCTTAAATGTACATGCCAAAGACAATTAGAATCTGTAATCTACTGACAAGACTAAAAATGTCTTTACATAATTTAAGCAATATTTTTCTAGCGAGTGGTTAACAAAATCAAAGACATTAGATTAGTACTTTGACCACTTCTCCCCCCCCCCCCCAATAAAATTACCTTTGTTTTTTTTCTATGTTCGATGTGATATACATAGTTAAACTTCGGATTGTACAGGACATTCCTTTCCCAAGTCATAACAAAGATGTTTATTTCGTAAAAGCAACATATTTTTTATGGTCAGAGACTTGTAAAATGATTATACACATTTTATAGCTACGAGTTTTTCGACACACACACAAAATAACTCTAATCATTCGTTCTATCTAGTAGAAATATATCAACGTTACGTCCGTGACAGCAGTGGAACAACAGTCCATGGTTCAACATTTACGAAACAATGACCGAGGCTCCATCTCTCTCATCCTCTATCTATCTATCTATCTATCTATCTATCTATCTATCTATCTATCTATAAATTCAATTCGATTCAAATAATTTATTTTCATTCTTCTTTTTCCAACAAAACATAACACATTATAAACAACGATCAGGAATTTCATCATAAACATAAACCATCGAATATCTATCTATCTGTCTATCTATCTATCTATCTATCTATCTATCAATTCATTAATTTTCATTCTTCATTTTCCAACAAGACACAACACATAATAAACAACGATCAGGAATTACATCATAAACATCAACCATCGTCTATCTATCTATCTATCTATCTATCTATCTATCTATCTATCTATCTATCTATCTATCTCTCTAGTGTGAACTTGGGAAATGTTTCCGCGCGCTGTGCATCCTGATTTTATAGTTGGCTCCGAGTGTTAAAAACAACAATGATTAGATGAAAAGATGTACTTGACTTGATGGCTAATAGACGAGTGGAAAAACTTCTCCAGGACACAAGTATATAGGGCATACTATAAATTATCGGCCTATTTCCACTACAAATTGTTCTTGTTGTTGTTGTTGTTGTTTTTGAGTGGAACACTTGTCACTCATGTTAATGCAAGAAGATTTATTTCTACGACCGTTGGCCAAACAAAGCTGATCTCTTATAGTACAAGCAGCAGAGGGTTGCATAGCGCTCCGAGTTAGTGTTCTCATCCCGGCGTGATACCTCAATGCGTCAGATCAAGTGCAACCAACATGAAAAAGAGCAAAATAATGTATGCAATGTACGCATAGAATACAGTTTGTAATAAGACGTGGGATTATAACATCCGTATACAGGATATTGAAGGGGCAGTGGAAAATTGAACCTTTTGACATTAGTATATAGGAACAGAAAGTGAATGCACTGTAGGCCATGGAAACGAGAACTCACGGCGGGACATGCAGGCCCCTCACACTGTCCTAGCGAGACCCCGGAAATTTCTGTCACTGTAGTGGCTATGAATATGATAAGCAATATGAATTAATATATGATTTGGAATGCAAGTGGGGAAAAATTATACGCTTGTATGTAAACCGGGTTTGTTGGAGCAAGAAGAAATAAGAATAAGAAGAAGAGGAGGAGGAGGAGGAGAAGGAAGGGAAAAAAACACAAACAACTCACGTATAGACACATGTAAGTAACACGCGGCCAGATCACACACTATGTTCAGTTTTATAAAACGTTATACAAGGCCATGTCACTATTGTGGTGAATGCATGAATCTTCAGGAACATGATAAAACAAAGAGTGTATTGCGATGTACGTGGCAAAACTGTCATTGGAAAACAAAAATAATGTACATTAATGCTGATTGTGCTCAGGAAACACTGTAAACCTCAACATGCTGTACTGTTTGACAAGAGGTATGCAACTTGTAAGATAATCAAGAAATTGTGGTAACAGGACAGAACGGGAAGGAAAGCTTCTCCCTTACAGCGACCCGAGCATTTATGGTATGCTATGGTATGATACTGCTGTGACATTATATAGACGGGGGTTTCCTGTCAAAGTACTCCAACCCTAATTCCGTTGAGGAAAACCTCAATAATTTAGAGCTACTGCATTTATCATATATCAGTTAAAGAGGAAGTATATCTAACTCTTTATGTGCCACGTTCGCACGTCCGACTCAGTCGACGGCGTGCCAACTTCGCATACTCTGCTCAAACCCACAAACCCTTCCAAACCGATTGATAAATCGCCAAATGCCCCGGGACGATTAAAGCTTTTCTCGCACTTCCGTTCGACTCACATATAGCTTGAATTTTATGTTGTGATTGACTATCAAGGGATGTTTCATATCAAATTTGCTTGTAAATTCTACATTTCTGTCATCGTTTTGTGTGCAAAAGTCATGCCTTTACAGTAATGTAGCTACCGGTCATTTCAAAGAAGAACAATCATCCATTTGTCATACAATTTTCATCAAAGTGAAGTGTGGCATTTTCTCTACAACTTTGCTCACTACATGTCCAGTTTAACAGAAATCTATATAGAAGTTACATAGGTTTGAAAAACAGAATGTTTTCTCAAAGCATCGCAAAGCAAGTAGTGTACAGAATAATGTGGCACATAAAGAGTTAAAAAAAACCCTCACTTTCAAAGGTATAGGACATCAACCTATCACATCATGTTCATCATTGATATATATCTATTGGCACCAGTTTAAGCCAATTTTCAATTGGATTTTCCCTATTTCTGCCAAAAGACGGTGCGTTTGATTTCACTTGATATCCCTTAATGAGATTGGGGAGGGGAGATTTTGTGTAACTCATATTCTTTACGTAAACTGGGATAATAAAATCAGAACAAAGAAATGTATAACTTTAAGAGCATCGATTTCAATATTCGATGTGCACGCGTACACAATATACAGACCTCTCTGACAATGTATGACCAAGGAGATTGGTATGACTTCATAAATAAGGCAATGTTGAAATAAACTGGAATGGATTACTATCGAGATACACTGCACCGTCACACAAAGCAGAATCTTACAATACAACAAAATACAACACAATACAATACAATACAATACAATACAATAGAACACAATAAGCCAGTTTGGAGTTAGCTCATGGGCACATTGGTCCGAATGACCTTTCTTTTTTCTCAGTCGGTTAGGGGTAATTCACTCGTTTTCGGAGCGATTAATAAACTTTACGTAACAGTTGATGGGATTCATCAATCGTTTTCAAACAAAGAATGAACTTACGTAGATCAGAAGACCAGAATGATCCGCCAATGAACACTTGGGAGAGCAACCATTTCATTATTTTGCATTGATTGTATTAACAATCTCTTTCTATTGATATTGCCAAATACCACTTTTGCTGTCAGGTGGAAGTGATGGTAAGCAGCATTTAATTATAAGGATTGTATGATTAATCAATACATCACAGATGCTTATCTCAGTGAATTTAAAAACCAACATGTCTGTTTAGTGGTAAAAAATGACCTTTTTTTCTGCTCATGCGCATAGTGGTACTCTGAACTTGCTTATACTATACAATACAATGCAGTGAATGTTTGATACGCTTTTCCCGTGAGGCTCAGGGAGCTTACAATTAAAAAAAAAGGATTAAATCTTTCAGGTTTTATATGAGAAAAGTAAGGCTCTGTTAACAAGTGATATGATTTGATGTGATATTGTTATCTGTTGATCCGACGAGCGTATCTGTGTATTTGGCCCTTTATCAGCATGGTCATTACTGAGGACTGGTTTCCCCACGAGCCGACCGCGCCGAGCAACTGCACAATATGGGTATTACACATAGGGAAAATGGTTGTAGCTTCTCGTATACATTGCAGTTTAGATAATTATCCACTTTATTGCGGACAAATGATTTGACAATGGTATACAATGGCAGAATAATACTGATCTAAACCTAACTAGTTCAATATTTTGCTAAGAAAAAAAAAAGAATTTATCGTCAGGTATGGTTTTAACGTTGCTGTTTTGCCTGGCTGACTGGAGAGATCTGTGTTGCTTGTATCCAGATTCGGAATAGTAGTAAGATTCAAGATGAAATAAAGATAATGATAGGAATAATGATAATAGTAGTGATGATAATGATCATGACCATGATAATAATGATAATAATAATAGTGAAACCAATAAGGATAACATTGATTATGATAATAATGTCTTCTTCTTTTTTTTTTATCCAGGGAAGCCTCTACAGTGTTGACACCGCTCTACCTGAGGAACCTGCCATTAACATTTAATACTTCATAGCTTTGCCAAGTACCCATTTATTAATTTGAGTCAAGAGGAAAACATGGAGGGTAAAACATCCTGTCCGAGGACGGATTTTTAGTGAAACTTTAGATCATAATTGAACGAAATCCAGATTTAGATGAGCGCTCCATTGATTTGGTTCCAACCAATCAGAGCACGAGCATTTTGAGTGAAATTTGAGTTTTTTCAAAGCCACGCCCAATCGTTTTGTTATAAATCCTGTGAACTTGCAGTGTCGTTTCATCAGGCAGCTGGACCGTGAGCAGAATTACAACCAACTCTTTCAACTGTCGACCTTGCAACTTTCTTCCACTGACGGCCTTTCATCAACTACGATTTCACCATGGAGAAATCAGGATCAGAGGTAAGCTTCTAAACTGACTTAACGTCAGAGAAATGATTTGATAGCATTATTCGCACTTGTTTTTATTTGTGTTTTTGATAGCAGTTTTTTTTTTCTCCATTCTGCTGAAGTAAATATGTATACGTATACTGTATGTAGGTTTCCTTGGGTTTTCTTGCCATGTGTTCATGCATTCTCTTATAGTGGCAGTCTTTCTACTGCATAATTTCTTATGTAATTATTTGAAAATTTTGTAATGCAATATATTTTGGTAATGGAATCAATGTACACATCTATCTTTTCTCCCTTGATTCATGTCAGATATAGGTTTTTGATGTTTTCTAGGATATTACTGAAAAGAATTGTGATTCATGTATTATATCATATTGACGAAAACTTAACTTGTGTATCCCAGTTGGATGCAGAATAAGTTATCATTTTTTTTTTGTTTACAAACTTTTCCGTATACACTTGGTGCTGTGATATATCATTGCAATCTTTCAAGGAATTTACAATTTCCCAAATACAACAGCACTACATACTATTCCAGTAAGACCGCGATGAAGTGTTAACAGAGCTATATATACATATATATATATATATATATATATATATAATATGGATGTATATGTATGAATATATACAGTGATATCCTTGACAATGAGCATAATTATTATCATGATATTATAATCGACGTTGATATTCTACATGCATCTAAGATCTTCGCACAGTTAAAGACATGGTATAGTTTCGGTTGAGATTTGATTTCAGGTTTCCAACTTCTGTTGCTGATAATGAGAAAACTCTTAGGAAATATTAAAATTCATATAATTCTAAGTTGAATTAAGAGTTTATTATTGATGGAGTTTTTGGTTTGAAAATAGCTGTGATATCCAAAACAAATCTATCCCAGTAAAAGGTGAGACTGACCTTTTAGGACTACTTTTTTTTTTAATTGGTTTTGAATATCTAAGCCGTTTTAAAAGCAATTTCCATCGAGACAGTAAGCTTTGATTTCCGTATGGAATTATATGCTATTTAACATTTCATTTCAAGTGGATTCTAAGTATCTCGCCGAAAATTTAAAAGCTGAATCATCACGTCAACAATTACGATACCATCCCTTTAATACCTCCGGAGTTTGCTTCTCTTCATTCAAACTTTCACACCCAAACACCTCAAAACTTACCCCTCCCCCTCCCCCTTCCTTTGCCTACCTCAGTACGACAGCTCATCGGCTCTGCCAGCGTACGCCAAGATGGGAGCAGACACGGCGCCACCCAGAGGCTCGCGTTTCGCCTTGTGGACGATCCCCTGTACAGCCGTACTAATCACAGCTCTACTTGTAGCCGGTGCCATCACAATCACTGCAGTGGTCCACAAGGGGAGTGCTCACTGTCAGCAACCAACCAACAATATTCGCCCTGCTGGAGCACGCGATCAAGTCCTGGATCATGATTCTGTGAGTTCAAAGACACTATAGTTTATAAATTCCATTCTGATTATGGTCATGGTGAAAATGACCATAATATTTTTTCCCAAATATTTAGTAGAATAAATTTAACCTTTGAATGATATTGTTTTGTGTTTTCCACCGTGGTTATAAGGCCACAATTTGAAAACTCACATTACGCAGATAATCATATTTCACGGATGGCATGAATTAAATGCAGATTACATTTACAAACGTTTGACGAAGACCAAGAAAGCGTAAAAGACAAAATAGGTATAGGTAGTGAGACTATTACGTTTGTTTTTCTCTGAAATGAAATAAACATCTACTCAAAATTTTTACCAGAATTAATCAATTAGGAACTTCATTTTTATATGATCAAACTGCATTACTTAGTTTATTTTCATGTCGTTATAACAAGATTGTTAAAGAAACAGTTTACTGATCTACACTCAGCAAAAAAGAAAGTAAACACTTTTTCCAGCACACAATAGTTTTCATAGAATATTTTGATCAAAATCATTGTGTTATATACCATATCAAAGATTATTTAATTGGCTACCAACCTGGTAGGTTGACACAAAGGGAAATTTCATGCATGAGTGAACACATTGATTTTTGTCCTTCAAGACAATAAAGTAAAAATGGCAAAAAAATGACATTTTGTTGGTCAATATTGCAAACGCCCTTCAAGATAGCAATGATAACAAAAGACCAATCAAACATAATGAGAGACATGAATGAAATAGCAAAATTGCGTCCTCTTGTATGTCTTTCTATCCTGAAACACTAACAAAGTGGGAAACTTAAAGGTAGGGAATCCTATTTGCATGCCTTCAATGAAGAGTTGTATAAATACAGTGGTATGTTGAAGAGAGTATCATTTTAGAAACTCCCATAAAGTATTGAAAGTGGAAGGTAACATTTAGTACTTCACATTTTTATTGACCGTTAGATTTTGAATAATTTTTTTTTTCGGGGCTCACCGTAAATTCCAGTACATTACTAGGCTACCTTTGCAGACCCATGCACTGCATGTGTGTCCATCATGTATTATTTTGTGAAGAAAATACATCAAAACTAACAAACATTTCTATATACATTCTTGCCACACACTCTATATGTTGTTACATCAGCTCTTATACTTTTAGATTTGTGTTTATAGATTAAAAAAAAAATACAGAAGACTGCAACAAAAAGGCTTAAGTGTGGCTGACACACAGAAATACTGAGTATTTGAGTTTTGTGCATTATTCAAATTGTAGATAACTGTTGACTTCCAAATTTCTCAGCAGTGCCATAAACAAGTCCCCTGAGGTTTAATGTGTAATGTTTTGCTGCATTTTGGGAGGTCTGTAAAAGGTATCCCCTACCTTTAAGGGAAAAATTAGAATTTTCTGTCAAATCAAACTTCAAATGACACAGGGAGAAAGCTGCCGTCGGCAAAGGTGATAAAATGGACTGACTTTCTTTATTTCATTCTTTAGATTTAAGAATTTAAGAATTCATGAGACAAATTCAAGAACCAAATATCATTTTTTTTTCATTTTATTAGTTTTTAATTTGAAATAAGGAGTGATAACATTATTCTTCCATTTTTGTTACTATTGCCTCTTTCATGCCATTTGCATTTGAATTTGACAAAGATTCTTAATTTTCTCTATCATTTTTTCTCCTTTCTTTGTCTTTGCGGGGTACAAACTTATGAGAGATATCATAGGATGATATTTGAAACTTAATATTTTTTCATTGTTTTGACTTGTATTTTGCTGTCATTGTTACATGGGAGAGCACATACGCATGAATGAAAACTTGTTCATTTTTGTAATTCTTACTTTTGTGCTTTGAAAGAGAAAAACGAATGTGTTCACTCATGCGTATAATAGAGTTTGCCTTTTTTCATTGACCTACCAGGTTGATAGCCAATCGAATTATCTTTGACATGGTATATAAAATATCAATATTCAGCCAAATTTTCTATGAGAAATATAAACTTGAAAAAGTGTTCACTTTCATTTTATTTTGCTAAGTGTATACTGATGTAGGACGGTTTGAATTGAATTGAATTGAATTGAATTGATGTAGGACGGTTTCTTATACGTTAAAATTGTGCCTCTCAGTTCTCTATGTAATAGCATCTTATCTGATAAACGTTTCACATAAACTGATTTTTGAAAAGAATCAGAATTTTGGCTGAACCTTCTAATATCGTGCTCAAACACAAGTCGCTACGTCATAATAACGGGTGCTGTTCGTTATTCCGAAGGTTCGATATTCCGAAGGTTCGTTATTCCGAAGGTTCGTTAATCCGAAACACACAAATTCCCTATACCTAGAGGTTCGTTAATCCGAAAATGAAAAAGGATTCGTTAATCCGAACATTTGTGGCGTTATTCCGAAGGTTCGTTATTCCGAAGATTTGTTAATCCGAAAATGAAATTCGGAAAAACGAACCTTCGGAATAACGAATCTTCGGACTGAAGAGCCTTCGGAATAACGAACCTTCAAAATAACGAGCTGTAACCCATAATAACAGACTAGTAAACCCTGTAGAGTCAAGGCTGTGTTTACAAACTGGGAGTTGATGGTCGTTTCAATAGAGAAGCTCTCTATATAGTACCACCGATGTGAAACCATTGAAAAATCGACGGGAGATTCAGGCCTTGACAATCATTTTTAAATTGCTCCATAACCTCGCCCCTGATTCACTGTCTTCCAGGTTTCAGTTAAGATCTAAGTCTTAGTACAATCTCCGAAATGAAAACACCACTGTTGTTCTTCCAAAACCACGAACCAATTTTCTAAGAAAAAGTGAATTATATTATTAAACGTTTCTTAGCTTTTTAATATTCTCCCTATAACTCTTATAATTAATGATATTAAATTATTTACAACAGAAATAAAGAAAAGATTTGTATGATTGCAATAATTTATATTCAACTTATATCCAAGTGTTAATTCTGTGCATCTAAATATTTTCTCAAAGAACAGGTCTGTCAAATTATTTGACCCCCCCCCCCCCCCCACCTTGTCTCGTTAAAAGCTCGTCTATTATTTTAGAACGTCTAAATCTGTTTGCATAGTGATGGTATGATTGTCCATTTTTCTAACTTTTGTATATTTCTGTACAATTATTTTCCTTAGTTCTCGTTTTGATTTCTTTTGTTCACTGAACATACTTTTCATATTACTCTTTTTATGTTATACTTTGTGTACTTTGTGACTTTGTGACGTTTTCTTTTTGGCGTTCGTTTGCGATGATTATCTCACGTTCTTATTTGCATTTTCTTCATTGTATGATTTCTATGTTTTGTTATTATTTAACGTAACTTTTAGCTGATTGCAAGCTTTTTACCGTGGTTAAATAAATAAACTCAAACTGAAACACAAAGTCATACTGACAATAACTGATCACGTGATTTGCAGACTGGGCACGTGGAGCTGAGGGGTAGAAACGGGGAGTCCGCCTCCGAAACCTTGACCTACAACAGCGCCCTCAACACTATTCTCATCAACGCTCCTGGTAACTTCAGCGGCAGCTCGCCGGCCACGATCGCGATCGACTTCGGTCGGGTGAGTTCGATTTCGGGCTGCTACCTCTATATTTTCATTGTTGTTGTTGTTTTTTTGTCATGATTTGCAAAGTCCAACATGATAAAGTACTTTATGTGATACAAATAACAATGGAATTGTCCACTTCAGGCGCTACTCGGTGGGAACTGTACGTTCTCCATTTTTCGTCTCATCTTTCGACTCATTCTTTTTTTAATTCCTTATTCTTTGAGTCGACTTTTTCAAGATTATTTCGATTTTGTACAATTTGTGCATTGTGGAAATTTTTGGTTCGTTGCGGCTATTTTTGTGTTGGATGTGTGGTTGATGTGTTGGTGATAGGTTCTCGATCTATGCGTGTTGTCTTCATTCTCGCTGTATTTGCGAATTGTTAAAATCAGAATTGTTTGAAACAGAACACACATGCACGGGGACAAAGTGCAATATTCAGTGAGTTGAATTATGTATTTTTGTCAACGTGTATTGGTCATTTAGTTATATTGTTCTGTTTTCTTTTGCATAGTTGTATGACGATTTTTATGCCAGAGTGCATGACATTATGACAACACTGAATCATGGATCTTGAATATTCGCAAGATGTTTTTCACACTCTTGACGTGTCTATAAATTGAATGGAATGAAATATATGAGAGCTTTTAGACCACCATCCCAGGAAAACAAAATAAATACATTGGGGGGGGGGGGGGGGGGGGATACTCCACACCTTCCGACCCACCAGCCTTGTTGCAGTTCCACCGGTCCTCCTCATAGGTTCATATAGTCGCGACTCTTTAGGTGTAATAGCAATATCATCGATTTACCTTGAAAATTGCATGGGTTTTTTTTAAAGTCATATGCAATGTGCAAGGACAGTTTTGTTCAATGATAAGGATGAAAGGTTTCCCCACCCCTATTGATATTCCCAGATAACTAGACAAATTATCATGTTGCAGGAAAGAGGCTGCGAGTTCGTCCTGTTGTGTGTTATTTTTCTGACGCATCCTCATGAAGTCTCTATGAACTTTTAAACTATTTATATCAAAATTGTTTCCATAAACCCTTTCCGGCAGAATGTGGTGTTCATGAATATTCATGATCAGAATTCGTGCGCGGGTTTCGCCCTTGAAGACAAACTGGCACAGATGGCAAAGAACTTCACCAGGAACAAGCAACGTAATCAGGTATCATTAAAAAGTTTATGTGTGCTATTGTGAATACTCGTGCATGTTAGTGTGTGTTCATGCCTAATAATAGGCGTAAGTATGCTTTTGCGTCTTGTCCCCCACCGGCGGTTTCACGCCATGGGGCGATCTTCAGGCAGACTGGCTTTCACCGTGTATGTGTTTATGTGGCGCAGTGGATGGACATTAATAACGCACAGAACTCTTACTCTGTGTGTAGAGTTCTGTGGCTTGACGGTTGGATGATTTGCCTGTTCCTGTGTCTACATTTTGATATGACTTCGGACATTTTGTTGAGCGGTTTTTTGTTTCGAATGATTATGATCTTCTCACGGACGCAGAGATTGCACAGGCCGCTCTTAGAGTTATGTTTGACTTTTTTTTTTTTTTTGATGTCCTACGTTTATAGCGTGAAGTTTGCATGTTTGTCTTTTACGCTCGAGATGTACTTTGAGAGCTGGGTCTCATGTTTGTACTTTTCATGCTAGATCGATTTGACATGGTTCCTATATCTATTTTTAAAAGTGCATTATGATATATGATTTATAATGTAAAATGTTTGTGTGCATATGAGTTTGTGTGCATGTGTGTGTGAAGTAATTCAGTTGAAGAGGCTTGATGTAGCAAATCACATGGTTACGGGAAGTGGCGTTGTCGTTGCGTGAGTGGGCGTGTCCTCCATGCTATCTGCCGTTACTGTTTTTGAAACTAAATGGCCCGAATTCACGAAGGTGGAACAATGGTTTAAACCACGGACAAAGGCTGTAGTTTTGTATGAGGCGCTTAGTGTCGCATGGCCAATTTCGTTGCGAAATGATCATTAATTTCGTCGACGTAATGTTAACATTTTGTTACGAAATGAACATAAATTATCGTCGACGAAATCGACGATATGACTGATTACCTAACGAAATAGGTCGTGCAACACTTACCCCATATAGAACTACGGTCTTTGTCCATGGTTTAAACCATTTAACCATATGGTTTCAATTGTACCACCCTCGTGAATTCGGACCAGTCAGTGTTTGCAATTTATTTATACGTCGGAAAGGAAGATCCAACTTGACATCCTGTTTGATGTGTGGAGAATCTTTTATACTTCAAGTGCCTGTTGATCCGCTGGCCTCTCAACACAAGCGCTGTCTCTCAAAGTTCTGCCCCATCTGTTACACATGCCTGCTTCTAATTTGTATGTGTGGGTGTGGTTGTGTGTTTCTGTTCCGCATAGTTGATGTTTATTTGAGTTTATTTAATTGTTCTAACAGAGTTCTCTATTTTTCTTCCCTCGCATCGACTGTTTGTTCATTCAGGTCAACGATCTGGTGTCGAGCAAGATGGAAACAGAGAATTACCGTGTCGCAGGAATAATTCCGGCTAGCTACGTCCAGGCCGCCAACGGACCTATCATCCGCGGGATGTGCAGCGGTCGAATCTCTCAGTGGCTGGAGGTGGAGACCGATGCAGAGACGTCAGGAAGGCAGAAGAGAACTCTAGACTTGGAAGACTCGGACCTCTTGTTCATTAGAGTTTGTATCCCTCTTTTTGGCATCCGTATTTGCTGCGAGGAATGGTGTTTCTAAAAGCTGCAGACTAAAGACGGTCTCATTTGCTCGTATTGCTCTGTAATGTCTCAATTCTTACAGTCTGTTGATTATTAGGGTCATGATTGCGTGTCCTTTTGGCCACTCCTGAAAATCTGATTACTTTCCTGATTTGGTATGTTGTATAAGATTAATTCAAACCTTTCCTGAGAATGATAAAATTGGAAACTTTTTTTTTCCTGATGGAGCGAAAAACAATAGATTACCACCAAATCGATTCGGACCGCAAAAGATTCCAAAATTCTCCGTTCAAAAGGAAAGCGAATTTTCGAGTGACAAGATGTTATTTTTCAGTTATTTCCCCAAAACTGCAAAATAAATCATCGTAAGATTCCATACAAGTCGTTAGGAGACAACAATGAAAAGTGTTCTTTAAACCATGCAAAC
Organism: Diadema setosum; assembly: GCA_033980235.1. Taxonomy (NCBI): domain Eukaryota; kingdom Metazoa; phylum Echinodermata; class Echinoidea; order Diadematoida; family Diadematidae; genus Diadema; species Diadema setosum. The sequence continues at coordinate 32,902,270 of CM067077.1, read as the reverse complement.
TTTCATTACGTTTTGGAAAAGGGATATACGACACCAAAGTGAGATTGAAATTGAGAAACTGAAGATCTTGAAAGATCTGAATTCAGTGCCAAATTAAACTACCAGACCTTTGTTTGTTTGTGTGGTTTTCATAAGTGACATAGAGTTGATGTACACGACCGATGTTTTAATATTGGGTTGTAGTACCACTAGGGCTACTCCTTCTATTTCTATAAGAATGATACATAGCATTACACAGATTTTGAACGATGTTCCTGCATGTGCGAACAAGGCTTTGTTATCAATACTCACAATAATACATCAAGTATATTATATACCTATTAGCTGACTTAAGATGATTACACCAGGAGGTGTTACAGAGATGGAGTGGCAACTCTTCTTGATTCATGCAAACACATGTTTGGCTTCAAGGCGTTACAGTGGGATGTCTAGCATTCCACTACGCTTTGAAGTCATGCTCGGCACCGCTCTAGTTGCAGGACGAAGTTCGGAGACGAAGAACGCATTTCTTCTTTCGTTGAATTACAAGCTTTATTCCACCGTAAAATTTTAAATGAAATACTCGAATTGATTTAAAATAGTTTAGGGAAGAATTCAATATTATAAACATGTGTTTCTAGTTTCTTCGTAGTGCGCGAATCGAAATGAAACGGAGATTAGGCCCTCTCTTAAAAACAAATCACATTTCCGCATGCTAGTTTTCTATCTTTTAATCTGGTATATTTTGATCTTTCAAATAAAGTACTCCGCTAAAGCGTGTTCCAGCGTGCTTTTAAACTATTTGCTGTTGAAATTGTCTGTTTTATACTGCATTTTGATTCGCTGCTCCAATTCAAGGTACACAAATGCATTGTTGCCATCACATTGAAAGAGAGAGCGAATTGCAGTAGGGGCAAGTATTTCTAGATATGAGAGCGCTAGTCCCGATTATTGATGCTCTCTTTTGTCAAAGCACATGGGTAACACCTGTACAATGTAATTGAACGCATAACTTCTCGGCGGTGCCGCGCATGACTTCGAAAAAGAGCAGTATAGTTGTCTCTCCTTCTCTAGCACTTCCCTGATTACATTTTAACGTTTCGCTTTGAATCAGCTAAGCTAGGATTAGTAGAATGGACTGGTATAGTAAAAATGATTTACATAATTAGTTGTACAACCTCTGATGTATGCATATGTCAAAGATTTCGATGCTATAAACTCAAAACCAGAATCGGCAGAAGATATTCAGTTGAGGCAATTGTTTTCGACAGAATTATCTTGGCTAAAGTAGCTGTGTGTCAAACGATTGAAAATAGAAATAGAAAGCGTATATAGATTTATGTTCAAGTATACATTTTTGAAATCGAATGCTTGAAATTATTTTTCAAATGCGTTTTCATAACTTTCTCAGATATATCAGCCATATAACATTTTAAGATTGGTCAGCAACTTAGTAGTGCTATTGAGCTTAGCTTATTTCTGTGTTTTTGCTAAAATTCTTTAGACCAGGAGCTGGCTGCTGGTCAATTTACCCCACCAAGCCCAAAAGATCTGACCCTTCAGAGTTGCTGGGGTCACCCTCCTCATTAAGAAAATGCGCGTCGGCCTGGTCCCTGAGGGCGGGTTAGACCCCAGGGACCTCCGGAAAAGGCCTCCGGCGGGTGTAATTTACCCCATGGAGCCCATGGACCAAACTTGGCCTAAGTGAATGTCCTATGGGTGTACATAAAGAAAATATTAAAACTAACAAAATATCTGGTCGGGAAAGGGGTTGCCAGACCGCTTGTTTGCAGGTACAAAATCTCGTTTTTGTTTCAAGGAGTCTGCGCCAAGACTACACCGTCCCATAGGCCCTGTACTGTAGCCTGTCTGAGGGACAGTGGCAGTTAGTGCATGTAGTAGTCTTGGCGCAGACTCCTTTACGCCCAACAAGGGTTTGTGCCTGCAAGCTATATACCCGTTAAACCCTGGGACCCAGGGTAGTTTGCAACCAGAAATTCACCACGCGCGCGCGCACACACACACGCACATAGTTCACACATGACTCCATGTATACTAATACCGTAACGCAAAACATGTTCACTGGTTTCTCCATAATATACAGCCATGATACCTTGCACATATTAAATGTCCGACCTATAAAGATGTTCATACCTTTTGAATGGTTTACATCGATACTATCAGTGAATATTTAAGCAGGAGCACTGAAGAGATTTTGACATTTGAGTGAAATTGTATTGTTTTACTGGCCACAGAACCTGCTTACCCTTTATTATGTATCCACCTTTTAAGACCAAAAAAAAAAAAAAAGAAGAGAATATATTATATATATATATGTTTTTAATTTTGTAATATTTTGAATGTTTTTTGAATGTTTTTAATTTTGTAATATATTTTGTGAGCACGATATCATCGTCTCTTCTTTGACTGAAAGGCTGCGTTCCCTTGAGGTATCACTTATTTTTACTACCTGGTAGTATTCTCTATACGTGCTCTCGTTCATTCGTCCTCACAGTTGAATCTCTTCCGCTGGAAAGCTGCTCGACAATTTGTCACTTTCGAAAACACCTGGCTAATTGTCTCTGTGGGCTTTCGCCCTTGGTGTATGCATCAACAAATTTTTGGTTTCTCTCTCTCTTCTCTCTCTCTTCCTCTTTTCCCTGTTTGTTGTTTCTTTTTTTTCACACTTTTGCTTTCTTTTTTTCTCTATTCCCCGCTTCCCCAGTTTCCCGCACTCTTTGTAGTTGTAAGTTTTCACCCCATTTTCCCCCTTTCCCTCAGAGGTATCCACATGTTACAAGCTTAGTCTTTTGAGTGGGTACCTCCACTTTTTTTCTCCTCAGTGTGTATATATAGAGTGTATGTATCTTTATTTTACTGATCATGTAGACAAGAATATGTTGTTAATCCTGTCTGGTTATATATATTTACAACGAGTCGCATGTCAAGTTCATGATATTGTTTCTTATACATTCTGTTGAAGAAAGAAAGTGAAAATAAAGTTGAATTGAATTGAAATATATATATATATATATATGAAGAGTTTGTTTGCAAAAACCGATAAGTCCATATTTGTCAAATGGAGATATTTGCGATTAAAGGTCAAGAAAAATAAAGATGATAATAACAAAATTTTTGTTTCTTTTGACCATAACTTCACAAATTTACCTTTATATGTAGTGACCAATATATCATTTAGAAGGTATTATTTTGTACTTTATGACAGAGACCGAACTTCAAAATCTTCAAAAATGGACTTATCGGTTTTTGCAAACAAACTCTTCATATATATATATATATATATATATATATATATATATATACGGGTCAGAATTTTGAACGATGTACAATTGAGCCAAAACAAGGCAAAATTTAAAAAGTAGGAAATCCTCCAAATCATTAACTTGCCTGAAAGAGTATAACTCAAGCTTTAATATGAACCCAATTATACTAGGATTTTCCCAAAGGAACAAGTTTTTATTCACCGCGGAAGTTTACCATGTCCAGAGCAGCGAACGTCCGTTAAGAATTGTACTGCACATACACTGGAATATCATTTAACATAATTTGCAAAGATCTGATTCAGTTCAAAATCTTAACGAAATGTCTTAAGGGACATGTGTACGTGTTGGCAGAATATTAAGCTTGTTGATGTACTCTTAACCTGTACGTAATGGTAGACAACTGATGATTTAAGCAAATTCGTCATTTCTGTTGAAATATTGCTCTTCCGCTAAACACTTTCTCCACTTTACGCGCATTTTACAGAAATTCAATATTGTGACCTCTTATTTCACTATCCCATATTTTAATCCTCACTCCCAAATAATAACATACCTCTTTAAGATGTATCTGATCTAGGCAGTCTCTATAACCCAACAAGCATAGCATAGTTTTCATCACGGAGGTTCGCATATAGCTCACGGACGTTCGGAACGAACAAGATATTGAACAATGCAGCTCTCTTGAGTTGGAAACGCATTCTACTCACAACAAACAGCAATTTCATGTCGAGAACAAACTCCTCTACAAAATCCTGAATAGATATTACCAATTCTCAATTATAAAAGCTTGTTTATCTTCTTATACTGAGGAATCAAAGAAAACAATTTTCCATCTCTCGTAAATGAACGTACAAACGTACGTGTAATCTCAGTGAGGTAGTCCATCCTTGAGAACGAATATATTTATCAAAATTTCGTTATCACGAAGTAAAGACTCAGGTCGTAAATTCGATATCTAAAGTCTACAATCCAAGATTTGCTTATAACGAACATGGTCACAGCTAAATATGACAAAGAATTAACACAAAAAACAAAAGAAATGTACTCCATTATAGAAATACGAAGTTTAGCTGGGGAGGGCAAACGAATAGGAAGAAATCCCTCTGCGTTTGCTCCTTGTGTTACACACTGTTACCGAGGAGAATTTGTGTTATTATATTAGTCAGAAATTATTATTATGTTCGATACTGCGAAGTTTCGTCATAACAAGATACAATAAGTCCATATAACTTGGATGGATGTTTGTGACTTCGATATTATACAATATGGTTTGTTATAACAATCATTTTGTAGCGCGTCATTTCGGGGCTCGTTATTCATACAGTTTGTCAATCCGAAAATTGATAGAGTTCGTATAATCATGAAACTTTTTTATTCGGTAAATGATAGGAATCTCCGAAGGTTAATCGAAAGGTTTATTGACTGGAACATGGAAAATCAGGTTCGCTTATCCGAATGTGGAGAAACACGTTAACAACCAAATCCTCCACATTTCAAAACCTCATGATAACCGTTTTCACCTAAACGAATATCAGGCCCATTCCACTTTTAGAAGAACGGACCTAGAAATAATGAACCTTAATATTCGATTTTCGGACTAACAAACTTTCGGAATAAGAACATTTTTAATAAGAAACCTCCTGAGTTAACTACGAACATCTTTTTTTTCATTTTCGGAATAACAAACCTTTGGACATTCGGAGTAAAGAATCTTTGGAAGAGTGAACGTATCAAAGTGCAACCTTAAACTTATTCTTAATCATTACTTTTTAGCATGTGTTTTCAAAGTAAGCACAAAAGCGCAAACAAATTATTGACGATCTCTTTGTCTCTTAAATGTAAAATGAAAAAAAAAAATCTTGCAAAGAACTACAAATTAACATTGCTTTTCATTGATGAGTATAAAAAAAACACCATGTCATGATAAGCGGATGATTTGCGTGTTTTCATCAGACAATAATAATAATATAAAATATTTATTTAGCGCTTAATACAACATGTTTCTTAGCGCTTTACAATGCTAAACAACCAAACATACAAATCAGCTTAGAATAACAAATAATTTACTACGAATGCATACAGGGCCTACATAATCATTAATTCTGCTCTAAAAATAAATGAGTCCTAAGTTTCTTTTTGAAGATGTCAACGGAGGTGGAGGTCTGAATGTGAGTAGGGAGAGTGTTCCAAAGAAGGGGGCACAAACGGAAAAAGCACGGTCACCATAACGATTGTGGGTGCGAGGGCCAAGTTTAAGTTGGGTTGCAGATGATGATCTTAGGTCCATGTGTGTATCCGGTCTGGGTTTCGATGAGATCAGGTCAGTTAGATATTTGTCAGTTAGATAATAATAATTGTATACTGCATTATTTTTGTTCGCTTGTGACGGCATTTCGAGTGCACTGGCAATTCTTTTCTCTGTGTGTTGGAGCTCGATCCCTTCTCTGTTTCTTCTAATTTTCATTCAACTGCTTCCATGTCCTTGTGAAACTATTCCGTTTCTTCTTCAACACATGCCCATTAAGACTTCTTCCGCCATTATCCTGAATGTGATTGCGTAGCACTTTTCGGATTTGTTTTGTTTTGTTTTGTTTTGTTTCTGTTTTCCGTTTGGTGGCAGCATGTTCAGGCTACTTAGGGAATGAGAGAAAAATCGTCGTGAAGAGAAAAATAAGAATGAATTAAGGCATTTAATATCATAACAATTACAGCGAACGTCCGTTATGGAGACCAAAACTGGATGTGTTCTGTTTGAGACGGCAGCTACCATACTCAAAAGATAAACACTTGGAGCATCTGTCACTAAAAAGTGGCACTGTTCTTCTTTCTCCTACGATGTAATCCATTGACTTATTCTACCATCGAACATCCCTGACCAAAACGTTTTCCGTTTGTTATTACAGGTAAATTGAGTGCTGAACGTTATTCACTTTTGGCTATGAGTGACTCGGTGATTTGGTAATATTTTCAAGTAACATTAACTTAATGTGCAGTGATAAATTTGTAATTATCAGAAATTTCTTTCTCGGACAGAACGTCCGTGAGCGAAACTTTCAGAACTTGTAACAGTACAAATTGTCTCCAGGACCTCATTAGAAAGAAATTCAAATGCACAGAAATTACAGATTATGCAAAATTCCATTTTCCTGTAACTTTGTTTTCAGTGTTAAGCTGTTTTTGTATAAACGGGGAAAACAAGCGTAAAATTGTGAGTAAATTTCAACTGTGTGTTCATCATGATCACATAACGCCTTAAAGATTCGGAAACTACTGCTCTAAACTCATTGTTTACTTTGTAAAAATTAATTTGTCGCTATTGGAGCCAAAAGTTTTAAAGAATACAGGACACTTTCGGGACAAGTTATCCCTATCGGTGGGATTGCATACGTCACGCACGTTCGTTCTACATATATAGGGTCATGTTCCAGGACGGATAACTAATCGGCAGAGAGTACCTAGCCTTCCTAACTCTTTCAAAAATTTGAAAAGGTATTGTCAATGCATATTATAAAAAATTTGACGTCCTTACAACATATGTATTGCTCAGATGGGGATCAGGGGATGGATTTTCAGAGAAAATATCAATTATTTGCTTGGTTTTCGGTAAACTGCATGGTCCAAAAACTGCGGACGAGCCTCAGTCCGCTCCAAAAATAACATGCAGCTCCTCGGCTAGAAAGCCAAAGGTAAAATGTAACTTCGCCATCAAAGCAAGATGGTGTCCCACTCGAAAACGTTTTAATCATCACGGACGTTCTTTTTTTCTCGGAGTTTCGTCTAAAAATATGATGTCGGTTCCTATTTGACAAAGGATGGACAGAAACTCAAAACAAACATATCATCGTGTGGCTAGATCTTAGTTGATTACGACTCAGAACAATATCGCCAATAACGTTTATTGGGCTACGATCTTTATTAGAAAATAGCGGAAGCACGTCCGTGACGAAAACTGAGTATAATTTTGCATAAAAGAATGTTACGTCCCATGTACAGCCAGCAGACGTACAATTTTTGCAGGATATGTTCTTTAGGTGAAACACCAAATTTTCGTATACATTACAGTTGGGAAAACAAAGTAGAATTTGCAGCAGCGATAGAAATAAAAGCATCGCGGACGTTCGTCTGTTTAGGGCTTTGATATTTCAATTGTTCTCTGTAATTTCATACGTGCTCATAAAGTTCTTATAATTTTGTGGTACATACCCATGATATGTCAGATCCAGAACATGGTCAGATATTAGATGCCACGTACCATAGAAAAGGCACATCATTAGTTTGAAAAACAAAAGTTATTGTGAAAATAGCGTTTTTACCGTATTTTTACGCTTTAAGTCCTTGTCAAATGAAAAATATCAGGCAAAAGTCAACCAAACCATACATTTCCTGAAAGATGACATGAAAAAATCTGGTTTCTTAGATCATCCTGGCGTGTTCTAAGGGAAAGAATGTCATAAGGTGCGAAAATTGGCAGTTGTACATCGTTCAAAATTCTCACCCATAATATATATATACTTATATTTTTGGAAAATGCTGAAATAAACCCTTTGTTGTGAGTAGACGTCACTTATATTATACCTCAAATCATGCATCAGACTGTACGATAAACTAAAATATGAAATTATGTTTGGTGTTTGCATATGAAACAAATTCATGCCAAATACTGGTCAGTTCAGGAATCGTAGATTGTGACTGAAACATGTGCAAAGCTTATTAAGGCCTACATTATACGTAATTTATGTAAGCTTTAGTCTAGTAAGCTTTAGTGTGATGCATGGCTTGATGTGTAATTGTCGCAGTTTTTAATGGCAACTAAATCATAAACATGAACTACATTGCAACTGTATGGTATGTGACACCTTTTTTTAGGGGGGGGGGTAGACAAAGTATCTCATAAATGAGGAGTTGACGAAAATTCTGATATAAAAGATGCTGTTGTTAAAGAAAAGAAATTAAGCTAGCAGATCATTCAGCTGGTAATTCCATGTGTCAATGTTGTGTGCATATGTCCAGGGTAAATGGCAATCATACTATGATGTGCTGTTTGCAGTATATGTGACACCATAGGTTGAGTTTTGTTTGTGTGGGACTGGGGAACTGAAGATGAAGTATCTCCAGAAATAAGGAGTTGATAAATGTGCTGAAGGAATAAAGGGACCACAAGACCAAGTTCATATTCTCATCCTATATGCTATAATGAGCTATTTCATTAAGCCGATGATTTGATGTTTCAACTTGGTCTATACTGGTCACGGTCAATGGCAGTGTTTGCAGTATGTGACACCATTTGTGTGGGGATGGGAACTATTATAAATAAAAAGTGTCCCAGAAATAAGAAGTTGACAAAAAAGTGCTTGAAGAAATAAAGAGAACACAAGATCAAAGTAAATGCTCTCAGCCTGTTTATTTTCATTACAGAAAGTTAGCATTCTATTGTGAAGCTTGTTATTTGATGTTTCAAGGAAGTTCAGCAATACATGTATATAATCTATATAGAACACCATAATTATGTTCATTGCTCTTATCAATATGCAGATATTTGTCCAAAACTATGAGATGACATGCACTACTAAGTATGAAAATGGATCGATATCATTTCCAGAACCATTAAGCCTCTTTATTAATGTTATGTTATGCAGTTCATTCTGATTTTGAATTTATTAGAGTCAAATAAAGGAATTGTTGGCATGGATGCAGCTGTAATCCTTGCCTATTTTATGCATCGTAGGGTGGTTTGTATCAGCCAAAAACACAAATTTTAGTTTAAGGTTTTCAAAAGAATCTTACATGAGGATTGAGACTGGTTATTTGTATTTAAAAGAGGACATATTAAGCAGGAGAAAAGGAAGTAATCCAAGCTAAATCTGACTTCCTCTCGTTGACATAAACTTCATTAAAGGTATGTTTAATGCACTGTTGATAAAAATGTTTACTTAAATGTGTTTAACACAACTGGCCTTTAGTGCTGTTGTGGTTGGTCTGAAACTGCAGTCTACTCACAACAAAGGTTTTATTTCAGCATTTTCTGAAAAGCTCTGTTTGCGTCTCATAAGGTGAATACATCATACAGAAGAAGTAGGCTCTGTGGCCAGTAAAACATATTACAACTTCCCACAAATTTCAAATATCTTCTTTGATAGTATCCATATAAAACATTTAAAAGGTATGAACATCTAATACGCCTGACATTTATTATGTGCAAGGTATTATGGCTGTATTACTAGTAGCTAGCCTATTGAGAAAGCTAAGTAACTTGTTTAGTGTTATGGTATATTATACATAGAGTAATGTGTGAATATGTGTGTGTATGTGTGTGTGTGTGTGTGTGTGTGTGTGTGTGTGTGTGTGTGTGTGTGTGCGTGGTGAATTTCTGGATGCAAACTATATCCTGGGTCCCAGGATTTAACGGGTATTCAGTTTGCAGGCACAAACCCTTGTTGGGCGTGAAGGAGTCTGCGCCAAGACTACTACATGTACTAACTGCCACAGTCCCTCCGACTGTTGGGAGATGCTACAGTACAGGACCTATGGGACAGTGTAGTCTTGGCGCAAACTCCTTGACCAAAAACGAGGTTTTGTACCTGCAAACAAGTGGTCTGGCAACCCCTTTCCCCACCAGATATTTTGTCAGTTTTTATATTTTGATTATGTACACCCACAGGACATTCATTTAGGCCAAGTTTGGTCCATGGGCTCCATGGGGTAAATTACACCTGGGGGCTGAACCCGCCCTCAGAGACCAGGCTGACGCGCATTTTGTTAGTGAGGAGGGTGGCCCCAGCAACTCTGAGGGGTCAAACCTTTGGGCTTGGTGGGGTAAATTGACCAGCAGCCAGGTCCTGGTCTAATAGGAGTATTCAGTTGAATATGTTGCAATGTTTGCCACAGAAGAAAAAGAGCGTTTTCAAATTGTAATTTCTCGAATGAAAAAAAATTTAATGGCTAGATCTATTAAAGTGCGCCATTTCTCTTGGTTGTTATTTTCTATGCTTGTCCCGTCATTATCTTTCACATGACCATGATGACGAGCCGTGTCAACAAATTCCTTTTCGCGTATGCATAAATTCTAGCAGGTACAATAGTCTCACCACTCATCTCCAAACCATTGCGGACATTGATAATAGGAACCTCTAGATTTTAGTGACTTGGAATTCCAGAGGAAAAAAAAAAATCACTGCAGACTCAAAAATTGCTTCTCAAATCGATCTATTTATAGCTCGCGTCGTCTGAGCTTTCAAGACGCGTTGAAGGCCACTTTCACGTCCGCTCAATTCTGAGAGGAGCACGCAACTCAAACACCGTTACCCAATAATTGTCTCAACCGTCCGCGTCGCAAATCTAGAGCTTCCCATTCTCCTCAAAGGATAACGACTAATCGGCTCGAATTCACAAGATGGTTTAGAGTTAGACCTTGGTGTAAACTTGTTAGTAGGGCAGATATGTAACAAAAATTGGTCGAAATGCTCACATCCGGCGGAAAGTATGAAATTTTGCATATAGGGGTATTTTGGGGCGCTGATGTCAAATATTGCCGGATCCAAGAGATCTGACCACGAGGTCCAATATGGCCGCCATCACAAAACAAATTTAAAGATCCCTATCTTCAGTTCTGAATGACCTGTGGCACCAAACTTTGGAACATATGAGCGTTTTGGCATATTGAATTTGATGACAGATTGATTTAAAGTGTCTGACAAACATCGAATGGTCGCCATTTTGAATTCCAATATGGCCGCCTCGACGAAATATTCAAAATCCCTATCTCGATTTCCAAGTGGTGAGTGACGCTGAAATTAGGTGTAAACAAGCATTTTAACATACTGAGTTGAAATATTAACTTACAAGATGTGTCTGACAAAGGCAATGCCTGCTATTTTGAATTCAAATGTGGCTACGAAGACAAACACCACAACTAACATTCACAAGCATGTCAAAAAGTGCAGCAAAAAGGAAGCATAATGCACCTGTCACTGGCGTCACAATGTAAATACAGCACCGCGCACTAAATCAGTTACAAACGCGCGCTCAATCAGGTAGCCTAATTTACACACCCGAGATAGAGATTTTCAACACTCCAACATGGCAACTTTGTATAAAATTCAAATTGTCAGACATATCAAATAAGTCTTTTATTGAAGTCATCATATCACCATGCTTTTATGTATCAAATTCCAATGGCTTATGTCATTCAGAACTGAAGATAGGGATCTTTGACGGCGGCGATATTGGAATTCAAAATGGCGGCCGACCCCATGGCCAGATCTCTTGGATCCGGCAATTTTTGAAATCAGCGCCCCAAAATACCCCTATATGCTAAATTTCACACTTGCCGCCGGATGTGAGCATCTCTTTCACATATCTGCCCCACTATGTACCGTAGTCTGGTAAAATAAGGGTGAAATAGCATACAAATAGTGAATGGTCACGCGTGCAATGGTACGAGATTTCGCACGAGGTGAAAGATAGAGGCGCTCTATTCAACGAGGCGAAGCCGAGTTGAATAGTGCGCCTCATCTTTCACCGAGTGCGAAATCTCGTTCCATTGCACGAGTAAAGACCATACACTATTTGATTTATACAACGTCCAAGTAGATCTTTTTGGTCTAAGTAGGCCTAGAAGTCTATATATGTATGAAAATATAGCTATACTTACATGTGGATCCACTGCGATTCTCTTTCTGGCTTGTGCAATCAGTGTAGATACAGGTCACAGCTTTACTAGCGCTCATACACGTACACTATAGCACTACGTAGGCCTATGTACGCGCATGCATGTACCGCACACGTACCTGCGCTAGCTGCATGCGATCCTCAATATGCAACACACAGTACACGCAGTACCGAGCAATTTCTCGAACCGTGGAATAGAACGAAAAAATCGAACCAAGTTGCACGCAAAAATAGAACCAAAATTGCACGGCGCGTTGAATGGAGTACTTATTTAATATTACGTCACCAACAATCCTCCAATCAAATTACAAGGATCTACTTGGACGTTGTATAAACGTAACTTTGACATGCGCGTATCAACGCGCGTTTGTTACTTGACCCATGTAGGCGTACGCAATAATGTCGACCATTGTTTACGCAGAAAAAAAAAATGCGTAAACCATGGTTTATTACTCTACACAACCTTCGTGAATTCGGGCCATGGAGCTTCGACGAAAACTAAGTTTGTAGTCCAGTCAAAAGAGGAAACAACCCGACGAAAATTGCAACAAAAACAGGCCCACTTGCAGTCATTAATCTTCGAAACCACCTAAGCGATGTACAGGAGTAATAAAAATGGATGAAATTTGAATAATACATAAGTGCCTAAATTCCAAAGAAAAAAATTCTAGGCATGTATCCTATGTATTACTTGTGTATATTTTGCGATCTTGACCTTGTCAAAAGTAAACATCTGTGTCTACAAAAACATTTTCCTAAATGTCGAAGCGTCAGTGCAGAATGATATAAAGAGAGTCTGGCCAACTTGGTTTTCGGCTTATGCGTTTTGAGGCCTGTGATTGGTCAAAACTGGTCCCGTGATCTTCGTGGAGCTCTGTCGTTGCCAAACTTCGCTCACCCGCAGTGCTCATTGATATCTACCCTTTATTTTACCCACTAACGCGTTATACGTTGAGTACATGCATGGCGTATACTTTAGCAGTTAGCCAGACTCTCTTTAAAAATACGGCACTATGAAGTGTTTGCATTTTACAACCTTTTCTTATAACCAGTCTGTCGTGCCAAATATCTACGTATTGAAATAAAAGAGAAAATCGAATTCTAAATGAAACCACATAAAAAGAATCAGATATACATTATAATATATTGTATATATCGACTTCTATTTTTCATTCATTCAATATGGTTCGAAACATCTCGAAATGGCTTTGCAATTGTAATGAAATCGTCTTAAAATCGCATATTTTTGTACATTATTATAACCCTTTGTGACATTATACAAAACATATTCTCTCTACCCTAGCTTCCACGGGGTTTAAGCGAAACAGAAGATGAAGATATATAAAATGAATGTACATATCGATGTGAAGATGTAAAAGCACAAGTAAAAAGAAATAACGCATGAGTCTAAACGTATACCAAAGCAATCTATTAACAAAAGTCAGATATGTAACTGATTGACAAATTTCCCTACATCGACGTAAATAATCACTGAATTGATCAGTGTTTTATTAGAAGCCATTATAAAAAATCATGGGCGTACATACTCGAGCAGGATTCGAACCTACGACCTCCTGATCACCGGACAGGCGTCATCTCCACTAGACCACCGAGCTTTCGCCCGACAGCAAGTGTTGTTTCTAATCCTTATAGCATGCAGCGGGTACTGCTTTGTTATTCAGATTCATGATATTCTTCCGTCGAGATGTTTTCATTGCAACTGATTGACAAATTGCCCTACATCGACGTAAATAAGCACTGAATTGATCAGTGTTTTAGTAGTAGCCATCATGATAAAAAATCATGGGCGTACATACTCGAGCAGGATTCGAACCTACGACCTCCTGATCACCGAACAGGCGTCATCTCCACTAGACCACCGAGCTTTCGCCCGACAGCAAGTGTTGGTTCTAATCCTTATAGCACGCAGCGGGTACTGCTTTGTTGTTCAAATTCATGATATTCTTCCGTCGAGATGTTTTCATTGCAACTGATTGACAAATTGCCTTACATCGACGTAAATAAGCACTGAATTGATCAGTGTTTTAGTAGTAGCCATGATAAAAAATAAAAAAAGAAAAAAGAAATGACGCCTGTCCGGTAATAAGGAGGTCGTAGGTTCGAATCCTGCTCGAGTATGTACGCCCATGATTTTGTTATCATGGCTACTACTAAGACACTGAACAATTCAGTGCTTATTTACGTCGGTGTAGGCCAATTTGTCAATCAGTTGCAGTGAAAACATCTCGACGGAAGAATATCATGAATTGGTATAATAACATATATATATATATATATATATATATATATATATATATATATATATGTATATTTCTTAAACATAAACATGCACATGTCCAAAGGAACACATTCTACTAGTCTAACATATCAATACACACAAAGGAAAAACACAAAATAGATAAGCTTAAATGGATGCCAAAGACAATTAGAATCTGTAATCTACTGACAAAACTTAAAAATGTCTTTACATAAGTTAAGAAATATCTTTCTAGCGAGAGGTTAACAAAATTAAAGACATTTGATAAGTACTTTGACCACTCCCCTCCCCCTAAAATTACCTTTCTTTGTCTTTGTTCGATGTGATATGCATAGTTAAACTTTAAAAGTGATATACATTTTTCATTTTACCAAACAGTTCTGCACTTTCCTTTCAAATGTCAAATGTCAAATGTCAAATGTCAAAAAAAAAAAAAAAATGTCATGTCAAACACAAAGTGATTGTACGCTCCCGCCGAGCGCTCCAGGTTGATGATTATGGGTCGGTTCTGCAGAACTGAAAATAAAATTTCGGTTTAACCTCAATTTCACTTTCAATTTGATTTAAATTTAAATTCATTGTTACATTCCTAAATGAGATCATGCAACAAAATAATCATGGAACTATACACAGCCCTAATGCCGCCCATAGACGTCTGGTCGGGCTACAAAGCATGGAGCTGTATACAACGGCTCCATGATCAACAGAATAGAATGATACATAATGTCCAGCATGGACGTACAATAAAATGATTATTACTTACAACATTCAGTAAAAGATCCGTAACCTCAAGAGTTATCTACCTAACCACCTTAAGATATGAATTTGCTCATTAAATCTTTGCAATTACCAGGGCTCTACATTGATAATGATTTGTCATGGATAATTCACTCAATCACCTTGTAATAAACTGTTTTCTATAGAAATAGTGAAATTTAGCCATCTTCAAACGCTGTTCTGACGGTACACACGACATTAATTATATTAAATCATCTTCATCAAAGTCATGGAATCTTGCGTATGGCAACTATAGAAGAGTCCTTTTAGATAAACTCCTTAATTCCTTTAAAAATTCAATTCGGATTGTACGTCGTGTTGAATTTTCTTTTAAAAAAAATCGGATTGTACATCACGTTCAATTCCTTTCCAAAGTCATGACAAAGATGTATTTTATCGTAAAAGCAACACATTTTTCAAGTCAGAGACTTGTGAAATGATTATACACATTTTATCGCTACAACACGTTTTACGAGGAAAACACATTTAGAAATTATGTTATGAACGTTAGGTATAAATGCAGTGGGGACATTATCAACGTTGCGTCCGCCGGCGTGACAGCAGTGGGACGGCAGTCCGTGGTTCCTACATAATTAACGAAACATTGAAAGGATCCTTGCCATAACCGAGGCTCCATCTCTCTCATTCTATCTATCTATCTATCTATCTATCTCTATCTACCTTTCTATCTATCCATCTATCTATCTATCTATCTATCTATCTATCTATCTATCTATCTATCTATATATCTATCTATCTATCTTTCTATCTATCTATCTATCTTTCTTTCTATCTATCTATCTATCTATCTTTCTGTCTATCTATCTATCTATCTATCTATCTATCTATCTATCTTTCTATCTATCTATCTATCTATCTATCTATCTATCTATCTATCTATCTATATCTATCTGTATCTCTATCTCTCGCGTGAACTTTGAAAGGTTTCCGCACACTGTGCATCCTGATTGGTTGGCACCGAGTGTTAAAAACAACAATGATTGGATGAAAAGGTGTACTAAAAGTGTTGACTTCATGGCTGATATACGAGTGGAAAAACTTCCGCAGGAAACAAGTATATTAGGCACACTATAGATTGTCAGCCTATTTCCACTACAAATTGTTGTTGTTGTTGTTATTGTTGTTCTTGTTGTTCTTGTTGTAGTTGTTGTTATTGTTTTTGTTGTTGTTTTTGTTGTTGAAGGGAACACTAACTTGTCACTCGTGTTAATGCAAGAAGATTTATTTCTACGACCGGTGGCCAAACAAAGCTGATATCTTTGCTATTCTGATCAAATCTGTTATCGGGTTTAAAGGGACTGTACAGTACTGGTTGAGGTGGGGATTCAGGTTTATAACATTCCTAAGTGAGATAATGAGAAACCTCTTATGGAATATGAAACAGCATGCAATCTTAAGAAGGATTCAACGTTTATTTGATGAAAATTGGTTTTCAAATGGCTTAAATATCCAAAAGAGTGATAATGATAAAAGGCGACAGGCCATGCCTTTTATTAGGATCTCTTTGTTTCACCTTGTTTTTGGATATCTCAGCCATTTCAAAACCGATTTTCATCAAATAAACTTTTGATACCCCTTATAGAATTGCATACTCTTAGACGTCTCATAGAGTGGTTTCTGAATATCTCGCAAAATGTTAAAAGCTAAATCCTCACCTCAACCAGAACTGTACACACCCTTTAAAGGTGCGCAATGGTTTCTATGCAAAACACAATAAACTGAAATTTGATTTGATAGTCGTCAATATTTGATGGAAATTTGACCTTGGCAATTGGGCAGAAGGGCGAAATCTGGCGGGACTTTCCCCTTTGTGTACCTGTTTGTTCAGGCACGTACTCCCAAGATTTCTGTCAATCGTTTCCTGTAAATCAGTCTGAACTAAACGTTGCAAGTGCTTCCTCTCAGTGAATTGTCGGAACAAGAATTTCACGTCATAATACCCTGTAGAACAGTGCTTGATATGAAGCATGATTATGATATTATAGACTGTGAGCGGCGCCCTCAAGGTCGGCTGCCAGTTACTCAGTCACAGATTTCATCGTCGACGTGGCATGTTTCCGAAGTCAGCAGGATGGCTGCGGTGACAGAAGTAATATTAAATATAAAAAATAGATATGGAAGAAGGTAAATGAATGGTTTAATAAACAGGCAAACTCCCCATAAACTTAAGGCCTACACTTTGTGACATTTTTGTCCATCTTATATAACATCCAAACATTTTATCGGCATACGACTGAGATACCTCTGCTTCTCACGCATTCAATGCAATATGTGCCATAATTATGAACAGAACTCTTTATTTCCATCTTGAAAAATGTCATTAACTTTGGACACTGACCTAGGATTAATGATGTCATTTCCTCACAACTTGCTGTATAGGGGTTGTATATCAAATTTTAATGTTTTTTTTTTTCTTTCAAACGCAGTTGTGCCCCCGTTTCAAATTCTGATACATCTGAATAATTATTTATTTTGAACTTACTCAACCAGTAATAACTTTATGTCTTGCGCTTGGACTTTTTTTTTTACTTAATCAAGGGAAAATTGTGGCGTGAATATAATCAGCTCACTTATTTACATATTCTTATGAACTGTTCAAGAACTGTATATTGAAAAATTCACTTTTTTAGCATGATAAAAGAGCATTTGACTAAACGCTTTCAGAGAGCAGGGGAATGATTGCTACCCTTAAAGGCATAATTTACCAATTGCAGATGAAACAAAAACCCAGCATTAGTACTTTAAAATAGTTCTAAAATATGAGTTAGGGATAGAAAGAACCGCTGTAACAGAAAAAATGAATCCGTATAATCGATGTTAAATATTGCTAAATACAGAAAATGTAAACAATCGTTATGATAAAAATGTTTCCGGATTAAACCGTCTACAGTTATGGTTTACTAAGAAAAATATTGATATCTCCTTAAATTCTAAGTTTATTGCAAAAACGTTTATGTGATAGGATGTTTTGTGATAAAACAGACCTACAAATATGCATTAGAAGTGATATCTTGAACATTTTTGAAATTACTACTTCAAAAGGTATACAGAACCGTTAACGTATTTCAGTATCAAGTCGATGGAATGTGTAATTAATTTCATGAAAAATGAATATTTTGTGGAATTCCCTTTATATTTTCTTGGTATTGTTGTCCACACGTGACATCATAACCTCTAGTAGTCTACTCATCCAGCGGTTCCAACACCAAAACTTTAAAAATGCATAAAAGAGGCTTAAATACTCATCATTTCTATACAAATAGGACATCATTACTTTTACTCACAGCCTCTTATGTAGATAGGATAGTCTCTGGCATAAAGAAGTAAAGTAAGGACAAGCTGCTCATCGTAACTGCAATCATGAACCTTTTATGCCCCAGTAACATATAAACTCGGATGCTCAAGGATCTACACGGTGATCCGAGAAGAAAATAAAGTTATGTCTAAGTATCTCATAAGAAGTTGAAGGCTGAATCATCACCTCAGCCAATACTGTACCATCTCTTTAACAAGCACTTTCAACAGAGGGCACAGGATATTCCACTTGTGAACTCTCCTTGTGGAACCACTCTCCTCATGGCACCACTACTCCACATCTCCCCTGCAGCGACCCGAACAGTTATGGTATGCTATGGTATGATACTGATGTGACATTATAGACAGGGGTTTCCTGTCAAGTTCTTCAAGTATTTCAACCTTATTTCCGTTGAGGAAAACGTCAATAATTTAAAACCACTGCATTTTTCAAATATCAGTTTAAGAGGAAGTCGACGGCGTGCCAACTTCGCATATCTGCTCAAACCCACATACCCTTCCAAACCGATTGATAAATCGTCAAATGCCGCGGTATTAAAGCTTTTCTCGCACTTCCGTTCGACTCACATATAGGGCTCTCACCTGTAAAATAAAATTGAATGTCCCTGACCGCTTCACAATATCGTACCAAAGATACCAAAACAAATGAAAAAAGAATTGATTAAAAATCAGAAATACAGTTTGGCAAAAAACTGAGTAGCTGCAGATATTGAGTATGAATTCCTCTACAAACTGCATTTTGGTTGGAAGATGAAAGTTTTACTCATGGAATTTGAAGGGACTTTGTTTGATGAGGTGCATGTACAGAAAATAACTCATTTTTTTTTGTGTGTGTGTGTGTGTGTGTGTGTGTGTGTGTGTGTGAAAAGAACTCGTAGTCCGGCTTTGCGGATCCTTGGACACGGTTCGAGCTGAAGAACCCGTCTTGGAAATTTGATGGGAGAAAGGGTATATCTCACTTATCCAACTTAGTGAAGATGAAACACCTCATTTCTCCCAGCTATTTTACAGAATTTTTTTGAAATTTGAATTTTAACATACGTCTCTCTGAGGAATTATTTACCCGAGTGAGCCCTATAGAGTATACATGCATGTAATCCACACAAGTCAATGGGAAGTATCCATCCCATACAAGCTCTGCTGGTTTATGTTAATCTATTTTGTCAAATCCATCCCTCCCTCCTCCCCCCCCCCCCTCCTCCCCCTACCCAACTCCCTAACTCTGCTTAACTACAATTTGTTTTTTTATTAATATGTTCTTGTGGTAGTATAGATCTTAGTACAAAGTAGTCATCAGTATCACACAACTTTGAATAAGGTGATGATGATACCCCCTTAATCAGGGTTAACTACCTGTATGTCGATATTCATCCTATATATGAAGAACTAATCAACACTGCAAGATTTATTTAAAAAAACAACAACAACAACCAAAGAGCATCATTTTCAAAAGTGTCCCTTTCAAAATGTCAAAGGTGAGAAGCTTTACAACCCTTCAATGTGCAATTTCTCATTTGATGTAGGGGCAAATATCATCAAAACACATCTATGATGTTAAACAATCAATTATGAAATATGACAAGTTTGAGGATGTGGGTGGGAAGGGGGGGGGGGGAGGGGGAGAGTTCAACTCTTCTTGTGGCATCACTCGCCTCATGACACCACTACCCCACATCTCCCTACAGCGACCCGAGCAGCCTCGACCCTGGATGATGTTATGGTATGAAATTGATATAACATTATAGAAGGGGTTTTCCCGTCAAGTCCTACAAGGTATCATGTCAAACTTAATCCCGTTGAAGAAAACCTCAATATTTTGCTCTGATCAAATATCAGTGAGAGAGAAAGTGCTTTTTTTTTAACCCTCACTTTCAAACATATGGGACATTGACTTATCACATCATTGTGTATCATACTATATCAATGAGTATTGGTATCTGTACAAGCCAACTTTAATATGATGGGATTTTCCCCATTTCAATTTTCATTTCATTTCCCCATTACCACCCAAGGGTGGTATGTTGTATGTTTACTAAGGGTAATAATTATTCCCCCTGCTTTCTGAACGTGGATAGTCAAGTGCTCTTTCATTATGCTAGGAAAGTGAAATCATGTTTAATTTTCTTTATATTTTCTTTACAGTGTTGTCTACACATGACAGCACCCATCAAGAAGCTACTGACTGGTAATCAATCTGATAGCCTCCTCATTCAGCAGTTCCACCATCAAAATTTTAAAGATTTATAACTTTTGCAATGATTGTCCGATTTTCCTCAAATTTTCCCTGGTGTGTTCTACTATTAAATGTTGCTGCTTTCACTCAATACACATTTCTTTGGGGATTTTGGTTTCCTTTAATGTGCGCAGTCATGTAAATATTTGTCAGCACCGTTAGGCACCAATGGGATGCAAAAGAGTTCTCCTTTCTTCATAACCAACAGTGCGCTCTCTGTAGTTGACAATTATGAAATAGCGCTCTAAATTTTAATGACTTAAAAAAAAATAGCTTTCGTGCGAGGGTTTAAGTAACTCTCTCTCTCTCTCATATATATATATATATATATATATATATATATATATATATACATATATATATATATATATATATATATATATGTATACACACACATTGTGGTATATACCCCCTTAGTTTAGTGTGTGTGTGGCGGGGGGGGGGGGGTGTATTCGTGGTTTTATAGCTATCCCCTTGTACTACCGATCCAACGGTATTTAAATTATACTGCTGATATGCAATTTGTATGAAGAAATATCTTGCCTCAATTTTTATTTGCTGATGACAATAGCCTATCTAAGCAAAGATACAAGCGTTTTTAATGACGTTATGAATGCTCAATTGGCAACAAGAAAATAATCGCTGTTTATAGCTGACAAACTGCATTGTCAATTTGTCTAAACATAGCGTATCGTGCTTAAATCAAGTTTGTAATATCAAATTACAAGTAAGTAATACATTTATACAAAGATTGAAAAGCATTAAATTGAGCATTACTTTTTTTTGGTAATTGAACAAAAAAAAATGATTTTGAAAGAACATGAAGATTGAACATATTTGAAAGTTTCAAATTGCATTGGGACATTTAATAACGTATAATTGAATTGAATAACTGAAACTGCACAGCATTTGCTGTCATTAAGAATGTTAGTTAACTTTCAATATAATTTGCATTTTTCACACTTAATGTCTTGTGATTGCAAATCGAAGAATCTGCTTCATTAGAAAAACTTCTTGAGTTACAAAAACGTGTAATTTGCACCATACCTAGGTCCCATCTTTTGGCACCAAGACAATTATGACTTTTAAGGTAATATTATGAAGCATATTCGTATATTTCAATTTGCATCTTTCATGTACTCATAATTATTCGAAAAGTGTTTATACCCAGGATTTCTTCTTTTTTTTAAGTAATAGGGATGTCAAAATTTTTAAAAACTCTGCTTGATTTCTATGCACCTATTGTGAAATTATATTTTCCATTTTTACGAGGCCAGACTCAAAGTCATGATAATAATATTCAGTTCAGAAACTTCGAATATTTTATATAGTGTATAATGCATTTAGTATTCTAACCCTAACTAGGCCGGGGGGAGGGGGCCTCCTCCCCCCCCCCCCCCCCCCCCCCTCGACGTTTCGCGCTATGTATCGCTATCGCGAAAGGCTTCGCCACGACGTTTCATGACTTTTTTTTTTTTGAGTCTCCCGCATCTTTTGACACCAAATTTGTGATGCCCGGGCGCGCGGTTCCGAAGTTGCGCATAAATATGTACGTGCATGCATGTCCGACCAAGGAGCTATTAGCTCCTTGGTCCGACCAAATATTGTTCAAAAACGTGAATTCGTGTACAATTTCAATGTAAACTGTGTTTACAGGCAAATTTCATAAAAGCATGATTATTTTGGGGTTTTATTGATAAGAATCGATTAATAACATATTTTCTTGTTCGGATCAATGTTGCGGACAAATTTCATCGAAAAAAACAATGAAAAACATTAAGTCGAAAAAACAGAGAAATATATAAGAAATTAAAAAAACAGTAAAATACTTAGGAAATTTTTTCTGATCGCACAATTTTTTTCTCTTATATTTGCTAAGGACACTAAAAAGAATATTTTACACAAAGAATGTGCCTGTTATGAGCTTTATTTAGTGATTTATACGAAATTGTCTGATTTCATGCATCATTATGCATAAATTAGCATAATTTAGCATAAATGATAATTTCATAAAAAAATCAACTTCATGGTACTTTAGACTACGTCATATGCAATGCGTGTGCCAATTTTCATCGCGATCAACGGCCGAGATCTGGAGGAGGGGCCTGGGAGGCCCCCCGGCTCTATCATCTACCTAAATAGCCCGGCCTAGGTAGGGTTAAGAAGTACATGCTACTGAATGCATTGTGTTCATGTAATTGCTTTTATATCGAACTTGTCTTGATATTTGCTATTGCTCCATTATCAGCTGTCAAGAACGAGACGCATTGTCAACAGTCACATTGCACTCTTCGGCTTTGTCCCGTCGATAGATGGCGCCGAGAAGAAAACGTACCCAGAGAAGACTTTCGGTGTGGGTCTGTTCAAACGGTACCCCTCCCTCTCTCCTGCTGATTTATTGCATTACATGAGGAGAGCAATTTCTCCGGTGGGGTGTGTATGAAACAGGGCTTTAGCCTATCATGCGACCCACTATCATTGATCACCCGTCGGTAGCTTCTGGAAGGGTGCTGTCCAGTGTGTAGTCGACTAGTTCGTCGATTACTACGCACATTGGCCAGCAGTCCCTCAGAATCGCGCCATCTATTGACTGGTAATCGCTGTACAGTCCCTCGCTTGCTCCCCCCCCCCCCCCACACACACATACACAATTATACACACACACACACACAACGAAAAAAAAAATCATTAGGGTCATGAATGTCTAAGCGTACATGTCTTTTCTTGCGCCATTTTCCTTGAAGTTACAATTATTCATTTCGCCTTCGATGTTAACGTGCCCCCCCCCCCTCCTTGTTTCTTTAATTCTCCATCTGAGATGATGGCTGGATAGCCCTTATTCATTTGCAATAGCTGGTCTTCCATGGGGTCTAGCTGGGTGTGGGGCGGGACCACTTCACCGACTTCTGCACCCTGCGCTATCAGATGACAGAATGAAGTGGGATCCAACACGTTCATGAGCCATGACCCTCCAATACACTGCACCTCCATTTTACGTCCTACCCGGGGATCAGAGTATTTTGTTCCTCTTGCTGATAATTATAGAGGGGAGGGATGATTTAGTAGCTCCATGATTATACACAACACTATCAATTTGCTGAAAGGGTCATCCGAAAGGACTATCCATCCCACAAGTGGTAAATAAATAAATACAAATACAGTTAGACTCGGGAATCCAGCCTGGGTCCTTTGGATTTGGAGGCAGACGCGCTATACCGACGGAGCCAAATCACCGTCCGTTTCATTAAAATGGCGGCCACTGGGTTCCATCATATGAGATCAATTTCTTTCACGTTTCAAGGGGCCGCTGTTGTGGCTCAGTGGATGTTGTTACGAACTTAGAATCCGAGATACGTGGTTCGAATCCCCTGGCTACGGCAGCTGTGTCCCTACATAAGGCACTTTACCATCACTGCAGAGAGTAGTCCATTGAAAGGGAACTCAAAGCAGTCTGTCCTTTGGTTGGGTGCTGCTGTCATGCTCACAAACCTTCATTGCATTCTTAGCAACTTTGCGAAAAAAAAAAAGATGATTCACAAAGTCCGGTGTCTTTCAGATATCAATTTCTGGTTTACTGAAATATAGACATATTTTTGCTTAAAGAGAGGGATATGTTTTTCGTCGAGGTGGGGCTTCAGATTTTAACTCTTTGTGAAATAATTGAAAATGTCATATGAATCATTAAACGGCAAAAAATTCTAAGAGGAATTAAAAGTTTATTTGATTAAAATTGGTTTTGAAATGGCTTAGATATCCAAAAACAAAGTGAAGACAAAGTAGTCCTTACAAAAGATAGTCCCATCAATTATCAGGACTTCTTTGATTTCGGATATCTCAGGCATTTCAAAGCAAATTTAAACAAAAATATGTTAAGTATCACAAGTGATAAAGTATAAATGTTTATATATCCGTATGTATGTTTGTATATATTATGTATATATACTTTATATGTATACATATAGATTACATATAGTTTAATCCAAATAAGTGTTGTGTGTGTGTTTGTGTGTGTGTGTGTGTGTGTGTGTGTGTGTGCTTGTAATCAATTGGGATGTTTAGACTTTCTTGTCATTTAAGTCGTTCTCAAGCGTTTTCAACGATGTATCTTTTCAATCCTGCCCTCTCTACGCTATTTCTATGAACACTCCTCATATAAAGGCTATTAGAAGCACGGTCAAATGTGATTGGATGGATTGTCATTGCGTCCCCCCTGCTGCACTACAGAGTATATCTCCGATATACCAGTATTAGCTGAAGGCCTGCCGGAGCTTCGGGTCGATATAAAAGCATGGAAGCTCCAAGCCAGAGGGGATTATTTACCAGACGTGGAGAGCTCCAGCAATGCTTTTCCTTTCTTTGTCGGAATTTTTTCAATGCATCACTTTTACTTTACTTGGTACAGCTAGAGGACCTTCCATTTTACGTACCCAGAGCATTTCAATATTTTAAACAAAATTGGCTATCGTCTTTAAAGAGATAATTGTTACACATTAATGGGCATCTTGATTAGATGAAGAAACACTAACGGCCAGCTACGTAGCATCGTTTGCAGAATACATATACATTAAAGAAAGGTAAATTACTTATACATTATACAAAAAGATTGTTCCTCATTTTCATCGACTATATCACATGTTTCATTGGAAAACTTGTCGGTGCCTTTTAAATCAAAGGAATTTCTATATTTTGTTCGTAATGTCAGCTGTCACAGATATATCGAGTATATCAGAGATTGTTTTCTCTGAGTACACTAATAATTTCGATCATCTCGAGAACATTACAGAGAGTGGGCAATCCAATTTTAGCGCTTGGTTTTCGTCCCTTTTCGGCACCCTGTCAGTTGCGATTGCCCTGACTGCAATCCTAGGAAACTTCCTCGTTATCGCCACCATTCTGACCAACCGTCAGCTGATAACGTACACGAACAGCTTCATCGTCGGCTTGGCGATGGCGGATCTCTGCAACGGTGTCGAGATCACTTTCCGAAGCGTGAACACCTACCTGGGGTACTGGCCGTTTGGCAAGGTTGGCTGCGAGATATTTCTCTTCGTCGCCCACTATACCGTGCAGGTCATTTACGTGCTCATTCTCGTCATCGCCATTGATCGCTTTCGCTCGATCAGGAGCCCTCTACATCATCTCCGGATGAAACGCCTGACGTACGCCGTCCGGCAAATTCTGGCGACCTACATCAGTCAGGTGCTGGTCATCTCATTCTACTTATATGCGTTACCATTGATGCTAGGCAGGGGGTTCGATATTCCAGATAAAGTGTGCCTGTCTCGATTCAGCATCAATGAAAGTATAGGCCTCTATTTTATGCTGATAACTCGCTACGTTCCTGTTCTCACAACAGGCATGTTGTACGTGGTAATCTATGCGATCATCACTCGTCGAAAATTGTTCAAGAAGTCATTAACGACAGAGACTATTAAGTCAAACAATCCTGGTAAGTAATTGTGTCTATTATCGGAATATTTTTCCAAGTTTAAAAATGATTCCGTTATTTCATTTTCCCACTAAAGGTTAAAAATGTTGCAAATGCCTATGAAGAAAATAAAATCATCTTACTCCTTATGTAGTTGTTCTGTTTTGTAGTGAAATGTATTCAAGAACCCACTTTCGAAAAAAAGAAAGAAAGAAAGTACGGAAGTTTAAACCTGATCTGTTTTTTTTCTCTCTCTCATTATGATATAGGAAGAACATATAATAATGTGTCTAATCTAGCTTTATGATTTGAGTAATTTGAGTAGTGAGACATTCTCCTTTATCTCCTTAATACGCAAACTGTACTGAACACCCTTTCCCCCTTTCGATCAAGAATCGTGTAAAAGATTAAACAAAAAATTATTGCAAATTTTTCTCAGACAGAAGTTGAGCAAAATAGTAAGACAAATAAATAATGTCAGAGTCATTTTCGATTCACAGCCTTATCAGGGTGAGCAGTTTAAACTGAAAAGATATTACAACCGAGAAAACCGAAAGTTCATTTGATTGAAAATATCTCAATCTTAAATTCGAGGAAAGCTTGAACTTTTTTTTTTTATTTTTACATGCCAAGTGTGCTTATCAAACTGCAGCATATGTTTCAGTTTCAGTTTCAGTAAGTTTTATTTCTCCACTTGTACATAACAGAAAATAAGTACAAAATATCAAACATATTATTCATAAGTCATGGAAATATAAACAAGATTTCACATTACAAGTATACAATCATTTGAAATAATACATGAATTTCAATACATATCTTTAAGTGTACAGGTGGGGGAGACCGTTATCAATAAGCAAATCCCCTGACTTGGACAACGGCCTCTGAAAATTATGTCTTGTAACATTTTTTTTTCTTTTTAACTAAAGGAATGTCCAATGCCACTCTTCTGAACAGTGTGTTCGTTTGTTGAATGAAGCATTCATATCATGTTCATACTAGATGTATTTTTAAAATTTATTTTCCTGGAAATTGAAGTCCAGAGAACGTAAAAAATTCAATAATATCAATTTTATTACAGTATAGCCATTCGGTCATTTTATGCTCTTATGCTTTAATGCAAGTCCAGTCTTATTTCTTAGATATTTGTACAATCTGAACCTCAATTCGAAATTAACCATTCACCATCACTACTCTTATGTGTGTAAACATAATTTCTGTATATTTTTTGTGTATTTTTTTTAATTGTTTATAGACAGAGTGATTTTGTGCTGAAACGAAAATGATTTGTGGTTTTACCATTTACTGTGTAACCCGATATGAAAAGTATGGAATAGATTGAAGTGCACTGAATTAAACGCTACCATTTGGCTGCATGTTCGTGAAAATATTTCAAATATTTTCGTGGGCTAAAATCACTTTCCAAGCGCTTTTTGAAATGGGAAAAAATACAGCTTTTTACAGGATAATTGTATAGGATTAAGCAAGAAAACAGAAAAAAAAAACAATTTGATTGAAAACTGAAAATATCTCATTTTGAATTTAAATTAGTTATCGTTTGTGTTGAAAAAATATGACGATTCGGTAAAAATGATTGTCTTTATGTTGCACGGACTCAAGACTTTATGATAAGGAATCCCTTACACATGCCACATACTCGCATATCGTTTTTCGTTAATATATAGTCAGCTTTTGAGCTGGGAAAATCTCTTTAATAAAAAGTTATGAATTTTTAAAGACGCGGTATCTGCGCAGTCACTGCTGGATGAGAAGACTACTACATTATATGATATCACATGCGTAGAACAATTTGCGTATAAGGAAAATATAAAGAGAATTTCATCAAATTTAATTTTTGAAAAAGTGTACATTTCCTTGACTTGTCACTGACGTATGTTAAGGGTAATATCCCCTACCTTCTGAAAGAGGAAAGATCAGCATTCTTTTATTATGCGATTAAAGTGAAAATATGTTGAATTTTCTTTTATTCTCTTTAATTGTTCTGCACATATGACATCACAAGCTGTGGTAGTCTTCTCATCCATCAGTGACTGAGCAGAAACTTAAAAAAATTATAACTTTTGAGTGGATTGTACGATTTTCCTCAAACTCTCACTGATGTGTTTTACTAATATTGCTGCATTCACTCAAGGTACATGTCTATGAAGACAGTAATTACATTTTACACGTTTTCTCTCCAACAATATCAATTGTTACAGAATACTCCCGAGAAAGTAAGAGTGTGGCTACAGTGTCGGTACGGTTTGACAGGTCAACCGTGGATGAAGGGGATCTTGAGACCGCTTCCCACCAGCACCCCTCGGCAGGTGGGAAGAAGAGGAACTACCACCGGGCGGAACGAACCCTAACGATGATCTTCTTTATCCTGCTCGTTTCTAGTCTGCCATACATAATAGCTTACAGCGTTCACCTGTTGTGCGACCACTGCGTTTCGATTGGGATCTTCAACGTAAGTATCACGCTCGTTTTTTATAAAGATTCAAGCTTCGTTTATATGGTACGACATTCTTTGGGGTGATGTTCTTCATTCCGAATCACACATATTTGGTATAAGATGTCTGAAAATCAGCTAGGGTTCATTTATCAGAACATTAATTGTGGGGTTATTCCGAAAGTTCGTTAGTACGAAAATGGAGGGGGGGGGGGAACACACTAACAATCAAACACAAAACCAAACAAAACACACACAAAAGAGAAAAAAGATACAGAAACTGCAGTTACTGCAAACTTTTGAATTACGATTCATTTCTTCTAATTGTTGTAATAACGAACCTTTAGAATAACAAACCTTATTTAGTTTTTGGATTATCAGTCGTTCGGAGTGACGAACTTTATTTCATTTTTGGAATTACGAACTTTCCGAAAAGCGACCTGTAACCATTTGCTACATCCACAATTGTCAAAATCGTCATTAAACTTTTCAAATTCTTTCAGCTAGACGAGGTTATACACATTGAAAAGTCAACTTCTGTCTTTCAAAACAAAATTGTTAAAACAGAAAATTAAGTATAAATGAGTACTAAGTTGTCGGAAGAAAATATCCCTAAAGATCAATTTCTCTAAACTGTCTCAATTTAATGTCGACTACAATAACATATCAAGGCAAAGAAACTTTAGTTTTAAAGATCGTGAATACTCAATTCAACTTTATTTTAACTTCCATTGAATAAACAGGGAAACGCATTAATAGATCACATTTGTAGTAATTTCAAAAACGTACATTAACAAAATACATGTGATCATGAGTAACAACATAATTGCATTTATAAGGTATATACAGATGCATATTACACGGATGGGAATGGAAATGGAGGGTCCCACTAAAAAGCCAAGCTTGAAAGCCAAGCTTGTACGATATGGGATCCTCAGAAATACATAAGAGAACGAATAATGACTTCATGACACTACAAACAAATATATGAAACAAAATCAAAGAAAAGAGCTTCATTACAAAAAAAAAATGAAAGAAAACGTGGTTCTCCTTACCAATTTTGTTTTTAGATGAATTTTTTTTCATTTTTATTTACCTGACATGAACGATGTAAGGTCGTGATAACTTTTGCCAGTCAAATTTCTACTTTCCCGAATTCATTACATGGTTGTGACATTGCTGAAAGCTGCGTATACATGGTATATTACATGTGGTTATACTTCTATCTATACCAGCAGATAACATACTTTTGCTCTTGATATGACAAATCAAAAACATTTTTTTTTTACTGCTAGCATGGACGTTCGAAATTCAGGGACTAATTTATCTGATCAACGAACAAGAAGAGTTTTACGTCGATGTAGGGCAATCTATCAATCAGTTGCAAGAAGCGTTTGAAGAGTTTGTTTGCAAAAACCGATAAGTCCATTTTTGAAGATTTTGAAGTACAGTCTCTGTCATAAAGTACAAAATAATACCTTTTAAATAAGATATTGGTCACTACATATAAAGGTACAATTTTTGAAGTTATGGTCAAAATAAGCAAAAAAATCTTATTATTTTCTTTATTTTTCTTGACCTTTAATCGCAAATATCTCCATTTGGCAAATATGGACTTATCGGTTTTTGCGAACAAACACTTCGTTTGATCTATTGTAACAAAACAAAAGCTACACCGGATGACTGAAAGAATATATGAAGAGTTTGTTTGCAAAAACCGATAAGTCCATATTTGTCAAATGGAGATATTTGCGATTAAAGGTCAAGAAAAATAAAGAGAATAATAAGAAAATTGTTACTTCTTTTGACCATAACTTCAAAAATGTACCTTTATATGTAGTGACCAATATATCATTTAAAGGGTATTATTTTGTACTTTATGACAGAGACCGTACTTCAAAATCTTCAAAAATGGACTTATCGGTTTTTGCAAACAAACTCTTCATATGTTATGTCATGATTTTGATTAT
Organism: Diadema setosum; assembly: GCA_033980235.1. Taxonomy (NCBI): domain Eukaryota; kingdom Metazoa; phylum Echinodermata; class Echinoidea; order Diadematoida; family Diadematidae; genus Diadema; species Diadema setosum. The sequence continues at coordinate 32,871,866 of CM067077.1, read as the reverse complement.
TATGATCTTTGTCGGGGTATGGTTTTCCTTCAGTTTGTTTCCCTCTGTGCAAATAAAATTTGTAAAATCGCAACTACGATTTTAAATGTAATTTCGCAACAGCAAACTGAGATTAGGAATAACTGAACTGTACAGAGGGAGACAAATATAAGAAATCCAATAGGTAATATCTTCACTCTTATGTTTAATAATCTCTCGCTTTCATTTATGATCATTCTTGATATAATATTTTGTTATTTCGTGTATACTGTTTCCTTGAATACAAACAACATTCTAGCTTGATTAAAATGGTGCTCGATCTTCTGCTATTTATCATGTTACGACATGTCAAAATATTTGTCATATTATGTCCCTGCAAGTTTGGTATCGATATTCTGAAAGTTTGTGAATAATGTCAGGAATCAATCATCATAGATAATACCAGCAGCAATTGGAATAACGAAGATAATAAGGATAGGAATATAATTTTGACAGTATTGGTAGTACACATGATATATTGATGGTCGTAATCATAATGAAACGAAGATCTCTATAACATCGGTGGAAAATAAGGGCGTTAAGTTGTTACTAAACTCATAGTACTTCAGACAACTTAACGCCCTTCTCAATAGACTGTCTGTTTAGTGTTAGAAGTCGGATTAGTCGTATTTCTGACGAGCTTGATCACAGAACTGGTTAAGCACTGTTAAGTGCCATATTTAGATTTTTTAAAGTAAGTTTATGGTCAGAAAGAGCTAAATAACGCTTCTCCAGTCATACCTCACGTGTTTCATCACAAGGAACATTCTTAAAAGTATGATAAAACATCACATAATTGTTTGTTATCTTATTTGTTTTTAACAGCTTATGCCACAAAAGTCTCAAATTCACAAGAACGGAGTTAAGTTGTTTTACAATCAAGCTCTTCTTTTTCCCCCTCTGTTGTCTCTTATAACAAATGTCTTTAACCAGGCCGCTGTGGTGGTCAGCCACATGAGTTTCGCCATCAACCCAATCTGCTATGCGACGGGGAATCCCCTCATCAGAGCTGGAATCATTAATCTGGTCTGCAGGCCAAAACAAGGGGGAAAATCCTAGGAAAATCGTCGTGCAACAATAAAAAAAAAATCTGGGCTGAGCAAGTCAGCGTAAATGCAACCAACAATATTAACACAATTACCCTCATTCCACAGAGGTTTGTTCTCATCGGTCACTCGTCGGAAGAGACGATTGTTGTTTCCGGCCACCCACTGCAGTGTATCGGATCGCAGTCTATAATGAATCAGATGTGTGTTGGTCAACTATCAGGTGAGTGTCAGACATATCGCACGTGATCCTCACTTGACGATTATGCCTCACCGGATCAGTGACCGGCATGTCTAACACTGACCTGATAATCGACCAACACGAGTCGGATTCATCAGACTGCAGTCCGATACACTTCGGTGTGTGGCCGCAAACAACAACCTTTTCCTCCGGTGAATGACAGTTGAGAAAATCTCTGTGGAATGAGGATACAAAAGTTACAAATCTATCAATTTGTTTTTCTCTTTAAAAAAAAAATATCAGTGTTAGTGACTATTATCTTCTATTCATCTATTCATGTTGTTTATCCTATGTTTTAGAATGGCTTATTGCACTACAAATACAGGGATATTGTTAATAATTATAGATTGTAGAGCACCTCACGATGCCTTCATTTATACAAAATGACAAAAATTTTTAATAAGGAAGAAAATGTAAGAAAAAATAGACACCGTTTTGATACTTTACTCTCTAAAAAAATCGAGTGAAAATATTCACTCTTAAAGGAGTGAATACAAAAAAGAGTGAACTTACATAGAGTGAGATCGAAGATTTTGGAGTGATCCCTGAGGTCACTCTAAAACGAGTGAAAATGAACATTTTCACTCCAAATTCACTCCAAATTCACTCTAAATTCACTCTTTTTTGTATTCAATCCTTTAGGAGTGAATATTTCAATTCGATTTTTCTTAGAGAGTAAAACTCTGGCAGGCAAACTCGATCGGAGACCCGAAATTTGGTCAACTTAGCATGATTTCGTCGGCTTTCACGCTTTATACTGCTCTTTTGTACAAGTTGTCAATTTGTAGAAATTAATGTCATGATTTGTGTGTGTGTGTGTGTGTGTGTGTGTGTGTGTGTGTGTATTCACTTTCACTCTTTACGTCTGGCTTCTTGTATATTATTGAAATGGATATTATTCGTATTCCATTTTCCTTGCTTTTGAGTGGTTCACAACATACAACCATGCTTTTTACTGGACCTCTCAATTCTTTTTTCCTTCAAAACATAACTTTGTATTTTGCCGGTATGCATGTACATCTTTATCTGTTAACCATTATTTTATCCTTTGCACAGTCGAATATATGCCTATTATGATATAATTCCTGATTTATTTTGTTTTATGTTTTTGTTGGAAAAAGAAGAAAATAATTGAATTGAATAGAATTGCTAATGTAGTGAAATCCACCTCGTCAAAACTGTTACTCGGTGGAACATGAGCAGGCTGTAGTTACTGTACAGATTGTAAAGGTCATGGCACCCAGTCAAATCAAGAACAAAATCTGCCAAGCTTGTCAGGAAGCGGAATTTCTCTACGATTATCATTATTGCACTCTGAGTTTTTTTTTTCTTTCAGCTTTCTTTTTCTATTTCCTTTGTAGTCTCTTTTTACCCCATTGCAGGAGACTGGGAATATCGGACTTTGCAATCGATAACATTTATTTAGAATTTTGATAGATTTCTTTTTTTTTATTTTTTAGCCTTGGTGATATTTTAGATGAATAAACACGATAAAGATAACTCGGCTGTTTTACCTCCTTGCCTGCTACTCAAATGACGAGTAAAGATTTAAAAGAGTAAGAAGAATGAATAGATTTTCACTTTCATTCCATCTCAAAAAGGTACGTTTCCATCGCAGGATCTCGATCAATACTGTTCCAAAAGCTGTAGAACCAGAAAACGACCTGACAACAACATTTTTTCTTTGATTTCATCTCTCTGTCTCCCGCCGCAGTTTTTAATCGATATACATATATAAAAAAAAAAAATCACAGTGGACATCTTGATTGAAAACTCAAATAAGACATTTTAAGTGACAGTAGCTTGTCAAAGTAACATTTATTGATAGTATTACGCGAAAAGAAGATGGTAATTCATCAAATGTCACATTTGTCCAACTGTTTCTTTACTAAAATACTTAACCAGAAGAAAAAAAAAAGTGACCTAGGTAGAAACCGGGGATTCACATCTTCATAAAAAAAAAGAAGAAGAAAAACAAATCTGTTTACGTCTTTCATGGTACGGAGCCCATTTCAGAGTTTCATGATAGATGACTTTTATGTTATTATCGTTGCGGAATTTTCTTTTTACTGCTTTTACTCCTTTCAAGGATAATATAATCAAAACAAAGCAAGTGATGGTTACCGACATTTTTCCAAGACACGGAAAATGATTAAGAATTCAGTCTCTATCACTTATTTTATCACAGCATTATGATTTTATCATATCGGGGCAATCCTTTCATTATATTGTGATACTAAAATATTAATATCATCAATTATCATTGGAAGGCATTAATTTCATTATTACCACAAACCTAGGACTAGAAGCTCATCTTGGGAAAATAATCCATGGTCTCGTGTGGGATTCGAACCTAGATGCTACTCTTGAAGTGTGGAGAGCCGTAGCAACCATCCAACGGTGCTCCATAGTCACGAATAGAAGTCATGTGCACATACATGTACAGTACACACAATCATGCAAAATAAACCTAGTTGACACAACATCGCTTGATGTTGTTTGGTAGTCAGGGCGAGGGATGGAAAGATCAACTGAGGTTGAATATAGAGGTGTTGACTGGTTGAGGATATTACAATTGACAAAGTGTCATTTTCTCACTTGTGGTACAAACCAACAAGGGCATGTTTGATAAATAAAGAGGTTAAAAAAAAAAGGAGTTAAAACCTAGATGTAGGCGTCGAACGTGCACCTGCTTTGACAGACTTTGAATGCCCAAAGGCTAAAAATAAATATTAACACCTAGCACATGGCGAGATAAAGACATTGTTTGTTGTTGTTTTTTGGCGAAAGATTCGCACCTTCCATACATCCATGCTCGAAATACAATGGGAAAAAAAAGCCTGTTGAGAACTATAAAACATTGCTACTGAAACCCGACGAAGTCATACAGGGTAAGAATAAATATTGTACAAAAATGGCTAAATAATAGGGAATCTTACAATTTTTTTCTAAAAGATGTAACAAAAAGGGTCTCTGCACTATTACTTCTAGCATGCGACAGAGCAAAATAAAACTTGATGCCATGGATGTTCATGCTAACTGTCTTTGATAGAGCATGTGTGAAGATGAAGATAAGAAAGAAATGAATTAAAATTATCATGCCTATTTCAGCAAGTGGAAGTCAGAGGTTTTACTGGCAGAAATAGTCTCTTATTTTTACAATAAGCAAAACATCGAGACGTGCACGACGCTGTCATCGATAGCTTTTGAAAAACATGCATAATGATGGGTCAAGTCATTACCTCCGGTAATAGACCAGTTCGTAATTCCACTTTGCGCATGAGCAGAAAAAGGTCATTTGTACCAACAGGCATTTCAGTTTGTAAATTCACTGAGATAAGCATCTGTGATGCGATAATTATTCATGTGATCCTTATCTAAATGGTGCTTGCCAGCACATCCACCTGACAGCAAGAATGGTATTTCGCAATATAAAAGGAAATAGGCTGTTATTGCATTCAATACAAAACAATGAAATGGATGCCCGCTAGATTGTCAACTGATGGAGTATTCTGATCACCTGCTCTAATTCTTTGTTTGAACATGAATTCCATAAATTGTTACGTCAGGCAAGCTTAGGCATTATGCCGCTTTGAAAACGAGTGAAGTGCCTAACTAACTGAGAAAAAAGAAAGGTCATTTGTACCAATGTGTACATGAGCTAATTACGAACTGGCTTATTAACAACCTCCTCCCCCCCCCCCCCCCCCCAGGAAAAAAAATAAAAAAGATGTAAAAAATAATAAATAAAGCAGCAAGGCATAGAGAATGAAAAGAAAATGACGTATGCGTTCAAAAGCGTCCCACCTGGGCCTCTTTGACACGTTCTATCAAATACGCCAGAAATCTTAAACGTGTTAAACAGGCATGCACATACGTCATGGGAATGCAGTAAACATTAGCAGAGATTTCAATTTTTTTTTTTTTTTTTGGTTGGTTCGGGGTGAAAATGACAGAGGTAAGCATGTCAAGAATAAAAATTTCAGGGGATCAAATGTAAAGGAAAAGAATGTCAAAGGTAAAGCATCTAATAGCCGTGCCAAAATTACACTTTTGTTAGTTTTTTGTTTTGTTTTGTTTTTGTTCTTTTACCCGTGACATTTTTTCAACCCTTGAATTGTTTATCACTAACATTAAGCTGACAACTGCACAAGAATGTATTCTGGGCTTGTATTGTTCCCAGGAAGAGAAAACAACGCCCTTACCAGGGCAAACGGCCTGGTAGGATTATTTCCCATTTTACACTGAATTGTTGTCTAAGGTTGTAGAATAACTTAGTACGGTTCGTTTCTGTTTGTGTCTTTTATTGGAAACGTAGTTGGCCTTATCAATTGTCGTGAGGCAATAGGGGCATATAGATATTATGTTTATATTTATCTAACTACTGATAAATCCTATAACGGTTTATGCTTTGGCTTGGTTTGGTTTTTTGATGTGTTTTACATAACGTGCTCTTTTTATTTATTTATTTTTTTTTTTTTATTTTCCCTTCGTTCATTCCAATTTCTCATAATTATGGATTACGAACTAATGTGTCTCTGGTGTTCTGTGATCCTCATATATTCTGATCAACTTAACCGAAATGAAGTGAAATAAATGTGAAGAAAGCAGCAACGAGGACGTGCTACGTAATAATTTTCGAAAAGAAAAACAACCGTGCAAGTTTAGAAATAATTTCATTCCACCGATATCGTGCTTTATTGAGAACTGAAGCAAAAGGAAGACTTAGAATTCCTCAGAAGAGGAGAACCCCTCGCCTACCAAGGGAACACCAGCTTAGGGTTGAAAGTTTGAAGTTGGAAAACTCACATTGGAAAGATAGACGAAAACTTGAGGAAAAAGGTTGGTGTATACACCAAATAATATATTATTTTGACTAAGGAATTATATGTGAAGGTATATAGTGGTATATCTTGATAGTGATGTATAAGACACTATTGCAACCTCATCTTGAATATGGAATAGAAGTTTGGGTGAGTACTTATGAATCAAATTTAAAGTGTCTGTAAATTACCCAAAAGGTGGCCGTAAGAGCCATTTCTCTCAGCCTTATTACGAGTCCATCGATACAAATATTTCAAGATTTACGGCTTCTCAATATTTTTCAAGTACATAAGCTGTGTGTCTGTTCATTTATATACAATCTTATAAACGGTAACAATGCCTCATTCAGCTTCAAGATATTGCTCATTTGTACCCCATAGATATAACACCAGAAGTATTACAAGAAACAAAGTGAACTTGCCTAGAATCAAGACTAATTACGGAAAGTTTTATTTGTCATTTGTTAGAGTATCTTTATAGAATTATCTGCCGCTACCCAAACAGAAGTGCATCTCAACACACTCATTCCGCAGATCTCTAAAATCACATTTGCTGGCTGTGTAATACCCAAGGTATATTATATGTGCTATCGCTAATTTCACAGCTAAATATCGTTCAGTAACATAAACTTATTATGTTATAAGTATAAATAAATAAATAAATAAATATATATATATATATATATATATATATATATATATATACATTATGTATTCATATATGTATATTAAGCGTTTTAAAGTAAAACGAGCTAAATCCATTATTTGTGGTTAAAGCAGGAGGAAAATACATGATGTTTTTAAGCACAACTTCTAAGATATTCCTTGTTATGTTACAAGTGAGGAATTTCTGGAAAGGTTTATATTTACTCTATCTGACGCTGGACTTATTTTGAAATGTTTTAAAATGGCGCTTAGCTAATTTTGCAATAAAACTCTTCTTGCACCCACATATTCAATTAATCTTATCGTAGGAGATGTATTATCATGTCAAGTTCTCAACTCAAATCTTTTATGATGTAAATAGTAACTGTTCATTATGTTTGTTTCATGTTTCTTTCAAACCACAATTTGTAGAGCTATTCGTTGTATTGTATGTATTATCTTACTAGAACCTTTGTATCATACAGGTATCGGACTTGATTAGCATTCATGCTATTTTCTGTTACCTTTTATCCTGTATTCATGCATGTGTCTATTGTTATGTAGTATGCCATGTAAACATGTGAATAGTATAGATAATAAACTTCAACTTTACTATACTCGCCACTCGCCTACAAGAATATATTCGATGATAATAATGTCAAACTAAATCAAAGCGTGTATGTAGGCCCAAAAATACATTCATGTCATGTTGCTGTGCTTTACTTTTGCTTTCCTGTCTTTCCTGTTCTGAACTATTTTCATACTGTACCTTATTACTAATATTCACAAAGTATAAGAATTTGTTTGACGATAGCAACGCGACTGTATAATCTGTAAAATGTACTTGTTATAATTATGTACGTATGTATGATTATGATCTGGCAAGACTCTAGTATCGGGACGTTTCTATCATCCCCCTCTCTTACTCCGCCTCTGTCTCTCTCTGTCTCTTTCCTTTTCCTTCTCTTCCACGACCTTCATGTTGGACCCCTTCTGGGCTGATGTAGTAATGTATTATATCATGTGTGACCAAAGAGTAAACAGTTTTGCTTATTGCTGGCAACCGTTGGTAATATGGTAATTCATAACGCATATATAATTACATGTCGCAGTATGATATATGGGCAAGGAAAATTGTTGAAATATTAGGAAATAGCCTTTACGAGTTGCACGATATGTATATACCATATGCTATGTTTGATAATTGCTGGGGGATAAGAAATTGCAAAGTGATATGCTGTATACAGACCAATCAAATCGAATCAAATCAAATCAAATCAAATCAAATCAAATCAAATTGAATCGAATCTAATCAGTTTAAGTTCTGCATTGATTTATTCACTTTTTTGTTTTGTTTTCCACAATGCAGTGTACACATGCGCTGAGTGCTATAGTGGATCCCTCTTTATTTTTTTCTCCCTGAGCATAAATATTATGCAATAAGACTGGCTTGGCACCCTGTATACATGCAATGAATTTGTTAATTACCACTTGCTTTTCACCTTGCATTAAAAAAAAGTATATATAATATATATATCGAAAGGAATGTATAATTTCTATGTCTTATAAATTTGTGTTCTATGTAAGAAGAACAAATGAAGACAGATTTAATTTAATCCTAACTTACCTAGGCTATTTTGTGAGCTTAAAGTCCGGGGGGGTATGATGCCCCCCCCCCCCCTTATGATCTCGGCCGCGGATCGCGCGTTCGTTACGAAAATTGGCACGCAAGTCACTCATGATGCAATCTATTGGGTTGTGTGGATAAATTTCAAAAAATCGCTCTATTTTATTTTATATGAATTAATTACGTTAATTTATGCATGAAATTAGAATTTGGCTGTAAATCATTAAATAAAGCCCCCAAACTTCAAAATTTTTTTTTTGCTTGAAGACTCTTTGGTGAATTCTGATTAAATTTAGGTTGAAAAACAATTGGTATCAATTTTCATTTCTTATGTATTTTATTGTTTTTACAATTTCTTATGTATTTCTCTGTTTTTTCACTTTTTGTTTTTTATTGTTTTTTCAATGGGAATCTTTGGCGACACCATTTCAATCATAAGAAACATAAAATTAATTGCTTTTAATCACTAAAAGACCTAATTTGCATTGGTTTTGTACACAAAATCACGTTTTTTTAGCAATTTTCGGTCTGACATGCACTTACATAATATTGCGTAACTTCGGAACCGCGTACCCGGACGTCGCAAATTTGGTCTTAAAAGTTGCGTAAGGCTTCAAGGTAAATTGTCACGAATCGCCGTGTGGATGGGTTCTCGTGTTGCGGAGATATCGCGCGAGGAGTCGAAGAGGGGGGGGGGGGGCATTATGCCCCCCCCCCCCCCCAGGTAAGTTAGGGTTAAAGGACAAGTCCACCTTCATAGACATGGGGATTGAGTGAATGCAGCAATATTACTAGAACACATCAGTGAGAGTTTGAGGAAAATCGGACAATCCACTCAAAAGTTCTGAATTTTTAAAGTTTCTGGTCAGTCTCTGCTGGGTGAGAAGACTACCACACCTTGTGATGTCACATATGTGTATAAGGATATAAAGAAAATATATAGAAAATTCGACATAATTTCATCGTTCTCGCATGATAAAAAAGAAAAAAAATAACGCTTGACTTGCCTCTTTCAGAAGGCAGGGGACAAATATTACCTTCAACATTATGTCAGTGACAAGTCGAGGATATGTGCACTTTTTCAAAAAATAAAATTTCGTGAAAGATGTTTCACGTACTTCTTTAATATTAGGTTGCATATTAAAATCATCGAGAAAAGTGAGCAATCGCTAATTTCTCGTTCCTGTCGTTCCAATTTCTGAATTCAGAACATAGTGCAAGCCGTGCTATGCCGGCAGCAAAGAAAGGGATTAAAACCATGCTGTCACATAGAGGAATTTATCATTAAAATACTTGAATATGACTCTCTTTGGCCCTCTGTGACAATCAGATGTTTTATTTCATTTTCATTTTACCCATTTTTTTTTTCAATTTCCAACACAAAAAGATATACACAACCATGAATACTGCGTTAGTTTCTCATTTACTGATAATTAACTGATCTTGAGTGTAATATAGGGAAAATCGTCGATCAAAAAAGAAAGAAAAAACAAACAAAAGTAAAACGATATGTTGGTTATGTATTTAGATTTGATTGAATTTAAAAGAAAACACCACAAATAAACAGATTTCTTTAACTATTTCGTTCTATTTACATTCACTTATTAAATCATTTGAAATAGCTATCTAAACTCAAATACCGAACAGGGGGTGGGGTAGGTGGGAGGAGGTAACTCCCTAATACCCCTCCTAACGAGAATTCTCTTGCATTTTTATAATTCCAGTTTTGGTATAGCATATTCAAAACGTGCAAAGATGAAAAAGCAAGAATATACTTTAGATTTAGATTTATATATAAAAATGTATAATTACTTGCCGCTGTGTACGGTCATGGGGTAGGTATAATCTATTATCTTTAAAGGAAAAAAAAATCAAGTTTGCTCAAACGGAACCTGCTCGCAGGCGTCTTATACATCAGACTATTCAAAGCTTTGTGTACATACACAGAAAGATAAGGCCGTCGTACGACCGGAGATGGAGGTGGCGACCTGGGCAGTGATTACGATTATCGCAACTGGATTAATTCAGGGGTTTGTGTAAAGTTCAGTGTACAAATATAGCTGCAGTGCAGTCCATTTGACCAGGGATGACCGGCGACGAAGCTAATTATTATGTAGCTCCATGCTATGGCCATGCACCTACAACACCATGCTTTGACCATGGACCCTAGGGGCGTTGCCTCATGGCAGAACACGAGATCTGCACGCAGTCGTGGCATGCTCAGTTACTGGTTACTAACCACTGGCGTACATAGGGGATCCGCCGGGATTTTGGATGTGCTGGATACACAGACTTCTCTCCAAATATTTATTTGATGGGTCCATATACATGCCAAAAGTAGTTACGATTATGTTTAAATGCCACGACTACATGCAATTCTCATGCGTGCCATGAGGCCACGCTGTACTTAGCACACATTTTATATCTATATCTATATCTTTATTACTGATAATGATAACGTATCTCTATTTGAATAGCATGCATGGAACCATGCTTCGCATCCAGTGTCCATTGTTGTATACTCAACGTGTCCAGACATGGAGGTGGTCAAGTGAGGTCATAACTAGGATTAGAGTACACGATAAACCAGGCCGAGCCCCTGGCATTCCGAGCCACCCTCGGTGTTGTCTATGGAGTAGAGCCCTCTCTCGTGCCGTACTTTGGAGATTTTTCCTTCCTGCACGAGATCAATAAGGGTACTCTTCAGGTTTACACCCCCTCTGCCCTCTTCGAAGCATTTCTCTCTGATTGTGAGGACAAGATGTCCACCTAGGGTAAAAGAAAAAAAAAAGGAAGAGGACATAATCGGTTTATCACTGCATGATACAAACCCGATAATAACATACACAATGTATTAAATATGAACAAACAATACACAGTGAAGGCACATTGATGTTTAATCTGCACTACTTATTAAAAAAAAATCAAGCTATAGAAATTATATATATATATATATATATATATATATATATATATGAAGAGTTTGTTTGCAAAAACCGATAAGTCCACATTTGCCAAATGGAGATATTTGCGATTAAAGGTCAAGAAAAATAAGGAGAATAATAAGAAAATTTTTGCTTCTTTTGAAAATAACTTCAAAAATATACCTTTATATGAAGTGCCCAATATATCATTTAAAAGGTATTATTTTGTACTTTATGACAGAGATCGTACTTCAAAATCTTCAAAAATGGACTTATCGGTTTTTGCAAACAAACCCTTCATATATATATATATATATATATATATATATATATAAACAAAAACAAAAAAGCCTGCTTGGTCGTTTTTTTGTCTATATATATAGATGTCTATATATATAGAAAATACATTTAAGGCGGTCATGGCTGTTGAAACAAAGTGATGATGATGATTTTGTTATAATCATGGTAAATAGATGATATTTCCAAGGATAAAAATCAATCATTGCCACGCTGATACAGATTATTTGGTAAAATATAAATGCAATAACAGCTAATTCTTACAGGAATGTATTGTATTTATTATGACAACGAAACTAGCAGAATAAAATCACTGAAACACATTAAATGGAAAAAGCAACTATACTCTATGCAGTCTGGTTTTGAAGGACCGTCTGATTTCAAAAGACCGCCTAGTTGTGGTCCTTCAGACGGTGTGACAAAGGCAATGAATTGAACACTTCTCTCAACATGTATAGTGTAGAAAGATTTTGCCAATAATACGAGGCGAGAAAATAGAGTGCAGAATAAAGCAATAGAATGCAAAGACTACAATAGGACTACAGTTTCTATTAAATCAAGGTCTTTCCGACATCGAATAAAAAAATTAACGGGGCCGTCATCAAAGTCTAATGGAGCCGGGGAGGTCGGATAGTCACCACTCACTCGTAGCTGCCTCTACTTGCAGCGCGCTCACCTCATACTTTTAGAATACCCCTTTTTTTTTCCACTGCGCTGGTGTTCCCAGTCTTACAGTAGTACAGACTGTACATGTATCGCAAAAATTGTGACCGAAGGCAACACTACGACACGACGCATGACATTAAGGATACGAGTAGCATCAACGTTATTATTAAAAGGAATTGGCCTCTCTCTAAAGGAATTGGCATTGCGCTTTCCATTGTTACATGCAAAGAATACATGTTTCACGAAATCGACTGGGCCAGGAATCACTTAATAGCCTGGGTCATTTAAATATTCAACAAGGTAAATATAGGGCTTATAAACCCCATCTAGTGGGCTCACTTTAATACCCTGCTGGGTCGTTTAAATATTCAACTATATCAATAGGGCATACCCTCCCAGTATCTTCAATTTGAATAGGCGTTGTTTGCCAGTCTATGACGTAACAATTGAGCACTCCTTCTCAAAAGCCTCTCGCATTTTAAAGGACAAGCTCACCTTCACATACATGTGGATTGAGTGAATGCAACGATATTATTAGAACACATCCGTGAAAGTTTGGGGAAAATCGGACAATCCATTCAAAAGTTATGAATTTTTAAAGTATCTGCGCAGTTACTGTGGATGAGAAGACTACTACAGTGTATGACATATGCGTATAAAGAAAATAAAAAGAGAATTTCACAAAATTTTACTTTTTGAAAAAAAGTGTACATTTCCTCGACTTGTCACGGACGTATGTTAAGGGTTTTCCCCCTGCCTTCTGAAAGAGGGAAGTCAAGTGACCTTTCAGTAAGCGAGAAAAGTGAAAATATGTTAATTTTTCTTTATATTTTCTTTATATTGTCGTACACATGTGACATCACGAGCTATAGTAGTCTCCTCATCCAGCCTTCAGTGAGCAGAGATTTCAAAAGTTCATAACTTTAAAATGGATTGTCTGAGTTTCATCAAATTCTCACTGATGTGTTCTATCGATATTGCTGCATTCACTCAACCCACATGTCTGTGAAGGTGCCCTTGTCCTTTAAGCATATTTTTACGGCAACAAAGGAAATGTTCCCCGTTGCAAAACCGAGTCTCTACAGGGAGCAGACATAATAATTACAGCTATATGGCACATCCATGCACCAACTTGTACTCGCTTTAAATACGCGGGGTAGTATATCTACACCAACTGATCACTGCCACTTCTCGACTTTATTATTTTTCATTTACTATTGGTGATATAAAACCCAATCCAGCTCCTTCTTGTAGTCAGGAAAAGAACCAAAACGGAGAAATTAAACACTGCCAAACTTTAAGTCATTCGTCTCACAGTGTAAGGGTCGCCCCGCAAAGTAATTGTTGAAAAGAATAATGAGTTACTTGCAGATTTAATCATATGAAATGCAACCTTTGACACGCGACTGGTAATTAGTATTGCTGGACCTAAGTTTTAGGATTCAACGCTGTTGGTCACATCTCTCTCTTGAATTGCTAATAAGAAAGCCATTAACCTTTTCCACACTGAATCATGAAATCTTCATAGATTAATACGCAGGCCACCAGGTTCTCGTACGGAACGGGTTAACTTTCTACCATTGCTCCTAGCTGGTTTTCTGTCATAGACTGGTCTTCCTGTACAACAGGTGTATTACCTGAAGCCATAATTCTGGAATGATTAAAAAGGGATTATTCCAGGTCCTACGTATTCATTTTGTCAACACACATTTCAAACCGATGAGGACGGAATGATTTTGCTACAACACGCATTTCCCATAGACTCCTGCCCGAGTATACTCGGGACTAATATAGTTCTTGTCCTCAACGTCATTGCTGAATGTGACGCAGTGCAATGACCTTGTGTTAATTTTAAATGCGGATGGCAATCAATTTCATTCCTACGCCATCGGTTCGTTCCTCTTGATTCTCGTTCTACGGAGTGGCTCTAACACTTGAGCATATTAACAGCAGACATTTATGTGCCTTGTACTATTAATTTCTCCCTCAAAAAATTGTCAGAAACATTTTCATAAAAAAACCCCGCAATAACACGTGATACCGCTATGAATAAGTATAGGTAGTAATAACAATGCATGGTAAAGGCAAACGACTGTGTCTATTGTTCAGCTCAAGCGTTACAGGAAGATGATGTCACAACTGGAATACAATTTAAGATATCTGGAGGAATTTTTGTTAGAGGTGTGCAGAGTGCAGAGAAAAAAAAATCAAGGAAGAACGGAAAAATATACATTATATATGCATCACTAAGTGTAAGTGACTAGGTTACATGTAGGCCTACAGACGAAAAAGCATGCGTGGTCAACCACTGAGAATTGGATTGCAGGAATCATTTCATTTCTTTCTTGTCTGTGCATTCATGGCATTAAACAGTAACTGGACGATCCATTGATAGGGAAACAAGTCACCATGCTTCCAATGGGTCGATAATGTCCAGACTGAACAATACTGTTCAGCAAGCACACTTCACTGTACGTACCATCAGCTGCGGACAAAGCCATACACCATAAAGAAGCTTCATACCCTTTAATATCACGCTCCCAGGCTTGCTTTATAATGCATTATGACCACTGCACCGATTACCACAGGCTACATTTTTAACCCTGTCCTATAATCCAAATCAACAGGATATCTACCACCACCATTTCATCTTACTTTACCAAAAAGGCAATCAGACATGTAGACCTACTACTAGTAATTATATGATAATGAAAATGGTAACTGAATGCATATAATGCAATTACAATAAAAATGCAAATGACAAAGATAGTATTTATCAAAATCAGTACATTTTCAACATTATGTTCCACTCACAGTACCCGATGTTAAAAAAAGAAGGAAACTCTTCTCAGGCTTCAGTCCTTTGTTTCCGACTTGATTAATAATGATTTTACGGCATAAGCGCAATTCCTCCAAAACCATGTCAATAAAATTATTGTCATGTAGTGCGCCCTCACCGGGTTTAGTCAGGCGGATCATCTCAGGCACGCTGTCGCCATTTAGGTGACCAGGCACAAAACAGCCAGTGCTTGTTACAACGTCGAAATAACCTGTCAAACGGAAGGAGGAGGGGGAGAAGGAGAAGAGGAAGGAAACAAGGTAGAACATGAATGACAAGATAAAAAAAGTGAAAGAATAAATTGTATTGAAAATGAGTGGAAAGATAGATATAGATATAGATATAGATACACAAAGATAAACGGATAGATATATTTACAGATCAACAGATGAAAGATAGAGAGACAGAAAGAATGGTTCACTCAGAGAGGTTGGGGGGGGGGGGTGAGCGAGAGAGGGAAAATTGAAGGGAGGTCATTAAATCAGGAAAGAGCATGGCCTAGAAATCATTTGCGTTGTTCATCGTCTGTAAATCAAAAATTTCCATAGAAGTACGAAAGAATAAACACACAAACACACAAAACACACACACAACACACAAACACACGCACACATTGAGTATCATCAGAAGCACATCATGTTAACTTCAGCTTCAACTACTAAGAAATCCACGAAAATTAAGATATTTCGTCAATAGTTTGGATCCCGTCATTCTTGAAATCGGTCTCCTTCGTATGTCGTTTTTGCATGACGTCAGTTTGTTTGGGCATAATTGCTTTCAAATCGTAAAGTACTTAACATGCTCAAAGAAAAGAGTAAGATCTACTGTAACATACAAACTGTTGCCGTCATAATTCTCTTCTCATTCAGAAATGGTGGTACGAAAATTCATAACTCTTGCCATGCTTGCACGGACTGTCCGATTTTCCTAAAGCGTCACTGATGTGTTAAACATTCGTTACACATCTTTCAATGGAGGCCTTCTATTAGATCATGTAGATAGTTGCATTCACTGAATTCGCATATATTTTTGTAAAGATATTTTACGTAACTTAACCATGAAGAGGACCACTTCAATGAATATTCTATATGATTGATAAAAATTAGAAATCATCTATGTCATTATTATTTCAGCATTAAACATTGAAAGTCTGCTTCAGAGATTGTTGCCCATTATTTGCCTCCGAGTTCTTGCAACTTTCACTGGGTAAATACAAAACCAGCAACCAGTAACCAACGGGTTTGTTATGTGATACATCTAAGCAGGCCCATCATCGAGTAATTATTTCGAACAATGTCGAAATAGCCGTGTTACCATCCGGAAAGTCCAGCCGGCAGTTTCCGTCAAAGTTGGCCTGGACGGTCTGGCTGTAAACTGCCTTTTCCGCTGCCACTTTGAGGCTCTCGTCCGAGAGATCAAGCCCGTACATGTTCGTGTAACCATGCTTTCCCATCTAATTAGATGAAGTAAGTATGATGAAGTAAGTGTGAATTAGAAAGCAATTTTTGTTTTTCCGTAATATTTTATTGATTCCATATTCAATACAATTTCATGATAAATCGAATCACATGTATTACAGAATCCACGATTCAACAAAGCACAATTATAACGAAATCAAACCAAGCTGTACTTTCAGCAAAAACAGTGCATTCGTAAAGAATATACAATGCACCGAAAAAAAAAAACCCAAAACCACAACATACACTGCTTACTTACTTTCATTAAAATCAAATGGAGCTGTCCTTTTAGCATGACAGTGCATTCATAAGAAAAAAAGAATATTCATATTAAATGGAGCTGTACTTTCAGCATGACAGTGCTTCATAAGAAAAAAAAATATTTAACACATCAATATACACCCAAATAAAATCGATATACAACCAAATGGAATCGATATTCCCTTTAATCACCCCCTCCCCCCCCCCCCCCCCCCCCCCTCCCTCTCTCAACTACCCTTCCCCTCCCTTCCCCCTTCCCCGTGGACATCTGGCTCCGGGTCCTTCCATACTTATTTTCAAATTTTCCCATTTACTGAAATGAATGGTTAAAGTTCCCCTCATTGATGCTAATTTCTTTTCCTCAAATCTATCCTCTAAAATCTTATTTTTTTATTTCATTATATGTAGGCGGCTTTCCAAACCAAAATTAAAATATGATTTAGTAACTGGTGTTTTCCCCTATTATCCTCCTTCCACCCGAACAGAATTTCTCCCCAAGTACAATTAAAAAAAAAAAAAAAAATGGTCAATGGTATCGATCACAGACAAACGTTTTAATAGGGAACACAGGCAGACCGATCGACCTGAGGGGTAACTTTAAAAAAGTCACTGATGTTCTTCACACCTCACACCTGCTCCAGATATAATTCAGCAAAATGCCGATTATGTCCGCTGCTTAAGTAAGTCCCCCAATTTTTGAAATGATAAAGGGCTCAACTTTCTACTTGTCGAGTCATTTTTGGGTAATGAAGAAAGAAGAAAGCACACTGGTGGGTTTGGTAAGCAGTTGATATTGTAATAGAATTACATTGATAAATTGCTGGATAATGTAAATTTCCAAGCCATCATCTTTGTTCAGTGTATTATGTTTGGGGTTTATCAGAGTAATGGTTTATCTGCTCCAGGACCACAATGAATTCCGCACCACCCCCCCCCCCAAAAAAAAAAAAAAAAAAAAATGTGCATGTAATTGCTGAGTTATGCACGACATGTTTTGAAATCATATGAATTGTCTTGAACGCTCCTTTTTAATTCAACTCACCTCTACTCCCACGAGGCCGGTACCACAGCCTATGTCGAGAATTGCAGCGTCTTTACTCAGCTCTATCCCGCGGATAGCATTGGTTGTCAGTACAGGTCCATTATAATATATAGCTTCGACTATCTGTTTAAAAATAATACATTCATAATTTTGTTTATTTTATTTTTTTTTTGGAGTTATATTAATTGAAAAACAACAGTCTTTGAGATCAAATTAATGTAACCAAATACCCATGGCTAGTGCCCAAAGCAAACGTTTATTGACTTATTGGCATCTCAAATAATTATATGTCGAAAAATCGACGTGAGCCTCTAGAATTGAAGTCAAATACGAATTATATATATATATAGTTCAAAGAAATTGGACTGAGGCGGGACGTTGCTCTCGATCTTAGTCTCCCTTTTATTTGTCAAGCTTTCGGCCCGTCATTGGGCCTTCGTCAGGACCTGCGTGGGACTCGTGTGGTTATCGTGCATCCCAGCACCTTGTGCTCATATTCTGTATGTTGGGCTGTATTTTGTCCTGTCTGGTCATGGCCAAGTTTTCTGCTACGGGTGTTTTACTGTAAGTCTAACTTCAGACTTACAGTAAAACACCCGTAGCAGAAAACTTGTATTTTGTCCTGTCTGGTCATGGCCAAGTTTTCTGCTACGGGTGTTTTACTGTAAGTCTAACTTCAGACTTACAGTAAAACACCCGTAGCAGAAAACTTGGCCATGACCAGACAGGACAAAATACAGCCCAACATACAGAATATGAGCACACGGTGCTGGGATGCACGATAACCACACGAGTCCCACGCAGGTCCTGACGAAGGCCCAATGACGGGCCGAAAGCTTGACAAATAAAAGGGAGACTAAGATCGAGAGCAACGTCCCGCCTCAGTCCAATTTCTTTCAACTATATGCATCCAACAATGCGGCAACGCGTACGTTCGGGACCCAGGGAACTATTTCTCACATTATATATATATATATATATATATATATATATATATATATATATATATATATATTGCCAATGTGTATCCTGTACACGACAAAGACACGTGGATGTAATCTCGAAAGATTTTTATTGAAGCCCAGATAACTGACGGTTGTCGTGATCTATATACATAAACAGCTCTAACCAGTCACCATGCTGCAATTACGCAACTTCTTATGATTGTTGTGGCTGCGTGTAATATGATCGATTCACTTAATACAAAAGGATAGGTAGTAATTAACTGATCAGTGGGAATCAGTGGGAATGCTGGGGGATGAGTGTTCCAATTCTTGTGGGATTCATTTAAGAGTACATTATATGTATATATTGTTGTGTGAAAATTATTTGCTTCAGAGTGTCTCATATTCAAGTATAAATGTGCAGTTTAATGTTTCCAGGTTAGCATGCCTGTACAGTGACGGGGCATTACACTGCACATTACTTGAATATGAGACCGTTCTGAAGGAAATGATTTTCACAGAACAATAGATATATAATGTACCGAATGTTAAATGAATCCCAAAAGAATTGGAACAATCACCCCCAGCATTCCCACTGATTCCCACTGATCAGTTACTAGCCTTCCCCTTTGAAGGTAAACAAAAAAGTGAATCTACCCTCCCCATCGCCTGATGTTAACCTCTGATTTTTTTATGTATTTATTATATATATATATTTTTTTGCTATTTTCTTCTTGGGGGGGGGGGGGGGGTATACACACGTCATTGCGTCCATGCGATAAGATGATCATTCCCAAATGGATGATTGAAATAGAAAAAAATATCAGGCTGTTGACCCCAAAAACGAAACGTTTGGGCATATATACCGAGTCGTATTCTCGCGCCACTTCATCGTATATCTTCTCAGCGTTGTCTCTGTTAACGCTGCGCAGAGCGTCGATCTTATTTCTTGCAACATCGACGTATGCGTCACCCTTCCCGTCCTTGGCAAAGTCGGATTCGTTATTGTTGACCACAACGCACGACATCTCCTTCTGGGCAGGCCTTCGCCACCTCGCTATCTAAAAATAGAACTGTTTCTCTCTTTTTTTTATGGGGAGAAATGAAATGAAACATGAAATGAATTTTTAGTCAAAGAGTAAAAACATTGGTCATATTATGTTGACAATTCTGATAACAGATGCGACTTTCGTTCACCATTAACATATTGTAATCAGTAATGTGCATATCACACGCGATATACATGTGGGCAGGAAGTCAACATGGCACATCGAGGGTTATGGCATAATCTTGACAGCAGAAAGAATTTAAGTCTTTTCTTGTGTCAGGGTTTAATGGAATGTAACGTGCCCTGTCATGCATTCTATCTGTCAAAATTATTTTCTGGGCTTCGGTTGGTCTTAATTCACGCTACGATTCACATTGGCATAAACTTTAAAGGACAAGTTCACCTTCATTAACATCAGGATTGAGAGAATGTAGCATTATTAGTAGAACACATCATTGAAAGTTTGAGGAAAATCGGACAATCCGTTCAAAAGTTATGAATTTTTGAAGTTTTTGTGCAGTCACCGCTGGATGAGAAGACTACTGCAGTGTATGATGTGACATGCGTACAACAATATAATGAAAATATAAAGAAAATTTCACAAAATTTAATCTTTTGAAAAAAAGTACACATTCCCTTGACTCGTTACTGACATATGATATGGGTAATATTATTCCCATTGCCTTTAGAAAGAGGCAAGTCAAGTGCTCTTTTATCATGCGAAAAAAAGTGAAAATATGTTGAATTATCTTTACATTTTCTTTATACTGTTGTACTCATATGACATCACGAGCCTTAGTAGTCTTCTCATCCAGCGGTTCCAACACAAAAATTTTAAAAATTCATAACTTTTGCATCGATTGTCCAATTTTCCTCAAACTTTCACTGATGTGTTCTACTAATATTGCTGCATTCTCTCAATCATTATGTTTATGAAGGTGAATTTGTCCTTTAATGTACTCTGACACAGAGCTGGAGGACGTTTACGTATTGCAAAGTTTCACTTTTTGACCATGGAAGTTCCAAAGACAGATCCGTGGGACAAACAAAGGAAAAGAAAAGAAAACCAATCTTCATATTTAACCCTCCTGTGACATACACTTGTAATTTGATCAATAACATAATCTAATTTATTCAAGATAAAAAATGTCCACAGTGAAACAATCGCTCAGATCAAAATATATCTTGCCAGAAATCTTAGGCTATTGAAAAACTGCACGAAAGAAAGGAAGGAGATAGAGAGGAAGAAAGAAAGACAGACAGACAGACAGAAAGAACAGACAGGTTTAAATGACATGATCCTTTCTGTGCCAATAAGTTAAATGTGCACGAATTTCACGCACATACCTATGGATAAATAGAAATAATGTGGCAAGTAAAGGGTTAATAGCATTAGAACGAGACACTACAGGCAAACATCGGATGATATTGTAAAATGGTAAGTTCGAGGCATCCCATACAATTAGGAGTATCACCAAAAAGAGGTGAATTTTCACGCTGAGCACACGTGTGTACTTTGACCCGCTGTAGCGGTCAGTATGTACTTATCACTCACTGATGGAGTCGTGCAAAAAAAAAAAAAAAAAAAAAAAAAAATCCAAAGCAGGTACCTATTATTAGCAGTTAACAGAAGTTATATGGGCTATTCCACGGTTACTCACGTTACACTTGGAGAAACCTTCACTCACTCTTGGAGCTATAACTCCGTTATTATAGATATGAACCAAATAATTTTTTTATCACAACAAAGTACACCGTCTGACTATACTTTGAATAAAAACAAAACTTGAGAAATTTCATTATGCTCCTGGCAAATCTTTAAATTGTGCCGGTTACTCATAACACGTTACACGATTTGGCATCAAGGAATTGCCATCTTTATTAAATTAAAAAAAAATGATAATAATGTGACTTAAAGCTGTCGAAGCAAAGAAACTGAGGGGAAGTAGTAATATAGACATTGTCCGAACTTTGGACAACCCTACAAATCACCAAGGCATTTCGCTAGCTTGGTTTATTCCCCAAGTTGACAAACATAATCATAATTGTATTAGACGACACCTCTCGGGGCTATTATACTCCAGTATTGGATAACTTACTTCGTCGAGAAATGTTTTATTCAATCTTTAAAACGGAGAGAAATAACGTACGAAATCTTTCTTCTTTTTTTTTTGTATTTACCTCGAAGGAATACATGCCAACGTTGCCCCTCACAAGTTGTATCACTTTTCTCGCTTCTAAAAAGTCAGTTTTTGCAGGGGCAAATCCCATTTTCCTTTTTTTATTTCTTTTCTTTGAACAAAATTAAAGGGGGGGGGGCGCTCGGTGCGCTCCCCCTGAATCCGCCGCTGTTTTGTATTCCAACAGTTTCAGGTATAAATTGTCAGTCAAATTTGACGGATAAACCTTGCAATAATAACACTTATTTAAAAAAAAAAATCATCCATGCTCATTAGATTCAAACATTTTAATGAACGCTCCGAATCTCATAAATTGCCTCAATCTATAGTTAAAATAAGCTGTGCATTTCTAATTCAAATCCTTATAGATACACTGCATCAAATCCTGCTATAAGGAGGTTTGCCTATGATGTATTACCTAACTCCGTATGCAAACAGACACCGTCAATTTGAAATGTTGCTATAATTATTCCCTCATATGAGTACAGCTTTCCATGCACATCCGATCTATTCGTTATACGCATCAATCCAATACATGACGGGCATTTTGATAGGGCAAGGTGACCTTCAGAACGTCTGAATGCTTCTGCTCCAAAAGATCAAATACAATATGTCGATCAAGACAAATCTTACGACAAACCCTGGTAGATATTCATCACGATGGAAAATTGCGAGCAAGAACAACTGGTTATCTCTTTCGTATTCACATAAGTTTTGTAATATGCTCCAGTATTCAGAGTGCTGCTTTTTCTTTTTCTTTTTCTTTTTTGCGCACCAAAGCCAAAACATCTCGTCTTTAAATGTGTTGAGTTTCCACTCCAAATACACAAGCCAAAGGTATGGTCTCTATACTTCACTTATTCCGCCTTTCATCTCCCATAATGTAGTGACGATCTATTTTGAAGTATATAAACTACATGGTATAAAAGAGAGACAACGGAAGTTAAAGCGCACGCAAGAAATTATTCACTAACATTGTCACTATGATCGGTGCCCCTGGCACTTACAGTTGTGTGAAAATCATTTGATTCAGAATGGTCTCATATTCAAGTAATGTGCAGTTTAAGGCCCGTCACTGTACAGGCATGCTAACCTGGAAACATATATAAACTGCACATTACTTGAATATGAGACCATTCTGAAGCAAATATTTTTCACACAACAATAGATATATAATGTACTCTTACAGGAATCCCACAAGGATTGGAACAATCATCCCCCAGCATTTCCACCGATTCCCACTGATCAGTTACTAGCAGCACCACTGTTGTTAGCTTCTGTACGGCCTCGCGATGTTAGGCCAGGGAGGTGGAAGTTCCTCCCTGGTTAGTGCTGTTAGTGCGCAGGCTGTAATAGCGGTAACAACGTTTCTGTGCGGCCGCCCCAGGATGAGGATCTACTCCCAACTCAAAACTTTACGGGACTTTCCAAAAAGTGGCCGCTTCTCGACATTTCGGAAATTAGCTACTTTTCTTCTGTAATTGGCTATGAAATTTCATGAAACCATCAGATATGGTCCATCTTGACATTTCTGATATCCACAAGAAGTTTTCATTGACAAATTAAGGAAGGAAATGGTAGGTGCAAGTATGTCATGTGCATGAGGTGTGTATTTCTACATGATGGTTATCATGTAGAAATGCACACCGCATGCACACCTACCATTTCCTTCCTTAATTTGTCTATGAAAACTTCTTGTGGATATCAGAAATGTCAAGATGGACCATATCTGATGGTTTCATGAAATTTCATAGCCAATTGCAGAAGCAAAATAGCTAATTTTGACTCAAAAGTATACGCCGATCGACGGCTGTGTCAGCGTAGCATGATGGATGATCGATTATGTGTCTATCTATACATAGATATTAATTTTAGATACACTTCGGCACTTAGGGCAGACACTGGACTGCAAGACTCGAAGGACCTCCTCCTCCCTGGTATGATAGAGGACATGTAGCGCTGGAGGGACATTATCTATGATGGATCTCGGGAATACAACCCATATCCCAAGCCATTCGTGTCGAAATGAGACAGCTTACAGCCAGTGTTGCCAGGTCCCAACAGAGCAAAATCACCAAAAGGCATGTGAAAAATCACCAAAAGCCATAAAAAAATCACCAAATTTAGAAAAGCGTAGGTAAGGCTTCAATTTCAAGACAAACCGATTAGTCCATGGGCCAAGACCCGAAAAATGTGTTGTTGGTACCATCTGAGGTGGCACAACCTTTTTGGTGTCATTTTGTTTGTCGGGCATAGATATGCTTATCAAGCTATGATAGCATTTCCAAATGAGTAGCTTAGTCATAATAAATGAATTTTTAACCAATTTGGTCTCGTATTTATATCCCTATACTTCTGAATCGAAACTAAACCGCTGTACAAAGAAGAGCACTGCATTCTGTATGTCCACAGGTGTTCTGTTGTAAACGCGGTGCGCTTAGTCTTTATTCAAGGCAGCGAAGGGAATATCCAAAGGGTTATGATGTCCACAGCTGTCACGCGGTGCGCTTAGTTCTTTATCTAGACCAATGTACCGTTATCATATCTAAAGTTCCTCATAAAAGGGATTATCTATACTATTTTTATACTACCCTATCAACAAATACTTCAGTTTTAAACACAAATCACTCTGTTCATTTACAATATCATTCATTATAATGTATCGTAGTGTACCGGTACATTGTTTTTGCAGTATCTTATATTGTTGGAGGGAAATAAAGCGACATTAGCGTGGTATCAGCGTTTTCACCGTAGCGTTTTCACGGGAAAATGATAAATGATTGAAAAATACGGTAAAATTCACTAGGAATTGCTTTTGTTGTTGTTGTTTTTTAGATAAAAGGATATACACTGTATCATACGCTTTGGATATTCCCTTCGCCGTCTAGAATAAAGACTAAGCGCTGTGGACATCATAACCTTTGGATATTCCCTTCGCTGCCTTGAATAAAGACTAAGCGCACCGCGTTTACAACAGAACACCTGTGAACATACCATAGAGCTGCATTTTACAGCTCTATGGAACATACAGAAGACAGTGCTCTTCTTTGTATGGCGGTCAGTTTCGATTCAGAAGTATAGGGATATAACAACGAGACCAAATTGGTTAAAACTTCATTTACTATGACTAAGCTACTCATTTGGAAATGTTATCATACCTTGATAAGCATATCTATGCCCGACAAACAAAATGACACCAAAAAGGTTTTGCCACCTCAGATGGTACCAATATCTGGCCTGGCCCATGGACTAGATGTCAATAAACCTTTATCAAACACTCTGTGCAAATCTCGGTGCAATTCACGGCGCGACGTAGTCACACACACAATGCAAAATGTGTACAGTGTGTATGGATATACATGAGTGTTTGTGTGTGTTGAGTGACAAAAAAGGGGCACATGACATGTTTCTACAGGAAATAAGGGGAAAACTTTGGGAAAAATGCATTTTCTTAATCAGTTAGTGTGATTATTTTTTATTGGTCTGAAAATCACCAAAAAATTACCAAAAATCACCAAATTTTGATTTGGTTACCAGGCTAAAATTTTGTCACCAAACAACTTCAAAAATCACCAAATTTCACCTTTTTTGGTTACCGAAATCACCATCTGGCAACACTGCTTACAGCTCATGCCACCTGCATATACGGACTTTACCTCTTTCTGCGTGGCCGCTCCGTGATACCACGATAGCCATAGAAATAATGCTGTCACACGCACATACACTCTACACGTGTACTTATTTTGTACAGGGAGGTAGACCCACCTCCCTGTTTTGTATGTGTGCTCGTGTGTAGCGCGCGCCACGCCCAGTACAATTTAAACGGCGAACCATAAATATGCAGACACACACTGTACACGTCATAACAGCTTTTCACATTATCTTGAATGAATTATAACATTTTATAACTCAAACTCACTCTATTTATGGAATAGCTCAAGGTTTTCCTGTCCGAACTTGAATGTTTCGTTCGCTGTATGGACGTTACTATGCAGGCTCTATGTTGAGGCACGAATTGTAGGCGACTGACTGCGAAGAAAGAGAAGGATCGCACGCGTAGGTGACTCGACAATATTCACACAGTGGCCAACAGCTGGCAGATGCATATGCATAGAGGGAGGTGATACGGAACGTCACTGGGGTGGAGTCTAATCTCGGAGTGATGTGCGCAAATACCATGTGTAGGTTCTATCCAGGGACGTGTGTGGTTCTATTCACGGAGGTGTGGGGTTCTATCCATTGGCTTTATTGCCACATACTCCAAGCGGTTCGATCTTCCATGGCTACAAAATAAAGGGACTGTACAGTATGCCTACTGGTTGAGGTGGGGATTTATGTTTTGAACATTCCTAAGTGCGATAATGAGAAACCTCTTCTGAAATATGAAAGAGCATGTAATTTTAAGAAGGATTCAACATTTATTTGATGAAAATTCGTTTTCAAATGTCTGAGATACCCAAAAAGTGATTTAATAAAAGGCGACAGGCCACGCATTTTATTAGGAACTCTTTGTTTCACCTTGTTTTTGGATATGGCGGCCATTTCAAAACCGATTTTCATCCAATAAACTTTTGATACCCCTTAGAATTGCATGTTCTTTGACATCTCATAGAGTGGTTTCTGAATATCTCGCAAACCGTTAAAAGATAGATCCCCACCTCAACCACAACTGTACACACCCTTTAATCTTAAGAATTAATTCAAAGTCGTATTTCGGAGAGGAAATTTTGAAGCCCTGTATGAAATTCAGTGGTAATATTGTGGGGAACATAACTCTTCTTCAAAATCACCTGGTTTTTGCTCATCCAATAGACTTTAAAAAGGGGAATCTCAGTAATTCTTTTATACATCAACTCCTTTCTTTGTATCAATATTGACTTTATGCGCCGTAAACTAGTAGCAGATGGCATTACACTGAACTATTGTTATCTCACGTCAACGACGAAATCGTTATTGATGTCATAATTGCCGCGTATTAACATAGATGTATTCTATAATGGAGTATTGGAGGGGATATCTTTACCTTTTCGTTTTGCCCATCTATGTCCCCCATTCCTCGCCCTCGCCGGTAAAAAAAAAAAGTGTCAAACTCAAATTTGTATTGAATTGAAATACCCTTAATCGCCTTCAAAGGGAATAATACGAAAAACGGTCAAACTCATTGATTATTGGTCAATTCAACTCAATTTATCTGCATTTTTCTTCCACAGGACATAACATATGAAATTTACATGAAATCTTGTGTACACGTTGATTTCTGTAAGAAGAAATTTTGAGGTAATTAACATGTTTGTGTTTGAGCATGCCAACTTGGAGGGCTCCACACAGTCATATTATGTACATTATTCTGCCGGTGAAAGGTGCCGGTAAGATTATGAATATTGGTAGGCCTACCTATTGTTGAAACCACTTCCCTCAAATCACAGTCACGGTTCTCAAATGAATGTATGTGAAAACCTAATGACAAAAAAAAAAGAACATAAAATTTGAAATTTACTCCTTTGCAATATTCAGTGTCAATAATGACAACAGTGAGAAATATCAATTAAGCACACAATGATGTTGAATGAAAATCAAGCAATCCCTTCAAAAGTATTTTTTACTTTATGCACAGCCATTGCTGGATAAGAAGACTACAACAATATTCGTCATGTCACAGTAGGGCAACAATATAATGAAAATGATAATAAAGAGAATTTAACAAAGTGTCTTTTTTTTTCATTTCATTTATTTCCACAAGGTAGATAAAAAGATATACAAATATTACATGAGGGCAACTTACATCATGCAAGATGCAATGCAATAAATATATAACATGTGGGGGAATCAACAATAGGCCACAAAGGCCTTTCAAAGGCTGATCCCTGACAATTAAAAATGGTACAATTATTAATTACTATCACAGAACAAAACGTTACAGAATACATTGGACTATACAGATGACAAAACATTACAATGAACAAGTGATTAGGCAAGCAATATATTAATCTAACTCATTCATGCGTGTGTCAAACGAGATTACTGAATCAAAAGAAATTGTTTATACATTCTTTTAAATGACGAAAGACTAATGGTACTTTTAATGTTGTCTGGTAAGTTATTCCACAAAAGTGGGCCAGCATACCTTATAGTACGTCTAGAAGCATTGTATTTATAAAATGGAATATATAACTTATTACTTTTTAATGAAAAGTACGCTTTCCTTCCGTTTTTTTTTTTTTGGGGGGGGGGGGGTCTGAGATAATTATCATTCCGCCTGCTTTTTTAACTAATAATTCTGATGTAGTCGCTTACTGAACATAACCTATTTTGTTTTCATTCCCCTTCAAACTCAATGCAAAACATGTTTCACAGAAACAACTTCTAAACAAGAATCTTATTCCAACATGGAACATTTTATGTAGTTCCAGAAATTTTTATCCGAGAAAATCCATACAGCATACAGCAATACAACATAACTATAAGGAAATATAGGAAATGAAATATAGGTCTTACCGCAGCTCACTCAATATAATTATACAGAGGATACGACACGATGGACACGATCTTTGGTAGCAACTGCTTTATTGAGAGTCAGCTATAGAGTTGGTGAAGTCTCGAGGGCTTTTTACACTAACCTTGTAAATTTTTGCTTAGTCCCGTACCAAC
This sequence comes from Diadema setosum, assembly GCA_033980235.1. NCBI lineage: Eukaryota > Metazoa > Echinodermata > Echinoidea > Diadematoida > Diadematidae > Diadema > Diadema setosum. The sequence continues at coordinate 32,843,160 of CM067077.1, read as the reverse complement.
GGTGGGGCTAAGGGGGCGCACCACCGTTGGTACGGGACTATCCTTAGCCCACTTTCTGTTTACACTCGTTTTTGCCAAAGTGGGCTAGCCCCACCGATAATCCCGTACTATCTGGCCCTGCAAATAGCGGGGTTAGCACCGTAATTGCGGTGCCAAGCAAGTGAGTGTAAACAGAACGAAAAAATAATCCGGGGCTAAGCGACGGAGACGAAGTCCGACCCCCACTGACCAATCAGAAACGAGGTAATCAAGTGCTGCCGGTGCGTGCGTGTACGTGTACAGTGCACAGCGTAATCATGAATATTCATGTGGTTTGGAAAGTCCGGGGCTAAGAAATACGAGTGTAAAAAAGGTCAGTTTTCTCCTTAGTCCCGGACAAGAGATAGTACGGGACTATTACCCTTGGCCAGTGTAAAAAGCTGAAAAAATTGGTACGGGACTAGCGATAGTCCTGGGTCAGAGAAAGTCCGGGGTTAAGAAACACAAGTGTAAAAAGGGCTTAGGGTGGTGAATGTCAGGGCAATAGTTGGAAGAGGTCACTGGAGAAAAAAAAAAATTGTTGACAAACCAAACACACCGTAACGATACGGGATAACGATTTCAACAAGATCAACATGCATGGAGCTGGTTGACATCACGCTCCTGACAGGATCGAGATCGTCTAGTCTCAATATCAGACTCACACATTGCCAATGCAGCGAGAACCATGGAAGACTTCATAATACAATGTATTTTCATTTGCAAATGCAGTGGCGGATCCAGAGGAGGCGCACCGGGCGCGCGCACCCTTAGCACCCTCGTGTGTGTGTGTTTTTGTTAAAACAAAAGATATAAAAATGAGAAATGGGGGGGGGGGGGCAGGGCTCACGCCCCCTTTTATTTTATAAAGGCGCCTCCCCTTTACGGAATTCTTGGATCCCCTGAAATGCATTGAAGGGTTTCCGTTGTCATGTCCGGCCAAAATATTACAATGATTTATCATGACAAGGTCGTACATTTACCGTTGCTGCTTTGTTTAATCACTCCCCTTTACAACTTCTTGTAGAATTATGCATTCACTTCATCAATAACAGTGTGTTACTCACATCGGTATATTCTGATTTCCCATGTGTAATACAATCAAGAGATTATGGTGTATACGAAATGCAAAACTTGTCAAAGTTACACCCCTTAGTACAGAACAGTACAGATTTGTTTATCTTAGGTAATAACAAGATCAAACATTTGCAAATGAATTGAACGGTACGTATTGTCAAGTCCGGCGTAAATATTACAATGTCATGGCAAGGTCGTACATTTACATTATCGTTGTTGCTTTGTTTCATCACCATCCTCTGCAACTTGCGTGTAAAATTGTGCATTCATTTCATTGATAAGTGCATGTTAATTACATCGATATAATATGGATTTCCCATGTGTAATGTAGTCAAGAGGTAACATGGTGTAGGGGAAAAAAAAGCACGTGTCAAAGTTGCACTCCTAGTACACGACAATAGGGATTTGATCTCATTTGATGACAAGATAAAACGGAGCTCTCGGAAACAGACACAAAGCTGGATTGGCAGAATCAGAAGAGGTTTTATAACGACCAATCCGGTAATTGATTACTCTTTTATCAGCAACGTCGGATGGTACAGTGCACGAGGTAGAAAGATAGCTGATACGGGATCATCCTGCTCCAATGTCACAATAACTTTGATGGATTGACCAAACTCATACTAACAGAACGAGGGACAGTTTCTCGAGAATCCGTCAAATAAAACAAATACAAAATGTATTAGGTTATAAAAGCTCCATATTGGTTTAATGATGACAGCTCTTTTACTCACTCGTTATTACATATCGTTAAAATTTCGGTAAAAATATTAGCCAATACTATTAAAGAAAAAAAAAATCAATAGTAAAAATTGTTTTCATGTTGTGCTGATTTCAACACGAACATTGGGCGAAAAAAAAATAATGTTTCACATTAGTTAACTTCTTCCTATTGTATTGAAAGACTCATTCCTACAAAGACCATGACTAAATAAATCCGTTCACAAAGGAGATATCTAAAACAAATAACATGTTTGTATTAAGACAATCGAGTTAAAAGTTCAACAGTTCAAGGATCGTACTGCTGATAACTTCCGATAGATATTCAAAAGAAATACCAGCCAATCTTTGTAATGATTAAACGTCAAACTAAACATGCGTTCATCGAAGATGATGAAACCAACACATCATGAATTATTTAACAAAAATTAAATATTGATAATTGCTTTCAACCCTTTTCAATAGCAACTTAAGTTACATAACATCCTATGATAAATGGTTCCATTGAATTTACAGCAATATTGCTCTAATTTCGACAACTTTCTGAAATTTATTTCACTGCATGTTTATTTCTGTCTATCATAAGTGATGTTTATTTTCAATCTCAATTTAAACATTTTTCTTTCATTTTTCGACAAAACATAAAAATTTCACTTCCTTCGGTGTCCTTTGATAACAGAGAATAAGAATTTGAAAGCCTATAGACTTTACCAGTTAGACAATGGTGGGTTTTTTTTTTTATGTGACCTCTTTCAAATAACAGCATTATATTCTATATGAAAACAAAAATGGTAAAGCATGAAATCATTAAAAAAGAAAACGGACGGGCAGTTGCGGGTGTTTTAGGGAGCTATAAGACAGGCAATTTCGGGCGGTTCAGTGACAAATGGGTTAAAGTATCTTTTCAATACTCCAGGTCAGGAAGTCAGGAACGTCTAAGTTGCACTACAATTAAAACAACCTGCAGGCATACTAGTCTTGTTCCCAAATTGAAACCAAAGCAGGTCTGATGAAGCACCAAACAAAGCAGTGGAAGAGTCCCCGGTTCGAATGCCTGTCTGAGCTTCCCGCTCTCCCCGCTGACTTTGAGCCGTATCACAATATTAACTGACTAATATTTCCCCCTTTTTTAATATTTCCTTTTGAACATGTGTAATACGTGGTGAAGTAGCATAATTATTGATACGATGAGACATACAAGACAAGCAGCAGAGAAAAAGATCACGTAGATGGAGCTATTGGTAGACCCTATACTTATCTATGTATTTTTTTTTTTTTTTTTGGTAAAATGATCGTATACTTTGTGTTGGTTCCATAATTATTACGGAATATTTCATATCTGTATTCTTTCCTAGAGGCTTTTCTTTCGGCCCGCTTCTCTCCGCTTCCCTCTCTCTCATTTCATACATCAAATTGTAGTGTTTTCTCATGCACTGTTGTATGCATATACATAAGGATTATAATGTATATGCGTGTGTATGTATGTGTGTATGTATGTACAATAGTTCAAATACATTTATTGGTATTTAGATGTGTCATTTCTTTAGTCATTCATTCATTACAACTTATTTATAATCATGTGGGCGCCTTTTTTGTGTAATTGTGTGTGTACCAGCGTGCATGAATGTTGCAATTAACTGTGAAAAATTTGAGTGTATTGTCATTTCTCATTTCTTACTTTCGTCCCCATGTTTCTACATTCATATATACATACGTATATATATATAAATATATATATATATATATATATATATATATATATATATATATATATATATATTTATATATATATATATTACATATATATTATATAGGCACATGTATATTATATATATTTATGAATATATTATAGTTTCCTACCATTGTGTCTAGACATTTTTGTTCTCGTTGTTCTGGTTTATGCCAATTTTTCATTGATTTTTTTTTTTTCAAGAGGCGTCCACATTCAACAAGCATTGTGTTTTCAGTGGATCACTCCATTTTGTTTGAAAAGTTTGTTTGAAAAGATTTTATTTTCTGCATTTCATATTTTCTTTCAGAATAACAAAAATAACAAAGGCAGGTTCAATTACACAAATACAATTCTGAAAATTATTGACATATTACATAGTAAGTCATATTTTGTATGTAAAGACAAATGAAACGTTAAATAACATACAAAATGTTTATATGGCCAATAATGACTTAATTCACAGTACAATATATAATATATACATATGATGCAGAGGGCCGCCGTTATAAGCCGTGCTTGAACAGACGGACAGCCAGAGTTAAATTACCATTTTTTATTGTAGTACTTGAACACTAATACAGATGGGCCATGTTAAAGTGCGTGTAAATCCAGTTTTATACAATTACTTGGTAAACAGGAGTGGTGCCTGTGAGTGCGTGTGCAGGTGATGAAGCGCGAAAGTGTTGATGGTCAGCACTTCTAAGAAAATGATTGGATATGTTATAATATGGGCGAAGGGTCAAGCAGTAAAGTAAAAGAAAAGGAAAAGGGGGTGGACCAAATATTGCCTTGTTGTTGAGTATAAGAGGTACATGTTTAATGATTACTGTACCGTATGATATTGTGCCAAGAAATATTTCTTTGTATTTGCCTTAAAGGAATAGAGAGATGTGCACTGTTTTATGTGGAGAGGGAGTGAATTCCAAATATCAGGCCCGTTATGCCGAATTGATTTTTGAGCTAATAGGAGTTTAGGGTTATTCAAATGGAAATCATTACAATGGCGCGTGGGGTAAGCATGGACATCCCTGTTAAGGGAAAATGCGTTGTGGAAGAGTGGGAGTAGATTTTGCGTGTATTTGAACATAAATATTGCTGTTTGAAATGTGTGTATATCATCAACTTTAAGAACTTTTAGTGTAAGGAATAATGGATCAGTATGTTCTAGATAATGTGAGTTGGTACATATTCTTATTGCCTTTTTCTGTAAAAGAAAAATAACATTTACTTTGGTTTTATTACAGTTTCCCCAGACAACATTACAATAATTAATGTACGGTAAGATTAATGCATTGTATAACATAATGAGTACTTTTTCCGATACAAAATATTTTAATCTCCGAAGTGTTCCAATGGCTTTGGATATTAATGTGGTTATATTGTCAATGTGGTTATTCCAATTTAAGTTGGAGTCAAGGGTTACCCCTAAGAACTTGGTTGATTTTTTTCCAATAATGGGCATACCATCAATAATAATGTTATTAGGCATTATCGGTTGCAAATGTAAAGTATTGAAGTTTATAAAACACGTTTTATCTATATTTAGTGATAATTTATTGCATTTAAACCATGTAGAGATTTTTACAAGCTCAGAATTAAGTATATCAACTAGTGTGTTTAAACAGTTGTGAGAGTAGAAGACACTGGTATCGTCCGCGAATAATACATAGGTGAGAAGGGTTGAGGAATTTATGATATCGTTGATATATATAAGAAAAAGTAGAGGTCCTAAAATGGATCCCTGTGGTACACCGCAAGTAATATATGACTTAAACGAGGTACTTGAATGAAATGCTACGTATTGCTGACGTTGGGATAAATAATCTCGGAACCAGGAAAGAACTATTCCTCTTATGCCATAATTATGTAGCTTTTTTAATAAAATTCCATGGTCTATTGTATCAAAGGCCTTGCTCAGGTCCATAAAAACTCCTATCACGTGCTGTTTGTTCGCAATAGAATCGATAATTTTGTCACAAGTTTGAATGATTGCCACAATGCATAATATTGATTATTCACATTACTTACTCCGGTACTCATTACAATGTGGCGTTACTCTAAGATTTCGATTATTGTTTACTATTTTCAATTCACGTTGTCTCGTTTACATTATTTTTGTCAGGAAAGAAAGTAAGATGCACATTATGTTCTGGCCAAAAAAGAACGGTAACAAACTTGAACTTGAATTTGGACTGATTCATCTTTGGTAATGTTATACGGTTATGTATGCCTGTATGGAAGCTCCAATGGAAGCAATAATATTTAAAGCTAAATAACAAATATTTTTACTTTCAAATTTATGTTGCAATTTTTGCAATTTCACTTCTTCAAAAAAAAAAATCAAATTTCACACACACACGCACACAAACACAAACACACACACAAAATGCTAAAAAGGAAAAATAAACATTGTGCACTTACAAATTTCCAAACCAATTTATTTTTTGTTAACATTTTTGAGGAATGGTACTTACTAATGGTACTTTGTGCGAAACATTTGTAAATTTTCAATAAAAGAAATAAGATAATACTGTATTGTTCAAGCGGGCCTGCTCGATAGGGGGTTGCGGAAAACTGCACTGGTGAGGCAATAAATTATATCAAGCCTTCTTTGAACGGGTCTTCCTTGCATGCCCTTTCAGAGACAGAACACACACCACCTGAATACAAAGTGTCATATTTCTTGGTATTACCACATCATTATTACGTTATGTCGTGGATGTATTTTTTTTTGGGGGGGGGGGGGGTAGTGGGAGTAATGATTTCTGAGTTTTATTCAATGTGCGTTGATTTTATTACCTTTTGCATTTTATTTCAAAATGAGTGCTTCATGTAGGCCTATGTGTAACCATGTATGGCACATAATTCATGAAGATTTTCCATTTTATTGACATGCCCATGTTATGGACAATAAATAAGTGAAATGAAATATCCTCCACCAAGGAAAAAAAAAAGACAGCTTTTAACTCAGAGAAAGGGACACTTTTTTCGGATACATGTTTTGAAGGTTTTGAGTGAAGAAAATAATGTAAGAGGGTGACTTCTCTTTTTATGCATTAAATGTGTCCCCCTTTACATTAACTGCATTTTGGTCTGCTAAACATAGAGGGCAGCATAAGAGACAATACAAAGTGTTAATTTCTTTATCATAAGCACCAACCAAAAAAGAAATGACAGTTTAGCTCAGAAGTAAGTATACTTTAGTATGCATGGTGGATATTTCTTTTCTTCATCTGCTTATGGCATCTATTATTATAGACAAAAATAATGTATAGCACCACTCATATAATATATGAATTTACCAATTTATCTTACCACTACTTACTATACTAACATTACTGCAACTTTTGCAATTATAGATCAATGGAAATAGTACTTGGTGTACTTCAATACACTCTACTAGTTATTGCGATAAAAAGCAATTAATACATAATTTGTGCACGCCTGTAAAATGGCAACGGGCTCTGGAAAGCGAGCACTGTCAGTATTGGTTGCACCAAGGAGTTACCAGGTAACTCTTTGGTTGCACAGGCCGGGGTAATGCTAATTATGTATGCACCTTCAGCACTCTAAATAAGGATTTAGCGCAATAGCTTACATGACAATAATAATCTATTATTGTTATTATTGTCATTAGTATTGGTGTTATTATAATTATTATTAGTAGTATATCATCATTACTACTTTATTTTGACTACTTCTGTTTCTTTTTTTACAATTAATGTATAATTACAATAAGGTTTCTCAATTACTGTATAGTCTTTTCATTCTACAATGTTCTTTTTACCTTATTCTCTCGTCAAAGGAAGTATATTATCTGTTTTGTCGAAAAATAAATAAATAGATTTTGAAATTGAATTGAAATTGAATTATTATTATCACTATTATTATCATCAACCCAAATGCAAATGAAACAGAATCGTACGAATGGATCAATCATGCATTTGCAGTTTCTATTGGGTACAATAGGTCAAGCAGGTACATTATTTTTGTAATAGTAAATAAAGTGTATGAATAACTTATTAGGCTGCGGAGATTCCCCGCGTAAGAATAGTTCGCGAACGTAAACTGTGACAAAATCAATGTCACGCGGTGCCGATTTGACCAAGCAAAAAAGGCATTAATATGATATCACCACTGATGCAATTCACATGCCATGGCGCATTATCTGGACGTAGATTTCTTAATATAAGAAACCTGAAAAGCTCATAAACCACTTGTATGGGTAGTAAGATGGGGTTGGTATTTTATACGACGTAATACACCAGAGTTAAACCCTGGATATCCTCCCCTTTCTCTCTGATATAGAACCCTCTGTCATGGCATTTCCTTTTGATGACGCCCATGTCCGTTAACTTGTTAATGGCGCTCTTTAAGTTCATTCCGCCAATTTCCTGCTCGAATTCCTTCTCCCTTACTGTGATGATGATGTGTCCACCTGCACAAAAACAATAATGATAATAATAAATAGATAAAATGCAAGGTAGTTAACAGCCAACGAAATGAAAGGAAGTCAAAGCTCAGCCGCTTCATAACATGATTAAACGAAGAGCCTTAAGTAACATATTGCATTATCTCTAATACTGCATTTTTTTTAGATGTAAGCGACAAACTTATTGACTCGGGATCGAATATGAGCACAGTGACAAATTGCATGTACTACCCAAGATCTTACTTCTCATTTATGATCTCAGCTCTGTAGTTCCCATGCCCCTAACTTTGAGCAGGAGAATTTCACGTCATAATTATTATAACACTGCGTTTGACAGAATGTTACAGAATAATGATGAATACATACAACACCGAATCTAAAAAACTCGGTTTTACCTGACCAAACAACATATTGAACTGGGTGAATGAAAAAAAAAAAAATGTTATGAAAATATCTGACATTTCTACTGACCTGACTTTGTAAGACGAACCATCTCGGGTAAGCAGTCTCCCGTTAGGTGACCCGGTAAAAAACAGCCAGTGCTGGACAAAATGTCAAAATGATCTGTGGTCGTCAAAATAAACAAAACACATCATATTCATGTTTGAATTCCATAGTTTTTATCATTGTTCAACGGCATGATACCTTATTCAGGGGCGGATCCAGGAATTCCTTAAAGAGGGGGCGCCTTTACAAAATTAAAAGCGGGGGGTGGGAGCACCCCTCCTCAATTTTTCTTTGTATTTCTTTTGTTTAAAAAAAAATAAAGGGGGCGCCCGGTGCGCTCCCCTTGGATCCACCACCGATATTTAAATAATGACAACACTGAAAAAAAAAGTCATTCTTTGTTTCTGAAGGCCCCTGTCTCAACGAAAATTATTCCCCCAAATTCATGGCATCATAAAGAGTGATTGAGAGCAGCCGCCACAGTTGCGGTAATACTATCAGGTCAGCGTTTAAAAATGGATTGGCATTTATACTTTATTATCAACAAAATTGTTATGCATGAAACGATAATCGCTCATTCTCAGGCATTATGCAACTTGATGCAGAATGTACGATACTCCCACACACGCATGCAGACACACACACATACACACTCACACTTACAGTTTTGTTTGTTTGATTTCTTTGAGCGATATGTAATTTATCATTGATTTTACTCGTATGTCTTATATCCAGTCATACCGTCTGGGACGTCTATCGGGCGATTGCCGCATATATCTGCCTGGAATGTTTGTCGGTAGGTTCCCTTCTCGTCGGCTACCCTCAAGGACTCTGCCGATACATCTAGCCCAAAGATATTGCGGTATCCGCTCTTGTAAATCTGTTGAAAGGAGAGGAAGTGAAAAAAAGCTCAGCCGTTCAGGATCAGAAGTTTGCACGTCCTTTTTGTTTTGATAAAAAGGAGCGCTGGATATTGAATATAAAGCATGCATAAATATTAATATACATATACATGAATTTAGTATAAAATTATAATATAGTCATTTCTTTTTCAGTGAACATGTTTTTGAGATTAAGACTCATTTTCCTTCATCCCTGTCGGAACTGGATGCATCAAATTGTGACGGGGAAGAGCGAAGAGGAAGTTGCGAACGAGTGTAGGTGGCCTTCGATAAAAGAAGAGTACCATCAGACGAACAGAATGGTAAATGTTTCGTCAAATCGGATAAAAAAGGGGGACGTTCCGGAATTCTAAAGTCAAAAAGTTTGCACACAAAAAAGGGATGGGGTCATCCCACTAGGCCGACTCCCACGAGTCATAAAGCCCACGAGTTCGACATTGAAAACAGGTCCATGTTATATGGACCTATGTGTCATATTTGTGTGTCATATTTGTGTGTCATATTTGTGTCATATTCTGTGTGTTATATGTCATATAGCTCACGAGTCATACAGCCCATAATGAGTTCGACACTATAGGCAAAAGTGGAGCCCATGAGTTCGACACCAGGTAAAAACATCCCACGAGTTCGACAGATACAACTCGAGGTTTAGTGTTTCGGTCTCGCGGGCTTTGTTAGCTTTAAGTGTAGAACTTATGGGCTATGTGACTTGTGGGTACAACAATATAAGGAAAATAAAAAGAGAAGTTCACAAAACTTTACTTTCTGAATAAAGTGTACATTTCTTCGACTTGTTACTGACGTATATTAAGGGTAATATTATTCCCCCTGCCTTCTGAAACAGAGAAGTTGAGCGTTTTTTCGTTATGCGAAAAAAATGGAAATAATTTTTATGTTGAATTTTCTTTATTCTTTCTTTATATCGTTGCACTCATATGACATCACAAGCCATAGTAGTCTTCGAGGTTTTTATTTTTTTAATTTCGAGGTTTCATTGGATTGAGAATACCATCAGCTGTCGATGAAATGGCCAGGCAGACAAAAACTTTAGTATTCCAAAAGCTCTTGGAAACTTATTCATGTGAACCAGGGCAAAATTTCAAATAATCACGATCAACGGCCGTTTTTCCTTTTGATTTTATATAGTTTTATTTCAAATGCACACATCATTTATTTATTTATTTTTTTTACTTTCCTATTGCTTCATTAAATGGTATGGATCCTGGTACAAGCTTACCACATCACCCACGAGTCCCGTTCCGCAGCCGACATCAAGAATCGCAGCATTTCTGTCCGGGACTGTCCTGAGAATGGCCATTAGTGTTTGTATTGGACCGTTGTAGGCCATAGATTTGACCATCTTGAACATGCAAGAAAAAAAAAAGAAAGGAGAAGAGGTTTGTAAAAAGGCAACGATGATCTTGAATGCCGGCTGAAAATCTTCAGTCTGTATGAATATACCCCACTAATATCATAATACGCCCTCACCATGCTTATTCGGAAAGAAGTGGTTTTAAGACGCACCCCTGACTAGTGTTACGGAAGTATATCTATACGGTTAAAAACCTTGGGGAGATAAGATTAGAAACCTTAGTACACACTGCAAAATGGAAATACGTAACTATTCTCCTGTGTTTGGGGGTGAACAAAATTTCAGGTACGACTCATTTCCCTGTGCTCTCGTCCTTCAAAAAGAACGATGTAATCAGAGCCGATTCTTATTCAGAATTATCGAAAATGTATTACATTTATATGAGTTGTTTTACAGGGGTCATCCCATTAGACCGACACCCACGAGTTTGACATTGAAAACAGGTATAGGAGTCATACGGCTCACGAGTCATACAGCCCATGAGTTCGACATGAGGCAAATAAAGGCCATGAGTTCGACACTACGTAAAAACAGCCCACGAGTTCGACAGATACAACACAGGTATATTAAAAATGTGCCGGTCTCGTGGACTTTGTTTGCTTAGTGTCGATCTAATGGGCTGTATGCCTCGTGGGCTGTATGACTTGTGAGCTGTATTTCTCGTGGGTTGTATGACTCGTGGGTGTCGGTCTCGTGACGTGCACCCGTTTTACATTGTACATCATTTGTATGACTGAAACTGCGAGCAAAATAACCCCCAAAATGATTACAAATTTACTACAGTATTTGACATCATTCAGTTTAACAGAGAAATGAGATTTTAATCAAAGTGGTTCGGCCTCTTTTTCGGCCTACAGTGTCTACGGTTAAGTAGTCCATGGGCCAGGCCAGATATTGGTACCACCCGAGGTGGCAAAACCTTTTTGGTGTCATTTTGTTTGTCGGGCATATATATGCTTATCAAGCTATGATAGCATTTCCAAATGAGTAGCTTAGTCATAATAAATGAATTCTTAACCACTTTGGTCTCGTTGTTATATCCCTATACTTCTTAATTGAGACTAACCGCTATACAAAGAAGAGCACTGCCTTCTGTATGTTCCATAGAGTTGGATTATTATACAGCTCTATGGTAAGTTCACAGGTGTTCTGTTGTAAACGCGGTGCGCTTAGCCTTTATTTAAGGCAGCGAAGGGGATATCCAAAGGTTATGATGTCCACAGCGATTAGTCTTTATTCAAGACGGCGAAGGGAATATCCAAAGCTTATGATACAGTGTATATCCCTTTATCTAAAAGCACCCCCCCCCCAAAAAAAAGCAATTCCTCGTGAATTTTACCGTATTTTTCAATTATTTATCATTTTTCGGTGAAAACGCTACGGTGAAAACACTAATACCACGCCAATGTCGCTTTATTTCCATCCAACAATGAGAGATAATGCAAAAACAATGTACCGGTACACTACAATACATTATGATAAATAATATGGTAAATGAACAGAGTGATTTTTTGTTTAAAACTGATGTATTTGTTGAGAGGGTAGTATAAAAAAAAAGTATAGATAATCCCTTTTATGAGGAACTTTAGATACGATAACGGCACATTGGTCTAGATAAAGACTAAGCGCAGCGCGTGACAGCTATGCCATCATAACCCTTTGGATATTCCCTTCGCTGCCTTGAATAAAGACCAAGAGCACCGCGTTTACAACAGGACACCTGTGGACATACAGAACACAGTGCTCTTCTTTGTATAGCGGTTAGTTTCGATTCAGAAGTATAGAGATATTAAAACGAGACCAAATTGGTTAAAAATTCATTATGACTAAGCTACTCATTTGGAAATGCTATCATAGCTTGATAAGCATATCTATGCCCGACAAACAAAATGACAACAAAAAGGTTTTGCCACCTCAGGTGCTACCAATAACCCATTTTCGGGTCTTGGCCCATGGACTAAAGAGAGTATACATTGTAATTCCTAAAGTTGTGAGAATTCAACTGCACATGGGATTCAAAGAGTGAAACAGAAAATCAGTAGAAACAACTTACGGGTGCACGTCACGAGACCGACAACCACGAGTCATACAGCCTACGAGTTATACAGCCCACGAGTCACACAGCCCATGAGTTCGACACTAAGCAAACAACGCCCATGAGACCGTGTTGTATCTGTCGAACTCGTGGGCTGTTTTTACCTAGTGTCGGTCTCTTAGGCTTTATTTGCATAATGTCGAACTCGTGGACATTATAACTCATGGATGGTCTTGTGAGATGACACCGGCATATCGACACTCTTTGCCCCTTAAAGGAGACCTCCGGTTGATTTTCAGACTTTTGCAACTGCATGCGCATCTATGAATCATAGTTATACCGAGTACGAAGTCTCAGAATTTATAGTGGGATAAGAAATAAGAATGTTTTCATAACTCATAAGAAATCGCAATGAATTTGGCTGATGACATTACAGCTTTACATAAAATGAATGATGGGTGCTGAAGGAGGCGCAATTACAATAAATAAAAAACACGCATGAATTCTACACAGGCGAATAAGACAGTGATACTGTAATGAAAGTCAGGGAATATGAAATGTGAGCCCCTTATGTCATCATCTTTGTCTAGTGTAAAGTGTATTATATTATTTTGGGTTCTTCCATTATTCATAGTCCATCTACTCAAGGACCGTAATAAATTCTATAAATCTGTACCTATCGATTTGTGTTCTTTACAGTATGTAAAATTATGTAAATCGTCTGGAATTCTCCTTTGGATCCTCCGTGCACACCAGCAGTGTGTGTTGTTCGCGGCGCGATAAGCACCAAAAAGCGAAACTTACCAGATCGTATTGGTCTGCAATGTCGTCGTAGGCCCGTTCCACCTGCTCGTTCTTGAATCCATGAATACGTTTGAGTGTCTTTTCCGCCACCATAGCACTGTCGGTATCTACACCGTTGCCCATGGCATCGAATGATGAGTCATTGTTGTTTATAGTTTGTACTTCCATTTCACGTCGATTTCGTCAGTCAGTAATGTTTATGGATGGTTTCCGGTACCTATAATTAAAGCAAAAATCACATTATTGCCATCATTATATTCCATGTTTCACCCCAATTCAATGAAAAACAACAACAAATAAAACAAAATGTTAAAAGCAATCCTACACTCAGTAATTATCCTCACAAGTATTTGTGTGGGTGTGTGTGTGTGTACGAATTATGCTTGTTTGTCATTATGGCCTTTTTATTATTTTTGTATCTAATATCGAAATAGGGAAATTACCGTTGATCAGTTGCACGATGAGGGTTTGCATATTTCTTGACTTATCTGTTTTGCTGCATAAGCATGATAAAGGTGTTTGGAGATTATGTCAACACAGTAGGTGAAGATACAAAATAAATACATTTATATGTAATCATCTTATTGATGACTTGGGGTGCCGCTATATATTACAGAAACTGTAATATTTATGTATCATATTACAGTGTACATAGCCACCGTTCACAAGTTAACTATGGCAAAATCGCAAAGGGGAAAAAAGAAAATTACTTTAAATTGTTTTAAAAAGTCGGTAATTTGGCCCCAAAATAAGAAGTTTAAATATTTCAAGAAAGTCACAAGCTTGATGACTTTCTCCCACCTGTAATATCGGTCTATTCGATATTAATTTTACTAAGATTTTCGAAAAAAAGGCATTTTGTTATTTTCTAGTCTTGGATTATCTCATCAAAATATTATAGTCATCTTAAATGTTTTGATTGAAAAAAAAAAAAACCACGATATTTTCCATGATAAATAAAAACACTATTATCAAGAGACTCACAAACCCAATCAACCAGGATCTCGAGTAAGTAGTGGGATGTATAATAATTTCGGGAAAATGCACATCTTACACAGCTATTTCTTCCCACGTAAAATTATATATTTTTGTTTCCATTAATTCAAACAAACTTTCATCTTCTATACCTTTTAATATAATTTCTTTAAGATGCACTTCTTCTTTAGCATCTGCATTTCACGATAAAATGATTCCAAGAAATTAAAAAAAAATCTACCTATTGCCCCGATGGAAATTTACGTTGATTTCTGATTTGCCAGCAAATAATATAACCACATACAATCACCAACCATGCCCCAAAAACATGATGCAACGGCTGCTTGTCTGTCGTTAAGCCTCCACATGTCATGTCCATCCACCATAAGGCATAACATCCTGCAAGCGAATGTACTACTGTCGTCGGTACGGGATCCCTCAATAAAAGACCAATGATATTGATGCCCGACTTTAACCCTGCCCCAAACGTTGTGACATCACGGAAACGTTTACAGCCTCCGCAGCCTCACGCTGGTATTTTTTTTTTTAATACCGACAAAGTCCATACACCGAGCTAAACAAACGCATAACTTTAATCACGCCACTCGCGGTATTTTTCCACTACTCTTCTACATATTTGAGGCACTGGCACCTGATTGCAACATCCCCATCCCTCACCCCCCCCCCCCCCCCCCCATGAAAAAGGTAAAACAAAAGAAAGACCTTAACAACAAGTTCTCTGGTAGTTTTATTTGAATAATGATAATAACATGAACAATAAATGTAGTTGTAATAATAATAATAATAATGATAATAATAAAAAAATGGTAATTGTAGTAGTAGTAGTAGTAGTAGTAGTAATAATAATGATAACTATTATTATTATCATTATTATTATTATAATGGTAATACACATACATACAAGTACATACATACTACATATAAACAAATTCTGAAAAGTTGTTTTGTATTTTGATTTTAAAATGGTCAAGGCGCTTTACAAGCACACGCAGAGAGAAAAAAAAATGACGGAATGTACCACAAAAAAAAGAAGGAATGTCTGTTTGCAGAACGCACGGTTAAACAAGAAGGATTTTGGGTAGCGGCGAGGAGTTTGAGTCTTTCAGCTCACGTGGGACGTAAATTCCAGTGTTGGTCCAGGGAGGTGTTACAGAGATGGAGTGGCAACTCTTCGTAATTCATGCAAACACATGTTTGGGTTCAAGGCGTTACAATGGGATGTCTAGCATTCCATTACGCTTTGAAGTCATGCTCGGCACCGCTCTGGTTTGCAAGACGAAGTTCGGAGACGAAGAACGCATTTCACCTGTCGTTGAATTACAAGTTTTACTTCACCGTAAAATTTTAAATGAAATACTCGAATTGATTTAGAATAGTTTAGGAAAGAATTCACTATTATAAACATGTATTGCTAGTTTCTTCGTAATGCGCAAATCAAAATGAAATGAAAATTAGGCCCTCTTAAAAACCTAATATTTTTCTATAATGCGCATATTTGCGCATGTTAGTTTTTTTTTTTTTATCTTTTAATCTGGGATATGTTTATCTTTCAAATACAGTACTCCGCTAAAGCGTATTCCAGCGTGCTTTTATACTATTTGCTGTTAAAATTGTTAGTTTTACATTGCATTTTGGTTCGCTGATCCAATTCAAGTTACACAAATTTATTGTTGCCATCACATTGAACGAGAGAGCGAATTGCAGTAGGGGCAAGTATTTCTAGATGTGAGAGCGCTAGTCCCGATTATTGATGCTCTCTTTTGTCAAAGCATATGGGTAACACCTGTAGTTGAACGCATTACTTCTCGGCGGCGCCGCGCATGACTTCAAACGAGAGCAGTAGTTGCCTCTCCTTCTCTAGCACCTCCCTGGTTGGTCCAACTTGAGCAAAAGCTCGTCACCCCTGGATTTCTAGAAAGCGGAATATGTGAGAGACCAGAATTTGAGGATCGGAAGAGTTCATGTATGTTGGTATTGACGAAACAAACACAAATTTTAATCAGGAGACTACTCTCAATGACGTAACTGCGACTAATGACTAATGGAGATTCTAAAGATTGCGCGATAGGGGTGATGTGGGTGCCTTTGCTTGACAGAGAATCAATGCGTGCAGCGGCGTTTTGTAGTTTTTGTAATATTGCAATTTTCAACAAAGTTAGAAGCGATCAAAATAGATCGATAGGTCACATCACCGGTTAAGGTTGTCTTCAAGATAATCGCCAACGAATGTTCTGTGATGGCTTTAAAGATATGCAATATCTGCTGTCCTCTAAGGCTGCGTTCACATAGAAGTATGCGGTATTCGCTACTCATTATTTGCTTTTCGCAGAACAAATATCGAACGCTTTATAGGATATTCAAACATTGCATTGAGCGAATGAGTCAACAAGTCTGAAGAAAATAAAAAAGGTCATTACAATAAGTACTTGGTTTCACGGTGTATTAGCCGGCGCGAGTATCCGTAAATGTCATGTCAAAGACATTTCTAACTTGTTGGCAACCTGAACAAAATCTCCTCTTATTTCCTATCGAAGGTCATGACATAATACTTGGTTTCAGGGTGTATATAGCCGGCGCGAGTATCCGTGAATGTCATGTTGAAGACATTTCTAACTTGTTGGAAACCTGAACAAAATTTCCACTTATTTCCTATATATCGGGATCCTTATTACATAGATGAATTTCACTTTATACATGCTTACGAGACAGTCACATCTTAACTTCGTAGTCTAATGCCAATCCACTTCTTTTAAGAAGTCATATAAAATGATGATTAGCTTACATAATACTGTACTTAAGCACTAAAAAATGAATGGCTCAAATTTCTTATATCAAACAAGACCCTATACTGAGTATACGCAATACAATAGTCAAGATAAAAAGAAGCGAAACAAAATTCAAAATACACAGGTCTGACCCGATGGCAAGTCTAACTAATAATAAACTGGGGTGAAATGTTTGCTCGCTTTAAATCAGATCCTTTGACACAGATTTGCCGAACCTTGTCTGATAAATGCACGGCAGCTAGATGCCGAGTATTACATGAATGTGTGCAGAGGAATAATTCGAACGGCAAAGCGTTATCATGGCTGGCGCCACGTTTTCAAAAGTGCCCCCCCCCCCCCCCCCCGTTCCGCCGGCCCTGGTTATGGGTAAACTAATAACTGAATTTGATTACCAAAGTAAACAAGCTTATCTCGAATTGACAGAAAAGACAAAGACAAACTTCTCACTAACGTTTTATTACGAAGACAGTTTCCGACACGGTCATCTCCGCAGGGTATCCGAGAGTCGCGGGAGAATCGTACTTGTCCGTTTTGTTTTGTATTGTTTTCCTGAAACTTTTTTCCGGTCTTCAGCTGGTCCCGGAGTGGTCTCCGCGACGTCTACATCAGTTGCGGCCATGTCGTGGAGACATTTCTGCTATGTGTAAACACACTTTCAAAAATTTTTGGAGGCGGCTTGACACCGGTGTGAGACCGACTCGATAAAGCCGGCCCATGTGTGAATAGGGTCTGAGTTGTGTCCGCGACATCTTTGCAACCTTGCGGAGACCAATGGCGACTTACCGGTGACTATGTGGAGACGTTGCCGATACGCCTCCGCAACTGAGAAGACGACTCGACTATTAAGTTGCGGCGTCGACCTAGGACGTCGCGGCGACGTCCCCGCCACTGCTGGGTGATTAAAGGGACTGTACAGTACTGGTTGAGGTGAGGATTCGGGTTTATAACATTTTCTGGGATATCCTTTTCTGGCGAGATAATGAGAAACCTCTTGTGAAATATGAAAGAGCATGTAATTTCAAGAAGGATTCAACGTTTACGAAAATTGGCCTTGAAATAGCTGAGATATCCATAAAAGCGACCCTAATAAAATTGACAGGCCACGACTTCTATCAGGATCTCTTTGTTTTACCTTGTTTTTAGATATCTCAGTCATTTCAAAACCAATTTTCATCAAATTAACTTTTGATTCCCCTTATAGAATGTATGCTCTTTAACATTTCATAAAGTGTTTTCTAAATATCTCGCAAAACGTTATAAAAGCTGAATCCTCACCTCAACCAATGCTGCAATACTGTACTGTCCCGTAGTTGTCACCTAGTTTGGAGAAATCACTGACGCCGCCCTGGCCTAAAAAGCCCCATTACATTTTTTTTTCTCCTTTTTCTGCCTTGCGAGTCGCACGCGTCGCACAAGTTGCAGCACGACTTATCAGTCGCGACGTCTCCCCCAGAAAAATATGTCTCTAATTATAATCGCAGACGCAACAATCACGAGTCAAGCAATTCTATAATAAATATAATCAAGCAATTCTACACACCTGCCCCCTTTCACTATTTTACGAATATCCACGTCAGAAAAGGAGAGAGATTTCAGTGGATTCAGTTTTATAAATCAATCAATAAACAAAAGAAACAAACGCTGTACAGGCTACCCAAAATAAAAAAAAAAGAAAGACAGACAGACAGACAGACAGAAAGACAGGAAATGAAAAGAAGACTAATCTCACCTGAATTCACAGCTTAATTCCAGCAGGGGATGACACTTGCGATAAATCTGAGCCCCTCACGTGTCCCTTCCAAATTAATGACAGCAAAATCCTGGTTAACAAAAGCTTTTATATCTTCTGTAACAGAGCACGATCTGTGAGGGCGGTGCTAAAATGCTAATGTACCCGCTTATTCAAAATTATTGTAAATTATGCACGGCCCGGTGTGACAGAGAGTGCAGCAGCATCCTGACATAGCCAATAGATACCAGGACCTGGATCATGCAGAAAGCCCGAGAGATGGCGCGATGTGGTCTGTACTTAATGGTTATTCAACTCCTGATTGGCTGTTAGAGTGATAACAACGCCACATCTTTCGACGGGAATGCCCGGCGAGGATGCTCACAAGGTTATCATTCAAGAAGGCCTATAAAGGCTGGGTTCACATACAGCAGGGAGGACAGGGTGCTAGAGAAGGAGAGGCAACTAAAGCTCTCCTTTGAAGTCATGCGCGGCACCGCCGAGAAGTTATGCGTTTAACTACAGGTGTTACCCATGTGCTTTGACAAAAGAGAGCATCAATAATCGGGACTAGCGTTCTCACATCTAGAAATACTTGCCCCTACTGCAATTCGCTCTCTCTTTCAATGTGATGGCAACAATAAATTTGTGTAACTTGAATTGGATCAGCGAACCAAAATGCAGTGTAAAACTAACAATTTTAACTGCTCTGGTTGCAAGACGAAGCTCGGAGACGAAGAACGCATTTCACCTTTCGTTGAATTACAAGCTTTATTTCACCGCAAAATTTTAAATGAAATACTCGAATTGATTTAGAATAGTTTAGGAAAGAATTCAATATTATTAACATGTATTTCTAGTTTCTTCGTAATTCGCAAATCGAAAGGAAATGAAAACGAGATATGAAACTCGTCAGACTGACGAGTTAGGTGATACGCTTGGGGTCATCAGATGTCGGTCATCTGTGATCGACAAAGAAAAGAATGTGATATAGGCACATTGAAGTTATATTGAGCGTGCATGCAAAACCGTTTCTCTAACCTCTCAGCCACGTGACATCCACGGAAATGGTAAGGCAAAAAAAAAAAATGTATAGATATTACAGGGAGAAAAGTCAATGCCCAGTCAACCAACGTGGCCGCGTGAACATGTATTGCATTGCTAGACGGAAATGCGGCCTTGTAACTACTGATGTCGCTATGCCATTTCTGGCAACTTGGGAAAAATACGTGCCGTAAACATAAAACCTATAATCGGCTGGTTTTGATACCTTGCCTTTAATCACAATTTTCAGTGTGATGACGTCATCAAAGTACAAAACAATGACATGGTCTTGAAAGACAATTGTTCAAAGTACAACACCTCCGTCGTCGTCATTACATACTATGATCGGTTTGACAAAGTCAGCCTGCAAAATTTTGCAGCAGTCGAAACAATATGGTCTCCAACACAAAAAAGAGGGATATGGTGTGTGTGTGTGTCTGTGTGTCTGTGTGTGTGTATAGGTGCGTTTATATACGAATGTGATTTCTACATGGACGAATATGTAATACAAAATTGAAGAAAAAAAAGTAAAATAGCTAAGTATTTTGTTTCGTGATCTTGCGGGGTTCGAACCCGCACGTGTGCAACCTCACGTCTCTGAGACGTCGCCTTTAACCACTCGGCCATACGTCTCGACGAGAAGATATGAGGAACGTAAACTTATGTATGTGAAAGATGAATCAGGAATCGTTTTGTCCACATTCCATTCTCATTTTCAGTTTTAAACTGCAAAATTGTCAAACTGATGAGGAGATTTCAAAGAATAAAATGCATGATTACTGCAGCTTATTGTCTCAGTTACCACATACTTAAGTTACAGAGGAAATGGAGCAAAATCAGCTGAGATAAAGGTGCTTAAACGTTGTCAAGTCAATACACATTAAAAAAAAAATCACCTCCCATAGACATAACACGTAAACTTGTCTGATTCTGAGTCTTTACCTTTAATAACAATTTGAAGTATGATGGTAAGTCTTCTCGAACCAAGAGTGTGGAACGTAAGCTTCTACGTGAAAGATGAATCATGACGATCACCCGTGACCGACACATCTTCAAAGGGATCAGTTATTAGAAGTGGAAGCCCTCGTGCCAATTAAGCATATTGTCTCAGCAATTC
This sequence comes from Diadema setosum, assembly GCA_033980235.1. Lineage (NCBI taxonomy): Eukaryota > Metazoa > Echinodermata > Echinoidea > Diadematoida > Diadematidae > Diadema > Diadema setosum. The sequence continues at coordinate 32,821,949 of CM067077.1, read as the reverse complement.
CAAAGCAATGATACCCTTACATTAATTTTAGGCATGCATAATTTCCCTCTGAAATCAATGGTAGGTATTATTCATGTACAATTGCTTGCCTTGTCCATAAACTTTGCTTTACAAACTTTCAGTGAAACGTGTCATAACATAATTCTGTAACTCCATTAGCAGTGATTGACTACATAAAGAAAGATATATCAAATTGAACGCTTAGCGCGTATAACTAAGGGGGGTTTTAGCCTGATGCTCTGTTCTTCACTGCTCAGATACCAACAACACTCATTACCTACGGCTACGTATAGAGAAACAGCCATGACGAAAATAAGTTTTTCCTTTTCTTTGGCAGATATACACACAACCCCTTTAAACCACACTATAATTGACATGGAGGGACATGAAAAAGTTCATTACTACTACTAAACAGTGATGCCTTCTACTCATGTGGCACAAGATACCTCTATAGCAACATAAAACCTGTCTACAACTCCGTTATTGCGTCAAACAATAACATCCTGGAATTTCAAAGAGATGAGCGAGCGCCATACCTTGATGGCCTAGAGTTAATTCATTCAGTTGCCATTCCTGCTCCAGTTGAGTTATGTAAATTATTTTCTGACCTGTCTTGTGACAGTGTAACAGGAACAAACGTAGAGAAAAGGAAAGAGAAAAGGAAAGGTGGCAAGCGGGGCTCTGTACTAAGGGCAATTTAAACAATACGTATGATAAATGAAGCAAATCCAACCTCCAGCCTCCGACAAAAAAAAAGGAACTTGAGTGACTGTGTGTCGTGGGGTAGTATACGATGTAATTGATAAGATAATACGATAAATGACATCGATCGGAATAAAGCTGAACTGCCAAAAGAAAAACAAAGAAAGAGAGAGAAAAAAAAATGATAGCGTCCTGCGGGTCTCGAACATCTCGTCCTAAGGTAGTGCATAATGACCATGCAGCGCGATAAGCGACTATAAAGCCACACGGCTGTACCGAAGATTGGATGTGAAATGTATCTTTGATATTTTATATATATATATATATATATATATTTATCTTAAATCTTTATACCATTTACAACATGAAAAAGTTCATTACTACTACTAAACAGTGATGCTTTCCACTCATGTGGCACAAGATACCTCTATAGCAACATATAACCTGTCTACAACTCCGTTATTGGGTCAAACAATAACAACCTGGAATTTCAAAGAGATGAGCGAGACGCCATACACCTGGACTAGATTTAATCAATTCAGCTCCCATTCCTGCAAGTTATTTAAACGTACATGTTCCTACCTATCCTGTTACAGTATAACAATAACCAATGAAGAGAAAAGGAAAGAGCAAACGAAAGGTGGCAAGCGGGACACTGTAACAAGGGACAATTTACAACATTAAGTGTGACAAAATTAATGAAGCAAACCCAATCTCCAAACTCCAATACAAAACAAGGGAAATAGAGCAGCCGTGTTCACGGGTTACGTACACTTGACAAAATAATACTTAAAATGACATCGGAGTAAAGCTGAACTGCCGAAAAAAAAAGAGAAAAAAAGAAAGAACGGAAAAAAGTCCTGCGGGAGTCGAACCTCTCGCCTTCCGGTATGGCGTTATGAACAACCAGCGCGCTAACTGATTATGCCACATGGCTGTCTTGAAGATCGAGTGCGAAACTTAAATCTAAATACTATCGTGACAGTGTTGACTTGTGATGGCGTTATTCAACTTCCCACAAGTGGCAACGTGGATTCGATCAATATACAGTTGCAAAGAAAAATTGGGAATCGTTCCGTACAGATTGCATTCTCATTTTCAGTTTTAAACTACAAAATTATCAACCTGATGAGGAGATTTGAAAACATAAAATGCATGATTACTGAAGCTTATTGTCTCAGCTACAACATATTTATGTTTCAGAGGAAATGGAGCAAAATCAGATGAGGTAAAGGTGCTTAAACGTTGTCAAGTCAATGCATGGTTTGAAAAAAAAAATCACCTCCCATAGACATAACACGTAAACTTGTCCGATTTTGAGTCTTTACCTTTAATCACAATTTCTAGTATGATGACGTCATCTTATTTCAAAACCATCACATGGACTTGAGAGGCAAATGTTCAAAGTACAACATATCTGAATTTGGGATAATATTGAGGTTAAACAACAGAGATACGAGCAAATGAATGTCAGACACAGTACCTCAAAAAAATCAATTCCACTTTTTTATGTAAAATGACGATATGATGACGTCATCGAGTTTAGCTGGCATTATTGATACTTGGAATGTTAATTACAATTCATATGCTTTTGTAATATGCAATAGAAATATACGGTCAACGGACGATTTAAAGAGCTATGACGAAATAAACAAAGACATGTTTTATCACTATATTTGCAGAAAGACGCGCGTGCGGAATTTCAACTTTGACGCCAGTGCATTCCTTTGTTATGGGTCGAAATTGATCGGAAATCAATGGATATTGTTACTCAAAGTATTAGGAATCCAAATCAGGCAAAAAAAATTGCATTTCCATGTTGTTTACGGGCTCTGCGCGCGAAATTGCGCGGACGGACGCGCACGCGAGAAAATGTTTGAAACGCTTAAAATTGTCTGAAACTTCGAGATTTCCCATTGGGAAGTCGTTTTGAGCCTTTTAAAATTTTGACGCGCGCTTACGCGCGCCTAATGATGACCTGGGTAAGTAGCGTTAAAAAGTAAGATAGAGCGTGACCTGAACTTTATGTCCAGCGAAAATGATACAGAAATGACATCTAGTTATGAAGTTATAATCGATCATGTGACAAGGTCCGAAAATCACAAAATGGCGCCTAGATGACGTCATAGATATGTTACTGTCATGAAAACCTTATTGTGGCTAGATTTTGTCATGAGACATGTTGACTGAAAATGTCATGTTATTCCGTTATGTCATTCTTGAGATATTGACGACACAAAATTGTCCAGAAAGAAAGAAGAATAAAAAACGAGATATGAAACTCGTCACACTGAAGACGAGTTAGGTGATACGCTTGGGTTCATCAGATGTCGGTCATCCGTGATCGACAAAGAAAAGAAAATAATATAGCACATTGAAGTTATAATGAGATACTTAGTTGAACTTTTTTGGGCCTACATTATTCAGATCACATTTTTTTTTCTGTCACACAAACTAAGTGGAAATTCTGTGCGTGTGCGACTAAATCGATTTACGGACTTTTTGAGTACGTACAGTGCATAAACTTAGACCCCGTTTACGGTGCGGGGCTGGGCCGAGCCGCGGCTGAGCCGCGGCCAAGGCCAACCTCAATTGCGAGGCCGAGCCCCGCAATTTAGTCCGTTTACACTGCCGGGCTCGGCCGCACTTTTGATTCAAACCTTTCAATATTTTGTCGTAGTGGCGCTCTACTTTTAAACAAACGCCATTTGGTATTGTCTGGTTTTCAGATCCTTTGCCAACTGAATTCCGTGGCGACGAAGTCGCCGTTCGGGCAAAGGCCTTTGCTGAAGGAGAAAATCCTTTGCAGGACAAAACCACCTTAAACTATCCTAATTTTCGACGTTAAAGTGGTTAATATCCTGAACAGCGAAATAGTACAGGCGAGGGTTTGGAAGTCAGACTAAAATTGGCCGCGCATTTAGCCCAGTTTGCGCTTACACTGAGAAAAAGGCCGGGCGCGACCGCGGCTCGACCGCGGCCGAGACCACCTCCAGAGCGTGGCATAATGCGAGGCCAATTTTGGCCCCGCATTTGGCCTTTTGCGCGTTTACACCGAAATGAAGGTGGGCTCGGCGCGGCCGAGCCGCGGCTGAGCCTCGCACTGTAAACGGGGTCCAAGCGATCCTCGGCACATACAAATAAAATATGACAATTAAGTGTTTATAACCATCCTGGCATTAACAGTGGCCTTTTAAAACATGACCTTTGACCATTATTTACATAACCAATATGACTCCCTCTAATCTTGCTATTACAATGCTCAGTTCAGAGATCTCTTACAGCTATATACAAGCCTGTGAGATTTACCAGCATTAAAACCAATGAAGCCTCCGATACAAAACAAGGGATATAGAGCAAGTGAGTCTGTTTACATGAGAATGTGATTTATCCTGGACGAAAGTGATACCTCAATTAAAGAGAAAAGGGCAAAAGAAAAATGTGCCAAACGTACGGCTCCAGCGAAAGAGACATCGCCTTTAACCATGTAACTATAGGTCTCCTCTAACTAAGAGTACACTTTGAACGTAAGCTTATACGTGAATGATAATTTATGACGATCTCACGTGATCGACACACATTCAAAGGGGACAGTTAGAAGTGGAAGGAGTGCTTAATCGTTTCATTAATTCCTAATCAATGACACCCCTACTATAGGCATATCATAATTTCTCACATAAAATCAATGGTCTATATGACTCATGCACCATTACTTGTATCGTGCATAAACTTTGTTTTTTAAGCTTTCAGGGATACGTGTCATAACATAATTCTGTAATTCCATCGGCAGTGATTGATATAATAAAGAAGAAAGATATATCACCGTATTGAACGCTTAGAACCTAACGGGGGGGGGGGGGGGGGGTATTATAGCATGATACTCGGTTCTTTACTGCCCAGATGCCAACAACATCCATTACCCACGGCTACGCATAGCGAAACAGCCATGGCGAAAATAAAACTTTGTTTTCTCGTTGGCAGAATGACACAGAACCTCGTCAAACACACTTTTATTGGCAGGGATGGACATGAAAAAGTTCATTACTAATACTAAACAGCGTATGCATTCCATTCATGTGGCGCGAGATACCTCTATAGCAACATAAAGCCTGTCTTCAACTCCGTTGGTCGAACAATGAAAACCTGAAATTTCAAAGATATGAGCGAGACGCTATATACACCTGGCCTAGAGTTAATTTATTCAGTTCTCATTCCTACCTCAAGTTGGGTTATGTTATTGTAATCATTGAATCATTCCCATCTGCAGTATAACAAAACCAAAGTGAGGGAAAGGGGGAGAGAAAAACGAGAGGTGGCAAAAGGAAAACTGCATGCACAACTGCAATCCATATCATTGCGTGTGACAAATGAAGCAAATGTATTAGTTGTTATAGCAGTGTTCTATGAGCATAAACTGGCAAATAGACAGACCATGTCAAATATAAAAACCTTCAATTTAATGTAAGAGAAGATGGTAAACAAGATGCATTGAAACTGTAACTAAATCGCTGCTTTTCTACTCGGTCACGGAACGTCCAACTTTATATTCAACAAAAAAAAAATGTTAGGGGAAAGAAACAAATTTAGATATAACATTCTTGAATTAAAAACAAGAAAAAGAAAATGCCCACGTCAGGATTAAAAAAAAACGCCGCACGAACATGCATTATATTCTAGATGGGAATACGTTCTTGATGCAAAGGTCCAATGATTGTCTCATTACTTTAAAAGCAATCTATAGTTCCCTTACCGTCACCAGTACCACACCACAATGACGTCTCTAAAATCAATGGTAGCACATTTATCATTGCATCGTGCAGTAACTCCCTTTTCCTAAACTACCAGTAGAACGTGTCATATTATATTGTGTGTTTCGATCAGTAGTGACTGACTTCAAAGAAGAAAGATAATGCAAAAAATTGAACGCTTACCACATTGCTTATAGGGCTATTCCAGTTTGGTACAGATCTGTTCTATTCTCCCAGATGCCAACAACATATGTCACCTATGGCTGAACTAGTGAAACAACCATGACGAAAATAAACGACAGAGAACGCCGTCATAATCACTACACTTGGAAAGGTGTTGCCCGAAATTCCGCATTATGAAGCAATATCACGTCACTTCCTTCCCTGCCTGTCTTTAACTCCGTCATTTGGTCAAACAATAACAACCTGGAATTCCAAAGAGATAAGCGAGACGCCATGCACCTGGACTAGAGTTAATTAATTCAGTTCCCATTCCTGTTAATTATATAAACGTACACGTTCCTAAATATCCTGCTACAGTATAACAAGAACAAATGAAGAGAAAAGGAAAGAGAAAACGAATGGTGGCGAGCGGGGTACTGTTTTAATTCAAGGGGCAATTTACAACATTACGTGTGACAAAATTAAAGAAGCAAACCCAACCTCCAAACTCCAATACAAAACAAGGGAAATAGAGTAGCTGTGTTCATGACATCAGAGTGAAGCTGAACTGCAGAAAAAAAGAAAGAAAAAAGAAATAAAAGGAAAAAGTCCTGCGGGACTCGATTAACTTCTCTCCTTCCGGTCGGGCATTATAAACACGCAGCGTGCTAAGCAATTCTGCCACACGGAAGATCCGAAGATCCTGTGCGAAACTTAAATCTATCTATGTATGCTAAACACAACACAAATTTACATTGATATTCAGTTTTTTGGCGATATACGTAAAGTGACTGATAGCGCTATTCAACTTCCCACGAGTGGCCGCGAGGATTCGATCAATATACAGTTGCAAAGATAAATCGGGAATCGTTTCGACCAGATTCCATTCTCATTTTCAGTGATCGACAACGAAAATAATGTTAAGTTGCGACTTGAAGTAATATTGAGAAATATTCGTGAAGTCCAATTCTTTATACAGTCCTACATAATTCAGATGAAATTGTTTCTGTCATGCAACCAATTGAAAATTTCGTGTGGTGTCACCGTGTCCAAGTAAGTTGATTGGAAATGATATGTGAATGAATATTTACCAATAGGTCTTCATGTTGTTAAAAAAATCAAGCATGGCCATGCTGTCTTTTAAGAGTCATCTTCACTTTGTAATTTCAAGTCCAAGTTGCCAGTCAAAGCAATGTGGTCTCCAACACAAAACAAAGGGATATTGTGTGTGTGTGTGTGTGTGTGTGTGCCTGTGTGTGTGTACGTTTACATGAAAACGTGCTTTCTACATGGACGAAGGTGAATACTCCATAAAAAAAAAAGATATACGTATTTTGTTTCGTGCTCTTATGGGGTTCGAACCCGTACGTGTGCAACCTCACGTCTCTTGTGACGTCGCCTTTATCCTCTCGGCCATGTACGTCTTGACGAGAAAATATGAGGAACGTAAGCTTATATGTGAAAGATGATTCAGGAATCGTTTTGTCCACATTCCATTCTCATTTTCAGTTTTTAGCTGCAAAATTATCAACCTGACGAGGAGATTTGAAAAAAATAAAATGCATGATCACTGCAGCTTATTGTCTCAGCTACCACATACATAAGTTTCAGAGGAAATGGAGCAAAATCAGCTGAGATAAAGGTGCTTAAACGTTGTCAAGTCAATGCATGGTTAAAAAAAAAATCACCTCCCATAGACATAACACGTCAACTTGTCTGATTTTGAGTCTTTACCTTTAATCACAATTTGAAGTATGATGGTAAGTCTTCTCGAACGAAGAGTGTGGAACGGAAGCTTCTACGTGAAAGATGAATCATGACGATCACCCGTGACCGACACATCTTCAAAGGGATCAGTTATTAGAAGTGGAAGCCCTCGTGCCAAGATATTGTCTCAGCAATTCCAAAGCAATGATACCCTTACATTTAGGTATACCATAATTTCCCTCTGAAATCAATGGTATTATTCATGTACAATTGCTTGCCTTGTCCATAAACTTTGCTTTACAAACTTTCAGTGCAATGTGTCATAACATAATTCTGTAACTCCATTAGCAGTGATTGACTACATAAGTAAAGATATATCAAATTGAACGCTTAGCGCGTATAACTAAGGGGGATTTTAGCCTGATGCTCTGTTGTTCACTGCTCAGATACCAACAACACTCATCACCTACGGCTACGTATAGAGAAACAGCCATGACGAAAATAAGTTTTTCCTTTTCTTTAGCAGATAGACACACAACCCCTTTAAACACACTATAATTGACATGGAGGGACAAGAAAAAGTTCATTACTACTACTAAACAGTGATGCCTTCTACTCATGTGGCACAAGATACCTCTATAGCAACATAAAACCTGTCTACAATTCCGTTCTTGGGTCAAACAATAACAACCTGGAATTTCAAAGAGATGAGCGAGACGCCATACACCTGGCCTAGAGTTAATCTATTCAGTTGCCATTCCTGCTCCAGTTGAGTTATGTAAATTATTTTCCGACCTGTCTTGTGCAGTGTAACATGAACAAACGTAGAGAAAAGGAAAGAGAAAACGAAAGGTGGCAAATGGGGCACTATATACCAAGGGCAATTTACAACATTACACGTATGATAAATGAAGGAAATCCAACCTCCAGCCTCCGACAAAAAAAAGGGAACTTGAGTGACTGTGTGTCGTGGGGTAATGACATCGGAATGAAGCTGAACTGCCAAAAGAAAAACAAAGAAAGAGAGAGAGAAAAAAATAATAGCGTCCTGCGGGTCTCGAAGGTAGTGCATAATGACCATGGAGCGCGCTAAGCGACTATAAAGCCACACGGCTGTCCCGAAGATTGGATGTGAAATTCATATCTTTATATCATTTACAACATGAAAAGGTTCATTACTACTACTAAACAGTGATGCCTTCCATTTATGTTTCACAAGATACCTCTATAGCAACATAAAACCTGTCTACAACTTCGTTATTGGGTCAAACAATAACAACCTGGAATTTCAAAGAGATGAGCGAGACGCCATACACCTGGACTAGAGTTAATCAATTCAGCTCCCATTCCTGCCAGTTATCTAAACGTACATGTTCCTACCTATCCTGTTACAATATAACAAGAGCCAATGAAGAGAAAAGGAAAGAGCAAACGAAAGGTGGCAAGCGGGACACTGTAACAAGGGGCAATTTACAACATTAAGTGTGACAAAATTAATGAAGCAAACCCAATGTCCAAACTCCAATACAAAACAAGGGAAATAGAGCAGCCGTGTTCACGGGTTACGTACACTTGATAAAATAATATGATAAATGACATCGGAGTAAAGCTGAATTGCCGAAAAAAAAAAAGAAAAAACGGGAAAAATCCTGCGGGAGTCGAACTTCTCTCCTTCAGGTATGGCGTTATGAACACTCAGCGCTAAGCGATTACGCCACACGACTGTCCTGAAGACCGAGTGCGAAACTTAAACGTATAATAATACTGTCGTGACTGGTTGACTTGTGATGGCGCTATTCAACTTCTCACAAGTGGCAGCGTGGATTCGATCAATATACAGTTGCAAAGAAAAATTGGGAATCGTTCTGTACAGATTGCATTCTCATTTTCAGTTTTAAACTACAAAATTATCAACCTAATGAGGAGATTTGAAAACATAAAATGCACGATTACTAAAGCTTATTGTCTCAGCTACAACATACGTATGTTTCAGAGGAAATGGAGCAAAAACAGATGAGGTAAAGGTGCTTAAACGTTGTCAAGTCAATGCATGGTTTGAAAAAAAATCACCTCCCATAGACATAACACGTAAACTTGTCTGATTTTGAGTCTTTACCTTTAATAACAATTTCTAGTATGATGACGTCATCATATTTCAAAACCATCACATGGACTTGAGAGGCAAATGTTCAAAGTACCACATATCTGAATTTGGGATAATATTGAGCTTAAACAACAGAGATACGAGCAAATGAATGTCTGAAACAGTACCTGAAAAAAATCAATTCCACTTTTTTTATTTAAAATGACGATATGATGACGTCATCGCGTGTTCCTGGCAATATTGATACTTGGAATGTTATTTACAATTCATATACTTTTGTAATATGCAATAGAAATATGGGGTCAACGGACGATTTAAAGAGCTATGGCGAAATAAACAAAGACATGTTTTTTCACTATATTTGCAGAAAGACGCGCACGCGGAATTTCAACTTTGACGCCAGTGCATTCCTTTGCTATAGGTCGAAATCGATCGGAAATCAATGGATATTGTTACTCAGAGTATAAGGAATCCAAATCAGTCAAAAAAATTGCATTTTCATGTTGCTTACGGGCTCTGCGCGCGAAATTGCGCGGACGGACGCGCACGCGAGAAAATGTTTGAAACGCTTAAAATTGTCTGAAACTTCGAGATTTCCCATTGGGAAGTCGTTTTGAGCCTTTTAAAATTTTGACGCGCGCTTACGCGCGCGTAATGATGACCTGTGTAACTAGCGTTAAAAAGTAAGATAGAGCGTGACCTGAACTTCATGTCCACCGAAAATGATACAGAAATGACATCTAGTTATGAAGTTATGATCGATCATGTGACAAAGTCCGAAAATCACAAAATGGCGCCTAGATGACGTCATAGATATGTTACTGTCATGAAAACCTTATTGTGGCTAGATTTTGTCATGAGACATGTTGACTGAAAATGTCATGTTATTTCGTAATGTCATTCTTGAGATATTGACGACACAAAATGTGGCAGAAAGAAAGAAGAATAAAAAAAAAGAGAAATTTTGACAATCACAATAGGTGATACGCTGATAGCGTATCACCTAAAAATAAAGAGAGATTTTGACAATCACAATAGGTGATACGCTGATAGCGTATCACCTAATTAGGCCCTCTTAAAAACCTTATTTTTTCTATAATGCGCACATTTCCGCATGCTAATTAAAAATTTTTCTATCTGTTAATAAGGGGATATTTTGATCTTTCAAATAAAGTACTCCGTTAAAGCGTGTTCCAGGGTGTTTTTAAACTATTTGCTGTTAAAATTGTGAGTTTTACACTGCATTTTGGTTCGCTGCTCCAATTCAAGTTACACACATTTATTGTTGCCATCACATTGAAAGAGAGAGCGAATTGCAGTAGGGGCAAGCACTGGCGTAGCCGGGGGGGGGGGGGGGGGGCGATGGGGGCGGTCGCCCCCCCCCCCCCCCCCCCCCCCCCCCCCCTAAGATTTGGACCGGGGATTTGGGAGGCGGAAAAAAAAATGCGTGTATACTGTATGCATGCACATGAAGCGGGTCTCCTTTGCAACCTTTTATCAAATAAGATATTTTTTTGAATATTTCACTCAAAAGTGTGCACCAGATCGTTGAATTTCAATTCAAAATATGCAAAATTTCTCGTGCTTGGGAGGGGGTATCCCCCTCCCAAACCCTCCCCCTCTGTGCCTCTTTCCCTAGCTTAGTACACTTTTTAGATTTACAAAAAAAAGTATGAATAATTCTGAGTGCACAAGACTTATCACTTATATTCCGAAAACTCAAGGTTTCCTCATGTATAAGGGGAATTTCCCCTTTTAATCGACCCTTTCCTCCCTCAGCCCCCCCCCCCCCCTCCCCATCAGTTTTTTGTTTTGTTTTGTTTTTTTTTTTTGGTGATTTCCCAAATGTTGATTCCATCAAATATGCGTATACGAGATATCTCAATTTCAGGCAAAAGCTCCATCGGAAGGGAAGGGTGGAGATAACACTCGCCCACGCCTTCTCCCTGCTCGCCTGCCCCTACCCCCCCCCCCTTCCGCCATGCATAGAAGTAGACTGTGGCTATACCCAGATCGCTTTATTTCAATTTTAAAAACGCAAAAGCTCCGCGAGCGGGAGGGGGAATCCCCCTTCCCCTAAGCTCTACCTTACTACACTTTATACACACAGATGGTGCACATTCGGAATAAGAGCTAAATTCCGTGATTTTAAAGGAGACCTCCGGATGATTTTCAGATTTTTACATTTGAACAAGTATAAATTAGTTATACTGAGGACAGAGTTTCAGAATTTGTGATAATTGGGAAGAAGAATAAGAATATTTTCAAAATTAAGCACAAATTGCAATGAACAAGGATGATGACATAGCAGAGTCACCATAAGAATGCATGAGTTGGGGCTCAAGGAAGCAGAACAAAAGAAGAAAGCATGCATAGATTATACACAGGTGAACTCGCAGGCAAGCAGTACTGTAATGAAATTACACTGCTACATTTCTGAAATATGTGAACCTCCTATGTCATCATCCTTGTTCAGTGTAATTTGTTAAAGGTTTTTGAAAGTATTATTTCTCTGCTCAAGAACCACAAAAAATTCCACAAATCTATACATGGAGTTGTCGATTTATGTACTACATGGTGTGAAATTATGAAAATCGTCTGGAATGTCTCTTTAACACTTCGATGAAAAAGTACTGCACCAAAAATTTGCACCAGATCGCTGAATTTCAGGTCTGAAAATGCAAAATCACCTTCGTGTGGGAGGGGATATGCCCCTATCTACACCCTCGTGTGCATGCTTTTTCTGTTTGATTGCTGAACTGCAGACAGCGTTCATGATATTCAGTGTAAGAATTAATACAAGAAGATAAATTAAATGATTTTTATAGGCAAATTGTTCAATAATAAGCTACACTAAAATATACTGCAAACCTTAAACAAGTGGGACTGTTTCAACTCATTAAAACACGCAAAAACATGCATCAAATTGCACCATTTGCAACATCACAATGCAAAAAGTTCTCACCGTGGGAGGGGGGACACCCCCCTCCCACACCCTCCCCTCCCCCCTCGCTCGCTCCGCTCGCTCGGGTTCAGTCGCGTTCATGATATTTAGAGAAAAGAATTAACACAATGTGCATATATACACATGCACCCTCGTGTGCATGCTTTTTCTGTTTGATTGCTGAACTGCAGACAGCGTTCATGATATTCAGTGTAAGAATTAATACAAGAAGATAAATTAAATGATTTTTATAGGCAAATTGTTCAATAATAAGCTACACTAAAATATACTGCAACCTTAAACAAGTGGGACTGTTTCAACTCATTAAAACACGCAAAAACATGCATCAAATTGCACCATTTGCAACATCACAATGCAAAAAGTTCTCACCGTGGGAGGGGGGACACCCCCCTCCCACACCCTCCCCTCCCCCCTCGCTCGCTCCGCTCGCTCGGGTTCAGTCGCGTTCATGATATTTAGAGAAAAGAATTAACACAAGAAGTGTATTTAAATTGTACCATTTTATAAGCAAATTGTTCAATAATAATCTACATCAAAATATACTGCTACCTTAAACAAGTGAGACTGTTTCTCGTCGATAAAACGCGCAAAAACATGCATCAAATTGCACCATTTACAACATCAAAATGCAAAAAGTTCTTACCGTGGGAGGGGGGACACCCCCTCCAACACCCTCCCCTCCCCCCTCGCTCGCTCCGCTCGCTCGGGTTCAGTCGCGTTCATGATATTTAGAGAAAAGAATTAACACAAGAAGTGTATTTAAATTGTACCATTTTATAGGCAAATTGTTCAATAATAATCTACATCAAAATATACTGCTACCTTAAACAAGTGGGACTGTTTATCGTCGATAAAACGCGCAAAAACATGCATCAAATTGCACCATTTACAACATCAAAATGCAAAAAGTTCTTACCGTGGGAGGGGGGACACCCCCCTCCCACACCCTCCCCTCCCCCTCTCTCGCTCCGCTCGCTCGGGTTCAGTCGCGTTCATGATATTCAGTGAAAAGAATTAACACAAGAAGTGTGTTTAAATTGTACCATTTTATAGGTAAATTGTTCAATAATAATCTACATCAAAATATACTGCTACCTTAAACAAGTGGGACTGTTTATCGTCGATAAAACGCGCAAAAACATGCATCAAATTGCACCATTTACAACATCAAAATGCAAAAAGTTCTTACCGTGGGAGGCCGGGACACCCCCCTCCCACACCCTCCCCTCCCCCTCGCTCGCTCCGCTCGCTCGGATTCAGTCGCGTTCATGATATTCAGTGAAAAGAATTAATATTGAGAAGTGTGTTTGAATTATACCATTTTATAGGCAAATTGTTTACTAATAATCTACACTAAAATATACTGCTACCTTAAACAAGTGGGACTGTTTCACGTCGATAAAACGAGCAAAAACATGCATCAAATTGCACCATTTGCAACATCAAAATGCAAAAAGTTCTTACCGTGGGAGGGGGGGGGGGACACCCCCCTCCCACACCCTCCCATCCCCCCTCGCTCGCTCCGCTCGCTCGGATTCAGTCGCGTTCATGATATTCAGTGAAAAGAATTAATATTGAGAAGTGTGTTTGAATTATACCATTTTATAGGCAAATTGTTTACTAATAATCTACACTAAAATATACTGCTACCTTAAACAAGTGGGACTGTTTCACGTCGATAAAACGAGCAAAAACATGCATCAAATTGCACCATTTGCAACATCAAAATGCAAGAAGTTCTTAGCGTGGGAGGGGGGACACCCCCCTCCCACACCCTCCCATCCCCCCTCGCTCGCTCCGCTCGCTCGGGTTCAGTCGCGTTCATGATATTCAGTGAAAGGAATTAATATATACACGTACAAGAAGTGTATTTAAAATTATACCATTTTATAGGCAAATTGTTCAATAATAATCTACACTAAAATATACTGCTACCTTAAACAAGTGGGACTGTTTCACGTCGATAAAACGCGCAAAAACATGCATCAAATTGCACCATTTACAACATCAAAATGCAAAAAGTTCTTACCGTGGGAGGGGGGACACCCCCCCCCCCCCCACACACACACCCTTCCCCCCCCCCCCCCCCCCTAAGATCAAATCCTGGCTACGCCGTTGGTGGCAAGCATTTCTAGATGTGAGAACGCTAGTCCCGATTATTGATGCTCTCTTTTGTCAAAGCACATGGGTAACACCTGTAGTTGAACGCATAACTTCTCGGCGGCGCCGCGCATGACTTCAAACGAGAGCAGTAGTTGCCTCTCCTTCTCTAGCACCTCCCTGGTTGGTCCAACTTGAGCAAAAGCTCGTCACCCCTGGATTTCTAGAAAGCGGAATATGTGAGAGACCAGAATTTGAGGATCGAAGAGTTCATGTATGTTGGTATTGCCGAAACAAACACAAATTGTAATCAGGAGAGTACTCTCAATGACGTAACTGCGACTAATGACTAATGGAGATTCTAAAGATTACGCGATAGGGGTGATGTGGGTGCCTTTGCTTGACAAAGAATCAATGCGTGCAGCGGCGTTTTGTAGTTTTTGTAATATTGCAATTTTCAACAAAATTAGAAGCGATCAAAATAGATCGATAGGTCACATCACCGGTTAGGCTGCTTTCACATAGAAGTATTCGGTATTCGCTATTCGCTATTCGCTATTCGCTATTCGCTATTCGAGCACCGAATACACCATCACCCGCACCGTCAACTCACCATCCCATGTAGTGAGGATTTCTTCCTCCTACATCGCAGCAAATCTTATTATCAATTTCTAAACTGCATCAGAATGTCGGTCTACATGCTTATATTTGCTAACGGGCAAATCCAGACCAAAAGTGTCATTATTTCATAAACGAGAGACGGTATACGCTGCAAGAAAATCGAACAAGCTCGATTCCCACTTTGCTATACTTTTCGCAGGTATTCTGTACTTTCGAATAGTGCCCCCTTATGTGGTGAACCGGTGTGAGGAAATCCTATCGTTCGATTCAAGCTATTCGCGTGCCCTCGAAAAACGAGCCCGAATACCCGAATAGTATACTTCTATGTGAAAGCAGCCTTAAGGTTGTCTTCAAGATAATCGCCAACGAATGTTCTGTGATGGCTTTAAAGATATGCAATATCTGCTGTCCTCTAAGGCTGCGTTCATGCGGTATACGTATTCACTATTCATTACTTGCTTTTCGCAGAACAAATATCGAACGCTTTATAGGATATTCAAACATTGCATTGAGCGAATGAGTCAACAAGTCTGAAGAAAATAAAAAAGGTCATTACAATAAGTACTTGGTTTCACGGTGTATTAGCCGGCGCGAGTATCCGTGAATGTCATGTCAAAGACATTTCTAACTTGTTGGCAACCTGAACAAAATCTCCTCTTATTTCCTATCGAAGGTCATGACATAATACTTGGTTTCAGGGTGTAAAAAGCCGGCGCGAGTATCCGTGAATGTCATGTTGAAGACATTTCTAACTTGTTGGAAACCGGAACAAAATTTCCACTTATTTCCTATATATCGGGATCCTTATTACATAGATGAATTTCACTTTATACATGCTTACGAGACAGTCACATCTTAACTTCGTAGTCTAATGCCAGTCCACTTCTTTTAAGAAGTCATATAAAATGATGATTAGCTTACATAATACTGTACTTAAGCACTAAAAAAATGAATGACTCAAATTTCTTATATCAAACAAGACCCTATACTGAGTATACGCAATACAATAGTCGAGATAAAAAGAAGCGAAACAAAATTCAAAATACACAGGTCTGACCCGATGGCAAGTCTAACTAATAATAAACTGGGGTGAAATGTTTGCTCGCTTTAAATCAGATCCTTTGACACAGATTTGCCGAACCTTGCCTGATAAATGCACGGCAGCTAGATGCCGAGTATTACATGAATGTGTGCAGAGGAATGATTCGAACTGCAAAGCGTTATCATGGCTGCCGAAACGTTTTCAAAAGTGCCCCCCCCCCCCGGTTCCGCCGGCCCTGGTTATGGGTAAACTAATAACTGAATTTGATTACCAAAGTAAACAAGCTTATCTCGAATTGACAGAAAAGACAAAGACAAACTTCTCACTAACGTTTTATTACGAAGACAGTTTCGGACACGGTCATCTCCGCAGGGTATCCGAGAGTCGCGGGAGAATCGTACTTGTCCGTTTTGTTTTGTATTGTTTTCCTGAAACTTTTTTTCCGGTCTTCAGCTGGTCCCGGAGTGGTCTCCGCGACGTCTACATCAGTTGCGGCCATGTCGTGGAGACATTTCTGCTATGTGTAAACACACTTTCAAATTTTTTTGGAGGCGGCTTGACACCGGTGTGAGACCGACTCGATAAAGCCGGCCCATGTGTGAATAAGCCAGTTCGGGGTTAGCTCATGGGCACATCGGTACAAATGACCTTTCTTCTTTCTCAGTTGATTAGGCACTCCACAAGTTTTCAAGCGAGAGAAGGTATTTTAGCTTACCCCACGCAACAATTTATGGAATTCATCAGTCATGTTCAAACAAAGAATGAACTTGCGTAGACCAGGTGACCAGAATGATCCATCAATTAGCACTTTGGAAAGCATCCATTTCATTATTTTGCATTGAATGCATCAACAATCTTTTTCTATTGATATTGTCAAATACCACTTTTGCTGTCAGGTGGATGTGCTGGCAAGCACCACTCATAATGATCACTTGAATAATCATTACATCACAGATGCTTATCTCGGTGAATAAAAAACCAACATGCTCTGCGGGTACAGATGACCTTTTTCTGCTCATGCTCAAAGTGGAACCCCGAACTGGCTTATAGGGTCTGAGTTGTGTCCGCGACATCTTTGCAACCTTGCGGAGACCAATGGCGACTTACCGGTGACTATGTGGAGACGTTGCCGATACGCCTCCGCAACTGAGAAGACGACTCGATTATTAAGTTGCGGCGTCGACCTAGGACGTCGCGGCGACGTCCCCGCCACTGCTGGGTGATTAAAGGGACTGTACAGTACTGGTTGAGGTGAGGATTCGGGTTTATAACATTTTCTGGGATATCCTTTTCTGGCGAGATAATGAGAAACCTCTTGTGAAATATGAAAGAGCATGTAATTTCAAGAAGGATTCAACGTTTACTTGACGAAAATTGGCCTTGAAATAGCTGAGATATCCAAAAAAGCGATCCTAATAAAATTGACAGGCCACGACTTCTATCAGGATCTCTTTGTTTTACCTTGTTTTTAGATATCTCAGTCATTTCAAAACCAATTTTCATCAAATTAACTTTTGATTCCCCTTATAGAATGTATGCTCTTTAACATTTCATAAAGTGTTTTCTAAATATCTCGCAAAACGTTATAAAAGCTGAATCCTCACCTCAACCAATGCTGCAATACTGTACTGTCCCGTTAAGTTGTCACCTAGTTTGGAGAAATCACTGACGCCGCCCTGGCCTAAAAAGCCCCATTACATTTTTTTTTTTTCCTTTTTCTGCCTTGCGAGTCGCACGCGTCGCACAAGTTGCAGCACGACTTATCAGTCGCGACGTCTCCCCCAGAAAAATATGCCCCTAATATAATCGCAGACGCAAACAACCACGAGTCAAGCAATTCTATAATAAATATAATCAAGCAATTCTACACACCTGCCCCCTTTCACTATTTTACGAATATCCACGTCAGAAAAGGAGAGAGATTTCAGTGGATTCAGTTTTATAAATCAATCAATAAACAAAAGAAACCAACGCTGTACAGGCTACCCAAAATAAACAAAAAAAAGAAAGACAGAAAGACAGACAGACAGACAAACAGAAAATGAAAAGAAGACTAATCTCACCTGAATTCACAGCTTAATTCCAGCAGGGGATGACACTTGCGATAAAATAATCTGAGCCCCTCACGCGTCCCTTCCAAACTAATGACAGCAAAATCCTGGTAAACAAAAGCTTTTATATCTTCTGTAACAGAGCACGATCTGTGAGGGCGGTGCCACAATGCTAATGTACCCGCTTATTCAAAATTATTGTAAATTATGCACGGCCCGGTGTGACAGAGAGTGCAGCAGCATCCTGACATAGCCAATAGATACCAGGACCTGGATCATGCAGAAAGCCTGAGAGATGGCGCGATGTGGTCTGTACTTAATGGTTATTCAACTCCTGATTGGCTATTAGAGTGATAACAACGCCAGATCTTTCGACGGGAATGCCCGGCGAGGATGCTCACAAGGTTATCATTCAAGAAGGCCTATAAGGCTGGGTTCACATACAGCAGGGAGGTGCTAGAGAAGGAGAGGCAACTAAACCTCTCCTTTGAAGTCATGCGCGGCACCGCCGAGAAGTTATGCGTTCAACTACAGGTGTTACCCATGTGCTTTGACAAAAGAGAGCATCAATAATCGAGACTAGCGCTCTGACATCTTGAAATATTTGCTCCTACTGCAATTCGCTCTCTCTTCCAATGTGATGGCAACAATGAATTTGTGTACCTTGAATTGGAGCAGCGAATCAAAATACAGTGTAAAACTCACAATTTTAACAGCAAATAGTTTAAAAACACGCTGGAACACGCTTTCACGGAGTACTTTATTTGAAAGATCAAAATATCCCCTTATTGACAGATAGAATTTTTTTTTAACTAGCATGCTGAAATGTTTCGCATTATAGAAAAAAATTAGGTTTTTAAGAGGGCCTAATTTTCATTTCCTTTCGATCTGCGAATTACGAAGAAACTAGAAATACAGGTTAATAATATTGAATTCTTTCCTAAACTATTCTAAATCAATTCGAATATTTCATTTAAAATTTTGCGGTGAAATAAAGCTTGTAATTCAACGAAAGGTGAAATGCGTTCTTCGTCTCCGAACTTAGTCTTGCAACTAGAGCTGTGCCGAGCATGACTTCAAAGCGTAATGGAATGCTAGACATCCCATTGTAACGCCATGAACCCAAACATGTGTTTGCATGAAATTACGAAGAGTTGCCACTCCATCTCTGTAACATCTCCCTGCATACAGTAGTAGTCAAGCGCGCCGGAACACTTCTGTTTTTTTTTTTGTTTTTTTTTTTTTTGGGGGGGGGGGGGGGGGCAAAATCTCAACGGGGGCACTTTATGTGCCATGGTGGAAACCCCCTATGTGCCACGTTATTTTGAGAAACGAAGGTAGTCATGCTTTGAGAAAGAATTCTGTTTTTCCAATCTGTATAACTTCTGCAGAGTTCTCTAAAACTGGACATTATAGTGAGCAAAGTTGAAGAGGAATGCCAAACATTGCTTCCATACACAATGTATGACAATTCTATTTCCAATTTTTCTATTGAATAACCAGTTGCTACATTACTGTAAAGGCAGGACTCATTGCACATAAAATAGTGACAGAAACTTAGAATGTACGCGCAAATTTAGTTGGGAACACCGCTTGATAGTCAGTCACCACGTAGAATGCAAGCCGTATGGGAGAGGAACAAAAGCGCGAGAAACGCTTTGATTGTACAGCGGGATTAGTGATTTATCGATCGGTTTTGGCGGCTTTGTTTGTTGAGCAGAATATGCGAAGTTGGCACGCCGTCGACTGAGTCGGACGTGCGAACGTGGCACGTAAAGAGTTAAGGTGGACGACGTGAGATCCTCGGCGCGGGAGCGAAGCGAGCGAGCGGGGGGGGGGGGGGGGTTGGAAAGGGGGAGGGGGTTTGGAAGGGGCAGCAGTCCCCCCCCCCCCACCCCCACTCGTAGGGAGCTTTTGTAAAACAGGGTACAAAAGTCGCGTTTATAGACCATTTAGAAGCAAATTAATTTCTAAGGAATTAAACATAGTGAAAAATTATCAGTGCGAAGGACTGCGATTATTACATACGGGAGTACATAATAATGTGATGGTGTGAGATCCTCGGCGATAATAATGTGATGGTGTGAGATCCTCGGCGAGGGAGCGACCGAGCGGGGGAGGGTGTGGGAGGGGGATACCCCCTCCCACGGTAGGGACTTTTTGTAAAAACAGAGTATAAAAGTCGCTTTTATAGAGCATTTTACATTAAATTTCTGAGGAATTAAAGATAGTAAAAGAAATCACTGCGAAGGACTATGATAATAACTTATGAAAACTTTTCATTTTACTATAAGTACGGGCAGAACGAGCGAGCCACTTTCACTTTGCAATTTATCTGAAATGTACTAATTAAAAGCTTAAACGTGATCGCATCGTTCGAACAATAAAGAATAATTATTCTTAAACTGCTAGAAAACAAAGAAGAAAATGAAAAATGTAAGGCTTACTAAAGGTATGTTTCAGCGGGCACACTCGAGGACACGAGGCTACCATCTATACTCTAAATTCACTCATAAGTTCCTATAAGTGTATAGATACAATAATGTATTTTGTTAGTGTATGAAAATTTTTAAATCAGTGATTAATTATTTGTTACAGGGGGCACTTGGGGGGGAGGGGGGCAAAAACTCGTTTCCCCCCCCCCCCCCTCCAACATTTTGTTGGGGGGTGGGGGGTGGGGGCAAGTGCCACCCCTGCCCCCCCCCCCCCCCCCCCCCGCTTCCGGCGCCCTTGGTAGAAGTATACTACTCGGGTATACGGTGCACGTTTTCGAGGGCACGCGAATAGCTTGAATCGAACGATAGGATTTCCTAATACCGGGTCACATAAAAGAGGGCACTGTTCGAAAATGTCGTATATAGCTGCGTATAAAATTGTATAGTGGGAATCGTGCTTGTTCGATTTTCGTGCAGCGTATACCATCTCTCGTTTATGAAATGATGAAAATTTTGGTCTGGATTTGCCCTTTAGCAAAAATAAGCATGTAGACTAATATGCTGATGCAGTGTTGTGTATCATGATCAAATATAATGTTACTAAACAAAAAAAAAATCAGTTTCAATTGATTTACCCAAAATGACCCCCAGTGGAGTTGGATCAGTTTTTTTATTCATATACTAAATTTATAGCTTTCTTGTAACAAAAATGGTACGTTCCAATGTAATTTCAGCTTAGAAACTGTTCATAAGATTGCTGGGATGGTTGTGTAGGAGGAATAAATCCTCCCTGCATGGGATTGGGAGTTGATGGTGCGGGTGATGGTGTACGTATTGGGCAGGACACGGGTGCTAGCTTATGTGACCCGCCATCCCCGTATAACGTATAGCGAATAGCGAATAGCGTATAGCGAATAACGAATAGCGAATACCGTATACCGTATACCGTATACTTCTGTGTGAACCCAGCCTAATGCTTTTCAACTCAGTGTCACGATGCTTACTTCCTGATCTCTTTTACCGCGCATGAATCTGCAGAAGGAATAATTTGAATTTAAACCTTATTTCCTGAACATCTATCTCATCCGTGAGCAGTTGGGATTGAAAGATGTAAAATGTCGGTTCAACTTGTATCGTGCAATGATTAATGATTGCACAGTATATTGCAAACATGACAGCATGACTGATTTAAAGGGGCCCTGAAATCCAAATGCATGTTGATTTTTTTTTATTTTATTTATGATACCATCAACATCACTTTTGCGGTGAAACGAATATCTAGAAACATTCCATATGTTTTTAACGATTGTTTTCTTCTATTTTTCTTCAGATTACTAGAAATGTTTAACAAAAGATCTTGGAATGCATCTTCCTCTCAACTCAGCATAACTTGCATGTTTCTGTGATATTAATGTGACTAACAAAAGACATGGCGAGGGAACATGCAAATTATGCTGAGTCAAGGGGAAGGTTCATTCCAGTGTCTTGTGTTAAACATTTCAGTACTTTAGCAATGATTGACAGATAAGGTCATCTCAAGAATATTGGTTTGGAAGGATTTTTTTGTGGGCGTTCCCAAGTAATCTGAAGAAAATTAGAAGAAAAAATCGTTAAAAATGTATGAAATGTTTCTAGATACTGGTTTCACCACAAAAGTGATGTTGAGGGTATCATAAATCAACACAAATCAACATGCATTTTGGATTTCAGGACCCCTTTATAATGATCTGTGTGTATGCAAGGGGGGGGGGGGGGGCGTGTGACTAATACGTTGCATATGAAACTGCCCGGGCTTAACCCATTTTCCCTGAAAATACATGTAGGTTGATCCGTCACAAAACCTTTGCTTCATGGTATAGAAATAATAACCACCAAATCGCAAATACTCTCAACAGACATTAAAAACCAAGAAATTCTTATTGAATCAACACCTAATCGTTTCACCCAAGAATGATCTGATGTCGAGGGGCGGAATAAACGTAATTGGATATTCTAGCTCATTATTGCCACCCAAGCAGTGACCGTCTCCCGAACAAGGTTATCATCTAGTCTTATAAACTATGCAAACAATAGCGTATAGTAAGGTGAAGGAAGTCACAGTCAAGTTCAAAGCCCCGTTATCAGTAATTGACATCACAGTGACCGGGACGGGAGCGGGAAGCGTATAGCCCTTGGACTTGTTGAGGTCAATGATACACTGCTTAATACACCGCTTAGCTCTGTTTAGGTTCTGTTCTGTTCTGTTCTGCTCGGTTGCACACCATGCTCTTGAAATTAGGAGATTTCAAAATAAATACACCAATGAGAAATATTTTGTCCTTTTTTTGTAAGTCGGCTAGCATAGAAGATGAGTTTCAGTGATTCGTGATTTGGCCTGCCTTTGTGTTAACCAAAACATATCACAACTTTTTGATATTTTAACGAGCTGCAATCAAAATTTCTCAATTTTAACAACATAATAACAAACAATTTCTGCATTGTCAGCTGGTTCCGTGTCAATTTAACGTGCTGTACTATGTGACACGTTTGCAAATCAAATTTTGCACTCGAAGCAAGTTTACATTGTCTGTTTTTTATGCCTCCGCAACGAAGTGGCCGGAGGCATTATGTTTTCGGGTCGTCCGTCCGTCCGTCCGTCCGTACGTCCGTCCGTCCGTACGTCCGTCCGTCCGTCCGTACGTCCGTCCGTCCGTCCGTACGTCCGTCCGTCCCGTTTTGTTTTTGTCGATATCTCCAGAACCGTGTGGTGGTTTTACATCAAACTTGGTATGAGGGTATGTCCTTGGGGGATAATACTTTGTGTGGATTTTAGGGTCACAGGGTCAAAGGTCAAAGGTCACAGGTTATTTTGTGGGGAAAAAAATTGAAATTTCATGTTTTTCTCCATATCTCGCAAATGGTTCAAGGTATCTTCATGGAACTTAGTATATATGCTTGTACCGATGGGCAGTGATTATCTAGGGAAGTTGGGGGTCATGGGTCAAAGGTCAGGGGTCAAAGGTCAAGGTCAACTCCTCAAAATATCACTACTTTCCTTATATTTATGCAATGAATGAAGGTTTGTTTGTTTTTTTTTTTTTTAATTGATGTATACATGTATTACCCAATATATATTGTGTGGGAAGTTTCTTGCCAAAAGGTCAAAGGTCAAAAGGTCAAAGGTCAAGTGAAAGTGCTGAATTGCACTTTTTTCTCCATATCTCAAAAGTAACTCAAGGTATCATCATGAAACTTACATATTTATGTATGTTCAACCTAACAGTGATTCTATTTGGAACTGTGAGGTCAAAGGTCAAAGGCCAGGTTTAGATAATGCTATTTTCCCATTTGATACTGAAATTATACTTTTTCTCAATACCTTGAAAAATTACTCAATGCATAAACATAAAAGGGTCAAAAGTCAAGTAAAAATCATCAGTTCCCCAAATACCTGCACTCTGACATTTTAATCATTCATCCAATTGAACCTAGTTCTAGGAAAGTGAACATTCAGCACATTTGTGTAAAACCTGTCATTTTAATATTTTGCCAATTAGTGGGGTGGCTTAGTGACAAATATATTGATAATCGTGACACGCCGGACAAAAGTGTAATTATTTCCTCAGACATTTGTATATATATGAGGATCAAAATTAGGGGGTGCTCCAAGAAATCCGCTAACAGAAAAAATGAGAAAATGCCCTTAATTTGTACATAACAATAATGTCTGAATTCAAAGACTATACACAGAGCATTCGCCAGGTTTCTGTACAATGCAATGCAATGTACACGGTTGCTAGTCTTAAAATTCAGACCCATAATACGACATATTGGCCCGAATTCACGAAGGTGGTACAAATGAAACCATGGTTTAAACCATGGACAAAAACCATGGAGCGCCAAGTGTCGCACGGAATATTTCGTTACGAAATTGGTCATTTCGTCGACAAAATGACCGTTTCGTTAACGAAATTATCATTTCGTGGACGAAAATGTTCATTTAGTTACAAAATGTTGTCATTTCGTTACAAAATAATCATTTCATCGACGAAATGACTGATTTCGTAACGAAATATTTCTTGCGACACTTTGCGCTCCATGCTTTTTGTCCATGGTTTAAACCATTGTTTCTTTTGTACCACCTTCGTGAATTCGGGCCATTATGTGCATGTTTACAGTAATACACCATTTTTACTGGTTTTCCTATGGTAACAGGTGGTTAGTCTGTGTTGCAGACCTGAGGGAGGTGTGTTGGAATAGTCCAGTTTTCTTAAGCACCTTTTCATTAAATAATTTGATATAATTTCTGGTAAATGATTTTTTTAGTACTGTCTACCTCCTGTAGAGAAATGGCAAAGAGTGACATGTGACTCTGGCTCAGATAAGTTAAATCTTGGGCAATGACTGAGCCAGGTGTAGGACTATGTCACAGCTCATTTTTTTCTCCCAGAACTACTAGTTTACCAGTAGAAGAGCTGCATATCCCATTGAGAACTTAAGGTTTTGGGTATTGCCCTACATATTTCCTAACAAATTTAACCCGTTTCCTCCAAGATTGTGTGAATTCCATAGGTTTAGCGCAGGGATTACCTGGTTCCAGTAAGCAATTTTTATAGTCTGCACTTCCCCTCTCTATATGTTTCTTATTTCTTATGGGGGGTATTCAAATGTTTAAAAAGGTTAAAAGTTTGTTTTCATAGATGAAGTTGAATTTAGACAATTTGAATATTTTTAAAAATATATTGATATTTGTAATTTCACTCATAAAGACTTAAAGCGGTTTGAATATTTTTGGTCTGATAGCTATGTATAGACATGTTATTAAAAAGTAAAAGCAATGTTTGATTGGTTCACATTATCCAAAGAGGGTGGGATG
Organism: Diadema setosum; assembly: GCA_033980235.1. Classification (NCBI taxonomy): domain Eukaryota; kingdom Metazoa; phylum Echinodermata; class Echinoidea; order Diadematoida; family Diadematidae; genus Diadema; species Diadema setosum. The sequence goes on along the minus strand of CM067077.1, from coordinate 32,796,457 downwards.
TAGTTGGCTGGTGAACAAAGTCTATGGGGAAGTTTAAAAAGTTGATAGAAATAAAACAAAATCGGCTTAGAGCAGAATCTAAATCACAATATAATATGACAAAATTCCCGACCCCAAAGGCGGTTGATTCTATGATGCTTTATGTCAAAATACATTCCACCCAAAATACATGTGATTGATAGGAGGAAAAAGTATAGTACATTAAAAACAATATAGTTCAACTAACCCCATTAGTCCAGCAGCATAATGAAATGATTGTTAAAGGGAAGATAAACCCCAAGAACAATGTGGATTGAGTGAAAGCAGCAACATTAGTAGAACACATCAGGGAAAGTTTGAAGAAAATCGGACAATCGATGCAAAAGTTATGAATTTTTAAAGTTTTGGTGTTGGAACCGCTGGATGAGGAGACTACTAGAGGTTATGACGTATGAGTGGACTACAATATCAAGAAAATAAAAAGAAAATACTACAAAAATCCATTTTTCATGAAAATTACAAATTCCATCAACTTGATATTGACATATGTTAAGGGTAGCAATTATTCCCCCCTGCTTTCTGAAAGCGGTTGGTCCACAATTCGTCGTGCGCATGGCAGATTGTCGTTACAGTGTGGGAGTGCGCATGGCAGATTGTCGTTAGGGTGTGGGAGTGCGCATGGCAGATTGTCGTTAGGGTATGGGAGTGCGCGTAGGGTTAACAACATTCTGCCATGCGCACGGAAGTGCTCTAACAACAATCTGCCATGCGCACGGAAGTGCTCTAACAACAATCTGCCATGCGCACGACGCACTGCTCTTTCATAATTCTAGAAAAGTGAATTTTTGTTGAATATCCTTTACATTTTCTTTGTATTGTTGTCCACTCATACGTCATATCCTCTAGTAGTCTCCTCATCCAGCGGTTCCAACACCAAAACTTTAAAAATTCATAACTTTTGAATCGATTGTCCGATTTTTCTCAAACTTTCACTGATGTGTTCTACTAATGTTGCTGCTTTCACTCAATCCACATTGCTCTTTGGGTTTACCTTCCCTTTAAGTTTTATCGCCTTGTCAATTGAGGATGATGTTACATAATGACAACTATCAAAGTCAGCTAGATCTACTAGTATATCAAGAAACCAAAAAGAAGGGGTGGGGTGGGGAGAGAAGAATGAAGTAAGTTATTAGTATCTGTAGTTTTGGTTTTCAGTATATTCATTTTAATTTCCTTAATTTCCGTTAGGTCATCATGGATTGGAGCATTTGTGTACTAGTAGTCTGCCAGGAACAAACACAAGAAAAACTTCAAGGTCCTATATAAATACACTTTTGGGAGAGTGACTTGAAAAAAATGTTCAGGATATCACATTTTATGCATAATATGTGTAGGTCTGGGGGCATTTCATGAAGCATTTTGTCCGACAAGTTGTCGGACAAATTTGCTCTCTGCCAATCAGATGCAAGGATTTCTGTAGTTTGTAACAGTTTGTCAGAAAAAAATATCTGACCAAACTGCTTCATGAAATGCCCCCCTGTTGTATCACAAGACATCCTACCATATACAGTTTTTGCAAGTAAACATTTAAAGAGATATCAGTATTTTTCTCATTAAAGCATAAATGCGGACGGTTTAGTCTGGAAACATGTTATCATAGAAATATTGTTCACATTTTGTGTTATTAACAATATTTAACATTGATTATACAGATTCATTTTTTACAGAGGTTCTTTCTATCCGTAACTCACACTTAAGAATAATTTTCAAGCACTAATTTGGGGTTTTGCCTTAAATTATCCACAAAAAGGAGGACTCAATGCATAAAAGGTGTATGCTTTATTTTTGGGAAATGTTGAGGAGATCAGGAAAATTATATATATTGATGTAGATTTTGGACCTGAAGGAGCAGTTGAAGCATTTTTAAGAAACAATGCCTTGTGGCATCGTTCTTATCATCAAAAATTAATAATGACAAACTCAAATGAAAATTGGAGGGGGGGGGGAGAAAAGACGAACATTATGACATGAGACAGCTTGGTAAAGATTAAACGCTAAAATAGACAATGCAGCCTCTTTTCTCAGTTCATGCTTATCCAGAGTGTGTGCTTTCTTTCCAGTACCAGTATTATTATTTAGATAGGTTAGGGGAATCCCTTTGAATTGTGTGATACATCATTTTAAAGCTTACAGTCTGCTCTTTCAGAATCTGTCCTTAAAGGACAAGTCCACCTTCATGCACACGTGGATTCAGTGAATACAACAATATTAGTAGGACACATCACAGAAAGCTTGGAAAAAATCGTACAATCCGTTCAAAAGTTATGATTTTTTAAGATATCTGCACAGTCGCGGCTGGATGAAAAGACTACCACAGTGTATGATGTCAAATGCGCTCATTCTAAGGAAAATAGAATGAGAATTTCACAAAACCATACTTTTTGAATAAAGTTCACATAGTTTCTTTGACTTGCTACTGACGTATGTCAAGGGTAATATTATTCCCCCTGCCTTCTGAAAGAGAAGTCGAGTATCCTTTTGTAAGCGAAAATAATTTATGTTGAATTGTCTTTATTCATTCTTTATATCATTGTACACATGTGACATTACAAGGTACAGTAGTCTTCTCATCCAGCCTCGACTGCATGAGCAGAAACTTCAAAAATTCATAACTTTAGAACGGACTGTCCAATTTTCCTCAAACTCTCAATGATGTGTTCTACTACTGTTGCTGCATTCACTCAACCCACATGCTATAAAGGTGACAAATCTTTGTCTGGCGACTTTTTTGTTGATCAATTACACCAACCCTGATGGAAATCTCTTCAAATTCATAAGTTCTGAGTTCTCCTTTAAGTTTAACCAAAATCTATATATATGTAGTTGCCATGGCAACATACCACTTAACACTAATGAAAAGTATTTCAAACCTCTATACATCCCGTCGATCAGTTGTACCTATTCAAATGGAATCTCTTCCAAACTGGAAAATAGCCTCCTGTAACTAACTTCAATTAAAAACCCTAGTTTTGGGTTGCCATGGCAACGCACAAATCAACAATTATATTTGACCCCTGGTTTATACTCTTGGTACCTTCTATACAACGTTCATATCAAATTTTGTGAAAATTGAATCTTCCTACCTGGAGAAATTAACAAAAACATGATTTTTAGAAAAAGTTCATTGACCTTTGATCTTTTACCTTTGGAAAATTCACTCCAAATTCAATCAAAATATTTTACTTGTTCTCAATATTCTTCCTGCCAAGTTTTATCCAGATTGGATATTCCTGACCTGAGAAATAGCCAAAAAACCTATTTCACAAATAAAGGTCATTGACCTTTGACCTCTGACCTCCTTCCCAGCATCAATTTTCTTGGAGCACCCTATTTTTTGAGATGGTACATCATGAAGTACCTTTGGTGAAAAAATCATGCTTTTGTCCGCCGTGTCACGATAATTTCACTAAGCCACCCCACTAAATTGTTTGAAACTGTCATCACACATTGTCAAGACATTGTACTATAGACCTATTAGGAGAACCATGCCTTATGGCGGAGGCATATCAGTCGCCGTAGCGATATATCTAGTTTCTATTTAACACGAGTCCTGGACCTTACTCCTGGTGCATTTTATCATGTTTACATCTACAGTAAATAACTGCTATCGCTATGGTTTATTTCCTCTTCACCCATAAATTGGTGTACATTCTGGTTGCAATCCATCTGCACTGCAGTGTGAACATTGGGGTTGGTGTTGTTTGGGCTGTCCCTTATTGTTTGTCTATTTTCTCGGAGTTTGGGAGTGACCCGCTGGGAGCGTGTATACATACAGACCAGAGCACTAGTTAATGTTTTTTTTTTTTTTCAATTCTCAATATCACTTCAATTTTATTACCATAATAATTATTTTCCCATGAAATACATAAAACAACACAAATTCTACAATACAATAGCAACTAATAACAATGAAATTGTTCAACAAATTAATCAATAAATCGATCAGTGATGCAAATAATGATACTACATCTAAATTGGCAACGTGATGAACAACCATACGTAATGCACAGTGCATCTATTTGGATGCATATCAATCAAACTTACATGATTAAGCGTGATGAATAAAGCATGAATCGTGTATGTTCATTTTGTTCTTTATGTGATTGACATATTTATACTAGACATACATGTTTTATGTCTTTCATGTGAAAAAATTGTAATAAACTGAATTGAACTTGAATCAAAATCGAATTGAATTGAAATGTCGTGGGCTCCTATACCTGGTGCCTGTAATGGGTGCGGATGACTGACACCGGACAACTGATGCCAGAGTTAAAGAGGAAATCCAGTCCAAAAATAAGTTAGTCTGATTAAAAAAAAAAGAAAAAAAAAGAAAAAAAAAGATTACAATCTTACGAATTCAACGGTAAAAAAATTGACTGAAATCGGATGAATAAGAAAGTTATGAAAATGTTGAGGTTTTCCTTATTTCTACAAAACAGTCTTATACAGTGGATATGATGCAAATGAGTGCGCTGACCATGTCATAACCTCACAATTTTCCATCGATCGTGTACAAAAATGACGAAAATTCAACAATTTTGTCATTGAAGTCTAAAACATGATGTTATTCCTGGGGCCCGTTTCATAAAACTTGTCATCAGTGACAAGTTGTCATAGACGTGAAAAGCTACTGAAATCCTTGCATCTGATTGGCTGAGAGCAAATTTGTCATAGAAATTTGGCAGTTGTCACTGATAACAAGTTCTGGTTGAATAACTTCAGAATAGTGATCAATTAGATATAAGGATTTGAGCCACGGGCATAATTGCGTTTGTTTGTATAAAAAAAACTGGCAATTCAAAAATTTTATGTACAAACTATATATGACAAGTTGTGTCGGTGACATGCTCACTTTGCCATATGCATATCCATATTGACCTTTCAAGAACTGTTTCCTGAAAAATTAGCGAAATTTCAAAATGTCATAACTTCCTTATTTTTCTCCCGATTTTGATCAAAATTCTACCGCTGAAATCGTAATATTTTACTCTTTCTTATTAGACTAACTTATATTTGGACTGGATTTTCCCTTTGAGTTATAATTTTGGATAACCTAAGGGAGGGAATTGTTTGTTTTCAATTTATATGCAGATGGTATAAGACGGGATAAGAAAATGACAACGGTTTCGTAATGGTACATCTGTGCCTCCACTAATCTGTCATTTTTTTTTTTTATCAAAAAGGAACATTAAGAGAGGATAATGAATAGTGTATTGTTTCAGGTGTCGATTGTAGTTGTGTGTATGTCTTTCCTTTTTATAATATTATGTAGGCCTATTTGTTTTACGACTTATTTTCTTTTATGTTTTTTAATATTGTGTCTCTGATAATATGCCTTATTAGATAGGCCGTCTTAAGACAGGTGTGATATTTTATAAAGAAATTAACTAAAAGACAAAAGCACTCCCACCATTATTGCTCTCCTCTCGCGAATCTTTCATTAATCTTTCGACCATAGTTAATTACAGTTGTTTCCATTTAGCAATCAAGTCTATTTGCCAGGCTTAAGCCTAATCTTCTATCTAAAGAAAGGAGGCAACTGTTATACTATACCAACAATGACCCCCTTACTTTCTTCTCTCTCTTTTTTCAAAATCCATGATTTTGTTTCCCAAATTTTGAAATGTAATCGTATCAGTTTGTAAATTCTGAATTCAGAAACATCGTATCAGCATTCAAGTTTTGTCTGTTTATTGATAGAATGCAGCAATATACATTGACATATTTTAATGTTCTCATGGTTCTCAACTTATTTGTTAGCCTTGACCATTTTTAGCTGGGCCATCGATGTATACCATTATTCACAATATTTTCATTTACAAAACATGTATAGGCATGCAGTATGGTAGGGAAGGAATTATTTACATTTTCATACAAAAAAAAAATATGCTCCTTTTCTGATTTACTGTATAATACTCTTTGGTGAACATGAACAGTGATTCGGCTTTATTTCATTTGTAGCTCATTCTGACATTCTAAAACGTGTTTTATATCAACATCCTTGAAACACTATACCCACATAAGATGTTGTTTCTATCACACTCCATTTGGAAGAGTCTCTACTTCTACAAGCTATTGGAATAAGATTCCGACAGAAATTCTAGAGCAAAATTCTTATTGATAATTTAAAAACAAACAAAAACAAACAAACAAACAAACAAACAAAAAACACGAAGCTTCATATCAATAGACTTGCACTTTTCGACACCCTGTCATTCTCTGTATTTACAGTACTATAGGCCTATTTCTCTTCTCTATAATAATATGCACTATTGCAATCCCTGCTGGAAAGAATACAGTGCCACAGTGTGAAACACAACATGAAACACAGTGTGAAATCTCTTCGAGCGTTTTAACGGTTACAGCTCGTTATTCCGAATGGAGGTTCGTTATTCCGAAGGCTCTTTAATCCGAAGATTCGTTATTCCGAAGTTTCCGAATTTCATTTTCGGATTAACGACCCTTCGGAATAACAAACCTTCGGGATAGTGAACCTTAATTCGGAATAACGAACAGCACCCCGTTTGGTTTAACATTGCGAACACATTGTGAATCATTATTGATCACAGTACCAAAAAAACAAAAAAAAAAAAACAAAAACAAAACAACAACACATTACTTTATTATGTGAACACTCGTTGAAAAACCACACCACAGTGTGAAATCTTCTTCACACTATTGAATTCGAGCGTTTTCACATAGTCAACTATGTGAACACATTGAGAATGCACTGAAGGACATTGAGTGTGTGTGTTTTTTGTTTTTTCCTGCAGGGATGAAACATTAGCCTGAAGAAATACAAACTGAAATAGACAAATCAATGATATTGCAAAAGAATTAAAGCACTAAATATGCATCATTTGCAATGAGAATGATGATGATAATAATAATAAAAAGAACTTCGGTGAAAGCTAAAAAGACTTTCACAGGGTTAATTTGAAATAATACAATTTCAAAAGGAAGCAGACTTTTTTTTTTTTACATTATTATTATGTCCATAAATCATTCGTTCCATAATTTTCCAGATGAGAATATAAATTTCATTTACCTCTCTTTTGAGATGGTACTGAAGCTGAAAAATCGCATGTATACATTCTGATACAGAAATCCAGATCTCTTGATTATAGATTGATCAATACCGGTTTATTAGAGACCTGGCATAGCCTTCGAAAACGCAATGCACGTTGATAATTTTCTTTCTGCCTCTCTTTTTTTTTTTTTTTTTTTTTTTGCGCCATGAGCATCTATTCATGATGGATACCGGCCCATTACAAGTGTTCATATTATTATTATCATTATTATTATAATTTACACAACTCCGTGAGTACCTTCATTTTTTTTTATTTTCTCACAAACTTTTAATTCTAGTGCAGTTAGTGTAAATCGTTTCATTCTATATTCCTTTCTTTTAATCTCTCCTCTCATGGGAGAGCCATGCGCGATTCGTATTGGCCTATGACTGATTTCCATAGGGTTTTACCAAACTTTTAAAGACATTCAATTTCGCATTCGAAAACAATGTTAGCGTAAATAGCAAGTATAGACCTACATAATGGTTTTTATATACATCATAAGTGAGATTCGTATCACCGATTGGTCAAAAGTATATCACGTGACAAGGTGTAGTCCCGTCTATCTTGCCTTTAATAGGGTTTTCATGTAATAGTGGGGCAGATTATGTGAAAAAGATGCTCACATCCGCCGGAAAGTATGAAATTTTGCATATAGAGGTATTTTGAAGCGCTGATTTCAAAAAATGCCGGATCCAAGAGATCTGGCCACGGGGTCTGCCGCCATTTTGAATTCCAATATGGCCGCCGTCAAAGATCCCTATCTTAGTTCTGAATGACATTAGCCATTGGAATTTGATACATAAAAACATGGTGATATGATGACTTCAATAACAGACTTATTTGATATGTCTGACAAGCTGCACGGCAGCCAATTTGGATTTTTATACATAGTTGCCATGTTGGAGTGTTGAAATTTTCTATCTCGGGTTTGTAAATTACGCTACCTGATTGAGCGCGCGTTTGTAACTGATCAGGCGCGGTGGAGCACCCCAATTTGCATCTCATTATCGCCCCGTTCTATTTGAATTTCCAACGGGCATCCACGGCTGCCCGAAACTGAGTGCATGAAAAAGTCAAATCTTTACCTTCTCCTTGTGCCGCTATGCGTGCCGCTAGTAAACTCAAACTTCCCACACTATCTAAGTTTTTAAAAATCTTCCTTTTGATGAAAAAATTATGAAATTTGCTGCACTAAAACTTGAGATATTAAAGCTTTTTGAAAATCACCTCTCGCAAAACATGCTCTCTGTTTTTTTTCGACTGGACCATGGCCGGGCTGCGTTTTTTTTAAAGACGGCACAGATTGGGGCATGGCGCGTGTTAAACCTATGGGAAAAACGTTGGGTTAGGGTTTTTGGTTATGGTTATGGTTAGGGTTAGGGTTAGGATTGGGGTTAGGGTTAGGGTTAGGGTTAGGGTTTGATGGTTAGGGTTAGGATTAGGATTAGGGTTAGGTTTAGTGATAGGGCCCCCGATAGATTTTTAGTTTCCCCAATTTGTGCCGTCTAAAAAAAAAACACGCGGCCGGGCTCCAATGTGTCCGAAATTGGCAACATAAGTTCATCAGGCCTCAATCCATGTATGGTGAAAGTTTTCGCTTGATTCCACCTGTACTTTTTGAGAAATCAACTTGTTTCTACAGGGTTTGGAATAGAAAATTGTAGTCAGCGAAACATTTGAAAATGACGTCATTTCTTTTCCCGTAACATGGGGATGCGTGCGTGGATACGTGAGATTCAGGATTTCGTGCGTTGTTGTTGGTTTGCATGTGACGCTGTGCGGCCGCAGTCAATTTTGCCAGCTGGGATTCTCGTGCTGTGTGATTTGGTAAGTAGGAAGTTTGATGAAATTTCATTCATGATAATCATATTTGAATGTTGTATTTCTTACAAACATCTTAATGTTTCGTTTAAATGAGTAAAATAATCATAACAATGTAACGGTCTGACATGATGTGGTTTTGATCGGACTCTGCGGCGCGTCTCTGTCGAGGCCGAGCTCGAGGTTCGGCCCGGCCAGGCCGGCCCGGGCGATGGACCTTAGCAGTTGGTAGAAAGCTGAGCGGAGCCTGTGATTGTGTTTGTGAATGTGTGAGGCCCGGGTGTGAAGCTTGTGATTTTGCGCGTTGTTTTTGCGATTTTGGTAGCACATGCGATTAACTTCTTCATAAAAATCATAAGCAGGAATGTGTTTGTTATGAAATTTTCTATTCCTAGTTATGAATTCAGCAATGACCATGGCCAGCAAAGCTGAATGAATAACACCGTATTTAAGTAACACTAACATTTAAACTCTAAATTATAATAAAATTCAAGTAGAAATCAAAGCACTCAATCATGCAGATCATCCCTCTGTTAACTTGTGAACTAGAATCTAATATTACTTCTCTCGAAATTAAAGCTACGGTCACAGATATCCCTGCAAATGCCGTACAAAGATTTTTGTCCATTTGGGGCTGTACAAATCGGTCACTTTTACAGTGTTCGTAAGGACTTCTGTGACCGTAGCTTCAGTGGGATGCATACTTCTGTTTATGCGTTTCTGTACGATTGATGTGCACCGAGTTGGAAGAGGCAATCATTGAGGAAAGTGATGCTGCTATTGGAATGTGTGAGAAGGATGCAGGGCTGCCAACATTGGAAACTACTTGAGAGTGAGACTCCCATAGGCCAATGCTATAATTTCGGAGTCAAAATGAGTGAGATCAATAGAAATGCATGCAAATGAAATAAAGTTTTAGAGTGAGAAAGGACCAAAATGAGTGAGTCTCACTCTCAGTGAGTGAGAGTTGGCAGCCCTGAGGATGATACATGATTTTGTAAATGTGGACAACATCTGAGAGGAAATATGGAAGGATTTGTTGGAAGAAGGTGCATACACATAATTGTAGCAAAAATTACTAGTACGTAATACATAAAAACACTTTAAAACAATGTACATAGGAAGAAAAACAGTACCACACACATGATAGTGATAAACACACACACACACACACAAAATTAATGCCTACCTGCATGTACATCAATAAAGAACATGGCCGCTGAAAATAATTCAGATTTACATAAACTGGCCCTCCATCTGCTTTCGTCCAACTATGCCATCCACCCAGTAGAAGGTAATCAAAAAAAAATTAAATAAAAATCATATAAATGAAAAAAAAATGATAAAGATTGGATTTTCTGTGTCATCGAATATTTATGAACAAATAGTTTTTCCTCCTCCCCCCTCCCCCTTCCCTAGGCCAAATTTTCTTCTTCCTCACACATGCCATGTAATGTGACACAGGAGTAGATTTTTTGCATTTAGATCTATATTGTCTCAGAACACAGTTCTCAGTTTTTAGATTAACATGTCAGCTCAGTTCAGTCTGCATACTTCTACTTTCTCGTGTTTTTGTTTCTGTTAAAATATCTCCTTCGTAGAAGGTAAGAAATTACATTTATTCAATCAAATAAAAGTGCAGTGGCCGAGTGTCGCACGGCGGTGACTGCTGAGCTGCTGCCGCGCACGCTGCATGCAGCAATGCGTTGTGTGTGCTGTGACATGCAACGCTACAGTGACGCGATTATATATACATGGGACCGACCTGTACGCTTAGCGTTCGTGTCATTTTTGACATCACCTTCTGGTTTTTTCCGACACAACCATGGCCGGGAATATTACGGTATGACATTTAAAATGCAAGCAGATAAATAAATGTCGGTGTACTTTGTCCGAATGGCGCTTTTGTTCCGCAATCACACTTCGTGAATCTTAGGATGATTTTCGAGGCATATTTTTGGTCATTTTGCTCGCCAGGTTTTCGCTAAAATTTCACATTTTATCATTGTCAAATCCTTTGATATGTTATATGTGAATATTCGGACATGTTTTCAAATTCAAACTAACTCAATTTTAATCCAAAAATAGGTTTCCTTAAATTGTTATTAGCTTGAGAAGTTGTTTACTTTTTCTCAACTACGCGAGTACATGTTGTTTACTTTATGCAAATGAGGCTCGGCTGCCGATGGATTTCTGCGAGATAATTGGGGTGCTCCACCGCGCCTGTGATAGAGTGCGCGCTGCTGTATTTACATTGTGACGTCAGTGAAAGGTGCATTATGCTTCCAGCCTTTTTGCTGCACTTTTTGACATGCCCGTGAATGTTAGTCGTGATGTTTGTCTTCGTAGCCACATTGGAATTCAAAATAGCAGGCATTGCATTTGTCAGACACATCACATCAGTTAATATTTTAACTCCGTATGTTAAAATACTTGTTTACCCCTAATTTCAGCGTCACTCACCACTTAGAAATCGAGATAGGGATTTTGAATATTTCGTCGAGGCGGCCATATTGGAATTCAAAATGGCGGCCATTCGATACTCTTTGTCAGACACTCCCATAGAGCTGTATTTACATATCGCTAGAGGGCGTACTCATTTAAATCGCTGTGATCGCATGGAGAGCTCGCCGCCATTACTAAGAGTGGCAAGTGAGAGTGGCAAGTGCATTATGCACGCGCACTGTATCTGCCAAAATTGTGCATGCAGACGATATTGCCAGTGCGTACTTGGGCTTTCAATAATTCTGTATTTTGTATAATTACAAATTTTCTAACAGCCATTTATGATGTATGTCGAATAATTTCAGAATTAATATCCCATGACAAGATTAAATGCATAGAATAGTTCTGTAGTAGATGTATTCATTTGTGTAATAATGTTCAGGACTTTGTGTGTGTGTGTGTGTGTGAGAGAGAGAGAGAGTGTGTGTGTGTGTGTGTGTGTTTGTGTGTGAAGGCATATTCGCTATGTCCTATTCAAATTATTGTATTCCTAATTAAGGTTGAGGTGGGGGCCTTCAGTATGTGTGTGTGTGTGTGTGTGTGTGTATTTGTGTTTGTTTTAGATGTGTATGTGTGTGTGTGTGTAGGCCTACTTGTGTTTGTTATGGATGTGTTATGGATGTGTATGTGTGTGTATGTGTGTGTATTTATGTTTGTTAGGTATCCATTATGTTTGTGTCACCCGTGCGCGCGCGCGCGCGCGCGTGTGTGTACAAGTAATGATCGGATGGTCCTTTGATCTCAGAATACACCAAATTCACTCTGAAGCTACCTTTTTTTTTTTTTTTTTCAAGTAGCCTAGCTACTTCTGTAAAAGTATGTCCTTTTCCTCTGATTTCTGCGATTTTGCTACCCTTTTCACAATACGCGCGTACATCGCCCGTCAGTGAAAAACAGCCCCTTTTACACGCATTAATACAGGACTTGTAAATGTAATGGCAGTGTCCCCATGCAGGGCTGTAGCCGATATGGGGGACCTGCCCCCCCCCCCCCCAAAAAAAAAAAAATAATAAAATTAAATAAAAACAATAATAATAATAACTGTATGCCACCATGACCCCCTGACAAAAAAAAAAAAAAAAGAAATATGCTGAATAAAAAATAATCACAGTGGCAGTTCAGGGTGCCCCTACAAAATTGCGAGGCCCCCAGTGCCCTCTACTGGAAAAATCCTAGCTATGCCACTGATTCCCGTCCCCGGGGTTACAACTTAGGGAGCTTTAGATTTTAGACGCGCGGACGCTCAGCGGGAAAAAAATATGATCTGAGCGTGCGCATAAGCGTGTGTCAACTTGACCCGCGCTACTGCGCACGCTCAGATCATGTTTTTTTCCCTTTGAACGTCCGCGCGTCTAAAATCTAAAGCTCCCTATTATCTCCAAGTCGCGTTCACCACTCGATTAATCAGAGCTAATTAGCTGCGTAGCTGCACTTGAATGTCCGCATGAACAATCAGCGCTCAGCGTATGAAAATTGATACACTACTGAGGAGATAATTATTTAGCTTTAATTTACATTAAAAATAGCAATTATATTGCGTTACGCGTGGTTTTGTGAATGAGATCATCAAATTATCACTCAAATCGTTGATTTTCATCACGGTTGTCAACGCAACGGTATTACACATTGCTAATACACAAGCGATTTGCACTGTACTGAAGTTTTGCCACAGTAATGGCGGATCGTGCTCCCTGCGATCACAGAGCCTTAACGTGCGCGCGTATGACGAGTCCGCACTCTAGTACGTATAATAATACAGCTCTATGGACACTCCAAATCAATCTGTCATCAAATTCAATGTGTCAAAATGCTCATGCGTACCAAATTTTGGTGCCACAGGTCATTCAGAACTGAAGATAGGGATCTTTGAATTTGTCTTGTGATGGCGGCCATAATGGCGGCCGACCCCTTGGCCAGATCTCTTTGATCCGGCAATATTTGTAATCAGCGCCCCAAAATACCCCTATATGCCAGGGCCGGCGCAGTGTTTTCAAAAGTGTGGGGGCCCACTTCCGGGTTTCATGAGCTAACAAGCAAAAAAAAAAAAAAAAAAAAAAAAAGTCCTCAGCTCATCTCTCCCCGTCCACTTCCGGGTTTCTTCAGCTGACAAGCAGAAAAGTATCAGCTCATTCTCTCCCTTCCCATTTCCGGGTGTTATAAAAAAATGTCTTCAGAGAAAACACATGTCCTTACCGCCGCCATACTTCAAGATCTCTATTTCTATTCTAGTGCCACTTACGTACTTCCGGGTTGAAAAAAGTGTGGGGGCCCAAGGTGATGACACCTTATGTACAATTTTATTTCTATGTATGGTGCACAAAAAGTGTGGGGGCCCGAGCCCCCACGGCCCCCACGGCTGCGCCGGCCCTGTATGCAAAATTTCATACTTTCCGCCGGATGTGAGCATTTCGACCAATTTTTGCTACATATCTGCCCTACTATAAGTGATAGAAAGGCAATACCCTCGTGATAGAAAGGCAAAACCCTCGTGATAGTGGACTGTAAGTCAACTATCACGAGGCCTATGATTATCTGATTACTTTTGTTTATTTGACTATCTTTGATCATTTTTGATAAACTGATTATTTTTGTTGTGTAAAATGTGTTGATTTGAGCCGTATGACAACACAACATCTGTATTAATTAATAAGTATAAATGACCGGTATATATAATTAATATAAACTCATTTTTTTAATAATTATTGAGAATAGTAATATATTGTATCTGTAATATCTGATTTTGTTTTGCATTATAGGTTAATCTAATTGTGCAATGGTTCTGATGAATAAGATTGACCCTTTGTTATTTTAATGTATTTTTTTTTTCATCGCTACATTGTATTTTGTGAGTTTTCTTAATGTATACATGGCCATTGTTAACAATGTCTGTAATTCAGTCTCCGGGGTGCGAAAGATATTGATTAATAAAACACCATTTCAATTCAATTCAAAAAACCATAGAGCTCGTACAGCTCAGACCAAAACTCTCCGCGACTCTTGTACACATAACAAGTACACTAGACTTCGCGCGGTGTCCGCAACCCCTCCGACGTTCACTACGTGCATCGCGCGTATACATTACACATTGCACAATCATCGCACTGTACAACTAGCGCACAGCGACAGCTAGCTGCAGGCATGTTTCAACATGGCATGGTGATCGAGCGCTCACCTCCGTGATTTGAAGTGAGTTGAATCAAAGATCGTACACTTTGTCTTCAGGATTTCTTAGGATCCCGAAGCAGAGACAAATCTCAGCATGTTGGAAATATTGGATTAAAATACAAGCGACGGGAAACTGGATGTACACAGTAATTTTCTTCCAAGATTATGCAGGAGCTCGCCGAAGGCCTTGTGACTTATACTGGAGTACCATATGAGTGAATACCGTGCGTAGGCCTACTGGGTAGTCTACGAAATGCACGAAAACCATGCAAGCGAGCGCTGTGGCATGATTTTGGGTAGACAGAAAGATCCGTCTGTCCGGAGGAGTCCTTTATATTTTTTACGTTATTGCTCTACTCGGCCTAACAGTTCATTTACTTCGGGATTTGCCTAGCCCTAGATCTTGGTTAAGTCTTACGATGAGGTATAGACCGATTCAAGCAACTGTTCATGGAAGTGCGCCCTCTTAAGGCGACGCCATAACTGGGGGCCAAAAAGGCCGGGTCGGCAAGAGTGCGTGGCAAGGGCGCCAGCGGCAGCCAGTGCTTTTACCACCCGGCGCCAGCCGCCGGCGGCCAGCTAGCTATCTCTGGCGCTGGCAGCGATCGACGCATCTGGCTTTGTGACAACTAGAGTCTTCATTTTTTTTTTCGCTAGCTAATTAAGAATAAATAAAATTAAACAACTTATACCGACTATGAGCGAATGGGTAGATGACATACGGCTGTAGCCAAAACTTGAATTTCAAGGTAAATATCGGTATGATCCGTGAATGTTTGTAGACTCTATTTCTTTGGCGATGACTTGGGTACTCGCGTGTAGATAGTAAGCCCCGTATATTCACATTTGTGTAAGACTTGCAAGAGAATAAAAACCGCTGGGGAGAATTATTGCTAGGCGCAGGCAGACGTCTTGCTAATAAGCCTAGGCTGTTGACAAGTTAACTGATATAATTAAATACAAATAATGAATAAGAATCTTGAGCTAGATATGGCGCAATATTGCAAGCTATCAGTCATTAACTTAACCTTTTTAGGGCAGGCTTTTGCCTTTACTCGGTCGGGAGTGTCGGGCCAGCAGGGTAGAATCTGTCTAACGTTAGATCTTGTCTAGAAATCTAGGCAAGAGTCCAGACTAGATTTAGACCTATTGACTTCTAGAACCCTACATCCTATATCATTTTCGGTTGTCGATAACTTCAGGCAAGCCTAACTGAGTAAACCAAACGGAATATAAATCTACGCGTTTCTAGGCCGTATATGCCTAAACTTAAGTTACGACTACGTTGCCTGATGTCTACAACCGAAACTTCTACTGTTTTAGGTCTAAGTAACGTTGCATAACATCACGTTAACGCATAATATTATAATCTACAAAAGTGATTTTCAAATCATACTTTCTTAGTATGATTATGAAACAGATGTTTGCCACCATCCATGGTTTATTATTTATAAGTATCACTTTATCAAAAGTCAAATTCAGAGTTCCAGGCCAAAATTGAATAGGCCTATGGTCAATTCAGTGCTGAACATTGAAGAAGTGAAAACAATATAAGAATTTAACGCAACTTGAAAAATTTATTTAGCTGTAGTGTAGGCCGTAAAATGTATGTCATAATATTAAAGTCTAGCCAGGAAGTGGATTCTAACTTTGGCAAGTAGGACACCAAGGATTAAAAAAAAAAAAATCCCCCCAAAATCGGTGAATTATCAAATTCTATGATCTAAACTTGTCTTCCAAGATGAACAACATATTTTACGAATATGCAGTGATAACCTAATTAAATAGAGAATCTAGTAGACATAGTTTGTTTCGAAATCTGTGCATTTTTATATTGTTGTATTTCACTTAATTGTCTTTAATTTTGCCTTAATTTATCATGCGTCAGCGGTGTCTGAATTTCACACTCTGCCGTGCAGCTTCCATTTCCATTTTTCTCTGTTATTTGTGCACCCAACAACTGCAGAATGTGTTTTCCTGATCCTTCCTTTGAAGCTTTCAAAGTAGATCATTCTCTGAATCACTCAATTTGTCCAAAAGAAAGGCATTAAAGGCCGGTGAATGACTTTTCCACACAGTGAGTAAACAATCACAATATTAGCGCGGCGCCAGCGGTCGCCGGTCGCGGCGCAGCGGCTGCGCCCGGCTAACTATGCGCGATGGGTACGCTAGGCCGCTGAGCTGCAAGTGCAACTCGCTGGGTAGCTAGCTCGCTGGAAGCCCCCGTTGGCCCCCAGTTATGGCGACCGTTATAGCGCCGCTAGCGGCGGTAGGTGAATAGGTCATCGAAATTGAATCGGTCTATATATAAAGACAAATATTAACTGCTCTGTATTCGGATGGTGGTGAAAATTAGCACTCCCTCGGTGCTTTTCATACCGACCCTTCCATCACCCGTCGGCTATATTCAACGCCTTATCGGGGTGGTCGTATGAAAAGCATGCACCTTGCTTGCTTGGGAATGATAATTTCCATTATGAAATTTAAATGGGTTCAAGAATGTAACAAATTGGAAGCGCTGAAATGAGTCACGTGTGCTTGTATTACTTTCTCACTAACATCCGGATCCACGGCCGACGTCACAATGTTTGCACTAGCAGTGCGCACTCAATCAGTTGTTACGGGTCTAGGGCAACTACCCCCTGGGCAATTACCCCGGACCCTTCCCCCGGCCCTAATCCTAATCCTAATCCTGAACCTAATCCTAACCAGAACCCAAACTCCTAACACTAAACCTAACCCTAACCATAATCTTAACTCTAACCTTACCACTAACCAGTAATTAGCCGGGGGGTAATTGCCCTCCGGGGGTAATTGCCCGGATACGAGTTGTTACAAGTGCGTCGCGCGCTACTATACGCGCTGTCAATCTTGTAAACAACTTCTAGTTCGGGCTGCCGGCCGGGCCTTTCGTTGTGTGCATAACACGTGTGGCGTACGTATACTCACTCTAATTATACGTACAGTACTTATATGTGCGGGATTTCCGAGTGCGACGTGTTTGGAACGAACATCTTCGGACATCTTGATCCACATACATTGTAGGTACGTGAAAAATGTTGTTAGTTTTCGACCCATTTTAGAAAACAAATGATGCACAGGATTATTTCGTGGCGTTAGTGGAGACGCAGCTCACTCTCGGGTATTTACAATGTAGTGCAACATGAGTGTATGCAAGGGGTGGGGGGGGGGGGGGAGGGTCGGGAGGGTCGTACGACCCCCCCAAATTTTCAAAAGGTCCACTTTTTGTAAAAGACATTTTTGTTTTTTGAGGGGTTTTTACCCTATATACAACAGGAAAAAAAGTGACCAGGTGGTGTTCCAGCAAATTGTCAAAAACCTCGTAAATTTCGTAACTTAGTTTTAATATGCCATAGGTCCTACCTTATTTCTAAGCCGCACTGCCATGCCGAAAAAGTCACTTTTGTATGTACCAACTGGCACTATTTTAAAATATAACATTCAAAAACTCCCTCCCCCTGCTCGGTCGGTTCGCTCCCTCGCAAAGGTAAAGGTCCAAAAATTTTGATTACGACCCCCCCCCCCCCCCCCCCCAGAAAAAAATCCTGGATACACCCCTGTGCAACATGCACTCGGCTTCGCCTCGTGCATGTTTCACAATCATTGTAAAATACCCTCGAGTGCGCTACACTAACGCACTCTATCCTGTGCATCATTTTGTATACCATCATCCTCATGAGAAGTCAATATTTGTATATTATAAAATGGGTTCAAGAATGTAGCCAATAGGAAGCTCTGAAATGAGACACACCTCCTTCCTTTACTTCAGTACTATTGCACTGCCTGTAATCCTATGGTAGATTGCCGATCGTCTGTGCGCGCGGCGGCTCCTTTGATGAATTGCATGCATACGCGTACGCGCTGTCAATCCTGTAAACAACTTCTAGTTCGGGCTGCCGGCCGGCCGGCCTGTCTTCCCTTGTGCATAACATATGTGGCGTACGTACGTATACTGTACTATACTATACATATACGTACACTTTGTACAGTACAGTAGACCAAGCGTTATGGGACCGGACGCGTACATGGAGTCACTTTGAAGAGCGAATCCAACGATTTAGCAGGTTAATTCTCACGCCGTTTTCAGAGTATGTTGTCTAGTAGGCCTATATGAGGAGTCTATATCAAGTCTTTAAGGTAAAGGGTGCATATTCTATGTAAAATAAGTAAGTTTTCATGCGGGTGTCCGGAAACCCAACCCCCCATTATACTTATACTGTATGTGCGGGACTTCCGCGAGTGCGACGTGCGTAAAAGTTTGGGACGAACATCTTCGGACGTCTTGACCCACAAAAATACGTGGAAAACGCTGAAAAATGATGTTAGTTTTCGAATTTTCGACCCATTTTATAAAACAAATGATGCACAGGATTATTTCGTGGCGTTAGTGTAGGCGTAGCTCACTCTCGGGTATTTACAATGTAGTGCAACATGCACTCGGCTTCGCCTCGTGCATGTTTCACAATTGTAAATACCCTCGAGTGCACTACGCCTGCACTAATGCACTCTATCCTGTGCATCATTTGTATAATAAATACAAGTCCAACATCACCACACACACACACACACACGCGCGCGCACACACACACGTACACACACATTATATAGTAAGGGTACTAGGTCTCGCGCAGGGACGTAATGATCGCGCATAGTGCAACTGCGTATAGCAAGCGATATTACGCGTAGTTGTAAGCGCAAAATTTGCCGATACGCCCATGGAATAAACATACCTGACTTACCGCTCAACATGATAAGGAAGCAGCTAAGAAATTTTGATTTCCAACAAATTTTCCACTAAATTTCCAATTTTTTACCTTGTACAAACCTACCTTCCCTTAAAATCTGTTCTAAGGATGTTGTAGCCTAGACGTGTCGTCTCTCTTGTCTCGTTCGTAGTCGATAGAATTCGTAATTTGTTCGATCGATCGTTTACCACGTGACGTCATCATACACAAGAACAATGTATGCTGCCAGCTACGCTGAAATACTGTTAATAAATGTTGTTTTAAGTAAAATTTTAACACAACGATTATAATATTACACAGGAATAAATATTTCAGTCTATCGAAATTGAAGTGTGATTTGAATTTGAATTTGCTTGTGATTTCTTGCGCTAACTTGTGATATATTTGTGACAGGGGAGGGCCATAATGATACTGAAGAAAACAACTTAGATGAGAGTGTGACAAATGGGTGACGAAAATGAGAGGGTGACGAATGGGTAAGCACACACACAAACACACACACACACACACACACACACACAAAATATATGTTCATATTCTATTTTTTTCCATTTTACATGTATATTATTGGTTAAAGTGATTAGAAATATTGTAAGAAAACTTTATAAATGAAAATCATTAACGATTTATGAAAATATCAATGATAAAAATAATGATAATAAGAATGATAAAATGAGATGATGGTGGTGGAAGTGATAATAATAATAATAAAAATGATAATGATTATGATGATTATGATGATCGATGATGGTGGTGGTGATAATAGTAATAATGATAATAATAATAATAATGATAATAATAACAACACATATAACAATAATAATAATAATAATAATAAGACATATAATAATAATAATAATAATAACACATACATATGTATAATAATAATAACAATAATATACACAAGTTAGGTAAAACTGCTGTTGCTTAACAGGGACAAATTTAATATCAAGTGAAAAAATATTCTACGAAAGCCGGAACACGTTACAGCCGCAGAGGGGCAGACACTTTCACGCATGAAACTACAGAGGGCAGCTGCGCGATCTTTACATACCCCGAGAAATTGAACGCATAAAAAAAAGTCCGACATGCAAACGGCGACAGCGCACTACTCCGTCATCGTATTATCAGGAGATTCTGGGAGGTGATTTTTCTGCATTTTCGTGATATTCATTGAGAAATTCAGGTACGATTATGGAATAACTTCTATTATAAGAGCATTTCAAATTTTCGTGCGCGATATCTAGACCCCTCAACCATACATCAATAAGAAATAAAAGCGTATCATCAATATTCATGAATACTTTTTGTCCCCGCCGAACGAGTTCGAGCAGGGGACTATGAAACGGGCTCCGTACGTGTGTGTGTCCGTGTGTCCGTCCGTCTGTCCGTCCGTCCGTGTGTCCGTCCGTGTGTGCGTCCGTGTGTGATCAAAATCTTCAATTTGCTACTTCTCTGTCATTTATGGGCCAATTTTGATTCTGTTTGCTTTATATGATAGCACTACATGGGAGCTTTGAAACTTCCACACAGAATTTCAGTCGTGACCTTTGACCTTGACCTTTGACCTATATTGTACATTTTGCTACAAATGCTACTCCTTCGCCATTTCTTACCCGATTTCGATTCCGTTCGCTTTATGTGATGGCACTAGGTGAGGGCTTCAAAACTTCTACACAGAATTTTGACCTTATGACTTCTTTGACCTTTGACCTTGATTTTTGACCTGTATTGTACATTTTGCTACAAAATGCTACTCCTTCGTCATTTCTTACCCGATTTCGATTCCGTTTGCTTTATGTGATGGCACTAGGTGAGGGCTTCAAAACTTCTACACAGAACTTTGCCCTTTGACTTCTTTGACCTTTGACCTTGATTTTTGACCTGTTTTGTACATTTTGCTACAAAATGCTACTCCGCCATTTCTTACCCGATTTCGATTCTGTTTGCTTTATGTGATGGCACTAAGTGAGGGCTTCAAAACTTCTACACAGAATTTTGACCTTTGACTTCTTTGACCTTTGACCTTAATTTTTGACCTATATTTTTTGTACACTTTGCTACAAAATGCTACTCCTTCGCCATTTCTTACCCGATTTTGATTCCGTTTGCTTTATGTGATGGCACTAGGTGAGCGCTTCAAAACTTCTACACAGAATTTTGACCTTTGATTTCTTTGACCTTTGACCTTGATTTTTGACCTATATTGTACATTTTGCTACAAAATGCTACTTCCGGCGGGGACATATATTACGCACCGCGTAATTTCTACTTTTCCTTGTTTTTTTTTTTTGTTTCAAACAATATTTTATTTCGATTCCATCAAGTCCATCGTTGATGACAATTCAACATTTAGTTGGGTTGCTTGCTGCGTGACATTTCAAACGTATACGTATATCAAAATATTACAAAATAATTCTTAGGACTGTCATTGTGTCAATTTCTGATTATTCTACTATACAATCCACAGCAACTGCTTCACAAATATAGTCATCCCCGCAATAATTATAAGATCAATTTTTGATAATGCCTAATGGGTCAGCAATACCAATATGTATGTACAATACACATTACAAAATATATCCATTGACTGCGTCCTGTATACTCATCACAGCAGTAATTATTAGATAATGAAATCAAATATTGTTGAGGGGTCAAACAAAAGGCCTGCATACCTAGGTATCAGGGGTCAACAAAAAGCCTACATACCTATGCACACACATACATACAAAAGCTTTACAAATCTACATGATCAGTGTCTGTACATAATCCATACCTATAAAACATTACCCTTTCATCGCTCACCCGTATAACCTCATCAACACTTCCTCCTCTAGATAGGCATACTCCAGGTATACCTCACTCCAGCACAGATACACACACATATTGCACACACACACACACACACACATACACACACACACGCCCACAAAAACCGAACCTGTTCACCAAACAATCAACAACAAAAAGCACAAAGAGGTAGCAATAGATGCGGAGTACGAATTACCGTGTCATTTATAATTGATTCCATTTCCTGCTGTGCAAGGCCAGCGTCCCTCGATTCATTGCTAATTTCCTTTCTTCTTCTCGACTTTCTAACATTCTTTCTTTCTTTCTTTCTTTCTAACATTACTGTCGTCGGTGATCGATCATTTCATTGTTTATTCCTATACCTATTTATCAAATACTGTAGACTTACGTGCAAATTTCCCTATATTTTCTTGTAGGCATTTTTACGAACATCCACTTCCGTTCCCGTCATGTAGATCTAGGCCTTACCTCATTGTCACGTGACCTAATTCTTTCTTTTTGTTTGTTTAAAAGTATGATTAACAAAAGACATTGAATGGAAAAATATACAAGATATGTTCTGTCTAGAGGATGGTGCATTCAGTGAGTATTTTTTTTTTTTTTTTTTTAATTAGGCCTAGTACTTTTGATGATTGGGAGATGATGCCGTCGGACAGAATCTTGCAGTGGAAGTCATTTTCTGGATTTTTTGTTTTTGTTTTTACATGTTTTTGTTTTTGTTTTGTTTAGTTTTTTTTTTTTTTTGCGGGGGGGGGGGGGGGCGTACGCATCCGGGCACCGTTTCATGAAGGTTGTCAGCCATGACCTAAGTTGTCAATCTCTGACAATTTCAGTAAAATCCTTGGTTTTGATTGGCTGAGAATCTCTGGTCACTGACTGTTACTATGGTGAGTGTCAGAGAATGACAAGTTGTCATGGCTGACAACTTTCATGACTGCCCAGTTGTCATAGTTGTAAAATCCTTGCATCTGATTGGCCGAGAGCAAATTTGTCGTAGAAATGTGGCAGTCGTCACTGCCAGGGGAGAGTTTTTAAGACATTTACAAACAAAAACAAAAGAGATCTTAAAATCTCATTCTACAAACTCAGCTGTACAAATTGTGCGACGGCGCGCGCCCTACCCTCGCACAACACACGTGTGCCTTGTGTGGTCCAAGGGTACCGTACCCAGGTACGACACGCGTACGCGCGGTGCAAATTATGAGCACCTTGATGGCTTCGAATATTGTCTACAAGATTAGAGCGAAGGAAAGAAAAGCGCGGAACTTGATCCGCACCAACCATAAAATTATTAGGGACATCATTTGTCAGGTAATTATGCTCTTGTAATGTATCTAACAACACTAAACATTCGTTGTAATTGTGCAGGTTTATTGCCCTATCATGACTGTTTGGCTATGTCGGGTACGTGTACGCCTTCCGCTAATGTCAGATAATCAGCTCCGCTTAGTCCCACGCATTCTCTTTCGTGTATGAAAAGTTGGAAGGCATTTCGGCTTTTTTTTTTTTTATGCCTCCGCCACGAAGTGGTGCCGGAGGCATTATGTTTTCGGGTTGTCCGTCCATCCGTCCGTCCTTCCGTCCGTCCGTCCGTCCGTCCGTCCTTCCTTCCGTCCGTCCGTCCTTCCGTCCGTCCGTAATGAATTTTGTGGACAAGGTAACTATCAAAACCTGTTAAAGTATCCTAACAGCCTAATGAAACTTGGCATGTACTTGGTAGGCCTATATGTGTATTAGGGGGTGAAGTTGTGCCTATCAACTTTGGGTGCACATGCTCAAGGTCAAAGGTCAAAAGGTCAAGGTCAAATACATAAAATTTCACTATTTCCACCATATCTATTGAATGCCTGAAGATATTTTCTGGAAACTTAGTGTATACATGTATTACCCAATTAAAGATTCTCTGGTGACAGTTTGGGTCACGAGGTCAAAGGTCAAAAGGTCAGGGTCAAATACATAAAATTTCACTATTTCCACCATATCTATTGAATGCCTGAAGATATTGTCTTGAAACTTAGTATATACATGTATTACCCAATGAAGATTATCTGGTGAAAGTTTTGGTCATGAGGTCAAAGGTCAAAAGGTCAAGTGAAAATATTAAAACTTCTTTTTTTTTTCTCCATACCTTGGAAAATTGTTCAAGGTATCTTCATGGAACATGACTGGAAGTGATTATCTAGAGAATGTAGGGTTCATGGGGTCAAAGGTCAGTGGTCAAAGGTTAAGTGCAACACTTCAAAATTTTACTATTTCCCTCCTATCACGCAATGCCAGCAGGGTTATTTTTTTTTACACTTGGTGTATGCATACAGTACATGTGTAACCTAATAGAAAATCTCTGGAAAGTTTTTTTTTTCTTCTTTTTTTGCCTCAAAGGTCAAAAGGTCAAAGATCAAGTGAAAGTGCTGAACTAACTTTTTCCTCCATATCTCGGAAATGGCTCAAGTGAAACATAGTACATATTATGCATGTTCTACCTAAAAGTGATTATCATATGAATTTTAGGGTCAAGGGCCAGATGAAAATGGTAACAATTTACTATTCAATTCAGAAATTGTACTTTTTCTCCACACCTGTACCTTGAAAGTTACTCAATGCCTAAATGTATGAATGGGTCAGAGTCGAGTTAAAGTCCTTAAATCCCTAGATACATGCTCTCCTATTCATCCAATTAAACCTAGGTCAAGGAAGGTGAACATTCAACACATTTGTGACAAACTTGTCATTTCAATATTTTGCCAATTTTGTGAAAATGTAATCACACATTGTCCACATGTATAGTAAGGGTACTAGGTCTCGCGCAGGGACGTAATGATCGCGCATAGCGTAACTGCGTATAGCAAGCATTAATACGCGTAAGACTAAGCGCAAAATTTGCCGATACGCCCATGGAATAAACATACCTGACAACCGCTAAAAATGAGAAGGAAGCAGGTAAGAAATTTAGATTTCAA
Source organism: Diadema setosum (assembly GCA_033980235.1). Classification (NCBI taxonomy): domain Eukaryota; kingdom Metazoa; phylum Echinodermata; class Echinoidea; order Diadematoida; family Diadematidae; genus Diadema; species Diadema setosum. The sequence goes on along the minus strand of CM067077.1, from coordinate 32,771,317 downwards.
ACAAATTTTTCACTAAATTTCCAATTTTTTGGAACAAATTTTTCACTAAATTTCCAATTTTTTACGTTATAATTTACCTACCTTAGCTTAAAATCTTTTTTAAGGATGTTGTAGCCAAGACGTGTCGTCTCGCTTGTCTCGTTCGTATGATCGTAGCCGATAGAATTCGTATTTTGTTCGATCCATCGTTTATAATATTCTACGAAAGCCGAAGCACGTTCAGCCACAGAGAGGGGCAGACACTTTCACGCATGAAACTACATAGGGCAGCTGCGCGATCTTTACATACCCCGAGAAGGTGAACGCATAAAAAAAAGTCCGACATACAAACGGCGACAGCGCACTACTCCGTCATCGTATCATCAGGAGATTCTGGGAGGTGATTTTTCTGCATTTTCGTGATATTCATTGAGAAATTCAGGTACGATTATGGAATAACTTCTATTATAAGAGCATTTCAAATTTTCGTGCGCGATATCTAGACCCCTCAACCATACTATCTAGACCTATTGGGAAAATCATGCATAATGGCGGAGGCATACCAGTCGGCAAAGCGACATTTCTAGTTTACTAGTAAATTTAGGCCCTAAATATTAGATGGACTAGTCTAGGCTAGTAGTACCTGGTAGTAACACTAACAGTGTATCATAAAGGCAGAGCCTAATCCCACTCAGGTCATGCAGATGTACAGAATCAGAACTTACAGTAGAATCTACACTGACCATTGCATTGGCATTGCTGACACACTTGCAAATTGTCACATCAATGTCAGTGATTGTAAATTACACTAGAACCTAGATCTAGATCTAGCCGGTACACGTAGAAGACGTACATGTACGTACAGGTTGTACCTGGATCTTTAACATATAGATTTAAGATTTTTAAGAAAAAGTTGGAATTTTTCGCCTCAGTATGCCTGGTTGTGGTATTACCTATGGTAACCCCAGAGCTACCAAGTCTCACGCATTCTGCGTGAGACTCAAGCATTTAGGGGCCGTCTCACGATCTCACGCATGGCACCCATTTTTCTCACGCATCTTGGGAAATCTTCAACTTAGGCCTTTAATAATGAACATAGCTCACAAGATTAAAGTGATAATTGCAATTGAAGGTATATTTTCCTTTTGTCTTTCAAAATAAGTAAAAAATAGTCACTTGAGAATGCACCTGATATGACCACTAAGAGCTAAAAGATGAAAAAGCTCCCTACCGTGGAAGGTCACAGGGGGGGGGGGGGGGACCCCTCCCACACCCTTGCTCGCGCGCACATTCGCTCGCCGAGATGCCGACTCATGAAAATCTCACTCATAAAAATGTTTTGAACTTGGCATCCCTGTAACCCTGCAAATTTCCAAGGGTCAAGCGTAGGCTACCGGTACTGCACGAAAAGAGTCAACCTCTTTGTACTGCACACAGTCCTGCAATACATTTTTGCTCAATGTGCTACTGCAGTCTGTAGTACAACTAGCCATTTTAAGCAGGGTGCGGTAAGCGCCGGTAGAATAGTCTAGCCTGATTCGACCAGACCAGACGCTGTGCGAACATCGACTGGGCGCTGGGCTGTGCATCTACAATTTGTACGACTACGTATGATTGTACGTGGTATAGTAGGTCATTCCTTTTGCATTAAAAGATTAATTTTTAGCTGTGCCTGCCAGTGCTGGTAAATGGTTCCATCTTCAATCATAGTTCTACAACCCCTGTTGTACAAGTTCTTGACTTTGCTGTCTGCCAAGGCATGGTTACTATGGACATGGTCCATAATTCGGTGGATTCCATATACGGTGCGCCACCTATCGGTTGTAGAGGACAGGCCGATTTTCATCTTTGGGGTCGACATCGCGCTAGCTAGCTATGCAGCTAGCTATACATAGAGCGCGAGCTACGCTGCAGCGCAGTAGACACTATATAGCTGCATGCGCAATGCACTGTTTACTGTACAGTAACTGTACTGGCCTAGCGCCTGGCGATCGATATCAAACAATGTGATTGGACCCCAGAAAGGCTAGCAAGCTTCAAAAAGATGATGGCTACCTTATGTTCTTATGTTTAAGGACAATCACGTTGAAGATGTCCATATGGGACACATCCAGAATCACCCAGACCACATTTACATCAAGGCAACTGTGAGTGTGAAGCCTGAGCGACGTCAAATGGCAGAACGGTACGCTACATGCATGACATGGGTACTACTCACGACAGACGCTTTAGTCCATTCTGCTGGCTGTGGATGTGTTGCAGCGTAAGTTTGCTTTTTCTGTGATTTGTTGATTTTGTCGTTACTCATGTTAGGGCCTAACTTCAGGCCAACCTGCCCGGGCGCCCGTCCGCCCGTCGCGGCCGGCTGAGCTGAGCTGCGCTGCTGCATGTGCATATACAGCATGCATATAATGCGAGTACAGTAATTTTGATGTCGACTTTTTCCCATGAGGCATTGCGGATTTCGGCCTGTCCGCTACAACCGATAGGTGGCGCACCGTATATGGAATCCACCGAATTATGGTAACCCCAGGGCCGGGGCACTCCTTAATTGCTGATGTACCAGTCACATAGACATCCCGGATCACCCCGAACCACCCCGGATCTGATCCGGGGAGAGATCCGTTTTGACGCCGGGAGGCCAACACGGCAACTTTTGGAGGTCAAAAACATCTGGCGTCATCCGGGGATTGCCGTGTTGGCAGAGCAATCCGGGGTGGTCCGTGTGGCTGCCGTGTAGCTGCCGTGTTCATCCGTGTAGATGCCGCGCTCTTCCGGCCTTATCCGTGTAGCTGCCATGTTGATACCGTGTGTACAGTCATACCAAAATCTCGGATCTCCCTGGACGTCCCTGGATCTCCCCGGATCACCGTGTAAATCCTTGAGCATCCGTGTTTATATGTGACTGGGGCATGAGTTGTAAAACTTGTACACACTCGGTTAGATGATTCGTTTTCGGCGTATGGGCTGTCAGCTGGCTGTGTTTTGCAATCATGGTATGGCTCTAGATTTCTATGGGTATCCCGTCTAAAATACTTAAATAGCGTAAAGTTTAAAGGGACTGTACAGACTACAGTACCGGTTGAGGTGGGGATTCAGGTTTATAATGTCCCTAAGTGAGATCCGTAATGAGAAACCTCTTTTGAAATATAAGAGAGCATGTAATTTTAAGAATTATTCAGCATTTATTTGATGAAAATTGGTTTTCAAGTGGCTGAGATATAAAAAAAAAAAAGTGATTATAATGAAAAAGGCGACGGGCCACACCTTTTATTAGGATCTCTTTGTTTCTCCTTGTTTTTGGATATCTCGGCCATTTCAAAACCGATTTTCATCAAATAAACTTTTGATACCCCTTAGAATTGCATGTTCTTTGACATCTAATAGAGTGGTTTCTGAATATCTCGCAAAACATTAAAAGCTACATCCTCGCCTCAACCAGAACTGTACACACTCTTTGGCCCGAATTCACGAAGGTGGTACAAATGAAACCATGGTTTAAACCATGGACAAAAACCATGGAGCACCAAGTGTCGCATGGAATATTTCATTACGAAATCAGTAATTCGTCGATGATATGATTATTTTGTAATGAAATTAACATTTCGTCCACGAAACGATAATTTCGTTAACGAAACAGTCATTTTCTCGACGAAATGACCAATTTCATAACGAAATATTCCGTGTGACACGTGGCGCTCCATGGTTTTTGTCCATGGTTTAAACCATGGTTTCAGTTGTACCACCTTCGTGAATTCGGGCCATATAAGTTTTAGTTCTTCATTGAATGATAGTTGAGTGAACGACCAATAGAATAAATAGAAAACTCCACAGAAAAATACTGTGTGACACTGACACTAAGTATCTGCAGTGACTGATACTGTTGAGTTTTTCGGTGTAGAAATAGGGGTCTAGTGTAGACCCATCCGTAGTGGCATAATCCAGAACAGAAAGGAAGTAGCACTGTGTTCATATCATTGCAATTGGAGGGGTTGGATAACTCGACCGTGGGATAGCTTTATGTACATGCCAACAACCATCTTTTGTAAGAGCTTACCCAGACAAAACACAAGTCAGTGGGTGTGTTTCATCTTAAGAACAGGGAAGCCAACCGTCAACTAGGGATTAGTTGGTATGGAAAACGCCTGCAACGTGTATCCAAGCCAGTCTACCTAGGGGTGACGCTTGACAGGTCCCTCACTTTCAAGGATCACATCACTAAGACCAAGGCAAAGTTGGCATCAAGGAATAGTATCCTCAGAAAGCTCACTAATACGAAGTGGGGTGCTGATACGAAGACAGTACGTACAACAGCACTGGCTTTATGCTACTCTACAGCTGAGTATGCTTCACCTATCTGGAGTAGATCAGCTCATGCCACTATAAAGATCGACACTGTTCTAAATTCTTCATGTCGTGCTATTACTGATTGCCTAAAGCCCACAAAGGTTGAAGACCTCTACTGTACCTACTGAGTGGGATTGCTCCTCCCAGCATCCGTAGGACCGTTGCATACCAGAAGGAAAAGCTGAAGCAAGAAAATGACCCTCCCCACCCTCTCTTCAATCATGATCATTCAAGAAAGAGGCTAAAATCCAGGCGCAGCTTCATGCATTCTGTAGAGGCACTGAACAAAAGCCCTGACAAGCAGCGTGTATCCAACTCGACAACTCGACCCGGCTGAGCTTTCCAGGGTTGGGCTATCCTGCAGTCAAGTTGTCGAGGAACCTTGAAAAGTAAAGTTATACACAGCCCTGTCGCTGTACACAAGTGTCTCTGTGCTTTGCACAGCGTCTCTGGTCAGGCTATTGGAACAGGTACATGCAGTGTAACATGCATGGTCTATTCCTTAAAATAATTGAAAAAAAGAATTAATGCATTGAAGCTTGGATACAGTAGACAATGCAGTTATTTTGTAATACGTGCAATACATGCAGACTACACATGGATGTTTATCTTGTGCATATATGCATGCTGTGATTCTTCAAAACTATAGGATGATGTCGACTTCGAGAAGGTGTGGGAAACCAAGGCCAGCGGCAAGATTTCCTATGATAGGTAAGTTAAATGAAGTGCTTGTGAAAATGGAAGGAGCTACAACATGACCAACGTGAAAGTGCACCATAGTAAAATGTTTGGTTAGAATTAAATAAGTATCCATGATGACTGCTTCCAATGTCAAAATCTTAACCTTAAATACTAATAATAACGGTCATTAAACTTTATAGACGGAAAAATTTGTCTGTCCAGAGGAGTTTAAAAAGAAAAAGAAGACTTTTACAGCCCTTCTCCATAGACAGAGAAATCTGTCTTTTCGGAGGAGTTTTTTCATCATTATAGTATTTCGTTGACTTTACGGCCCTCCTCCATAGATTCTGTGAAGCTGGATGTAGTCTCTCCGGAACATATCCCCTATGACAAGATACAGACCGATCTTTCGGTCAGTAAACTTCAGCGACGTGCATGGAAAAAATCCATGTTATTCTCACCTGTCAACTCAATGTTTCACATGCCATTTTAAGTTACTGTAAGACAAGATGTGTTCGCGGCATGAAATTTTTCACGAATTGGAGCTGACGGCCTTTTTCGTGCCACTTGCTTTCAATGCATACCTTGCAGACAAGAACTTTCGCATGCATTTTAATTTGGCGAATCTTGGCTCGCGCAAAATTCGCGAAATTGAAATGCATACGAACATTTCTGGTTTTATAGTAATCGATTTCTATACCTCACTTTACCCTGCTTCCGTGTAGACCCCAAACCGAACTGCATGCACTATCTCTTAGAGGATGCCAACATCAAAGGTTTGTCGGGTCATAAACCCTTGCTTACAGAGACCTGTCTTATGCAACATGCATCCGTGGGGGAGTTTGGAATCTGACGGGGAAGGGATTGAAAATATTGTGGGTTCTGATCTAGCATACAAACAATGGCTCTCTCAAGACTTTAGTCTCCTAGGACTGTGTTCAAAGAATCGGACCTCCTTCAGTACTCACACATGGATACTTTTCATGGAAATTGGAGCAAAAATTGAAATTATTGTCGAGAATTCCGAATTCATTTTTTTTTTTTTTGCTTTATTCTACCAGTATTGCAGGTAAAAACAAATGAAACAGCGAAACAGAAATAATATGATTGAGGGTAATGGTGATAACTAGTGAAGTGTGCGCTTATCTTTTGTCTGTCTTACCAATGATTTCGTGCCGTCTGAAAAAAAAAAAAATTAAAGTAGTATTCTTGGTTTGTACTTTTCCCCCTTCTGAACAGCCACAGAATATATTTGGACAACTACAAAGAATGCATGGCAGGGTAAGTTGTTTGATGTAAGACAAAATCTTGAAGGATGCACAATGCTTTTGTTTTGTTCTACAGTAAATGGCTTTGTATTATTATTATCATTGACATTGATAAGTGTCATTCATTATATTCTTGTTATGTACCAGGTATGTTGTTTGTTTTAACTGTTTATTTCCATCTCTCTTGGATGTAAAAGAATAGTTTGAAGAAGATGGTGTTCACAGTCTGAAGATGGTGTTTTAATCTTATTTTCATCTGCTGTGAATTTGAGAATGCCTCCAAGAGTATTGAAAGGTGGGAGAATGGAAAAAAAAAACCCACTTCTTTTTATGACCCCCCAAAAAAGAGAGCCAGGGGCCCACTGCATTCAGCTTCTTCTACCAAGCCTCAATGATAAGTATATAATTGATACGAAACATGCTTCATACTCTCTAATTCACTGTGGTTTATATTCATAGTGCATTCTAATATTTTTTCTTTTCATCTAATGATATTATGATTATTATTGCCTTTACCTTTATTTAAAAAAAAAAAGGTATGGGCTGAATGGGAAGCCTGTCTCTCTCTACAAACTCCCAAAGACTCCGGCCGCTCAAAAGATTGAAGATGCCCTCGTCTGCCAGTATCATATGGTGAGCCACATAACAAAACGCACACAATTAATGTCCAATATACAGCTGTAGCAGCACTGTTACAAACCATTCTTAACCGATCCCGTATTCGTAAATCCTCAATAGGAGAGACAAATGTTGTCATTACCTACACAGATGGGGTCACCACAAGGAGCACTGTTTTGTTTTTTGTTTATTTGCTTGTGTTTGTTTATTTGTTTGGGTGTTTGTTCCAATTTGTTTTTTATTGCAATTATACCTACTGTAGGAATAGTCTAGGTCTTATACCTGTAAATAATCCTCTGTGGACACACATGTCCAAAGTAGAATGGAAAATTTCTATAAAACACACAAAAGATTTTATATCCTGTTTCTGTCATTTCTAAATGAAATCAACCTGTTTCGCCTCATTTGGAAATAATCCTCTGTGGACGCACATGTCCAAAGTAATAGAATGGAAAATTTATATAAATCATACAAAAGATTTAAAATCCTGTTTCTATTATTTCTAAATGAAATCAACCTGTTTCTGTCATTTATAAATGAAATTACCCTGTTTCTGTCATTTCTAAATGAAATCAACCTGTTTCGCTTCACTTGTAAATAATCCTCTGTGGATGCACATGTCCAAAGTAGAATGGACAATTTTATAAAACACAAAAGATTTAATCCTGTTTCTGTCATTTCTAAATGAAATCAACCTGTTTCGCTTCATTTGTACATAATCCTCTGTGGACGCACATGTCCAAAGGAGTATGGAAAATTTCTGTAAAACACACAAAAGATTTAATATCCTGTTTCTGTCATTTCTAAATGAAATCAACCTGTTTCGCTTCATTCCTCAAATGAGTAAGGTGTGTGCGTGTGTGTGTGTGTGTGGGGGGGGGGGGGACTGCTAAAATTGTGCTCTTTCCTGCTAAAAAATTTCTTCATGTGTTTTTGAAAAACTTTGTTGAGTAACAAGTACAGTACATGTATGCCGGTTAATTTTAGTCCCGCAGTTTTTGCATTAGTGCAACAGAGATATGGTAATTTCTTTATATTTTTCCTTGTTTTTATCCTTCCTTTTCAAAGTAAGAAAACTGAAGGAAGTCCTTGATATATTACTTTCCATTATGCATTGTACGTAGTAACTTATTAAAGTTTTGTATTTTACCCTCTGAAATTTGGCAATAAAAGGAAGAAATCTCGGCAGACACACGCCCCCATCTCATCACCCTCACCAAGGACAATTGGGTTGTTAGATCTGACCTCAACACCGGCGCCGTATTGCAGCGAATCTACCTCCACCCGCAGCTGAATTACAAGTATTCAAAGAGCAATCAGTCTGTGTTATCTCAAACACAAAGAATGAAATGTTGTATGGTTAAATTACAAAGAGATCAAGACAGGCGATTAGCAGACAGAATAGGAATTTTGATCATAGTGGTTCACAAATTTGAAGAAAAAATGTTTTTAGAACATGCATGTCCCACCAAATGATGCATCACACGTTACCCCGGGGTACCGTTGTACCCCGGGGAACCACGTTGTGTAGTGCCACCTCACGTCCATTTGAGGACAGCCGCAGAGAAATGCATGCATTGTGTGTGCGTGTACATAGTCATTCCCATGCCACTGCATGTTATACTAGTACTATGCATGCATGGTACGCTGTGCTAGTTATAGCGTGTGCTTCAGTGCAGTGCAGTGTAGTGCAGTGCAGTGGCTAGCGTGCGCTAGCTCCAGCACCAAAATAATTTCCCACTTTTTGGCACCCAGGGTACAACCTTAAAAAGAAAAAAGAAATTCAACAGAATGGCTGATTTTTAGTTGGTACCCCGCGATACCGTTTATGTCATCAAATGCCAAGAATGTCTTAACATAACTCGCTGCTTCTATGAAGCTTGTTGCTGTGTAACTATACACAGCCCAGTCGCTGTACATGGTACGTCGCGACAGGGCTGTACGAGCGCGACCACCAACCACTAGGAGAGCGACGTAATCGCATCACGATAGCTTTGACTTTTGATACTTACGATCATTTTTGTCACCTCAAACTCATCGAGTATACTCTTCAATATTTACTCTACTTCTGATGCTATCAGTATTCAAATGTATGTAATGAAACTTACCGAAATTGATCATCATATCCAGCATGTCCACACCGTACACAATCTTTTACGCCAGGCCAAGTTTAGATATCGAGTGGTCATGTGATGTGAATGCCCTTTCAAAAGGTCGCGCTGTCGACCGCGTGCTGCTACACTCAAGCAGCGTACGCACGGTTACTAGTATACAACTATAAACTGTACTGGGCTTGGCGGCGGCTGGCGTCTGGTCGGGCGAGGAACATTGAGCTCCATACCACGGTTATTGTGTAGCAGACGCCAAGGTTTGTTCGACACTTTCAACGCTCATGCGCTCGCTCTGGAGCACATCCGGTCACGCATGCGCATAAGTCAAGGCATAAGTCGAGGCTGCATGCCGTGCTCGTCAGACGCTGTTTCCGCATAGCGTAACAGTGTCTGGTCGGGCTAGTTGCTATGGTGTTTTGAATACCTAAACTGGGACTGGTACTGGTACCTTCACTGGTTGACTTTTGTGTAATTATTAATGTCTGATGTTCTGTAATGTTATAATCTGTGTTTTGTGAATTGAGTTGTAAAATGTATACACGTAATTATGGTGTCATATACTGTGAACATCAATATTTTTGTGCGGTTAATTTTTTCACCCTGAGCGGCTCAAAAACATATTCATGGGTTCTTGAATTTGCACTGCACCATTGTCAACCCATTCAAAATGTGCAGATAAAATTGCGAAGATATTTTTGTCGGCTGCCATGGAATGTAGTAGTTGTTTTATAAACCGTTAAAAAATAAAAGATTAGTGGAAAAATGAGCAAAGAAAATGGGATTCCATCGGGAAATAAAAGAGAATAAATAGTTTCTTTGGTAGGTTTGTGGAAACATAGTTGGACAAATTACATCAAAGGAAAGCATTTGGTCTGCAGAATCTCAAAGCACAAAATTCAGGGGAAATTTGATTTCTGCGGCTTTGGGAATAGGCAATGATGGCTTACATGTGTTGGCTGTTGGATGTGAGATATATAATTCCTCATGACTACATTTTTCTTTTTCAAATTTTCAGCTACCTCTCCTGGAATGATGAAGGTGCATCCTTTGTAGTGACGACTGTAAAATCCACCACTACGCCGTCCATGCGGGAGGTACATCGTAAGGCCTATGACACTGCTAGCATTTATGTTTTTTGTCTTCTGTGTGAACTATCATTTTCTGGCCATCAGTTCTGCTAAGAAAGTCTGACCGGAAGGAGATCTGGTGTAAAGGATGAAAGTGTGAATGATGAAATGTTTCTTTTGTTAAAAAATGGTCAGGTTCCTACTCTATCTTCACATGTCTGAAAAGAAAATATTGTACATAGCTACTGTAATTAAAGGCATGATTTTAATACCATTTACAGATGAAACAAAAACCCAGCATTAGTGCTTTAAAATAGTTCTAAAATGTGAGTTAGGGATAGAAACAACCACTGTAAAAATTTGAATTGGTAAAACCGATGTTAAGTATTGGTAAATACACTTGTATGCAAAATGTGAACAATAGTTATTATAAAATGCTTCCAGACTAAACCCTCTACAGTTACGGTTTATTGAGAAAAATACAGATATCTCCTTATATTTAGGCTTTATTGCGAAAAGGATGTTTTGTGGTACAACAAACCTACACTTATGCATTAAATGTCATATCTTTAAAATTTTTTAAATCACTGTTCCCAAAGGTAAACAGGACCATCAATAGAAATTTTCACATATTCATTTTTGATTAAATTACACACTCCCATGATTTGTTTTGGGTAATATCATTACCCCTTCCTTCAGAAGGAGGCAAGTAAAGTGTTTATTCACAATGCTTGAACTATAGAAAGTCCTAAAATTGTTATTTTGAATTCTCTTTGTGTCTTTTTTTAACTTGTTCCTTCTAGGAACTGGGTGTACCAGGTCCTCGTAGCATCAACTCATAATGCACACAAGAGTTTCTGCATTCCTGACCTAAATTCTTTAATCATATTAGACTGAGCAGAAAGTGACTTTTATTGAAAGATTAGAGTTGGTGTTATCATTGTCTTTTGTTTTTCTGTCTTGGAAATGTGTGTATTTTTGGTTGATGTACCTTTTCCAAATGCAGTAGTGTGGTTGCTTTGCGACAAAACTCATGTGAAGAAATATGTAGACTACATTGTGACTTTCGCTGATCCCATAAAGGTGCATTTTTAGTATATAACAAAATGATTTACAGGCCCAGCACACACTTCATTCATATCTCATGTCCGATCAATATTTTGCATTGTTCGATGGCACACGCAGATTGTTGCGGAAAGGGAATGAATGTGCTGCTTGACTGCTTTCGCAGAGCAGATTACCAACCTGTCCGTTATATGATGACGGGCAAAAAGAACAGTGTTTGGGGGCATTGAGGGTTCTCAGATGATTGTGAAAGGAACATGTTAATATAAAAAAGATTGATAAATGTGACCTACGACAACAAAATGATCTGAAAGTCGAGGAAGGTCGATTTTCTGAAAATGACATGACATTATTTCTGTACTCGTCCGCTTTAATTTCATACGTGTATATAACACAAGTCGTAAAAGCACTCTGTTGCGGAGGTATTGATGATTTTATGAGACCATGTTGAGTGGTCTAGGAAATCAGCATTTCAGGAAAACAGCCTTCAAAGTTTTCTTTCCAACACAATCGTGATCAAAGGGAGGTAAGACAGTTTTCACCTCTTGACAATAGAAGATATGCTCCTAGCAACCTCCATGATGTTCATTCAAGCGCCAACGGTCTACACACGACCAATCAGTAACCAGGGTGCCACGCACTGACCAATAAGTTCACTGCCTCATTGCTAGGAACGGAGTCTATCTGCGGCACTAAATCCTAATCTTCGGACGCGTTTCTGTTCTGTTGAAAGTCAGAAAATCGTGGCCCAGAAAAATGCTAATTTCTTGCCTTTCCTTTGATCATTTAGCTTCAAAATTTCGGCAGATGATAGACCAAACATTAGACTACAACATTACGTGTATGCCAACTACAAAAATTTGATGGTTTTGACCAATTTTGATGATCTGACTTTTAAACTCGATTTTCTCGGCTCAGCCGTCAGCAACTTTCAGATCCTTTTGTATTGGCGGGTCACAAAATAATGATAAGGCAACTTTTGACTTCATCTAATATGTTATGTCCCTCTGCAGGCGGGTATAGCCTCAAGCATCCTCCTCACGATGGCTATTTTCACTGTCTGCCCCCTGGAGCTTGCTGTCTGTTTCCAGGTGGATCGCCAGGTAAGTGTTACAGTATACAAATGATGCACAGGATAGAGTGCATTAGTGTAGGCGTAGTGCACTCGAGGGTATTTACAATTGTGAAACATGCACGAGGCGAAGCCGAGTGCATGTTGCACTACATTGTAAATACCCGAGAGTGAGCTACGCCTACACTAACGCCACGAAATAATCCTGTGCATCATTTGTTTTATAAAATGGGTCGAAAATTCGAAAACTAACATCATTTTTCAGCGTTTTTCACGTACCTTTGTGGGTCAAGACGTCCGAAGATGTTCGTCCCAAACTTTTACGCACGTCGCACTCGCGGAAGTCCCGCACATACAGTATAAGTATAATGGGGGGTTGGGTTTCCGGACACCCGCATGAAAACTTACTTATTTTACATAGAATATGCACCCTTTACCTTAAAGACTTGATATAGACTCCTCATATAGGCCTACTAGACAACATACTCTGAAAACGGCGTGAGAATTAACCTGCTAAATCGTTGGATTTGCTCTTCAAAGTGACTCCATGTACGCGTCCGGTCCCATAACGCTTGGTCTACTGTACTGTACAAAGTGTACGTATATGTATAGTATAGTACAGTATACGTACGTACGCCACATATGTTATGCACAAGGGAAGACAGGCCGGCCGGCCGGCAGCCCGAACTAGAAGTTGTTTACAGGATTGACAGCGCGTACGCGTATGCATGCAATTCATCAAAGGAGCCGCCGCGCGCACAGACGATCGGCAATCTACCATAGGATTACAGGCAGTGCAATAGTACTGAAGTAAAGGAAGGAGGTGTGTCTCATTTCAGAGCTTCCTATTGGCTACATTCTTGAACCCATTTTATAATAAAGCATAATGCCTCACCATGTTGAAACTGGCTTTAACTCTTTATGTGCCATGGTAGAAACCCTCTGTCTGCCACATTATTCTGAGACACCAATATAGGGATGCTTTGAGAAAACATTCTGTTTTTCAAATCTATGTAACTTGTATAGATTTCTGTTGAATTGTCGACGCAGTGTGCAAAGTTGTCGAGAAAATGCTAAGCTTTGCATTGATGTAAATTGTATAACAAATCTATGATCGCTTTTCTTTCAAATGCTCAGTAGCTACGGTATGACTTTTGCACACAAAACAGTGACAGAAACTTAGAATTTACACGCAAATCCAGTAGGGAACACTGCTTGGTAGTCAATCACCACTTAAAATGCAAGCTATATGTGAGATGAACGGAATTGCAAGAAACACTTTCATTGTACTGTGGCATTTGGCGATTTATTGATAGGATTGAGCGGATATATTGTGTTTTTGAGCGGAATATACGAAGTTGGCCGTCGACTGAGTCATACGTGCGAACGTGGCACATCAAGAGTTAATGAATATAGTAAAAATCAGTTCAGCAGAATGGCAGAGGTGTCGTGAAAATTACACCTTAGCTATGACAGTTATGGAATTGTAAATTTCCTTTTTTTTCCCCCTAATAAATTCATGATGTCAGAAGTATTAACCCGTTGACAATGAGTCCAGAGTATACTCGGGCAGGTGTCTGTGGGAAATGGGTGTTGTAGCAAAATCAAACCGTCCTCAACGGGGTTAAGCATGCACTTTAAAAGACATGAGCACTTTATGTGTGGATTGGGTGAATGCAGCAATGTAATTGAACACAGTGAAGTTTGAGGTAAATCAGTCTATTCAGTCTGCTGGATGAGAAGACGACTACAGTTTGTGATGTCACATGGGTAGAATGATGTAACGAAAATATATTGAAAGAAAATTGGACATATTTTTTCTCTTGCAAATTAAAAGAACACTTGATTTGCCTGTTTTAGAAGGTAGGGGAAATGATATACCTTATTAACAAGTCAAAGGTATGTGTACTTCAAAAAAAAAAAATAAATTTTGTAAAATTGTAATGTATTTTCTTTATGTCATCCTTGGCATGTGACATCACCAACTATAGTAGTTTTCTCATCCAGTGGTGGCGGCACAGAAACTTTAAAAAATGCATAACTTTTGAACAGATTGTCCAATTTTCCTCTAACTTTCTCTGTTGTGTTATACTTTATGCATTCACTCAATCCACGCATATATGAAGGTGAACTTGTCCTTTTGATTGGCAGAGGTGATGATGTCATCACCTCATAATTTCTCCCAAAATTATCCACAAATCCTCACTAAAATTCCTCATTTTGCTGTGAAACCCACAGGATTAAATGTAAGATTAATCTGTGGCTTCCAGCTATCTGGGATAGGCAAACTGGAGCTTTTTTTTTTTTTTTCATTTTTTAAATTTTTTTTCAAAAGAAATGTCCTGAAATTTGTCTAGTTTCAAGTCTGTATACCCATTATTGCAAAATCTTTTTTTTTTTTTTTTTTTTTTTTTTTTTTAAAAACCAGTATTGGGCTTTGTTTGCCAATTGTCAAGCATGCTGGGGTGCTTTCTTTGTTTGATAGTTCGGATGTCTGAACAATAATTATCAATTAAAGCAGATTACATAATCTCTTAATCAACATTTTGTGGCCATAGCCTGCATATACTGGACTAAAAAATGGTAAAAGGCACAGTGCTACACCTGAGTGAGCGTGCTAAAATGTACAACTAGATCAAGTTTGGTTGGATTTTTGGATTCAAATTAACTCATTCTTGGGTTGTGCAACAAAGACAATTTGAAGCATGAATTTATAAATTTGAATAAATATGCAGTTAGCCGCTGCTAGAAAGGATAAGAACCAGTGGTGGCTGTTGAAAGCTTGGTAGACTAGTGGAAATGATGGCTGTCTAGCAATCAGGTACTCATTGATTTGAGTACAACCCTAGAATGTATGCCCATGATTTTTTTTATCATGGCTACTGCTAAAACACTAGACAATCGGTGCCTATTCATTTATGGTGAAAGGCAATTTGTCAGTCAGTTGCAATCTAAACAGCTTGATGCAGTAATCCATTAATCTGAATAAATACGCTGTACCAGCTGCTACAATGGATTATTTGATGTTGAGGAAAAAGCTTGACTATTAATTGAGATAAGTCCCTGGGCACACAAAAGGTTACCAGTGCATGGCAGCTGACCTAATCACAGCAGTAGCAAGGCTCCAAGATTCATATTCATCGCAGTCTCCAATTTCCCTCAGATCTTTGGCAATAACCTGACTGGTGCTCACGTCGTCGCAAACAACATTCTCTTCACGACGCACCAGCGAGGGATTGTCAAATTCTATGACTTTGAGATGTTCTTAGCCAAGGTAAGGTATCTGAGGGTTTCCCTTTTGTGTCATCTAGTTTCAGTTTGCTCAATTTCAGCTAATAATCTGATCAATCCCTTCATTGCTGTTGCTCCGGTGGTTTACAGCAGTGTACATCCTATGTTTTGTCCCTTTCATCACACAGCTACCACGGCTAATAAGCACTTCAAAGACCTTGTACTTCAGAGCCTCTTTTCTCAGTTCATAGTTTCTCAGAGTGTGTGCTTTCTTTCCAGTGTGTAGATCGGTTTAGAGTCCATTTGAATTGAGTTATACATCATTTTAAAGCTTAGAGTCTGCTCTTTCAGAATCTGCCCTTAATTCTCTATGTACCATGGCAGAAACCTCCTGTGTGCCACATTTTCTGAGACACAAACGTAGTCATGCTTCGAGAAAACATTTTGTTTTTTTTCAAAGCTATGTTTAATACTCGTATAGATTTCTGTTCAAGCTGGACAAATAGTGAGTAATGTTGTAGAGAAAATGCCAAGTTTTGCTTTGATGTAAATTGTTTGACAAGTCTTATAATATGTTTGTTTTTCTTTCAAATGACCAGCAGCTACATCCATGTAAAAGCATGACTTTTGTACACAAAACAGTGACAGAAACTTTGAATTTATGCGCAAATCCAGAAAGGAACACCGCTTGATAATCAATCACCACATAAATTGCAAGTTGTATGCGAGAGAAACGAAAGCATGAGAAACGCTTTCATTGTACTACACCATTTGGCGACTTACCGATCGGTTTGGGCAGGTTTGCGCGTTTGAGTAGAATATGCAAAGTTGGCACGCCGTCGACTGAGTCAGACATGCAAATGTGGCACATAAAGAGTTAACTAAAGATCTATGAATGGCGAGTTTTTGTTGGTTTTGTGATTTTGGGTCACATTTGTACCTAAACCTACTTTCATAGCAGCTGATCATGGTTGCAAATTGGATTGCCCTCTAGGCTGTGGAAAAAAAAGTTATCAAGAAGCTACAGTGCAGTTGAAGGAATGTTGAATTTCTGAGACTGAATACATTCGAACATATATATCATAAAACTCCGGTATTACTGATGAATGATTTGAAAACTTTCGCAATAGAAATACTGCATTCATATTATATCATGCACATATTTATGTTGAAGCATTACAGTACCAGTTTGCATCAATATCTCTGGGCCATTTTTGTGATGAGATGCATGGCACACTGTGTGCATGCATAAGACATATCTCTACCTCAAAGTATTATTACAGACAAACTTTAATAGTGAAGTGCAGCATAAAAACAAAAGTTATTGATTCAAAAGTACAACCATGTTATCAAAGTATACTGTAAAGTAAACAATGGGGAAGTTTGTTTGTTTGCTTTTAAATACATTGTCATGTATCATTCTTTCCTCTCTACACGGAAATGTATCAATGATGAATCTGAAGTGGCTTTTTGAAGTATGTTCCCTTGCTCTTTTCATTTTTGTTGACAGAATCCTCCTGATGAAGTTAGGCTGGGGGATGCTTTCCCTGGTGGAGAGGGGGAGGGGTGTAAAGTTGGAGAAGCCCCCCATGGCATTCCCATCACTCTTAGGGTCAAAGGTCAGTTCCTTTTCCCAGACATGGGGATGTCTTCTTTTTTTTTCTTTTTTTTCCCCGTTTTTGGTCTCTTCTGACTTCTTGTTCATTTCGTTGTGAACTGTTTTCCCTATGCTTTGGTAAAATGTATGCTTAACGTCTTGTTTAAAGGACAAGTTCACCTTCAAAATCATGTGGGTTGAGTGAATGCAGCAATATTAGTAGAACACATCAGTGAGAGTTTGAGGAAAATCAGACAATCCATTCAAAAGTTATGAATTTTTGAAGTTTCTGCTCAGTCACGCGGCTGGATGAAAAGACTGCTATAGCTTGTGATGTCACATGTGTACAACGATATAAAGAAAGAATAAAGAAAATTCAACATATTTCCATTTTTTTTGCATAACAAAAGAACACTCAACTTTTCTCTTTCAGAAGACAAGGTGAATAATATTACCCTTAACATACATCAGTAACAAGTTGAAGAAATGTGCACTTTATTCAAAAAGTTAAGTTTTGTGAAATTCTCTTTTTATTTTCCTTATCTTTGTACGCATGTGACATCATACACTGTAGTAGTCTTCTCGTCCAGCAGTAACTGTGCAGATGTATACTTTAAAAATTCGTAACTTTTGAACGGATTGTCCAATTTTCCTCAAACTTTCACTGATGTGTTCTACAATGTACGAATATTGCTGCATTCTCTCAGTCCTTATGTATGTGAAGGTGGACTTGTCCTTTAACCTGTTGAGGACGAGTCCTGAGTATACTCGGGTCAAGTGTCCATGGGAGATGCATGCTGTAGCAAAATCAGCCTGTCCTCAATAGGTTACAGTACTCTTAGTTAACCCGTTGAAGACAAGTCTCGAGTATACTCGGGCAGGTGTCCATGGGAAATGCTTCTTGTAGCAAAATCAGCCCGTCTTCAATGGGTTAAAATGCTGTTGAACGGTGGTGAATCTACTGCTACTACTCAACGGATGCATGCGGGATTAATAACACAATGCTTTACCAAATATCTCTGTCCATCCCCAATGTTTGCATGTTGGTTCTGATTTATGCTCAATATCTCATGCCATGCAATCAATATACATGTACACAGTTCAGAGGTTATCTCTCTTGCATGTGGGCAGGGAGTCTCAAGGAAATTACATCAGAAATGACTTCATCCTTGGCATGGAAACAGTGAACAGCAAATCATGTTCTGCGGCGAGCTACAATATAAGGAATAGGTGGAATAGTCCTATAACAACTAGTTCTCCTCTTTCATTTGTGCTCTCTCTGTTAAAGGCATGATTTACCATTTGCAGATGAAACAGAAATCCAGCATTAGTGCTTCAAAATAGTTCTAAAATGTGAGGATAGAAAAACCAATGTAAAATTTTGAACCAGTGTAGTCGCTTGTAAGTATTGTTAAATATGCAAAATGTGAACAATAGTGTAATAAAAATGTTTCCCAATTAAACCATCTACAGTTACGGTTAAATGAGAAAAATAGTGACATCTCCTTTTATATATTCATTTTTAGGATTTATTGCAAACATTTTATAGTGGAGGATGTTTTGTGATACAACTGACCTACACATACAGTATGCACCAAAACTGCTTCCAAAAGTAAAACATGACCTTTAAACTGATATTCTGTATTCTCATAAGAAGTCTGGTGCAAGTGCCGTCAAGCTGGTTCTGCAGGGCCTTTTTCATGGTCTATGTTTGCATTGTAGATCCATATGCCTTCAACGCAAGCTCATTTGAATCTGCGGAGCCCATTCTGCTTCTTGAGTAGTGTACTGGTAGATATACTTTCTTTTGGCTGGACTATAACCTTGTTTGAATCCTCCACAAGTGCAGATATCACTCCCTCAGTGATTTGATTCTGCAGAGATGCCCCCTGTACTGCTGGAAGTCTGTTGCTATGACGATGACATCTGCTTCGGGGGAATTCCCTGGCACTACCTGGCCTCTCCAAAAGGCGGATCGGAAGCGACGCATGTCAACGTCTACAGTGTGGCTACTAAGGAATTGGTGAGAAAACTCTTCAAAAGCTTAGGCCCCTCTTGACTAAACTTTACACAACTGGCTTACTAAAGTTGGGGTAAGCAGTTTTCAATACTATAAAACAAGGAATGTTCGCGTGCATTTTAATTTCGAGAATTTCGCGAGGGCGAAAAATTAAAATGCACGTGAAATTTCTTATCTACACTATATGCATTGAACGCCAGTGGCAATTCCCGAAAATTTCATGCCATTGAAAAAGGCTGTCGGCTCCAATTCATGAGAATCTCGTGCTGCAAATTATAATGTTTCACAGTAATTTTTTTTTGTTGTTGTTGTTGAAAATCTTTTAAATATGTTATGTTTGACATGTGTATTGTAAGAGATTAGAATCGAGAACAAAATGGAATCGATATGTTCTACACGAGAGCCTCCATTTTGCACAAGTATATTCCCTCCAGTAGTTGACCCAACTGTCCTTACTATTGATAATTATGCCTCCGCCAACGAAGTGGCCGGAGGCATTATGTTTTCGGGTCGTCCGTCCGTCCGTCCCGTTTTGTTTCTGTCAATATCTCAAGAACCGTGTGGTGGTTTTACATCAAACTTGGTATGAGGGTATATCCTGGGGGGATAATACTTTGTTTGGATTTTAGGGTCACGGGGTCAAAGGTCAAAGGTCACAGGTTATTTTGTGAAAAAAAAGGTTGACATTTCATGTTTTTCTCCATATCTCGCAAAGGGTTCAAGGTATCTTCATAGAACTAGTATACACTTGTATATGCATGTACCAATGGGCAGTGATTATCTAGGGAAGTTGGGGGTCATGGGTCAAAGGTCAGGGTCAACTCCTCAAAATATCACTACTTTCCTTATATTTATGCAATGCCTGAAGGATTTTTTTTTAAAAATTTGATGTATGCATGTATTACCGAATATATATGTATATTCTGTGGGAAGTTTCTTGCCAAAAGGTCAAAGGTCAAAGGTCAAGTGAAAGTGCTAAATTGCACTTTTTCCTCCATATCTCGAAAGTAACTCAAGGTATCATCATGAAACTTACATACAGTATATATGCATGTTCTACCTAACAGTGATTCTCTTTGGAACTGTGAGGTCAAAGGTCAAAGGCCAGGTTTAGATGACACTATTTTACCATTTGATACTGAAATTATACATTTTCTCAATACCTTGAAAATTACTCAATGCATAAACTTATAAAAGGGTCAAAAGTCAAGTAAAAATCAGTTCCCCAAATACCTGCACTCTGACGTTTTAATCATTCATCCAATTGAACCTAGTTCTAGGAAAGTGAACATTCAGCACATTTGTGGCAAACCTGTCATTTTAATATTTTGCCAATTGTGTGAAACTGTCATCACACATTGTCAAGACCTACATATTTGTACTATAG
This sequence comes from Diadema setosum, assembly GCA_033980235.1. Taxonomy (NCBI): domain Eukaryota; kingdom Metazoa; phylum Echinodermata; class Echinoidea; order Diadematoida; family Diadematidae; genus Diadema; species Diadema setosum. The sequence goes on along the minus strand of CM067077.1, from coordinate 32,750,874 downwards.
ACCTATTGGGAGAACCATGCATAATGTCGGAGGCATACCAGTCACTGTAGCGACATTTCTAGTTTTCCATGTTCTCATACCACTGAAGGCAATTAATGGGAGTCTGGAACGCAATGCGCTTGCTTTTGGAACATCGGGGGCGGTCTTCCACTTTGATGGCACAGAGCGCATCATCCACACTCTGTCCAGGTCACTAAGGTGAGTCATTAGGCTTCTTGGCTTAATTCCAGCCCTTACTGAGACATGTTACAGCCCACAATGATCTAAGGCAGATCATCATGTGTACAGTTGGACAAATGACCTTGCCCTTTTTCCTCAGTTGGTTTGATACGTAGGCACTCCTCTTGTCAAAGCAACATAATGCATAACCGTGCTCGATATAACAATTTACAGAAATTATGAAATGAAGAATGAACCTAATTACGTAGACCAGATGACTAGAAATGCCCCTCAATTTACATTTGGGGAGGCATCCATTTCATTGTTTTGTGCTTAATGCGTTGACAAACCTTTTTTTTATTGAAATGTCCAAATACTCTACATAGACTTTGAATGAACACTTTGTTGTTATCAAGTGACCATGCAGGCAGAACCATTTATTGGGATTTTGTCATGAAATATCATGGCATAACAAATGATTTGTAGTAAATTTGAAATACAAATGTACCTGTTACCACAAATGACCTTTTTCTGCTTATGCCCAAGGTGGAACTATAAACTGGCTTTTAAGATCACATGGTTCAGGGTATCGAAGGTGGTTGTTACCAAGTCAACGGCAGTCAGGCAGCATTAGTGCAAGGGGTGGTGGGGGGGGGGGGTGGAATATTGTGGCAACATCTTCAATAGCAGTTGACTCAGCATACAATTTTACATGTGACCTGCTGCATGAAAGATTTGTGCTTTGTCATCTGTATTAAAAATTGTTCTTAAAGTTTGGTGAACGAGACATTAAAATCAAGAAAATTATATAAAAGAAGGTGTCAAAGCAGAGGGAAATGTCTCCTAAAACAGATTTTTAATGTGACTTGTTAAATGATATTCGCGCCACTGAGAAATCGCGAGGTAAAACTGACTGATTTGCTTCACCGATATTCACTCCGGAACAGCCGTCTTTTTCGAGCCCTAAAATATGACATCATGAAATGAACAAAACCCTTTACGAGTGCAGCGGGACATCGAGGTGTTTGATTCATAAAGCACGTATTTCTTGGTGAGCGGATGCAATATCTGGCCTGTCTTTAGTCGCCTCTGCTTTCTCGGCTGAGACATTAAAACGTCCAATGTTTACCTTATATTGTACAGAAAGACTTTGAGTTTGACATCGAGAGTGAATTTAGAGATAACAGTGAAAATGACACTGACAGTGACAGTGACAAAGTCGGAGTGGTAGAAGAAGTGAGGGAAAGGCGACGGATATGGAAGGCCGCTGCGGACACAACTCGTTTGGGGCATACATGAAAACGGGCACATTGCCTCTCCATACGTATGCCCCAAACGAACCACGTCCATAACGGCCCTCCACAGACGGAACCCACTGTGTGGATGGAGTCATAGCACAGAGCACATTTCGTGACGTCATAATTTTGATCACCAAAATTTCGCTGTCAGATCGGGTTCTGGTGGTCTAAAAAGGGTCTCAAAACACCATCTCTCCATCGTTCTGGAGACGTTTTTACCTTCTGAAAGTTAATTATTCATATTCCTAGAGACTTAACCCTAACTAGGCCGGGCTATTTAGGTAGATCATAGAGCCGGGGGGGGGGGGGCCTCCCAGGCCCCCCCTCCAGATCTCGGCCGTCGACCGCGCGATCGCGACGAAAATTGGCACACACATTGCCTATGATGTAATCTAAAGTACTACGAAGTTAGATTTTAAAAAAAATTATCATTTATGCTAAATTATGCTAATTTATGCATAATGATGCATGAAATCAGACAATTTGGTATAAATCACTAAATAAAGCTCAAAATGGGCACATTTTTTTTGTGTAAATATTCTTTTTAGTGTCCTACGCAAATATAAGAGAAAAAAATTGAGCCATCCGAAAAAATTTCTTAAGTATTTTATTGTTTTTTGAATTTCTTATGTATTTCTTTGTTTTTTCGACTTTATGTTTTTCATTGTTTTTTCGACGAAACTTGTCCGCGACATTGTTTCGAACAAGAAAATATGTTATTAATTGATTTTAATCAATAAAACCCTAAAATAATCATGCTTTTATGAAATTTGACTGTAAGCACAGTTTCCATTGAAATTGTACACAAATTCACGTTTTTGAGCAATTTTTGGTCTGACATGCACGTACATATTTATGCGAAACTTCGGAACCGCGTGCCCGGGCATCGCAAATTTGGTGTCAAAAGATGCGGGAGACTCAACAGAAAAAAGTCATGAAACGTCGCGGCGATAGCTTTTCGCGTGAGCGATACATCGCGCGGAACGTCGAGGGGGGGGCCTCGGAGGCCCCCCCCCCCCCCGGCCTAGTTAGGGTTAAGCTTTCCAGAAATGTACAGATCACCTTGTTTATGAATATCACCCTTTTTTTCTCGTTCACCATACTTTAAGTGATTATAAATATTGACAGAAATATACAACTGAGACTTCAAATACATTGTGCTATTGAACAACGCTTGTGTATTTTGTAATAATTGGAGCAGTATACTCTGTTGAGGTTGTTGAATGTTAAATGTAAGTGAAATTTGAATATTTCTTTTTGGAATGCTGCAAGTTGCTTTTGATTTCACTGTCTTGTTGTCAGTGGTAGCATCAGTGCATTTCACATTGCCATGACTGTGATGATTAATATATTAAGCAGTTTTTTCTTTATCAATAAATTCAAATCAACATGATGATAGTGATTATAATTGTCATCAATTTCTATCATTTCATTGATTCAATAACATTTACATGTATTTGTGTAGTACCATATACATGTACATGTACTGTATGTATACTGTAAAAGTGGATATTTTCAGGCGACTAATTTTTCGCGCTTGGCCAGGTAAGAAGGGTTTCGCATGTTTTTAATTCCACGGAATCAAGATATCAGCTACTGGAACATATGGCACGCAAAAAATATTCGCATGCTTTTATTTTCGCACTAGCGTCTGGTTGCGCGAAATGCACGAAAATTTCAATCCCATGAAAATATCCACTTTTACAGTATATTATGTTTGATGATATTGCTGGACAAAACAAGGAATTGTGAATGATGTGCTATGCAGGGAATAATCAAATCAAATCAAATCAAATCAAGTTTGTAGTGGGTTAACAATGTTCAATGTTCATCTTTTTATTTCTATAGTTATTTCGGCATTCATTTGCTCTATTGATTTATTCTTATTATTGTTTGTACAGAGTACTGAAACTCAAGCAGAGGAATGATGGGACGTTTGAAGTTGTTGAGGATCATGTGATCGATCCCAGAGGTTGTGACGATGATGCTGATTCAGGAAAAAATTTGACGAGTCGCAGACCGCGTCGCAAACGCTCGTACTCCACCATCGTGGACTTCACCAGAGACGAATCATTTGAGAGCCTGGGTTCCCAGGTACGTGTACGGTCTCTTCACGACGTAATCACAGTCTTGACAGAATTTTGGACTTTGGCTGAATTCAAACAGAATGAGTTTGAAATTCTCACTGTCTCATTTTAATGTAAAGACTCTAATTGTGGCAGTGCTATTCAATTTTGTAACAATGTGTTTACAGCATTAAGTATGCCGGTCATGCAGTAAAAGCATTGAGCACTATCTCCATCTTTAAACTACCATAATTTTGTGGATTTTCTCTGCAGTTGTTCTATTGAGAAGAGAGATATCAACTGTAAGTGCTGAAACAGTATTTCTATTGTGAAAGTTCAATGTTTTAGTCATATGATAAAATTTTCACAAGTACCGTTTTTCCCTATATACATTTCATAAAGTATTATTTCAGCACAAACTCATTTGCATAAACATACACGTGTATATACTAACCAGTATTCATTTTGTATGATTATTAGTTTGTTTGTTTGTTTGTTTTTTTTCCCCCTGGAATCTCCATATTGTCTATTTTTTGACAATGATTCATAACAGTAGAGGTGGGCTATAGAGGGTCAATTTTAGGTCACATTTTCAGAACATGCTCATCACACCTTAGTTTGATGACTTTATGCCTACTGACACCATTTTTGAAAAAAAGAACGAAAAAAATGCGAAATCCAGGGTGCCCCGGCCGAAATCGTTAAAAATCCAAGATGGCCGCCGTTTCGGCTTAAAAAAGACATTTTTGGCTATAACTTGGCTATTTTTTTGTCTATTGTGATGGTTTTGGTGTCTAACCCCATGTTGTGGGGGTCAAGGAAGTGGATTATAATGATAATTTTGGTGTAAAACTTAATCTTCCACATGATACTGACCTTTTTGCCATATTTAGGGTTAAATTTTCCTTGTCCTTTACCCCTACCCCACCCGCCATTTTTTGCACTTTTTTCTGTATTTTTTTAAAGTCATGTTATCTACCATACTCTTAATAGCAAGTACTAGCTATCAATCTGGTGTTTTCTACTGACGATACAACATGAAATACAAATAACTTACGCTATATGTATGTGTCATGCAGATACCGGTATATGTGGCTGGTGCATTCAGGATGCATGGTAACTGTGGAACCAGTGCTTATACTGTATCTGCTTTGTAGTGCTAATTAGCATTTGGTCATTAGACATGTAATCATACACTACAGTTCTACTGTACTTATGTAGGTGCACAAATTGAATTTTAAAATGACTTCAATAAGCCTTCTGTGATATGCCAATATTGTCCAGCACAAAGGTAATGTTTCGGCTGGATGATGCATCCCATGAGCCAATTATTATACTGTACATGGAAGAATCTGCATCAGCAGTACTGTCTGTACATCAGCTTGCTTTGGGCATCACAATTGTTGATGCTGATCTGTCCCTTTCATTTTTTTTCCATGTGCTCGATTCCATATGCCTCATGCTCTTGGTCTCAACACATACCAAGGTACCAGTTTCGTCGTGCACCTTTGTATGTAATCCAATATCACAATTATGATGCAGAATCATTGATGCCCAGTTCACTATCAACACTATCTTCCAGGTTGGTATGGGCAGTTGGTTGTATGATGCCATTGGTTGACTTTCGATTCAATGCATTCACCATGTCATCTTCAGTAGGCAGATCAGGGGCAGGGAGATTGATTATCAGACTCTCCTCCAGTCACAAGAAGAGTCAAGTTCACCTTCATTTTCACCTTGAGCAGAGACTTGGGGTGGTATTCTGAAATCCTTCCTAGGAAGAAATTTCTTCCTAAGTCAGGATTTTTTCCTAAGTGGTATTCTGAAAATCTTCCTAAGTTTCTTCCTAAGTAGACTTAGGAAGAAACTTAGGAAGGGGGCGGGAATATGTAAATTTCTGACTTAGGAAGAAGTTGGTATTCTAGAATGCACTTAGGAAAGAATTTTAGGAAAATATTTAGGAAAGCTCCACCCCTGTCCTCAGTACGTTGTTAAGAATAGCAAACTGCAAGCATCGTGATAGGCGCGCTTGTCAGTCATTGCGCGCACATGTACTTTGATGCGCCAAATGAGCGTGAGAAAGGGGACGTGCCGCGCACTCGTGTTTTTGACCCTACGTCACAGTAATATGCGATTGTCATTGGCAGACATTGGTTAGTTCCTTATGATACGGCATTTCGTATTGGCTTAGGAAAGGACGTGGGTGGGGATAAGGATGGCTTAATTTGCATTAAGAAGTGCCTAGGAAGAAATTTCAGAATACCAATTTTGTCTTTCCTAGGCACTTCCTAAGTTTCTGACTTAGGAAGAAACTTAGGAAGAAACTTAGGAAGATTTTCAGAATACCACCCTTGGTATCGAGACCTTATACAAAGTGTACACGTGTGGGTGTACAATAATCTCGATGGGATATGAGTCTGCGGTATGACAGCTCTCCACCTAAAAAAGCTATAAGTTGATTTTGATGAGATCTCGGGTATCCAGACATTCCTTGAGTTCATCAACATTGTTAATGGGCCTCTCCATGTTTTATGTTCCTGTAACAGACAGCCTAGATGCACATACTCTAACTGCTTGTTGTGCTTGGGCCACATTTTGGAATTGGAAAAGAGAACTGGAAATAACTGATAAAGTCAACAGATATTAATTACCTTAGCTTTAGGTACTTTCAGTCACAGAGAGTGAGATGATGACTTTATCATTATGATGCTATGTGAGGAACATACATCGTACTCTGATCAGGGATCTCGCCAGCGTATATCACCCTTGTCGGTGCCGACAAGCGTGCGGTTTGAAGAAACAATTGCCGACAAGGGTAAAACTTGCCGACAAGGGTAACACCACGCGTGAACTTGCCGACAAGGGTGACTTGCTTGGCGAGCTAAGTTCGGACCAATTTCTCGCCTTTTTCAGTCTTTATTATCTGGCTAGAAAAGAAGCTAGATGTTGAAAGGAGCAGCAGTTTACAAGCGCAAAATGTTATCCACGCAATCACCGCACCGATCACAACAACGCGGCTCAACAGAGCTAGCTAGAGCGACGTGCTAGCTGATACACACCACATCACACACTTGCTCACTCACATGCGCTCTGATTTGGGATCCACACACAAGCACAAAGGAGGTTCACCTCCCTAGTTGCACACAGCCGGCCACTGACAGCCGCCTGCATGTACAACGGTACAGTGTATTGTGAGAGGGAGAGAGAGGAAGGAAAGAGAGGGTCGGAGGCCCACAAGGTGGCTGAGGGAAGGCTGACACGTGCTCTCTTGTTGTCACGCTTGTTGTCGGGTTACGCAAAAACAAACGATATGAAATGCATGCCCCCTCCGCCAAAGGTTGTATTTTTTTTTTTTTTTTGGCTGCTTTGGTTTGTTTGTTAGTTTGTCTGCCTGTCTGTCTCTCTATTCGCAAAATAAGTCAAAATTTGGGAACAGATTAGGATGAAATTTTCAGGAACAGTTGGTTGGTAAAATGCCGCAAGGAACAGATGATTAAATTTTGATAGTGAGCAGGATTTATAATACCACCGGAATTCACCGCCAGGATCCAGGATTTTTAGACTTTGTTTCATATATTTGGAAGGATTCGTATCAATTCTCATCGGCAATGACGCAAAATTAGATACGTTCAAAGCATTGCCGCAGAGAGAAAATTAACTCCATCTTTCGTTTAAAAAAAAAGAAGAAAAAAGAACGTATGATGGAGTAAGCAAATAAATGCAAATAGTTATTTTGGTTTTGGTAGTTTCAGTGTTTTTTTATTTCTTATTTTTTAATCTAAAAAGCCATGCGTTCCATTTTATTCTTTTCAATTTCCATGGATTTGTAGACGTCATTCGTGAATATTCCATTTTTTTTCCGGGCCGAAATTTATAGTAATTCTGTCATGATGGTCTTTCAAGTTCAACACACGTAATGCTCCACGTGCTTCTGGCTTGGTTTGTGGTTAGGGGGCCTTCATGGGCAGAAAATAAATGATGATCATTCATCAATGTTCCCAGTTGGTTTACATGCTATGTACACGCTGTTTACGACCACTGAAGCAAGGTTGGCAGTACGCGCGGCATTCCTTGCATTCCTCTATCTGACACCTGGCTTTCGTGGAAATTTCCACAAGCCATGATATCAAGTTTCCCTACTGCTTGTGGTCGTGTTTTTTTTTTTTATTCTTCATTACGAACATCAATTAGTTAGACTTGAAAAGTGTAGATAATTTGCGTCGAGGATGTGTTTTTTCTTCTTTTTTTTTTTCATTGCAGCATCGATCGGTAACATTTTGTTTTGTTCATCGTCCGTGCATGGCAGGGGTTCATGGGAGGAGAACGATAGGAATGACTGGGGAGAAAATAAACTGAAAGAAGGAAGCATCTTTTGAGCGAGCTGTCTTTGTTTTTCTCTACACCAGCATCAGTTATCACCACCAAGGTTCATTTTTTTTTTCGTTACTCCGACAGATTAATGATAAAATGATGCTAGATTCTTTATTCTGAAGGTTCGTTAATCCAAAAATGATTAAGAAAAAATGTCCGTTCATTTCACAACGAAATCAGTTTTGTTATTTCGAACGTTCTGCCAGTGAAATTTCGGAATAATGAAAACGACGGCACAAAACAGCGTGTTTTCGTTCTCTAAGGGTCTGTTATTCCAACAGAAATAGCAATGATAAAATAATAAATTGTAGATTCTTTATTCTGAAGGTTCGTTTACCGAAAATCAAATAAAGAAAAATGTCCGTAAATTTCAAAACGAAATCAGTGCGTCATTTCGAACGTTTTGCCAGTGAGATTTTGGAATAAAACGACTGCTCAAAAACAGTTGCAGTTTTCTTACTCTGATGGTTCGTTACTCCGACAGATTAATGATAAAATAATGCTAGATTCCTTATTCTGAAGGTTCGTTAATCAAAAAATGATTAAGAAAAAATGTCCGTTCATTTCACAACGAAATCAGTTTTGTTATTTCGAACGTTTCTGTCAGTGAAATTTCGGAATAAAACGACGGCACAAAACAGTGTGTTTTCGTACTCGAGCAAGGGTCTGTTATTCCGACAGAAGTAGTAATGATAAAATAATGAATTGTAGATTCTTTATTCTGAAGGTTCGTTAACCGAAGATTGAATAAAGAAAGATGTCCGTAAATTTCAAAACGAAATCAGTGCATCATTTCGAACGTTTTGCCAGTGAAATTTGGAATAAAACAATTACTGCCCACAAACAGTTGCAGTTTTCTTACTCTGAGGGTTCGTTACTCCGACAGATTAATGATAAAATAATGCTAGATTCCTTATTCTGAAGGTTCGTTAATCCAAAAATGATTAAAAAAAAAATGTCCGTTCATTTCACAATGAAATCAGTTTTGTTATTTCGAACGTTTATGTCAGTGAAATTCCAGAACAAAACGACGGCCCCAAAACGGTTACAGTTTTCTTTTACTCTGAAGGTTCGTTACTGCGAAAGAATAACAAAAAATACTTAAGATTCTTTATTCTGAACGATCGTTAATCGGAAAACGATGAAGAAGAAATGAAAACGGTTCCAATTTTCTTACCCTGAGGGTTCGGTACTCCGAAAGAATAATGGCAAAATAATACTCTACATTCTTACTTTTGAATGATCGTTAATAGAAAAAAGATAAAGGAGAAAATATTCGTTTATATCCAAACGAAATCAATTTTGTTATTTCGAATGTTCTGCCTGTATAATTTCGGAATACAACAACGGCCCCGAAACGGTGTTTTCTTATTCTGAAGGTTTGTTATTCCGAAACAATAACGATGATATATGATAGATTCCTTTCTGAAGGTTCGTTGATCGGAAAATGAACGAAAAAATGCTTGTTAATCTTCAAACGAAATCAGTTTTATTTTGAACATTCATCTGCAGTACCGACCTTTGGTGTTGTTTTCGATTGCAAACCTTTGAAGTACTCAGTAATGAATCGTTTCATTTTATGATTAAACAAACCTTCTGAATAATGACCGTCATTACATTTTTGTATGATATCTCTTTGATGTCACGGCCAAACTACCGCAGTATACCCAGAAAGAAAAGTGCAACGATGTCCCGAAAGTTCTCGATCGCTTCTCGCGTATTTGCATGCAGTAAGCCTACCACGTGGTCGAGCAGACGGCGAGAAAGCAACACGGCGCGCGTTGTTGCGATGCAGAGATGGCTAATTATTGCAACGGTGAAACAGGAAAGGCCTAAAAGAAATCGGAACCTTCACCATCGGCACCTACTTCTCTTTCATTTATTATTTAGGACCTGCAGCTAACAAAAGGTATGGAGTTTCTGCATTGTTTCTGTGAGAATATGCCCCTCACAACGTTCATTACATCTCCGTGAAAATGTCGCATTTAGTGGCATTTTAGCGGCGATTTATCTGTGTTGTATTGAGCATTAGCGAAGGGCTTTCGCGCTTCGCGTGGGAGGGGGAACCCCCCTCCCGTACCCACCCCCAGAACAGCGCGCATAAATGCCGACAAGCGTGAAGAAATTCCTGGCGAGAACCCTGGTACTAACATTTGTTTGTCATAGAACTGGTTGGAAAATCACTCAAATGGTAGCAAATTACCCATCAAACATGAGGATTCTTACGGTATAAAAGTACAGCAATATACCGTACATGGTAGGGAAAAGCAGGCATGAGAAATAAGGGACCAAGTGGTAATGGTGAAACACCAAAACTAGGCTAAAAGATGAAAAAGCTGACTGAGTTATAGTAAAAATGCGTTTATAGGCAAGACGGCAGATACAATGTACATCATCCAGTAAAGTACATTTGGCTTTGTGCTGGACAATTGTCATATATAGAAGGCTTATTCAAGTCATTTTACAAAATTGTACACTTACATTTGTACAGTAAAATTGTACACTTTGACTATTGTTAAAGGTCTATTGACCAAATGTCAATGGGCACTATAAAGCAGATACAGTATTAGTACTGGTTGCACAGTTACCATGCATCCTGAATGCACCAGCCACATACCGGTATCTGCATGACACATCATATAACATAAGTTATATTTCTTGCTGTATCATTGGTAGAAAACACCAGATTGATAGCTGGAACTTGTTATTAAGAGTATGTTAGATAACATGACTTTTAAAAAATACAGAAAAAAGTGCAAAAAATGGCGGGTGGGGTAAGGGTAAAGGACAAGGAAAATTTAACCCTAAATATGGGAAAAAGGTTAGTATCATGTGGAAGATTAGGTTTTACACCAAAATTATCATTATAATCCACTTCCTTGACCCCCAAAACATGGGGTTAGACACCAAAACCATCACAATAGACCAAAAAATAGCTGAGTTATAGCAAAAAATGTCTTTTTTAAGCCGAAACGGCGGCCATCTTGGATTTTTAACGATTTCGGCCGGGGCACCCTGGATTTCACATTTTTTTCGTTCTTTTTTTCAAAAATGGTGTCAGTGGGCACAAAGTCATCAAACTAAGGTGTGATGAGCATGTTCTGAAAATGTCACCCTCTATAGCCCACCTCTAATAACAGTTCTCCTGGCCAAGATATTAGGTGTTAAAAACACACTCAGGTGACTAGAAAGTCCAGTCCAAATTCATGTACATTTTAATGAGAAATTGTTAGACTGTAAAAAAAAAGAAGATAATACTTGTCATCCTACGTAGAATACTAGCTGATATGCCGGTGTGACGTTTTTTTTACTGCGGTTTTATGATATGGGTTGTTTTACAATCAGGGTACGCACTTCAGATTTGGACATTATCAGCGTCCAGCAAAAAAACAGTGTACATTAATACAAAATCTGGTATGGCATGTTATTAGGCCTAGTTGCCTCAACCTTAAACAGTGAAAAAAATTTTGATAAAGCTTACAAAATTTTCAAAATATGTCAAAATGAGCCAATTTGGGCAGTTTTTACAGTCTCATTTGATTTTTTCAAAATTTGAGAATGTACATCTATGAAACCAATGACCATAACACAGAAATACAATATCAGAATGAGCAAATGAAATGTGGATATTAAAAACTCTGTGTGTCATGATATCTAGGACGCAATTAAAAAATTTGGGTTTGAAGCATGATTAATATGCATATTCCGTCCAAAAATGTCCTCTCCGAAAACAGTTTAATAACTTTTTTGAAGACTTCAGAACTCAAACAATTACATACCCTCTGCAAAGTCTCACTCATACCCTACACATACAGGGTATTTGTGTAACCCACACTCATTTAATTTTCAGGCAGTGCACATTTGAATTTTGATCGTTTCAATTCCGTCCAAAAGCGTCCTCTCCGAAAAATGACATATTTGTTCAGTACTCCACAGGAATATGTACGTTTTAAATCCTAGTTACTTTATTATCAGTGCTAATAGTTATCTATCATTTACATGTATCAAGACTTATTCATATGCTTTTCTTCATTTATTTAACTCATGTCAAACAAAAAATGTCCTCTCCGAATGGTAGTTGCACATCAATGAAAATGAGAATTAAAGGTAACAAACTTACAAAATGTTACTAAAAAGTGAGTTATGATTTATTGAAAACATTTTGCAATCATATTGCCCCCATATTTCATAATATGAATGCTTTTGAATGAAAATGCCCCTTTGACTTATAATATCATTTCAAACTCCCATTGATGAAACTGCAAATAAAAAAAAAAGAAGTGAGGAACATTCAGCATTCTTTGTTTTCTATTACTACGTATATATTTAATGATGTTCATCACACAATGAACATAACCAGAGGCCTTTGGTTCGCTGTACAGACATTTATATTCACAGAATCAATTATTTCGGACAGGACAATTACTTTGACACATTCACCATATGAATGGAATATGAACAAGAAAAATTAATGAAAAGACACAGTCACCAAGATTTATGCACAAGCACACAGAAAACACGTTACAATGGTTATGGTTTAATTACCCAATCCCCCCCCCCCCCAACAAAACAGATGAATCATAAATAAACTCCACATGTATAAATGCATAATACTCTGCATTACAGCACAATGTAGTGTGCTCCCAAAAACGAAAATGTACTGAGTATGATCCATGCGATGTAAAATCTGAAAGAAAAGCTCCTGTAATAGGTTTACTCGTCAGATCAGATCAGACTAGAGTACAGACCACAATCAGTTGACAATAGTATTTCACATTGCAAACAACTTGAATTGAGAATTCTGCCCTCATAGTGCATTAGGAGCCCTTCTGCCTTAACAACCATAAAACTGTTAGAAGGAAAATGTTATTCTGTAGCAACTGGTCCAAAACATTTTGGATTTTAGACCTGTTTGATTATTCTTATTTGTAGTACATGCTGATTTAATTCAAAGACTTGCAAAATGTACTAATTAAACATGATAAAGAATGTTTTTTATCACACATGTACACACACATAAAAAAAAAGAATGCCTAGATAATGAAACAAAAATGCCTTCACCTTTTACTTGTTCATGCAGGCATCTCAAATAATTGATATATCAAGAGTATTACAAGTTGCTTGTTCATGTAAAAAACTGTTTGGATTTCAAAAAGTATAAGAGAAGTCAGATACGGCTGATCAACCTTGTCACATCATGCTTGGACACACCATACAATGTAAATTTACACTATGTGAACATGTTTTACCATGATAGGGTTTAATTTGTAACATGATGCAATACTGATAATCAAGAAAGTCATAAGCATCACTTTTTATTGACACTTTGTACACAGCAGATAACAATGAAGAGCCACATTTGCACCCATTCTATATGTATGCATACAGTGTACATGTATCTGGAGTGCAATTTTTGTGAATGTCAATAATATGTCCTCTTTGAGAAGAGGTATCCTCTCCAAAGTGACATTTTAATGCTTTTAGTAAACATTATGTTACAGTGCATTTAAGATTTGCATACAAATACACCTCTGGTGCTACAAGGTGTACATACTTTACCTGAGATACAAACTTTTTTAAACTTTCGCATCTTTGAGTATTTACAGGACTTGTAATTTACGTAGTCCAATCTAAGTATTCTTTAGGGATTCTCTTTATCATCTAATTCTTTGATTTTTATTGAAATTCAAAAAAAAAATAACAAAAATATATCCTTGTTGTTTAATAAATAACGCTACCTTTCATAAATTGAAAAAGGGAAATAGTATTCTCATGTTTTCATACAGTATTTTTATGTGTCAAAAAAGTCCTCTCCGAATGATGTACACGTACACAATGTACGTTGGTCTTCCAACATCTCATTTACCACTTATCAAAGGACATTCAAAGATTACAATATGTAAAACCACTCTTTAAAAGTGTTGTGAAGACCAATAAATCTGGCACAACTGCTTGGCTAAATTATGGGTTGCACTTTTCTTTTCTTTTTCTTCTTTTTTTTTTTTGTCACAACCTTTATGCAGGCGTTGGTGTGGCTTGTTTATCACATGATATGAAATTGCTCTACATTTCGATAAAACATATCAAAGGAAATGTTCTTTTTGAACTTAATAATCATAATTTTCATCAATCATTTAAGGGCTAAACATTTTTAAAGTATTTGTTACGTTGTTATCTATATATGTCAAAAAATATGTCCTCTCCGAAAAAGAAATGTCCTCTCCGAATGATTTTTTTGACACTACTTATCTCAGCAACCATTAACCACAGGACATTCAAACTTTGCCTGTAAAAGCACCCTTGATATACCTATTAGGGATATACAACAAATCTGGTATAACTCATTTGTGGAGTTTAGGATCATTAATTCTTCGATGTCATGGTGATTGCCTTGGGGATTTTTCCATGAAAATCATGAATTTTCTAGAATAAAAGTGTTTAAAACTTAAAAACATGACTTACTTTCATATTCACCATCCTCCAATTATCAAAAAATGTGTTAATTTTTCACCTGAAGTTGTAATCTCTAGTCAGGGTGTGGTAGGATGGTATCAGAGGTCTGAGGGCTAGATTTTTATCACCACTGGCATGTTTCATGCAATAAAAAGAAAAATTGATGACTTTAAGCTCCAATTTTTCAGATTATTTAAATTCAACTATCCTACAATGCAGCGACAAAAAATCAGAGAATACGAAAAAACTTTTTTTTTCACCCCCGTGAGACAGAAGTGCGTACCCTGATTGTAAAACAACCCATATACAAATAGTGAATGGTCACAAGTGCAGTGGTACAAGATTTTGCACGCGGTGAAAGATAGAGGCGCTATTTGTTTTATACAACACCTCGAACGTCAACAGATTTGGAACTCACAAATTTTTGAATTTAGCACAGAAATGGCAACCATTTTTCATGAAAGACGAATGAGTAGCCTCACCGTCGCAGTCACCGTGCATGTTATGTTACATGTGTACGTACGTATGCGAAGCAAAGTTGTTCACAAAAATGGGTGACAAAAGTACACACTTGTTAAAGCGCGCTTGTAATTGTTGAGTGCGCGCGGCACATGTTTGTTTATTGTGACATCAGAGCCCGTGCAATAAAACAAATTACACACTGAGACAGCCAGAGCGTGCAATAGAACCTTTCACTAAATGTCACGTGATGGACAATCAACCAATCGGATAGCTACATTCTAAATAGGTGGTGTATAATAGTTTTAACCCGTTGCAGACCAGTCTCGAGTATGCTCAGGAAGGTGTCTATGGGAAGCGCATGTTATAGTAAAATCAGCTTGTCTTCAAGTGGTAAAAATGTGTTTCCACTTTACCTCCCGTCCTGCGATGTCGATGAAGATGATCACCGATTTCAGTTATGAAAACGACCTGGACCTGATGGTGGTCTCGATGCCCTCCTACCACTGGGACTCTGACCATCACCAGGGTAGCATCAGTCTCCATGACAACCAAGCAGGGCGGCTCCTGAAGACCATTCCGATACCTGGCGAGTGGGATGATGTGAGTGAGGCATCATGGAACGATGTCAAAATGATGAAAGTGATGATTATAGTGATTGTTACGAAAAGGAGGAAATTAATGGATGATTATGATAGCCAGAATTAAAATGTGTCTATTCCACTGAGTGAGGTACTGTATACGCTGAATATTTCAGGAGGTTTTTATTTTCGCGAATTCGGGAGTCAGATGCTATTCACGAAATTATAAACTTGTGAATATATTGACCCTAATGCCGATATGAATGTGACTCCATGATCGCGAATTTAACCACTTAAAAAATTGTCAGGAAGTCCCGATTCACAAAAAATCTAGACTCATGAAATATATGGCGTATACAGTACAAACATTGTACAGCTCAAGAGGAATAGAGGCAGACAGATCAACAGCATGAATCTACCCAAAGACAAAGTTACAAAAAATGCTAAATTTGCCACATATTTTGCGTGGCTTTTATTTTTGTGATAATTTGGAGTAGACTGATGCTTGCAAAATAACCCTTTGCCAAAAAATCTGTACTCCTCTAACAAAACAAAATGCAAGGTGGAAAATGGCAGGCTTTGCTTTTTTTAAATAAATGATTTTTATTTTGTTACCTCAACTCTCGATGCTAGATCCAAACTGTTTGAAATTTATCTGGAAAAGTGTTCTTCAAAGAACTTAAGGTCAGGCTTTGCTCTCATTTACATACATTTGTAAGCACAGAACACCTATATAACATGCACAGGCTAGTCATTTGTCCCGCATTATATATGTGACCCGCTACAACAAAATGATCCTAAAGTCGGGCGAGGTCGATTATTTGAAAATTGCATGACACAATTTCCTAATCTTTCTGCTTTAAATTGATATATTACACGTCTTATAAAAATAATCGGCTGCGGAGATATCGATGTTTAAAAGAGAGCATGTCAAGACGTCTGGGAAATCACTGTTTCGAGAAAAGCGCCCTAAAAGTTCTCCTTGCGACGCAATCACAATCAAGAGACACGCAAGTCAGTATTCACCTCCGGACAATAGAAGTTAAGCCCTAGCAACCCCCGAAATGCTCATTCAAACACAGCGTCGGTGGTCTCCTCACCGACCAATCAGTGACCAGGATGTCAGGAGAAGCAGCTAGGCATAGCGCAACCCACCCGCACGCACCAGTCGACTGGGCAGTGTGCGAGCTTCACGCTTCGGTTAGCGGCAAGCAGCAAACTGACCAATGAGATCACTCTTGTCGTTGTTAGGGGCGGAGCCTATGTGTGGCGCTCAATCCAAATGTTCGAACCAGTTTCTGCTTTGTTGAAACGCCAAAAAAACATGGCCCAGAAAAACGCTATTTTTTGGTCTTTCCTTTCATCATTTTGCTTCAAAATTTCGACAGATGATAGAAGACATGTCAGACTCTAATAATAAGTCAAATTCAGAAAATCGTAAGTTTTGACCAATTTTGATGCTCTAACTTCAAACTCGATTTTCACGGCTTCGACCGTGCGCGACTTTAGGACCATTTTGTTGTAGCGGGTCACATATTCTTGTGTTTGCTCCTTTCTTTTCCTCAAAGACGGTTGAACACACAGTAACCCTGGACCTGGACACCTTGATTCACATCGTGAAGGACAAGTCGGGCAAGTGGAGGTGCCAAGTCTTCCGAGCTCAGCGCAGGGATGTTCACGAGAAGTCGACGCCCGGGTCAAGGAAATCATCCCGTCGAAGTGGACAGAGAAGAGGGAGCAGATGGAGGTAGCCTTAACCCGTTGAAGACTAGTCCCGATTATCATCGGGCAGGTCTGAATGAGAAATGTGTGTTAAAACAAAACCAGCTCATCCTCAGTGGGTTAAACGAAGAAACCTTGAGGATAAAGCTTTATAGTGATGACAGGCAATTGCCGTCAAGAGGAGGACGGAGAGGAGGAGTTGGCCATATGAGCCAGTCGACTGTAACACCACTGTCAACAAAACAGGCAGGAACGGTGCAGGTGCAGGTGAAGGGACTGCTCCGGCCGTAGTTTGCATGTCTTTGCAGATAAATGCCTGAGAGCATCCGTGTACGTAGATGGGCGTAGCCCAGACCAACATGCTGTGGAGCTGATCCACTCACATTCAGGGATAATCTTGTCTTGGTTGTAAACTGAATCTTTTCTTATGACAGTACTCTCAACAAGGGAGCATGCAATTTTTGTGAAGGAGCAATATCATACTATTTAAATGGATATGTTGTGTGTGATACTCTTGACTCAGAAATTTTGTTGTTTTGTTTTCCATTCTAACCAAGATTACTACATATATCAAGTCAAACTTGTGAAAACTTCAAATGATAGAAAAGAAAATAGAGAAACTAGAAATATCTCTATAGATTTGGGAGCACCAGTTTCTCGCGCAAACAAAACCAAAACACAAACCTTGAATGTGATTTCAGCTTTGCTGATATGTAGACTACATGCTTGGTCTCTGTAACATAAGAGATTTTATTATCAGGGTATAACATTGTACGTTGAGTATTCAGATGTCTTTCACAGACAGTTGTCGCATGGATCAACATTTAGGCGAAGCTATGCAAAATTTCAATCATATTTCATGGATTTATGAAAGGCCACAAGATTGATAAAAAAATGTTAGTAGTTTTCATTCACCGTCATTTCAGCAGTATATATACAATCAAAAGACATGCAAAGATACGTAATTATATACAAAGAATTTTGTTATAACCGAGTTCATTATAAAGGGAGTGCACTGTAGCTGCCAACCGCTCAGTCAGGGTTCATTTTGCATTCTGCATCTCCGTTCTGTTCCTAAAGTACATGTAGAAGGTTTATCAACTGTATTTTGTTCTTGTCATTGCACAGGAATTTCATGTAGTCACAAGGAACGCTGGTACGGAGTCCATGTACAAGGGACTCCTTTTAAATAACTCTCGACCACTTCTCTGAATGTTTTTGATACTGTGTTCCTACATGTAGTAGTTATCGGTGACAAAGTTAATCATAGTGTTGTAGAGTTGATTCAACCCTGCCCCGGCCACAGAACAGCCAAAGAAGCCTGGCCTGGGTTGGTTTCCAAGTATAGTGCCACAGGAAACGCATTGCCTAGATTACCAAGATTTTACTACATTGACAAATCATAGTGGCATTTGGGTGGTTTACAAATGCATGCTTTGCCAACTCTCCAAAAGGTAGCGGGTATCTGGGTGAGTGCCTTGAACATTACATTTCCATCTGTGACTTTGTAGACAGCAGAACCTGACCTGGTAGTTACAAATGACCTCCTTCTACAACGTAGCTTGTGCTGCAATTTTGCCATTACAGTTTTGACTAGTGCAGGGCTGCCAACTCTCACGCATTTTGGTCCTTTCTCACTC
Source organism: Diadema setosum (assembly GCA_033980235.1). NCBI lineage: Eukaryota > Metazoa > Echinodermata > Echinoidea > Diadematoida > Diadematidae > Diadema > Diadema setosum. Next base: position 32,732,125 of record CM067077.1, on the reverse strand, counting down.
TAAAACTTTATTTCATTTGCATGCATTTCTATTGATCTCACTCATTTTTGACTCCAAAATTATAGCATTGGCCTATGGGAGTCTCACTCTCAACTAGTTTCCAGTGTTGGCAGCCCTGCTAGTGCATCATCAGCAGTTCAAGGCTCCATGGCACTGGGCCAAGGGAGTACACTTGTATAACAACACTTTCTCTGTGCAGAGTTCATGATTCATGGCAAGGAGTGTTAGTGGGCCAAAGACATTTCTTTCTGCAACAAACACTTTTTTCCTTCTCTGAAGAGCTTGTCACCGATGTTTATACTGTAGATGACTTACGGTGTTTTCGTGGTACAAGTGTAGTTCAGTGGATACTGACTGCCTTCTGAACATGTCTCCACCGCACAGAAGACTTGTATTGCCATTCTTGCCATATACTGAACTCTATGATGTACAGGGCTTGGCAGCTTACGTAGATTTGGAAGCATTGCCCTGCATATCTGTATGGTATACTGTAAAACGAGGAATGTTTGCATGCATTTTAATTTTGCGAATTTCGCGAGCGCCACGATTCGCGAAATTAAAATGCACGCGAAAGTTCTTGTCTACACTATATGCATTGAATGCCAGTGGCAGTTCGCAAAAAATTCATGCCGCAAAAAAAGGCCGTCGGCTCCAGTTCGCGAAAAATTCATGCCGCAAATATATCATGTTTTACAGTACTCCCAGATCATTCTATTATAGCCGTTATCTCCTGAACTGATGAATGATCTCTTCAGTCTAAAGCCAGATAATGGTGCCGTTTAGACGAAGGCAGTTTTGGTCGGAGTAATTTCAGAGGAAGGGTAAGAGGAAGCTTGGTCTGAGGAAGGTCGGAGGAAAGGTCGGAGTAGTGCCCGTCTGAACAAGGTCATGGTAACTTCCTCCGGTCGGGGGAACTTACCACGACGCCTTCCTCCGACCAAGATACTCCTGAATTTTTTCAGGAAAATGGTGTCCCTTTTATACCCTCCCCTGAGGTAGGGGAGTTAACATGCAACCACAAGGGGGCGCTACTACTACGTACAGTGTGCATGTATTTTCCACTGTTAACATCTGTTTGATGTATGTACACAGAGGGAATCATTAGAGAAGAACTCCAGTCTCCTTGCAAAAGTCTAGTGCCTCTACAGATTACAAATGGGAGTCGTGGTTGTCCAGGAGAAGGTAAACTGGCTGTTCTTTTGCTTGGCTTTGCATGCTTCACAAAGTGCTGAAGTACGTGTAAAATGACAATGTCTTCTTCTTGCACTCAAGCTGTGCCATTTGTAGTGCCTACAGCGTATATATCGTGGTGGGCTATAGCATATAACATTTATTCATGTCTTCTTTTAAAAAAAAGGTAGTCCCATTCAGAGCCATGCAAGCCTGTTTACAAGGGGGTCCTGCGAAAGATACAAAAGTTACAAAGTAAGATAAATGCTTACAAACAATTCTTGCTTGTTCATGAACATGAGAAATCCAAAAATTGACATTCTTTTGCTGACTTAAGGGAAGTTAGATATCTTAAGAAAGAGTGAACAATTCTTTGAAAAGTGACTGTTCTTGCCACACGTATAAAATGGAAATTACACATCTATCCAATAATGTCAATTTATTGGTTCTGTGTTCCATTCAGAAAATTTGTACTTTTGCATTGTAAACACAAACAATGAGTTCGTAACTAACAAGTTCACACCGTTGACTGTGAGTCTTCACTGGTATGAGTCCCTTTGTCCTTCACTGCATGCTCAGCAAGATGCTGCTGCTTCCCCTCACAATGTCACTTTCATTTTTTTCTCCTTGGAGACACAGATGCGAGGTCTGGGAAGCACTCCATCAGTCTCTGTTTCAGTCGGGGTTGTCTTCTATGATGATACATCTTGAGCTTCATTTTTCCTCGCCGTGCCAACAAAAGTTTGCTTCAAAGATGTGAGACACAGGAGCTCTTTTCCTCAAATGATCAATTTCTCAACGATATTGCAAAACTGTTGAAAGGAAACCTCATTACTGTCTTCTTCATCTGGGAAATCCATGCCTGTTGAACTGCTCAGAGGATCTATCACACGACGTGTGAAGTTTCTGCAGCACATTTTGTGATACTGCACTTCAATTGCTACCATATTCCTATCTCTTGTGGAAAAGGATGTTGATCTGATTGTTTGCAGTTTGGGTGTGAGTTATCTCAATGTTCAGTATATTGATCCTACGTAAAGCATGAAGTTTACATTGTACAACTCAGCAGACACAGCAAAACAGACAATTCAACCAAAAGTTACATTCCTTTTCCTTTGATTTCATTCCAGAAAAATCAAAATGCTGATCGAGGTCATACAAATTCTTCTTTCTTTCTTTTTTTTTTTGAGAAGTACAACCGTGTGTTGGCATACAATTGGTCATACTCTTTGTATTAAAGATTATCTGTTTATATTATGGAAAGTGTCATTTTGTCATTTTACTTCAGTCGTATTAAAGTATAAAAGTTCCAGTATGTGTTTTGACTGTCTCTTGGAAAAAGAGTCATATATCACTTGGGGCAGAATGTCGGACCACACAATTTTTCTTTCAAGTTATATGGAATAATATAAAATAGGGGAGACTTATTCAGGGCAACTGGTCTTCAGTCCATGATGACAGTCGACTTGTCCCATGATGCCGGGAGAAGAACAGGGTAAATCTCGGTGACATCGGACTGACGAATGACTCTGCCATGGGAGTGGTATGTTATTGTCCTCTTCTCCTGCATTGATGCCAGTATTTTGCCGGACAGGGTGATGTTGCTTTCCGTGGCCAGTTTGACTCCTTGGGGCAGGAATGAGGAAGCTGGAGACAGGGCCAGGGTTGGGGGTTTACCGAAGCTATTCACCTTCTCATCCTCATCTTCCGATTCGGATGATTTGGAATCCTCCATGCTTCGCATTAGTGTGGCTAATGGCTTGCCAGTTTTTCTTGCCGGGGAAATAGAGAAAGTAGGTGTGCAAGCCAGAGATATTGCGGGACTTGTAGGTTTCATCTCCTCTTTAGATTCTATGGTGCTCTTTTCGCATGGAGCGCTTAATACAGTCTACGAGGATTGACGTAATGGGGACCGGGAACGGGAACGGATTGAGGAGGTTTGCTGGCACTTGTTTGATTCATGTGTTTGGTACATGTACTAATATGGCGGTTCAGTTCGCTCCAGCGACGGGTTTCATAAGAATGATTTCTGCACCTATGCACCTTGCTTGACCCAATGTTATGGGCGTGGTGCAGATGCTCAAATAATTTTGTCCTCTGCTGGAACTCGGCTTTGCAGATGCGGCATACATTTTCTTTTGGTGGGTGGTACTGGTCGGCCATCTGTAATGATAGGGAGAAATGTAAAAGTACAAGGGCTGGTCATAGGGTAAGTTAGCTGATGGCTTACTTCTCATAATCTTGTGAGTACTTTGGGGGGCGTCTGCGCCACCTTGGATACCTCGAATTTCTATTGTGGTCTGACAAGAAGCATGGACTACCACTGTCTCTACTTCCATGATCATTATGTACATCACTATTCAGGTACGTTTATCAATGGATTTGTCATATGGGGAGAAAGGGGGATGGGAAACTAGTTCCTCAGTTTATTCTATTTCACTAGACGTCTTTTCTTCTACTTTACTCTCTTTTTCCCTGTCACATTCAACTATGGGGTCTGAGGGATTCTTCCACACCCATTCTTCGCCTCGGTAGAGTTTCAGTCGATCACTATGTACTACTACTGGTTTAGATCTCGGAGTAGCTTGTATTCGAAATACTACGTCTGATAGCTTGGAAACTATGAGATATGGGACTTTCCATCTTAGCTGCAATTTTGGGAAGACATTTCTCTTTGATGGATCAAACAACCACACAAATTTCCCTTTGTCAAGACCTGCATCTGCAGTCCGTCTGTCATACTAGCTTCTTTTGTCTATGGGCACTTTGTTTGTTGACTTTTTCTGCCCTGTCATGTTCCTCTTGCAGATCTTCGCGATGATTTTTCTGCAAAGTCACCATATACAATGTACCTGTACCTCTTCTTCGACAGGTATGGAGGGCATAGTGAGATCCACTGGGAGGCATACCTCCCTCCCAAGCATTAACATATTTGGGGTTTCCCCTTTCGACTCTTGTGGCATACTACGATATGCACCCATGACACAGGGTAGAAGTTCGTCCCATTCTCTGCTATGGGCATCCTCTTCCACTAGCATGGCTATCACATTTAATTTCATGAGAGTGCGATTAAATCTTTCCACAAGCCCATCCGACTTTTGATTGTATGCCGTTGTCGTTGTTTTCTTCATGCCCATTATTTTGCACATTTCTGTTTACTAGTGTAGCCTTTTTCTGTATGGTATGTGTGTCTTGAGCGAGCTAGGATTCGGAGCTGGAAATATACCAGCTGGTGGTATGCATCAGGCACATCACAGAGTCACCCGCTCTCACAATCAGCACCATGCATTCTCTTAACACGTGCAGACCATAGCTCATACATCCATCAACATGATTAAGAAGTAGGCTAGTAAATAAGAAAAGTAGGAGCCATTGTGATTACCTTGCTGTTAAGCTGTTCTGCTTCCTTTTATTGCAGGATCACCTGTAGATAGCTCTGATAACTCTTGTATAACTCTGGGCTCTCTGGTATAACTCTGAGCTCCTGGTATAACTCTGTGTAACTGGAATCTATCTAGTAACTCGGGTCTAATAGGTCTAATAACTAGTATTGATATGAAACACTATAGAAACGTTCTACTTGGTAGACCTACACGTACAAGTCCTAGTCAGTGAAAACAAAGAAGATTATTGGACATGTCATCAAGGCCAGCTTGATTCTTGGTTGCTTGACTGTATGTTGGTCTATTGTAGACTATTACTAGACCTTTCAGTTAGATACATATGCTAGTATAGTGCCTCTTAGTGGGAGTGGTAAAGCCTGTAATATAAGCATTGCACCATCGCCAATGGCATCAGATGTCTTGCAGTGTGCGATAATAATGACTACCACATTGTAGAGTCTGTCGTACATATGTAAAGACGGTGTCCATGATCTTCTCCGATGGCCCGCAGTTTTCTTGCAGTTTCAGAGGAAACTGATATCGGAGTACTATGAAATCGATATCTCCTTTGTCTTTCTTTTGACTTTCTTTTTTGTTCAGAAGAGGAGACATGAGGTCTCCTCTTCTTCCCCTGTCCGTCCGTGGTTGCATATAAACATTGAAGTGAAACCCGCGCCGATTGTATGCTATACAGTTGAAGCGATCAGAACATCTGGTGATGTGCAATGTGAAATGTACAATTTCAATGCAAATTGTGCTTGAAGCAAATTTTGTAAAAGCATGATTATTTTGGGGTTTTATTGATTAGAATCGATTAAAAACATATTTTCATCTTTAGAACAAAACAAAAAGTCGAAAAACAAGGAAATATACAAGAAATGAACAAAAAATTAATATAATACTTTATAAATTTTTCCAATTGCACAATTTTTTTTAACTTACTTTGCTAAGGACACTCAAAAAAATATTTACACGAAAAATATGCCTGTTATGAGCTTTATTTAGGAATTTATACCAAATAGTCTGATTTCATGCATCATCATGCATAAATTAGCATTATTTAGCATAAATGGTAATTTTTTTGTAAAATCAACTTCTCATTATTTTACATTACACCACTGTGTGTGCCAATTTTCGTTTGGATGGCCTGGTCGACAGCCCTGATTCTGCTTCTGACTCAGCATGTGTGTCTTCTCCAGCTAACACCTCCTCCTCTTTTTTCCACAACCATTTCTCTTTATATTTTTTTTATACCTCGATGGGTACGTATACCATATCTACAGACAGATTCTTCAACAGCTTTTTTTGCTATCGTGGCAGCTTTTGCATCTGGGATGGCGTATGCCTCCATCCACTTGGATAGGTAGTCTCCAACTACCATCACATACTGGTTCCCATGGCCACTTCTCAGTGTAGCTAGTGGACCAAGTGGGTCAACTGCCACGCTCTCAACTGTTGCTCTCGTTCGTTGTAACCCTTTAGTCAGTGTATGTGTACAATACAATTTGTTCTATAAAACTCTTTGCTTCTTCAAAACCCAGGTCCAGTGTGAATTTCTGCAATCGCTTCTCAAAGTTTATCTGCCAAAATTATTTGCCATCTCACAGATTTCCCATCAACTGTTTCATAATGCCTGCAAATCCCGCCTTCGGGAATTGGGAGGTGATCCCTTTGAGACCAGTAAGATTTGGTAGGAGCCTGTAGATGGGAAATGGTTTCCCATGCCAGTTTCACATCTCCCTTTTATTCTGGCTCTTATTAACTGTTCTAGGGTTTCATCTTCAAGCTGTGCTTTTCTGAACTCTGCATGTCCAAGGGTAGGTTTAGCAGCAATGCTCCTGACATTCTTTACCTTTTTGTCAAGAGGGTCAAGTCTCTCTGCTGAGCCTGCATTTTCCTCCCAAATATGGGAGAAAATAATACAGTGTATGTAGTCTCCCATGTTTTGTATATAGAACTCAGAAATTCTCTTTTTTTGGAGGCTGTTAGAAGTTCACAAAGAGGTCATAACCATTTGGTAACTAATGGTAAACTCATTTTACTCTCTTTTTACTCGTTTGTTGAACATTGTCCATCTAGCAAGAACCAATTCCTCCAACTGTCTGTATTCTTCTTGGGTGGATGCATTTCCACTTGCTCCCTGAGCAAGCATCTGCACTGCTTCATCTATCTCTTTTTTGAGGTATTAGGAGTAAGTCTGAATGTCGTCGGAGTCAGGCGTTTCTTCTACTTTGTCAAACTTTCGTTGTGACAAAGCTGTTAGAGCCCTTGAATATTTACGTGTAGTTGGTTCCAAGGGAATTCTTGATGAGGGTGTTTGCCTTGATACACGTGAAACATTACTGATATGCTGTAATATAAAGCACTCTAAATCATACGCAAATAAACATTGGCCAAATGAAGTTAGGTGATGTCCATCCAATGCAAAATGTGACAAAATCGTCTGTGCAATCAAATACAACTGCGCCCTTGTAAAGAATGCGATAAGTTTCTGACCTGCTCATTATAGTACAGAGGGTTTTCATAAAGTTCTTGACAATCCCACCGTGGTAGTATCAAAGAGAAAACAATCACAGCTCCTCTGAAAATTTCAGACACAATTCTGTAAATATCAATGTAAGGCGCTCTGTCCCTCTCTCAAAGGCCACATTAGGCGCGGTCAGACTGGCAAAAGATCGCGAAGTTTAAGATCGAGAAACGCGACTTAACTAACGATACACTAACCCACTAAACTAAACAACAATAGGACCTGGTCCTAATATCACACACCGTGCACACAGTACACACAGAACGCGCACTGAGTGCACCACTACTACCCCCCAGGTCCTAGCACTAATCACCGGCTAATGCAGTAGCAGCGAACCGGCACTAAACCAGTGCGCAAAAACGCTAACTACCAGCGAACCCACCGATGTAGATACCGCAACTGTACCGCTAGTAACAGCGGTGACACTGCTTGGAAATCACAGCTAGCCAGTGGCTACCGTTCCGTAATATAATCAATTGGTATATAAATCACTCGAAAATAAAAGAGAATCACGTACCTCGATACGATCAATCACTGGTCGTCACTGCACAGCTACTGCTGGCTTGCTGTGTGCAAGCGGGGACAATCAACACAGACACTCGCACACGCACACTCAATCGCAATTACTCACACACAATACCGACCCTTATTGGTCGTGGTATAAAAAATCGAGTAACAAATTAACTAACTGCTGCGTTGTAATTAAATCCGTCTTATAGATTTCGATCACGTACAGTAAAAAATTAAGTCTACCCACTATTTCGATCTGATATTCTCACCTTCCGAATCACTATCCATCAAACACCCAGGCACACACGCAATCGACCGTATCAATCACCAACAGAAAGGAAACACAAGACACTGATCACCAATTTAATATCACATTCACCGAATCAATCACGATAATCCAACACACCGCAATTCCCGCAACGAAACTTGAAACCCGAGGACCAGGGCCGCAGCGCACTGAAGTGCACACAACGCTATGAACACGGTCCCGGACCACCGCAGATAAGTTTGCGAGTACGGAATCGCTAGGCAAAATGCGCCAGAAAAAAATACGAGAACGACGACACGAAAGAGGAAAGGGATACAGAGCACGAGAAAGACAAAAGAGAATATATACGACAACCGAAAAAAAAAAACCAGCACTCGCGCTAATCCCAGGCCGCTATAAAGACAGACAACCTGAAAAGAACGAATAAGCAATGCGGGGCAACCCAGCTGTAGGAGAATGTACGAACGAAAAGTGACACACGAAACCCGTAGAGTGGAAATCACGGCACACGGTAACATAAATATTAACAAAATCGTTTGATGCAAACGAATAAAATGGACCGTCGGGGAATCCCCAAGTTCGACGCGACCGGTGTGGCTCAAGAGCGGACTAGGCCAGTGTTGTGTTCACTGACCGCGTGGCCATACCCCAGACACGGGTCAGTAATCACATATGCACTAGCGATGACTCGCTAGTGTTGTGGCTAAGCGGTGGGCAACCTTTCCACTCAGAAACTACTAAAGTACACTACCTTACTTACAACCTGCGATAATAAAACTAACTACACTACTGTTACAGCTATTACTGAGCTCACCTGCGTTACCCCGAGGTTCTTGCCTAGCTTAAGCTGTAGATGGCTGACGATTGGAGATGAGAGTCGAAGAAGCACGTCAGACTTGATAACCATTCTTCCAATCAGCGCCTTCGCCGTCCAATCAGCAGACAGAACTGTAGCCCCCCAATTTGCATAAATCCCACCGAGACTGACCCATTAACTAAATAGGGGTGTTCAGCCCTACAACCAAAAGATGAACCCAATTTACCACTACAGCTGTTTGAATTCATTAATTATTCTTGCCAAAATGTCGAAGGAAAAAAAAATAATTCGCTCACTGGTCGCCAAGCTGCAGTGGAACTCTTTTCCTTACATTCGAGCTGTAGTTTGACTCCAACTAGTTTAATTTGTGTTGATTTGTTTTCTTTTCATGCTCCAGCATGAAACGCCGTCTCTTAAGTTGCGCGGGAAGATCGGTGACAATGCATAAAGTCGGACGGGGGGTGCGCGAGTCCCTGGGATTGGTTGCTCGCACCTGGGCTTGTTGAAAAGTGCTGAGTACTGCGTCACGATCAATCATTGATCCGAAACATACAATGATAGGGTCGGGTCCGCGCTGCCCTTCCTCTTCCCGCGGGGGAGGTCGACGTGGAAGACAGTGGGCGTTCACCAGAAACATGTTGTTGGCCTCCTCCGATGAAAATTTCAGCTCCTTTATCACATTCCTCACAGCTTCAATAGTTGTTACTCCAGACTTTTTTTCTACCCCATATATCAGTAGGTTTATTTTTCTGTCGTGGATCTCAAGAGCAAGGATCTTTTCTCTCAGTTCAGTTTCAACTTTCGCATTCTCTTTTTTCATTTCAGGCAAAGATTCATTCTCTATTTTGGTTAATCTAGCGGAAGAATCGGCAGCTGCCACCTGTAGATCCATTAATGATGCACGCATATCAGATAATTCACTTCTCATTGCAACTATATTGGTATTGAGAGAGTCAAGTTTATCAATGATTTTGTTAATTGTTTCATGGAAGACAGCTCGACTTACCCAGTCAACTGGGGATGACGCCATATTTGAATTCGCTGAGTCGTCCACAGAATGTACGGGGCTGTCGTCCATGGTATGTATAGGCCTGTCGTTCGTAGAGTGTATGGGCCTGGCGTCCGTTTGTTGTACAGGTGAAGATGAGACGTCTGCAGCTTGTGTGCGTGGGTTTGTCTGAGTTGCCACGGTGGGTTGAGCTGGGGTTTTTCCTTTTTCCCGTTTTTGCCGGAGCGAATATGGTTCTCTCGATGGAACTTTTTCTCCTTTTCTCATAGTCATAGTAGGTTACAAAACTACGGGGTGTAACTAGTTCATTTGTATGTTATTTCGATGAATTTGGGGTAGACTTCCTGGAGCTTCACAAAAATAGCTCCTGTTGTGTACACTGACCGCGCGACCATACCCCAGACACGGGTCAGTAATCACATATGCACTAGCGATGACTCGCTAGTGTTGTGGCTAAGCGGTGGGCAACCTTTCCACTCAGAAACTACTAAAATACACTACCTTACTTACAACCTGCGATAATAAAACTAACTACACTACTGTTACAGCTATTACTGAGCTCACCTGCGTTACCTCGAGGTTCTTGCCTAGCTTAAGCTGTAGATGGTTGACGATTGGAGATGAGAGTCGATTTAGCACGTCAGACTTGATAACCATTCTTCCAATCAGCGCCTTCGCCGTCCAATCAGCAGACAGAACTGTAGCCCCCCAATTTGCATAAATCCCACCCCGACTGACCCATTAACTAAATAGGGGTGTTCAGCCCTAAAGCCAAAAGATGAACCCAATTTACCACTACACTCCTCCCCGTCGTATAAAAGAGGAGACGCTCGGGGGTCTCATCTTTAACGTGAGTTCTCTGGTGGAACTCGCAGTCCCTTTGGAATTCTCCCAAGAGCTTCCAGGGCGCTCAACGGTTCCGGGAGAGAACTTAACCCAAGAGAGAGACAGCCCCGGTTCTCCACTTGTAAGAACACCCCGTTCCCTGGTACGCCGGGGCCTGCAGGGGTTCCCAGAGGATCGGGCAGCCCGAATTGGACTACACCGCGTGCTCAGGGGGAATCTCCCTGTCAGCGTACCACTAACTATGAAATAATATCTCCCAAATTATCCAAATCATTTAGCCTAAAAAATCCTAAGTTTCCACATAATAGCTCAGGTGTACTCCATACGAGTACTCATATAAACACAAAACAATTACCAAATTAATCTCCAGAGGGCCACCCAAACTTTAACACAACAAAACCCATAGGGGTGCCTCAAACAATGCTCAAAATACCGGGACTTAATGAACAACTAACAATTTGATTCCCAAAGCGGGTCGGCGAAAGGAAAAGTAGGGACAGATACGTAGGAGGAACCCAACAGGCAAGGCAGAAAAGACAATAAGAAAGACCAGTCCCAGAGAATACTCACATGCGGTAAAGCCGATGGGCATTCTCTGTAGCAGCATTACAGATCTGCTCCACGGACTCCCCTCGGATCTCAGCAACTACTCTCGCTACCTCACCAAGATAGCGTGGCAAATTGCATCGAATCGCCGAGGGTGGCTTCAGGTGGGGGGCATCTGTCTCCAGCAGCAACCGCTGGAGGGGAAGATCCGCGGCGCCTGCTGGGACGGAAGTGACATCCGGGAAGCCGCCATGGTGAACCCAAAATGACACTCGCGGAATGCTGCCATTCACCTTTGCACCTGAGTCGCGGAGCCGATGCAGCAATGCAGGTGGATCCGGGTCTCCGGGGGACAGTGCTTCTGCATGATCTTGCAGCACTGCTCGTGAACAGCCTCCCCTCGGGGATCACCCCGACTGCCACGGATATGCAGAACATGCACTTTACCGATGGTCCCGATTCTCAGGATCCGCTCCATAAGACCCAACTGGGCAGTCCAAAGAGAGTCGGGGACGGAGTAGTCCAGTCCCAGCTCGCTGACTCCGACTCGGTCGTCCTTGAGCAATTGTTCTAGCTCAAAGATGTGCTGGTCACAGGTCCTGCCAGCGTGCTTGGGGTGGATGCCCACTACAACCTTCCACCGGGCGTCCACTGGAAACACTATGCCGGGGTAGTGCTCGGCTTCACAATAATTAAGGACCCCACCGACCACACTCACCGGCACGTTGGGAGGGCGGCCTACCCTCCTCGCCAAGACGGGACCCAGACCCTTCAACTTGAGGAGACGCTCCATCTGATCCAAATGAAAGTGGGAGTCAATAACCAAGGGAGGGGGACCGGCCCCCTTGGCCCGTGGTGGGACGGTTTCCGGAGGGGTCCCTACAGCCGGCGCGCTAGCTTCCGCTGTCGCCGGCAGAGCAACCGCCTCGGACACCTCCTCTTTGACCGTAGGCTCCTCCCCCTCACTCGTACTGCTCCCACACTCCATCGGGATACTGGAAGGGCTCTCCCCCCCTGGGCCTCCTTCCCCCCCAGGGACTTGTGGCTCACTGGGAGTCGGTGTGGAAACCTCTCCACTAGCAGGTTCCTGCAGAGGGTGAGTAGACTCCACCAGAACTTCTCCTGACCTCCCTTGGGAGGACTCCTCCGACTTAACCTCTACCAGTGGGGGTATCCCCTCATACTCTGCCACCGGGTCGCCCACGGCGGGTTCCCCAAGGGACGCGGCCACAGCGCTATGCTGGGCCAACTGACCCACAGCTGGAGTGGGGTCTACGGGGCCACGTGGCTCCCCAGGGCGTTGCCCTAGCCGACGAAATTCACCCCATTGAAGGGGGGATACCCTTGCGGCCAGGAACAGCAGCACCCTCCAGTGCATCAGTGCCGCACGAGAATTGGGAGGTCTTAACATAAGCCTCTCGGGAATCTCTCACCCATAGCGGCGGGATGTTTCCCTCATCTCTATTGAATCTATAAAACTCTTTGCTTCTTCAAAACCCAGGTCCAGTGTGAATTTTTGCAATCGCTTCTCAAAGTTTCTCTGCCAAAATTATTTACCATGTCATAGTTTTCCCATCAATTGTTTCATAATGCCTGCAGATCCTGCCTTTGGGAATTGGGAGGTGATCCCTTTGAGACCAGTAAGATTTGGTAGGAGCCTGTAGATGGGAAATGGTTTCCCATGCCAGTTTCACATCTCCCTTTTATTCTGGCTCTTATTAAGTGTTCTAGGGTTTCATCTTCAAGCTGTGCTTTTCTGAACTCTGCATGTCCAAGGGTAGGTTTAGCAGCAATGCTCCTGTCATTCTTTACCTTTTTGTCAAGAGGGTCAAGTCTCTCTGCTGAGCCTGCATTTTCCTCCCAAATATGGGAGAAAATAATACAGTGTAATGTAGTCTCCCATGTTTCGTATGTAGAACTCAGAAATTCTCTATTTTTGGAGGCTGTAATAAGTTCACAAAGAGGTCATAACCATTTGGTAACTAATGGTAAACTCATTTTACTCTCTTTTTACTCATTTGTTGAACATTGTCCATCTAGCAAGAACCAATTCCTCCAACTGTCAGTATTCTTCTTGGGTGGATGCATTTCCACTTGCTCCCTGAGCAAGCATCTGCACTGCTTCATCTGTCTCTTTTTTGAGGTATTGGGAGTATGTCCGAATGTCGTCGGAGTCAGGCGTTTCTTCTACTTTGTCAAACTTTCGTTGTGACAAAGCTGTTAGAGCCCTTGAATTTTTACGTGTAGTTGGTTTACCTTTCTTCTCCTTCCTCCCCTATGTACAATTGTATGCAAATCTAGGTCTGTCTCCTTCCAGTCACATTTTGGCTTGGGGGGTTTCTTTGGCACATAAAGCTTCTTTAGTTCCAAGGGAATTCTTGATGAGTGTGTTTGCTTTGATACACATGAAACATTACTGATATGCTGTAATATAAAGCACTCTAAATCATACGCAAATAAACATTGGCCAAATGAAGTTAGGTGATGTCCATCCAATGCAAAATGTGACAAAATCGTCTGTGCAATAAAATACAACTGCACCCTTGTAAAGAATGCGATAAGTTTATGACCTGCTCTTTATAGTACAGAGGGTTTTCATAAAGTTCTTGACAATCCCACCTTGGAAGTATCAAAGAGAAAACAATCACAGCTCCTCTAAAAATTTCAGACACAGTTCTGTAAATATCAGTGTAAGAGGCTCTGTCCCTCTCCCAAAGGCCACATTGTAGATTGTTTGTCCCTACATGCAAAACAACATAAGATGTGGTGTATCCAAAAGAATTGTTGAAAAGTGTCAAGATTTCCCTTTGCAAGCTGTTGATATTGGCTCCAGGAAAACAATATGCTTTGACATCAAGTTCACCATCAGATGATGATATTGACTGATGGGGATGGGACAATGCTGTGAAAGCTTGTGAGGTAATCGCGAAGTTGAGTCCAGCCAAGCAAAGTCCATGCTTTCCTCTGCACGTGATGTGGGCGGGAAGACCCATGGTTCCATTCATTTCTTTCCCTGGCCAAGAGGACAGCGGAGTGGGCAATCAAATCTCTGACAATTGATATACTTGATCTACAGTGTAAATCAAAACAAAAATAACCCAAAATGTTGGATATCATAATTTCTGTACCTGACATTGCTACTGACGCCTCCACTGATCCAAGTACCACAAACACTATTTTATTAATTTAAAGGGGCCGATTAAAACAAACAAAAGCAATCACTATGTTAATTATCTGGAATAATATAAAATAGGGGAAACTTATTTAGGGCTTCTGGTCTTCAGTCCATGATGACAGTCAACTTGTTTGTCCCATTAATGCCGGATGAAGGACGGGGTAAATCTCGGTGACATCGGTCCGACAAATGACTCTGCCATTGAAGTGGTATGGTATTGTCCTCTTCTCCTGCATCGATGCCAGGATTTTGCCAGATGGGTTGATGTTGCTCTCCGTGGTCAGTTCGACTCCTTCAGGTATGTACTTGTTCTGCCCATCATCAGTATGTTGGGGGCAGGAATGAGGAAGCTGGAGAACAGGGCCGAGGTTGGGAGTATACCAAAGTTATTCATCTTCTCATCCTCATTTTCTGATTCGAATGACTCGGATTCCTCCATGCTTTGCATTTGCATGGTTAATAGTTTGCCAGTCCTTCTTTGAGGGGAAATAGAGAAGGTAGGCGTACAGGCCAGGGATATTGTGGGACTTGTCATTTCAGGTTTCATCTCCTCTTTTAGGATGCAAGGTGCCTGCATCACGTGGATCTCTACATAGACACTAGACCATGGTTATGTAGAATTCAAGTGACTCTTCTCTTAATAGAAGTTAGATCAAGACCTATTTGTTTTCCAACTCTTTTGATGGTTCTCTGTCTCCAGCTCCTCATCACATGTACCGCTGGGCAACATGGAAAACACGTAGAACCACAGGTGTCAGGCAAACGATGTTGAAATCTGCGTTGGCAGTGATACAACCGTTTTGTTGAAGTTTTCGGCAGCAGCCAATGTCTCGACAACAAACACATTCCCTGGCTGTTGGCATTCGCGTGCAATTATCGCACAGGCACCACAAATCGCTGGCCGGCAGGCTGCTCCATCTCGTGGGACATACCCTGCACTTGCCAACTGCTCTGCGAGTCAGGCGTATGAGATGGCCTTGTTTCAATGCTTGCCTGTAGGACATGCTGAATCTCTGGTTCGGTCCACTTTACCAACAAACACCTCAACTTGTTTGTGCCCAATTTGCAACTTAACTACTTTTTTTTATCTGTCAGCCTGAATTTGTTGGAAGATGTCTCCAAAGAGCCAATCTACAGTCACTCGTACTGAACTCAATTATCTGTTCTTCCTGCTGGGCTCCTGTGAGGTTGTTGCCTTTGAAATGACACTGTAAGTGGGCCCTCATAGGGTAGGCAGGGGCACTATACATATATCGGTATGCATAAGACACTGCCGTCGTGGTCAATGAGTATTGTCATAGCTCTCACAAAAGATCTGACTCCCTTAAGCAAGTAACAGTCATGCCTTCTCTCCAGTGGACTGTACAAATGAGCAAGTCGCTGATGGACTTTTTCGGCACCATGTGGTGGGGCGACAACCAGCTACTTTTTAACTGGTGGACGATGCTGAGTTCCAGCATGTGACTGAATTCCTGTCTCGCTGCTTCAAGGCGATCGGACGCGAGACGACATGGTCGAGAGGAGATGGGAGAATTCGAGTCTGGATGTGGCGGTTGATTGAGCGCTTGATGCTAGACGGTGTGTAGACTGGCTGAGTAATTGAGTGATGCTACTGAATGAGGGTGTCGAAACGAGTGTCAGTAGAGTGTACCATTTTGAGATTGAGGGACGTTGCTGATGCTCTGCTTCCTGCGTGACCATCAGCGAATGGCTCGACGAAGCCAAGATTTGCTGCACGTTTGTTGGCATATGCTGGACGAATAGCTGCCGAAGAATGCTGTCTTCAACCGTGCTATTACCCAGCAGCTGCTTCATTAGATGGAGGAGTTGAGTTGGTTTCCGATCCCCCAATTCTTCTTCCATCACTAGCTACTGGAGTCTGTGTTGCTCTGATTCAAATGTCCGAGCAACATTCATTTGAGTCTCTGACTGGTCTGTCACCTGTCCTATTTTCTCTCCTGGTACGAATTTGTACCACAAATCGTATATATTGAATCCCTAAACATCAGAGTGCCTATTAAAGAGGATCAATCTGACATCTCAGTTCATCTATATCTTCTTCTCTGAGAATTGGCAATATAAGATGACAGATACCTACATGTACAGCATCAGTTTAAGTTTTACCTAAAGTAATATCAAATCTGTTCTGCATACAATGTCTATTGAAAAGTTCTCCAAATTGAAATTCTCAACATTTTCCACTGCAACCGACATCTTGAACTTGGCATCACATGCTAGTTGTACCTTTATTGTACATCGTCCCTTTCGATTGGTGTACATGTAATCATCATCCCCAAGGTGGCATCCATGGAGGCCGATGTGCATGCAGTCTATGACGATGGCAACTCTTGGAAATCCAGCAATGTTGTGGAACTGTTCCACAGTTTCGGCCACAACTTCTGGATCTTGAGGAAATTTGATGACCTGCAGTTTGTTGACAAGACAAATTACACAACATCAATTTGAATACTTTGAATAGCATTGTCATTTAAAGTCTGAATTACAATAAAGTATGGTGCATTAAGTAATTAGCATGATGTTGAAAAAATTATTTTTTTTTGACATCATAAAAACCTACAACACTACTTTCAGTTTCAGCTAAATCAATATCAAATCTGTTTTGAATATCTAATGAAACATGGTCCAAATTAAAATTCTCAACATTTTCTACTGCAATTAATTTCCAAGGACCTGCACCAGCTTCTTCCTTTTCCAATTCCTTACAAAGACTGAGACTTTGTACCTTCTCAGTGACCAGAATTCTGTCTGAGTTCATAGATATGGATGTTTCCAACCCGGAGCCAATCTTGATGATATAGCAGCTTGATTGAAAGTAAAAAATGTAGGTAGGTAGGTAGGCCTAAAATACAAAATAAAGTTTTATAAAGGCAAATAAATGTACTAACGTTGTTCTTCTGCTGACACAAGGCTCGGCAATATCATGCACGCACCAGGAGACTTTGCTTCGGTATACACCGTGGATAGATGCCACAGAATCGAATACCGAACTGGTCGCCATGTACATGTATGAATTGAGTGCAATTAATACTTGCAGTTCAGTATGGATGGCATGGTTCTTTGCTGTGTTTCGCTGTGCAGTTGTAGATGGCCGTCCAGCATGTTAACAATATACATGATGCCTTCCCTACTGAACCCACATTCCTTCATTAGTAACTTGTTGCTCAGAGTGTTGACGGTTTTCTTCATCTTAAAAATACAATGTAGATACAAGTTCCTTGAATATAATTTTATGTGAAAATAGAATAACAGAGGCTAAGAATGTTGAATTTTTACATAGGTGTTACACAGTATAGTTGATAAACATTTGAGTTGGAAATATCATATCAATGATATATCTTGTAAAATATCTAAAGTTATTGGTGTTTTAAATGGGATGAAGAGTTTTATGCCATTGCGCATTTTAGTGAATTTATATTTACAAGTAAGGACGCAACACTTTTGAATAGTGATATAAACGAACTGAGAAACATTAAACAATATCAACATTCTACATGTATTTTCAGAATTGCATAGACAATTATTTTTTCTAACAAAATGACACCAAATTCTTGATCGAGTCTGTGGATTCTAGGCATATTTTTCCGAGGCAATGTCAATTTTAAAAATGGTTACTTGATATTTGTCCCCTAGATAATAATTAATATTATAAGACTAGATTTTAAGTCACATAAAGCGTAGCAAGAATTTTCACTGAGTGCATGGCTTAATTCCCCAGATAGAAATAACAAGTGAATGGCAGAGAAATTCAGTTCAGTTCAGTTGATTTTATTTTCGCACGGAACCGGCTTCAGCCAATGACTGTTCTTCAGCTGGTCCGTGCCCGATAAAATCATATATACATCATCATACATTGTACAATAACAAACATATCAAACAAAAAAACAAAAAATACAATACATTGATTAAAATAACCACAAAAAAAAAGAAATGCACACAAATACAAAAAAGTACCAGTAATTGCCAAACTTTTACCCTCTCCCATCCCCCGTCCATTCATAACATAATACTGAATATTCACATAATATATATCTTTATCCATCTAATATGTTTCATAATTAACTATATTTCACCCTTACACCTAAACAAAAACAGAAACAAAATTTGTTACGTAAGGTTGGTGATATGTTACAAACGCGGGAAGTCACCCTTAGGCCTTACTCCCTTAGTCTTTAGAAAGCTAGCAGAAATATGCAGGATGTCATGTTTGCCTTACTTATGTGACAAAACTAGCAATGTTTGAAATTTGACATTGCCTCAGAAAAATGCCCATAGAATTCTTTTTCCTAAAAAAAAAAATCATTGACATATTCAACGTTTCAATATCAATCAAAGTTACGATGAACTTGAAGCAAGATAACTCTCAAGAAAGATTTTGTTTATAACAGGTTTTGGACTGCAGTTCTCCATCTATGAGTTGTTTAGACTTCTGGAATGCATTCTTCTGCTGGAGACCCCATTTAAACTTTGGGTCCGTGGCATCTGATCAGGCTTCCTTCCCTATATCAACTATTACTTGAACCAAAAAAGTATTCTTCTCAGCTTGGGTGGAACAAGGTCCAAAAAGCGAAGTTGAGTTCCCGTACAGACATGTGTGTGGATTTGTCAAGAGACCAGAGCTCTTGTACATCTTTCCACAAAAAGAGAGACCAACCCCCTTAATAAACTGTCTCCAAAGAGCCAGTCCACACTCGTACTGAAGTCATTGATCTGATACCTTCCTGCTGGGCTCGCCTTTGAAAGGACACTGTAAGTGAGCCCTCATAGAGTAGTCAGTGTCACCATACACTGGTATGCATAGGACATTTACTGTTATGGTCAACTGAATATTGTTCTAACTCTCTCAAGAGACCTGACTCCCTCAGCAAGTAACACTTGTGCCTCCTCCTCCTCTCAATTGGACCAAATGAGCTCATTCTTTAGTCAGTGCACTTCTTTGTGGTTGTTGCCTTTGAAAGGGCACTGTAGGTGTGCCCTCATAGAGTAGGCAGGGTCACCATGATTGCCGCATTCGTCAACTATATATTGCTCTAAATCTCTCAAGAGACCAGACTCCCTCAGCAAGAACAGTCGTTTCTCTTTCTCTCCGTTGGACCATACAAATGAGCAATGATCCCATGGGTACATGTCACAGACTGATACTTGAGTCCATGTACTCTTTTGTGGCTGTTGTTAAAAACGCCCTGATGTTCTTACAGGCGGCATATTGGCCTCACAGTGCCATCAATGAAACCACAGCAGTTGTTGCAATACTGCACCTTTGTCATGCACTGCCCTTGCAGACACTGTGCATTGATAATATTTCATGAGAGAGCTAGAGCTGGTCTAGAGACTCTAGAAGATGACCAGATGTGTCAATGGTATGGTCAGTCATGTGTAATTAGACATTTATTTGACCCTGTGACTTGTCTGTCACCTGTCCTATTTTCTCTCCTTGCAAGCATTTGTACAACATCTATGACCCGAATACATCCAAACCATCAGCATCAGAGTGCCTAAGAGGATCAGTCTGATGTCTCAGTTCATCTATATCTTTTTCTGCAAGACTGAGCAATGTAAGATGACAGATACCTACAACATCACCTTGAGTTTCAGCTATAATGTAAATTGATATCAAATCTGTTTGGCATGTACGTGTACATGTATGTCTATTGAAAAGTTCTCCAAATTGAAATTCTCAACATTTTCCACTGCAACCGACATCTTGAACGTGGTATCACATGCTAGTTGTACATTTATCGTATATTGTCCCTTTCGATTGGTGTACACGTAATCATCATCCCCAAGGTGGCATGCATTTAGACTGATGTGTGTGCAGTCGATGATGCTAACAACTCTGGGAAATGCAGTGATATTGTGGAACTGTTGCACAGTTTCAGCCACAACTTCAGGATCTTGAGGAAATTTGGTGATCTGAAATTTGTTGACAAGACAAATTATTCGACATCAATTTGAATACTTTGAATAACATTGTCAGTTAAAGTCAGAATTGCAATACAGTATGGTGCATTAAGTAATTAGCATGATGTTGACAAAAATATTTTTTTTTGACATCATAAAAACCTACAACATTACTTTCAGTTTCAGCTAAATCAATATCAAATCTGTTTTGAATATCTAATGAAACATTGAAATTCTCAAAAAATTGAAATTCTCAACAGTTTCTACTGCAATTAATTACCAAGGACCTGCACCAGCTTCTTCCTTTTCCAACTCCTTACAAAGACTGAGACTTTGTACCTTCTCAGTGACCAGAATTCTGTCTGAGTTCATAGATATGGATGTCTCCAACCCGGAGCCAATTTTGATGATATAGCAGCTTGATTGAAAGTAAAAAATATAGGTAGGTAGGTAGGCCTAAAATACAAAATAAAGTTTTATAAAGGCAAACAAATGTACTAACGTTGTTCTTCTGCTGACACAAGGCTCGGCAATGGCATGCACGCACCAGGAGACTTTGCTTCGGTGTACACCGTGGATAGATGCCACAGAATCAAATACTGAACCGGTTGCCATGTATAAATTGAGTGCAATTAATACTTGCAGTTCCGTATGGATGGCATGGTTCTTTGCTGTGTTTCGCTGTAGATGGTCGTCCAGCATGTTAACAATATGCATGATGCCATCCCTACTGATCCGACATTCCTTCATTAGTTCCTTGTCGCTCAGAGAGTTGATGGTTTTCTTCATCTTAAAAATGCAATGTAGATACAAGTTATGTTATAATGTTATGTGAAAATAGAATAACATAGGCTAAGAATGTTGAATTTTAAGGTGTTAAAAAGTAGTTGATAAACATTTGAGTTGGAAATATCATATCAATGATATATCTTGTAAAATATCTAAAGTTTTTGGTGTTTTAAATTGGATGAAAAGTTTTATGCCATTGCACATTTTAGTGAATTTATATTTACTATGATATAAAATACCCCTTTTTTCATATAGTATTTCTGCATCATGGGGGAAAGGTGCATTGTATTTATTGAATAGACTTTTGTTTTTAAAGTCTATCAACATGAAGTTGTTGATGTTATCTCCTAAGAGCCATTCTACAGTCACTTGTACTGCCAAGGGTTGAATCCAGCTGTGCATTTTAAAGAAGACAAAAATGCAAAAGGATTCACGACGACAGACTAGAGGGATTGCAATAACTAATACGAGCTAAAAAGTATACCCGGTGCCAGAGAAAAGCAGTGATTGTTGGATTTGAGTCAGTGCCGAAGTGAGGAATTCTCTTGTTGGCCCACCATTGTCTATTCCAAATTCCCCAGAAAACTAGACATTCAGTTTGGCATGAGGGTAGAAACAAGGTTTTTGGAATCCTTTAAATCCACCATCAAGGACATTGCTCCTCTGGATATTGATGAGATTTGAGGGGAGCTCTTCATCACACTGGCTGGCAAGATAAAATATTAATTCTTGGAGGGATCTTATTAAAGAAATTAAGATGCATTCATGATCATGAAAGTCATGAAAAATCAATTTAAACTACTAAAACGAACTGAATTGATGATATTGAGGATTTTTTTTTTTTTTTTTTGGGGGGGGGGGGGGGGGCAAAGATATATACAGGTACTTCCTTTTCAAATTTCTTGCAAAGAGTCAGGCTTTGTACCTTCTCAATGACCAAAATCTTATCTGAGTTCATGGACATTGATGTTTCTAATTTAGAGATCTGTATCTAAATGCTGGCAATAGTGAGGATTCAAGTGATCAAGTTAAGGAAAAAGATTGTGGAAATTAAATTGTAGGACAACTTGTTTTTCCCCAAAGTCTATCAAGATGAAGTTGTTGATGACACCTCCAAAGAGCCAATCTTGATGATATAGCAGCTTGATTGAAAGTAAAAAATATAGGTAGGTAGGTAGGCCTAAAATACAAAATAAAGTTTTATAAAGGCAAACAAATGTACTAACGTTGTTCTTCTGCTGACACAAGGCTCGGCAATGGCATGCACGCACCGGGAGACTTTGCTTCGGTGTACACCGTGGATAGATGCCACAGAATCGAATACTGAACCGGTCGCCATAAATTGAGTGCAATTAATGCTTGCAGTTCTATGGGGATGGCATGGTTCTTTGCTGTGTTTTGCTGTAGATGGTCGTCCAGCATGTTAACAATATGCATGATGCCATCCCTACTGATCCGATATTCCTTCATTAGTTCCTTGTCGCTCAGAGAGTTGATGGTTTTCTTCATCTTAAAAATACAATGTAGATACAAGTTATGTTATAATGTTATGTGAAAATAGAATAACATAGGCTAAGAATGTTGAATTTTTACATAGGTGTTACACAGTAGTTGCTGAACATTTGAGTTGGAAATATCATATCAATGATATATCTTGTATAGATATCTAAAGTTATTGGTATTTTAAATGGGATGAAGAGTTTTATGCCATTGCGCATTTTAGTGAATTTATATTTACTATGATGTAAAATACCCCTCTTTTCATATAGTATTTCTGCATGGGGGAAATGTGCATTTATTTATTGAAGACTTTTGTTTTTAAAGTCTATTAAAATGAAATTGTTGATGTCATCTCCAAAGAGCCATTCTAATCACTTGTACTGCCAAGGGTTGAATCCAGCTGTGCATTTTAAAGAAGACGAAAATGCAAAAGAGTTCATGACGACAGACTAGAGGGATTTGCAATAACTAATATGAGCTAAAAAATATATACATACAACGTACCATAGTCCAAGGTCACCGCTCTTGCATACTCGGTGCCAGAGAAAAGCAATGATTGTTGGATTTCAGTCAGTGCCAAAGTCAGGAAGGCTCTTGTCGGCCCACCATTATCTATGCCAAATTCCCTAGAAAACTGAACATTCAGCTTGGCATGAGGGTGGAAACAATGATTTGGATTTCAGTCAGAGCCAAAGTGAGAAATTCGCTTGTTGGTCCTCCATTGTCAATTGCAAATTCCCCAGAAAACTGGACATTCAGCCTTGCACGAGGGTTGAAACAATGTTTTGGATTTCAGTCAGTGCCAAAGTGAGGAATTCTTTTGTTGGTCCTCCATTATCTATGCCAAATTCCCTAGAAAACCAGACATTCAGCTTGGCACGAGGGTTGAAACAATGTTTTTTGAGTCCTCTAAATCCACAATCAAGGACATTGCTCCTCTGGACATTGATGAGATTTGAGGGGAGCTCTTCATCACACTGGCTGGCAAGTCGACGTAGAGCAGCTCATATTTATTATACATCCATAATATGAGACAAATTGAACTATCCAACAACATGTTATGACAGAAGAAGAAATTCCTTTTGTTTTTCTTTATTTTGTGAGCCATGACCTTGATCAAATGCAGCAATGTATAATGTTAAACTAACCTTTTCTAAGTAGATCAGCAATAATGTTTTAAAAAGACTTCAGCTGAATTAAGTTCAAATTATAGAAATTCATTCTCAGTCAGCAAGTTTAGCTTTAATTGTTGAAGGGATCTGAGTAGAGAAATGAATATATACTTGTACATTCATGATCATGAAAGTCATGAAAAATCAATTCAACTACTAAAACCAACTAAATTGATGATATCAAGAATTTTTTTTTTTTTTTTTGGGAGGGGGGGGGGGGCAAAGATATACACAGCTACTGCCTTTTCCAACTTCTTGCAAAGAGTTGGACTTTGTACCTTCTCAATGACCAAAATTTTGTCCGAGTTCATGGACATCGATGTTTCTTATTCAGAGATCTGTATTTTAATGCTGGCAATAGAGAGGATTCAAGTGATCCAGTAGGGAAAAAAAAAAATGTGGAAATCAAATTGTAGGCCAATGTGTTTTTTTCCAAAGTCTATCAAGTTGAAGTTGTTGATAACATCTCCAAACAGCCAATCTACACGCGCATACTATACTCATTGATCTGCTATGGTCCTGCTGGGCTCCTGTAAGGTTGTTGCCTTTGAAAGGGCACTGTAAGTGTGCCCTCATAGGGTAGGCAGGGTCACCATGTACCGGACACATTGCCGTTGTGGTCAACTGAATATTGTTCTAGCTCTTGCAAGAGCCCTGACTCCCTTAGGAAGTAACAGTCAGTAAGGCTCGATTCGGAAGGATCATTATTAGTCTGCTGGAAATCCTGGTTTTTGCGCCAAGCTGTTGTCTTGGTGTGTTATCCCCATTACTCAAGTGATCCAAATAATTCTGTTTACGTTTTCTTTTTTGCGCTGCTAACTTTGCAGCCAAGTTCTTTAGGTACGGTCCCCTCTTCTTTGACTCGTTTGTCATGTTCACATGTCTTACACAAAATTCTCCAACGTCCTTTCAGCCGCCCAAACGCATGTTCGTCTGCGATGCGGCAGCTGCTCAGTCGCTGATTGAAGTTAATTTGCTCTGGAGACAATCGGCCATTGTCGCTGTATGGCTTCATTAGGTTAGGGAGGAGGGGTTTATGTTGGGTCGCCCAAGATGAGCAGGGGGACAGCACAACCTTCAATTTTTTTTTTGTCTCATGGTGCGGAAAGAGGGAATCCTCCTTGAGGTGCTGGCCTACCCGAGAATTGTGGAAAACTCTTGCGTCAGGAACGCTTTCTGGCCAACCGATGTTCACATCTATGAATTGGCCAAAACTATCCACCACCCCCTGCAGGACTACATGCTGAATGTGAATACACCGTAACACCGACCACTCTCAGACATCTTTTCTTTTTATTTTGCAACTTTATAGTGCAAGGTAATTCTAATAATATGAGCAATAATTATGTTCAGTTTTAATGATATAATGATTAGTATTATCAACAAATTGTTTAACCTTTTATTACTGAACATCTTATCTGCAGTTCAGATGTTGGCCCCAGCGGTACATACAGTTGTACGTATATTGGTAGACAATTTGGGGCAATATCTTGGTGTGAGTGTGGTGGGGGGGAGGGGGGGGATGGGAGGGAGGGGGGCAAACTACGTTGTACCAACAAGCAAAATATAGCTATGCAGAAAAAAAGATGGTGATTTGATGCAAGAAGAATCGTAGTTAACTTAAAATTTATTCAAAGTTCCCATTTACTGAACTCATTGATCTGTTGTCTTCCTGCTGGGCTCCTGTGAATTTGGTGCCTTTGAAGGGACACTGTAAGTGAGGCCTCATAGAGTAGGCAGGGTCACCATGTACCGGTAGCCTAAGACATTGGCATCATGGTCGACTGAAAATTGTTCCTGCTCTCGCAAGAGACCAGACTCCCTTAGCAGGTAACAGTCATGCCTCCTTCTCTCTATTGGACTGTACAAATGATCAATGATCCCATGGGCACATGTCACAGACTGATACTTGAGTCCATGTGCTCTTTTGTGACTGTTGTACACTACCCCCTGATCTTCTTGTGGACGGCATATTGGTCTCACACTGCCGTCAATGAATCTCCAGCAGTTTTGCAGTACTGCACATTTGTTGTGCATTGCCCTTGCATACACTGTCCATTAATCATATTTCATAAGACACTGTCCATTAATAAACATTCCATGAGACAGCTACGACTGGTCTAAACATTCCAGAAGGTGACCAGATATGTTCAATCATGTGTTATGTTTTTAGGCTTTCATTTGACTCTGATTTGTCCGTTGCTTGTTCTATTGTAATAATGTAATAATAATAATTAAAACAATAATAATAATGATAATAGTGATGATTATAATAATGATAATAATAATAATAGAAAGACTCTTATAAAGCCCTCATTCTACGTATTAAAAGATACATTTGGTGCTGTAAAACAGAGTACATATGTGTGTACAATCTGTATGTATCACATTACAAGAGGGTATTACAGAAGATATAAGAACAATAAACAGAACAAACAATACATGTATGCATTTATACAAACTGGTAAACAAAAATGTCAATTTAAGTTAAAAAGCTCGTTCTTGAGGTTCTTCTTAAAAGCATCAATAGATAATGCTTATGGAAGAGATTTTGGAAGGCTATTCAAGAGATTTTCGAAGGCTATTCTCTCCTTGCAAGAATTTGTACAACAAAATCTAAGACTTCCCCTTATAATACAAACCCTCAACATCAGAGTTCTTGAGAGGATCAATCTGACGTCTCAGTTCATCTATATCTTCCTCTCCAAAGCTTAATTAATATCAAATCTGTTTGGCATGTACATGTCTATTGAAAAATTCTCCAAATGGAAATTCTCAACATTTTCCACTACAACCAACATCTTGAACTTGGCATCACATGCTAGTTGTACATTTACCGTACATCGTCCCTTTCGATTGGTGTACACACAGTTATCATCCCCAGTGTGGCATCCATGTAGACAAATGTGTGTGCAGTCTATGACGCTGACAACTCTTGGAAATCCAGAGATATTGTGGAACTGTTCCACAGTTTCAGTCACAACTTCAGGATCTTGAGGAAATTTGATGACCTGAAATTTGTTGACAAGACAAATTATTTGACATCAATTTGAATACGGTAGCTGTTGTGCATGGGAAATGAGTGGGCAATTCCCTGGGAAAGAATAGGAACCATGCCAGTTCCTTCCTTAGACAAGTGGGAAGGCAACCCTTGAATATTAATTATTTCACGTAAACTGGAGGAATTTCTAAGACAAGCTTACTCATGAACCATGCAGCAAAAAAAAAAGATAATTTGATAGAATCAGAACAATAGAGACAATATTGTGTGAGACAATCCTGCAATATAGCTACTGTCCATTCGGACCAGTATTATTTTCACAGGCAGCAACTGAGTCTATGTTCTTTCACTGTTTCGAAAATCACAAACTAGGCCTGGCTAGAGCGACCAAGAATGGACGGTGCACCTGTGGCTCCTTATTTTGTTTTGGGAAATGACCCGGGAAATGGAAAAGACCCGGGAAATGGAAATTATATATAGCAATGACTTTGAACTCCACTTGATGGGAATTCATGAAAAAAGAAACCTCTAAAAACCTTGTTTTTCTAATTTTTTAATATCTCAAGCACGTTAAGGCTGAATGTCATGGAATTAATTGATAACTCTTGGGATTGTGTGATATTTACTAATTTGATTTAAGTGGCCGAAATAACTATCTCACAAAAAGTCGGAATCTAAATCCCCATCTCAATCGAAACTACTTAGCCTAGTCCTCTCCTCCAAGTAAACAGAGAGCAATCAAACTCACATCATTGTTGCGCTCTCAGACTCTGGGGTTCTTGAGTTTGTTGTTGAAATCTCATCTTCACTGTCTGGTAGGTCGTTCCTTTCTGAATCGTGCTCACGGCTGGCCATACTGGAATATTGTTCATCGTGGCTCGATTCTGAAGGATCATTGTCAGTCTGCTGCAAATCCTGGTTTTTGCACCAAGCTGTTGTCTTTGGTGTGTTATCCCCATTACTCAAGTGATCCAAATAATTCTGTTTAAATATTAATACGTTTTCTTTTTTGCGCTGCTAACTTCGCAGCCAAGTCCTTTAGGTACGGTCCCCTTTTCTTTGACTCGGACATAGTTGATGTTAAGTCACAATGAGGAAGGTTTGTTTTAAAGGTGTGTTGGTCAATGTTGAATATTTACACCATGAATAAATCCACATTCAAGCAATGCATTTACGGGCAGACCGGGTTCTGGATAATATAACAATGCATCAGGAAGATGGAACAGTGCGTGCGCTTGTCTTCTGATACCGCAACCAATGCAGCCTTTTTCTGTTGTTCTGCAGTTTCCAGTTGTTCTGGAAACAATCGGCCATTGTCGCTGTACGGTTTCATTAGGTTTGGGAGTAGGGGGTGTACTGGGTCGCCCAAGATGAGAAGGGGGACAGAACAACCTTCAATTTGCGTCTCATGGTGAGGAAAGAGGGAATCCTCCTTGAAATGCTTACTATCCGAGAATTGTGAAAAACTCTCGCGTCATGAACGCTTCCTGGCCAACCGATGTTCACATCTATGAATTGTCAAAAACTATCCACCATCTCCTGCAGGATTATGGAATAGTATCCCTTCCTATTGAAATAGTCTATAGCATTTGTTCGTGGGGCCTTGATCGGGATATGACTGCCATCTAAGGTGCCGACAGCCTGGGGAAACCATGACCCAAATCCACTGAGACATTCCTGTGCAAAATTGTAAAAATGAGAAGAATTAGTGAGGTATACATGATTAGTAAATAATTGGTAAAGAGGACGGTTACATTTGTTGTTTTTGGTGAAACACATTTTGTGCAAAATAATCTACATGCTGAATGTGAATAATACCGACCACTCTCAGATATTCTTTTGTTTTGCAACCTTATAGTGCAAAGTAATTCTAATAATATGAACAATAATTATTTTAAGTTTTAATGATATAATGATGAGTAAAATCAATAAATTGTTTCATCATTTATAACTAAACATCTCATCTGCAGTTCAAATATTGGCCCAAGCAGTATGTATATTGGGGACAATTTTGGGCAATATCTGGTGTGAGTGTGGTGCGGGGGGGGGGGGGGGGGGTGTAAACCGACAAGCAATATATAGCTGTAAACAAAATATGGTGATTTGATCCGAGGAGAATCTCAGTTAACTTGAAATTTATCCAAAGTTCCCTTTTATTACCTGCAGTCTCAGACCAAAAGGGATCTGGATCATTCTGTCTTGAAAAACAGTTATTATTGCATGGCAGGTGTCCAAGACGATGAAGCCTACAGTTGATCTGCCAACTCCGAACAGTCCTGCCAAGGTTCGGTACTCCACATTTGTGGCAAGTCTCCACAAAGTGATCGCAAGGCGATGTTCTGGCCGGATACACTTTCAAAAGTTTGTGTCAGTTCGTTCAATCCTTTGACTGATCTCTGTCAAGATGAATTGGAAGGCGTCTCAATTTATTTTGCTAAATACACATGAAAATAAAAAAAAGGGACAACACAAACACTAAGAAGAAATTATAGCGTAACTGTTAAATGCCTTTACTGAATACCAAAACTTTGAAAAAAGTAAGGGGGTGTGTAGAGAGTGTGTATCTACTCTTCAAGACATGCCCATACACTGAATAAAGAAAAATAAGGTATTTAAATGAATGGGCATGATAAAAGAAATAACTGTGTTACCAAAAATTTGCCAAGTAATGGTCATCATCCCATGTTGCAAGTACAACGGATTCCCACCAGTCAAGTGATTTTGGCAGTGACCTAACAGTCATGGGAAGTGCTGGCTGGTGCAGGACAGTAGCCGATATTGTCTATAGCGGGAGCATGAGTTA
Source organism: Diadema setosum (assembly GCA_033980235.1). Lineage (NCBI taxonomy): Eukaryota > Metazoa > Echinodermata > Echinoidea > Diadematoida > Diadematidae > Diadema > Diadema setosum. The sequence goes on along the minus strand of CM067077.1, from coordinate 32,702,690 downwards.
CCTCTTTTTCTTTATAGTATTAGGTACGTTAAAAAAATATTGCCCAGTGGCATGTTTTTTTGGTATTTTTAAAGTCCATCAACTTAAAGTTGTCGATGACATCTTCAAAGAGCCAATCTTCACTCACTCGTGCTGAACTCATTGATCTGCTGTGTTCCTGCTAGGCTCCTGTGAGGTTGGTGCCTTTAACTTATTTGAAGTTATTAACTAATTTATAGTTATTCAAATGCAAAAATCTGATAATCATCCGCAGGTCTCCTTTAAATGGTGGGTTTTCATACAACCCCTAACACACAGAGACACACACACACGCTCATGTGTATACAAAATAAATGCTTTCAATATTAAAAGTAAGAAAACAAGAAAAAAATTATATGTCTTTAAAACTTTACAAACCTAAACAACATAAATTGTTTTAATAATCATTGAATATCACATATAAAAGAGCCTAATGAATAAAAAAAGCCTTGAAACTTCTCTGTACAATGTTTTTACTTCACGATAGTCTATCATGTCTTCAGTAACCAGAGATGTTACAATACAGTACTTGTTTACCTAACAATTGCCTTAAAGGGGAAGGCTAGTAACTGATCAATGGGAATAAGTGGAAAGATTGTATATCTATTGTTGTGTGAAAATGATTTGCTTCAGAACGGTCTCATATTCAAGTAATGTGCAGATTAATGCTCCATCACAGACCAGGGACGCTAACCTGGAAGCATTAAACTGCACATTACTTGAATATGAGACCATTCTGAAGCAAATCATTTTCACACAACAATAGATATACAATGAACTCTTGAATGAATCCCATAAGGATTGAAACAATCATCTCCCAGCATTTCCACTGATTCCCACTGATCAGTTACTAGCCTTCCCCTTTAATTTGGTGTGAGTGGTTATTTACAACCACCATTCAATACATGTACATGTATTGCTAAGGACGACAGTTGACTCACCGACAATTGTTGACACCACCGAAGGGTCCAACGCTGCAAGTTTGGCTGCGTTTATCAGTTCCTTAGCGGGATAACAGCAGGACACGTATGTCCCTCGAATGCCGATGTTGGACAAATGGTGTAATTACCCCTGGCGAATATGCAACGCGAGAGGGCCCACTCGCGCCAATTTCAAAAATAGCACGCGCTGCGCGTGATGCATAGGCAGCATGCATAACAAAGCAGCGTAACACACGTTGCGCATGAGTAGCGCGCAGCGGCAACGTAAGAACTAGCAGACGACGTCGATCAGTCTCACCGATGACTCACTTTTCTACGTCATTGGGAATCCCAGAGTGGTTTCCAAACACTTCTATCAAATGAAATTATATCCACAATACATGCACTACCTACATAAGAAATCATAACATTCAAATCAACTTACATTTTTGGCAAGCCGGCATTCAAAATTGGTCCCCGCCGGCGGCCACTCGATCTTATGTCCGGCATTACACGAATACAACAGTCATACGATACAAAATCACAACTTTTTTACCTCTTTGTGTTGTCATTTTGTGTTGTTTTGTGGGATTTTTTTATGTGTTGATCCATACTTCTTTGGAATTGTGAATATTTTTGTGGTAAGTTTCATGTACTTCTGTTCATCTTAGAATTTTTTGTGAACAGCTATCTATCGTTTTGTGTAGCCCTCTCTGTGTTGTCAGTGTGAGCAATTTGTGAGAATTTGTTGAGTTCTTTAACGTGGAGGGCATGGATTATCATAAGCAGTGCCTTTCTTCACTGTGTAGATTCTGTGGGGAGAGGGTAATCAAGGGAAGAGAGGGCCATGCCTACAAAGTAGCAAATTATGCAAACAAAATTCAGTCTAAACTGCAAATTGACATAGAGAAAGACTTATCTGACATTCACCCTGAATTCTTTTGCACAAAATGCTACTGCCAGTTAATGACAGAAAACAAATACAAAGCATGGGCTCCAAAGAATGACTGGAGCGACCATAAACGCAACGCAAATGGTGAATGCACTACTTGCACACTTTTCAAGACCTCGATGAAGCCTGGCAGGCCCCAGAAGAGGAAGTCGTCTTGTGGTCGGCCTTCTACAAAGAAAGCAGTAGATCAAATGTCACATTTTAATTCATTGTATGATTTGCCACTGCCACTGCCACAGGAAAAGTGTAAAGTTAAAGTGGATGCCTCCTTTCAGTTAGACGTTTCAAATGATTTTCTTAAGTGTAACCTGTGTGACTGTGTTGTTACGTGTCCTGTTGAAACACCGTGCCATCATCTCTTCTGTGTCTACTGTTTGTCACCTATGTTCTCCAAAGTGTCTGTCAATTGTCCTGTCTGTAACATCAATGTTCACTACACACAAACATGCAAACCAGCAACATACATATTCACAATACTAGACAACCTACATCTTCAATGCACACAATGTCACACATCAATTCACCATGCCAAAGCATCGAATCACACATGCCATCAACATGATCACACATATCACAAATTGCCGGACTCATCACAAGCCATAAGCCACAGACAAAGGCAAGAGATTGCCACAGCGTATCTGCAAGAGCAACTAAAGAAGTCAAAAGATGGCATCTCTGCTACCTTCGGTGTACCTGGTCGTGGAAAGGTACTTCCTTCGGTGTACCTGGTCGTGGAAAGGTGTTTAAAGCAATATTTCTCATATTGATTTACATACAATTGTACTACTATGTATAGAGGTCTAGAGTTCATAATCATACATGACATTCCTCCATTCTAATAGGCCTAATAATATTAAAATCTACTAGACACCTAGTTTACTACAAAAATCTTGGAGTTGGTCATTAATGTCTGACATCATCCTTTTACATGCATGACTAGAAGTATTTCCAGAGTACTACATGTATTTTTAATCTGGCACATTAAAGTCACCGTGGAAGCTTATTAATATTTATGGGTAATGTGATACAATGTCTTGTTCAAGGGACTTTGTGTAACACTAATGATCAGGCCTGATATCCCCTCCCCCTCCAGAGCTGAATGATTGGATATGTGCATTTCAAAGAAATTTACTAACTATGTTAGGAAAGTTCCACTATCAGCATGAGAAATGTGGTAATTTCATATGATTCAAAGAAGAAAAATATATCCCCATATACACTATGTGTGAGTGGGGGTATAATAAAATAGTTAATAAAATGAAAATAGGCCTACAGCCCTACTCCCTTTACAGTCTTATGTGATGCTCATTGCCTAAGCAAAAGGTATTATTTGCAATTACCGTAATTCTTATACATCCATACAATATTTTCTGAAACAACTGTAACCAGGCTGTCTTTCTGTCATACTTGGGGAATGCTGTAAAAGTGGAATTTTTTGGTGTTGAATTTTTTTTTGTGCAACAAGAAACAAGCACGAAAATAAAAGCACATAAATATATTTGCTTGCCATATGTTCCAGTAGTTCTTGATTCCACACCATTTAACATGTGACACTTGTCTTACCCGGCCTTGAGCAAAATTAGTGGCGCAAAAATATCCACTTTTGCAGTATAACATTTCAGTTGTCAAAAATATAATTGCATTAGCATCCATGAACATTATCATACCACCTAAATCATATCCTAAACAGCTAATCAAAACCACGAAAATCCCGGCAGCATCAGTATCCAGCCGGCAGTGTTCGCAGAAGACAATCCGCAGACGAACCCATTTCATAAACCAGCTTCGAAGAGATCTTTCAAAAGATGAGGGGGTGGACATTCAAAAGCGAGATGAATTACAACAAGCTGGCCTGCAAAACATCATCGGCACAGGAATAATGATCCCAACTGCAGATATTCTGGAACTAAAATCCTTCTTCAACTTGAGCTGGCGAACTCTCAGGAGACTAAAAAGGTAAAACACAATATAAAACATGAAATCTTCACAAAAAATATTACTTTTTGAAGTGTAAGTTATAAAAAAAAATTTTCCCGATACAATGCTGATAAACCATAGTCAACGTAGCTTAAGTCAATCTCTCGTAAGTGAAATACTTGCCAAGGTCGAAGGTCTTTTCAAGTCCATTTTTCTCTATATTCTATTGATTTTAATCACTTATAAGTTGACTCTTCTCTTAGGTCAAGCTACAATGTGTTTCCGCAGTCCAAATACTTGTAACTTGAAGTTAGGCAAGACTGACTGCATGTTACAAAAATGTATGACAGAACACTTACAAATTTTATTGGTTGTATGACATTTAACAAAAGAATAAATGACAGTACATTTAGTTTAAGGAGTAAAAGATTGCTATAATTTGTAATATACCAACAGATGGCTCAAAGCAAGAAATGTCTCCACTGGAGGAGAAGGGGGTGTAAGGGCCCTGGAAAATAGAGTGATAAGTGGCAACCTTCATGGGGACATACTGCCTCTTCAGGGAACGTGTGACATCACCAAATCATCGCTGATACAGGAAGCCCCACTGATCCAAGTTTCCAATCTCCAAACTCTTGTGTTTGACTTGCTGGAACAGTATGATGAGTGAGTGTTTAAATGAACCATAATCATTTAATGAACATTATGATTCACTTTGTAATGTTTAGGTAGTGATGAATCATATATCAGTTACAAGAAAAGAAAAAGTAATTCATTCATAACAATCCACATTTAGTAGCTTGCTCAGGGGTTCCTCAAAATATCACTCTTGGGGAGAATTTCAGTGAAGAAATCAATAGGTAAATACAGCAAGGCAGTGTTCCTCTAAATAGTTTCTATTTGAAAGAAGGAATTGAAATGAAAATTGGGCAAAAATTACATGATTGCTCTATTTCCATAACTACCACATTCATCTTATGTCTCAATGTACAGCCTTGATGAATTGACCTGGCACAACGGGAGCATTCCAAATGATGAGGTGTGGCTGAAGCTAGGGGGTGATAAGGGAGGAGGAACTTTCAAAATGATGATCCAGCTCGCCAACCTCGAGAGACCCAACAGCCTGTCCAACACACGCATCGTTCTCCTCTACCCTGGAACAGACACATCATACAACCTGGATGTTGCACTCAAGTCCTTTGCAACACAAGTTGAAGAGTTGGCGAGGTCAACGTGGAGGTACATAGATGAAGAACCTTTCTACAAAATAAGACATATAAAGAAATGCCTTACATTTCAAGAGATGTGATGTAATGTTGTTGTTTTTTTTCATTATTCAACATCTGAGAACTTAATTTAAAAAATAAATTATCTCCTACTTTTGAACTCTGACATGGATTTGGCAGTCACCCTGCAGAGTATTTGGTGAGTATGCAATATCAATGTAATGGATCTCTTGGAAATAATATCAATTCATTTAATCTTTTTTTTTTTCTCTTTATATTTCAGAGGGAAGAAGATGAAGCTGTTCGCCTTTGGAGATTACGAATTCTTGACAAGGATATATGGACTGACGGGTCCCAGTGGTAAGACATACATGTACAAATTTCTAGGTCATTTTAGAAAAGGGAAAGAATGATACTGAATGTACATTTCCAATACTTCTGCACTTAACTGATCTGTGATTACAATGATTCACATCTGTCACATCAATAATCATATAACATTAATCAAAAAAAAAAAATGTCATTGCATGATAGGTGGATAAGCAGCATTGATTTAACCCTAAAGTGAAAGATACCCAAAATATGTTTCAATTTGAGATAAATAATTCATTGACCCTTGATTTCTGAACTCATCCAGGACGACATTGCTGCTTGTTCTGCAACGTCACCAAGCAGAAAATGGCAACTCCACCCATGCAAAGAGCAGCCACTCATCCCCGCACACTCCAAAGTCTGCGTACTTCACTGGATCGATTCAAGGAATGTGGAATCCCGAAGGAAGCAAACAATGTTGTTCGCCAGCCATTTTTCGAGATTCCAATTGACCATGTAAGCATTTTTGTCCCCGCCGAACGAGTTCGAGTAGGGGACTATGAAACGGGCTCCGTACGTGTGTGTGTCCGTGTGTCCGTCCGTGTGTCCGTGTGTGCGTCCGTGTGTGCGTCCGTGTGTGATCAAAATCTTCAATTTGCTACTGTTTGCTTTATATGATAGCACTACATGGGAGCTTTGAAACTTCTACACAAAATTTCAGTCGTGACCTTTGACCTTGACCTTTGACCTATATTGTACATTTTGCTACAAAATGCTACTCCTTCGCCATTTCTAACCCGATTTCGATTTCGTTTGCTTTATATGATGGCACTAGGTGAGGGCTTCAAAACTGCTACACAGAATTTTGACCTTTGACTTCTTTGACCTTTGACCTTGATTTTTGACCTGTATTGTACATTTTGCTACAAAATGCTACTCCTTCGCCATTTCTAACCCGATTTCGATTCCGTTTGCTTTATGTCATGACGCAAATCTCTCGTTTGAAGAGGCTACACCCCAGTAAATAATGCCAGTGCATATCTTGGCAATCAATGACTTAAAATCAAAGATATAAAACACCTGTTTCTTGACCCTGGCCTAATCTAAGCATCAGTCATCGCCACAGCACCACAGGAGGGGGGGGGGGGCACCGCGAGAGGAGGAGATTGTTTTGGTTTTGGCATGGGCTATGTAGCTCCATGGTGCGTGTGTGTGTGTGTACGTGTGTGTGTGTGAGTGTAGACATTCAGCGTATGCAGACAGAGCATGCCTGTACTGCAGTGACTGGAACTATTGTCATTCCATTTTGTCTCTCCCCTTCTCCCTCCCCCATCTCTCCCCCCCCCCCCCCCCCTCTCTCTCTCTCTCCCTCTCTCTCTCTTTCTCAGCAGGCTGATTGTAACCAGGGAGGTAGTATCACCTCCCCGTTGTAACTCACTGCCAAATAGCACATTGCCAGCACCGGCAAACTGGCAATGCTCTCCTTCTTATTCATGTATTTTCGTTATTTACGGGTCAATTTTTTTCGTTCGAAATGTAAAATGGATGACCATAGAATTTCTCAATAGAATATAAAATTGAAAACTTTAGAAAGGATAGAGAAAATTGAGTTCACTTTGAATGGTCTGCCACAGGCAGATATCCTTATCATGCTCTTACGTAATACGACAGCTGCTTTCTCAATGATCCAGTCAGCAGGCTGTTGTAACCAGGGAGGTAGTCTCACCAGGGAGGTGGAAGAAAGACTTCCACCTCCCTGGTCTCACCATTGGTAGCTCCATGGTCTCACCTCCCCTTTGTAACTCACTGCCAAATAGCACATTGTCAGCACCGGCAAACTGGTAATGCTCTCCTTCTTATTCCTGTATTTTCGTTATTTACGGGTCAATTTTTTTCGTTCGAAATGTAAAATGGATGACCACAGAATTTCTCAATAGAATATAAAATTGAAAACTTTCAAAAGGATAGAGAAAATTGAGTTCAATTTGAATGGTCTGCCACAGGCAGATATCCTTATCATGCTCTTACGTAATACGACAGCTGCTGGAGTCATCAAACCCTGGCTTGGCCTCCAGGTTTGTCACGTCTGAGCAGAAAGTTTATTTGCAATGGACAAGTACTTCGACTCCCAACTCCCAAACGACAAATATACGCACCCCACTTTGGCGAACTCCAGTTGGGGACTCGCCTCAAACGAGAGATTGACGGCATGTGATGGCACTAGGTGAGGGCTTCAAAACTTCTACACAGAATTTTGACCTTTGACTTCTTTGACCTTTGACCTTGATTTTTTGACCTGTATTGTACATTTTGCTACAAAATGCTACTTCTTCGCCATTTCTAACCCGATTTCGATTCCGTTTGCTTTATGTGATGGCACTAGGTGAGAGCTTCAACACTTGTACACAGAATTTTGACCTTTGACTTCTTTGACCTTAGACCTTGATTTTTTGACCTGTATTGTACACTTTGCTACAAAATGCTACTCCTTCGCCATTTCTAACCCGATTTCAATTCTGTTTTCTTTATGTGATGGCACTAGGTGAGGGCTTCAAAACTTCTACACAGAATTTTGACCTTTGACTTCTTTGACCTTTGACCTTGATTTTTGACCTATATTGTACATTGGCTACAAAATGCTACTCCTTCGCCATTTCTAACCCGATTTTGATTCCGTTTGCTTTTTGTGATGGCACTAGGTGAGGGCTTCAAAACTTCTACATAGAATTTTGACCTTTGACTTCTTTGACCTTTGACCTTGATTTTTTACCGATATTGTACATTTTGCTACTAAATGCTACTTCCGGCGGGGACATATTTTACGCACCGCGTAATTTCTACTTTTCCTTGTTTCAGTTTTAGTTACCTACATGATGGTTAATCAAAATAAGTCCAAAATGAAAGAAAGAAAAACAAGGAATTTCAATAAAATAATTACAATTCTAAAGCACAAGATATTACAGCATGAATATTAGTCACATTCGTCATCAGTAGCCAGGATGTGACAAAAATAACTTACCATTCATCAGGAAAACAGACCTTTTTCTGAATCTCACATGCAAAACATGTTTGACCCTGGCCAGACAGATCTTTATACTTGCCTTAAATCACCATCCTGTCTGTTTTTAGGTTTGCCCCCCTGGCCTGCACATCTCCCTAGGGATCCACCTTAAGCATTTCGTCTCCCTATCCAAGGCATGCCACCTGCTCGATCTCGAGCTTGCCAAAATGAAAGGTGAATTGGAAGCTGCGCATCAGTCTTTCAACAAGCAGGTGAAAAGGTTGGTGCTTCAGAGTAAGGCTGACGAACTGGAGGAGGATGTAAAAGAACTGATCGAACAACACACCATGGTTGGGTTGCTGTATCCAGAAAATGAGCCACCAAGAGTGATGCTCGACATGGCCACTGAGAAGAGGAAGGAGAAAATTCAAGTGGTTAGTCTCAATGTCTAATTTAGCCAATTACACAATTATTTCTTTTAAAAAAAGTTGATGTGAAATCATTTTATCATTCATTTCTTTTTTTTTTTTAATGGTTCAATGACTAATAATTGCACACACATGTTTACCATTCTTTGTAGTAACTCACATATGCTTTTGTGTCCACAGGAAAAAGAAATGTCGAAGCTGCCAGAGCTGCCTGCAGGCACAGGCCCAGTTTTGCAACAACTGGAACACGTTCTTCAAGCCATGAAGGTTTGCAGGCAAGCCTACTATGGAGGGACATTTGTTGGGAACCATGTTCATATCAGTCTCCAAGTGAGTGTTGAGTAAAACTAAATATGGTGAAAATTTCAAATAAACGCTCTTCTGTCAGTAAACGTGATACATGCATTTATTACTATAAAAGTGAACACATTCAGAGGCCTCTTTACAGAAAAGTAATTTACTGCACGGTCAAAAAAAAAAATAATAACTTTCATTATTCAGTCTTAAAAAATGAAATCAATATGCACTAATAAATTTGCATTACATATACTGTACATGTATTTTGTTTATTCAATAGCCGCATAACGTTGATGCCATGACTGATTGTCTAGAGGAAGTCATCAATTCGACATGTCCAGAGGATAAGCAACTGAAGGCAGAGGCAGGAGTGATAGCTGGCAGATATAACCAGCTTTTCCACTTATTTGGCGCCTGCCACAGGGGCATGAATAGCGGCACATTCCTTGACGATGCAGCCATTGCAAAGCTGGGTAAGATTATGAGGAAAAATTTGAATCAAACAAATAAATGCATGCCCCCCCCCCCAAAAAAAAAAAAAAAAAAAAAAAACAACAATCAAACAAAAACAAAAACTGATCGATTTCATTAGATACAATACATCGCGAATGACATTTATAAGCTGTAAAAAAAAAAGAATGAAAATATATCATTACAAGGTGATTCAATTCAAGATTCAAGAACAGAAATTATTTCAAACTTCTCAGTAGTGATGAAATTCAGAGGTAAAACTAGAAAAATATGAAGAGGAGAAAAAAATTACTCTTTGATACAAGTTTCATTTATTTCTTCCTATATGTGTCCAGATGAGAACATTCGAGACTACATGACTTACTTTCGGCAGCATTTCCCGACTGAGACAGTGACACCCAAACAACACATACTTGAAGACCACACGATTCCTTGGATGAAACAATGGCAGGCATCATTTGGAATGATGGGCGAGCAAGGGGGCGAGTCGGTGCATTGCCAGGTAAATGGAATCATGAGAGATCTCCGGGGTTACAACGACAATTTGAAGCTCTACCTCCAGTCTGTACGTGCACAATGGATTAAGAGCAGTCCCCCTGTTTACCACCAACGAACACAGGAACTGCAATCGAAGAGAAAATAAATGGTCGTGAAAGTTATGAGCACATGACTACACTACAGAACTATGTATTCAAGCATATTCATGATAACTTTTGAGCAGTGACTTGCATGCTGTGCAGAATGTGTCAAAAGAAGTGTGGTTTAGATGGGCAAGCAAGTGGCAAATACTGTAGGTCCATCACCATGTGAACAGAATCAAGAGATCTCCGGGGATAAGACTGTGAGGGTTTATCTCCTGTCTGTATGTAAGCAGTAGTTTAAGAGTAGTCTCCCTGTAGAGTTTACTATCAACGAACACAGAACCTGCAATGAAAGGAAAAAAAAAATGGTCGTAAAAGTTCAGAGCACAAGGCCACATTACAGAACAATGCGTTCAAAATATTCAAAATGATTACCTTTGAGTAGTGACTTGTATGCTGTGCAAATATGTAAAAGAAAACTGAAGTATGGTTTCCAATGACTTTGCTATATATGTATACACTGTTCATGTACTGTAGTTTTGCATTATTAGGAGTTTACACGAACCACAGACTTGTTACAGTACTAGAATGTATGCAGGTATGAGAATAATTTTCCTCTAGCAAAAACCAAAGGTTTCAACTAAGCCTGCATGATCATTTAGGTATTTGATTAGAGGCTACTGGTATTGTCTCTATAAAATGATACATCATCTTGGCAGGTTAATGTGAAGCTGTATCTACAATTACATACGATGATGTTTCCACAATAGTAGGATGCACAGAGTTGCATACCACAAGGGAAAGAATGTCAAGTCACAAGGAATCAAACAATTTTAAAGATCTTTCCTCTCCCTGGTGATCTGGCTAAGGACTTTGTGGGTCATGAAATTCAGTGATTTATATTAAGTGAATGACTGTGAGGCAGCTTTATTGTTTGAAATATCAACACATGATATTTCTCTACATTGTGAGACACAATTTATTTATTCATTATTTTTGAGACACACCTGTACCTTGCACTTCAAGTTTGTACAAGTCAGAACTGTCTTGGACTCTAGGCTACTTCAAGCTTATATTTGAACAGAAATGTATGCATGATGTATGCAGCTATACATTATCAAGTATCACCATTAATTTGGCACATTTCAATGATGTTTATTTCAGTGAAAGTTAACCATCTTCCCTTATTCTATTTTTTCATTTGGGATGTGCAGTTTAATTGCATAATGTTCATTGCTGTGTGCATTCCATACTTGTGTCTCTTTTTGAAAAAAAAAAAGGGGGGCACCACTAAGATTGGGGGAAAGTGTAAACACTTGTCAAAGTGTTCTGAAAATAGATGGTTTTACATATGGCCATGGGGTAATGGAATGATTGACATCAGTCACATATGAACTTTCTCTCTGGGAAGAATTGCTGTGAAGAGTGTTTCAGTAGTTTCACCAAATAGTTTAGATCGATATTTAATAAGCATAGTCCTTGCTAGGCCCCTTGTACATGGTAACGCCAACTATAGAAGAGGTCTCTCTCTTAGAATTGGTTGTAAGAATACAGATCTGAGAAGTGAGAATCACGTTTGGGGAAGCTTTTATTTTGTCTAATATGAGGAGACACTAGTATTAGAATGGGTATTCTCAACTGAACTGGTTGCTACTGAAATATGGGTAGTTATACTTTCTATATGAGCCATTACATACACACACATACACACATATAATCTATGAAATAAATTAATAAAACTAACATTTTTATTTTTCAGGAAGGTGAATCGCTTTATAACTTCCATTGTCAGGAAGAAAATAAAGGAAAAGAATGCATTTCAAGGGATACACTTTCATGAAAATTTTGAAATAACAATACAATGTATTCAGGTTTACATGCATGTAAATGTGGTGATTAATACTGATATCAATTCTTCTGCCCTACACTAACACTAACAGTCTCGCAGAATATCAACAAATAAATATGGGTGAAGAGCAATGGCCTCCAACATCATATCGAGAACTTACAAGCAGTCTGTTCTGTGTGTTTTGTGTTTACAACAGACAAGTCTTTCTTACCTTACAAATAATTATTATAATTATTTGTAATAATTAAATAATTTCTTACCTTACATCATTACAAATAATTTATTACCTGTATCTCTTTTTTTTACTTTTGGACTTGATATGTTCACATTAAAAATCTGCAACGCATTGCCTTCCAGTGGCAGTGCATGGTGATGCTCAAAAATTATGGTGGACTGAAACTTGAAGACGTCTTCGTACCAGTCTACAATAACATAGTGCCAGTAAGTATTTAGTAGAACTCTAGAAGTAGGTAGATCGTAGATCCAGTTCTACTTCGATCACACTCACTCACTGGTAGGCATACTGGTCACAGCACAGTTAAATTTACCTATTTTCTAGGGCCTACAGTGATGACAGCTTGATTTTATATTTGATTTTTCTTTTTCTCAGTAAATTATACGAAATATTTCCTTTTCTATCCTACTAATTGTTAGACTGTCAATTTCCCTAATTCCATGAACCCATCCTGATTTCTATCCTACTTCCTAGTTACATATTCTAATGTAGTATTAATTGTCCCCGCCGAACGAGTTCGAGCAGGGGACTATGAAACGGGCTCCGTACGTGTGTGTGTCCGTGTGTCCGTCCGTCCGTCCGTGTGTCCGTCCGTCCGTCCGTCCGTCCGTCCGTGTGTCCGTGTGTGCGTCCGTGTGTGATCAAAATCTTCAATTTGCTACTTCTCTGTCATTTATGAGCCAATTTTGATTCTGTTTGCTTTATATGATAGCACTACATGGGAGCTTTGAAACTTCTACACAGAATTTCAGTCGTGACCTTTGACCTTGACCTTTGACCTATATTGTACATTTTGCTACAAAATGCTACTCCTTCGCCATTTCTAACCCGATTTCGATTCCGTTTGCTTTATGTGATGGCACTAGGTGAGGGCTTCAAAACTTCTACACAGAATTTTGACCTTTGACTTCTTTGACCTTTGACCTTGATTTTTTGACCTATATTGTACATTTTACTACAAAATGCTACTCCTTCGCCATTTCTAACCCGATTTCGATTCCGTTTGCTTTATGTGATGGCACTAGGTGAGGGCTTCAAAACTTCTACACAGAATTTTGACCTTTGACTTCTTTGACCTTTGACCTTGATTTTTGACCTATATTGTACATTTTGCTACGAAATGCTACTCCTTCGCCATTTTTAACCCGATTTCAATTCCGTTTGCTTTATATGATGGCACTAGTTGAGGGCTTCAAAACTTCTACACAGAATTTTGACCTTTGAATTCTATGACCTTTGACCTTGATTTTTGACCTATATTGTGCATTTTGCTACAGAATGCTACTCCTTCGCCATTTCTAACCCGATTTCGATTCCGTTTGCTTTATGTGATAGCACTAGGTGAGGGCTTCAAAACTTCTACACAGAATTTTGACCTTTGTCTTCTTTGACCTTTGACCTTGATTTTTGACCTATATTGTACATTGGCTACAAAATGCTACTCCTTCGCCATTTCTAACCCAATTTCGATTCCATTTGCTTTATGTGATGGCACTAGGTGAGGGCTTCAAAACTTCTACACAGAATTTTGACCTTTGACTTCTTTGACCTTTGACCTTGATTTTTTACCTATATTGCACATTTTGTTACAAAATGCTACTTCCGGCGGGGACATATGTTACGCACCGCGTAATTTCTACTTTTCCTTGTTTTATATTGAACTATTTTTTTCGCGAAGTCTGGCTCTTCTTTCACCAGGCCACTAAACATTGCTAAATGGCAATGCACTATACTCACTCGGTCACTGTTCTAACTTCTCTAGAAGCCATTTAATTTGAAATTTACCTCTTTAAATCTTCTAGTACGTTATCATTGTTTCCCATCTTGACAACAATATGACCAGCTATTCATTCCCCTTCGATTTTTGAGGAATTTTGTGGGTGAAGTTTACGAGAGAGTAGCCGCGGCGAGAAAATGCCGCTGAAATTGCGTTCTGAGGAACGACACGGGACTGATTCACACACCCGACGCTCTCGGCGCACAATGGAGTAGCGTCTCGATGAAATGTATTTTCAGCTGCTCTGTACAGCCTACCGAGTTTAACCCTCCTCTTCAATCTACGAAAGAATTTACAAAACATAGGTCATTTCAGCATTAAATAATGCTGAACATTGCAAATCAACCATAAATGTGGCAATGGGATTACGTGAACGGTCTAATTGATCGATGAATCGCAACCTCCAACATTTTGCGCAGAAAAATGGAAGAAATTACCTGATTTTGGCAAACTTCGTGGGCATCTAACCATGAGGAAAAATTCTAAGATGGAAAAAAAGTTGATGAAAACCTCGTTCACATTCTAAATTTTGAAAATATTAAGATTTCCACGCAGAAAAAAATCTCAGCCCCATATGGCAAGAAATTTAAAATACCCTTACAAATTTGTTATAAAATTGACTATTTTTCAAAGTTATTTTGTCCGATTTAGATTCTAAATTACTTAATAATCTTATCAATTTCTACAACAAAATTGATGATTTTGCTAATTTACGTATGCATAAATATCTTATGAATATTCAAATTTATTCTCCTGCAAGACATGTGATTGGTTTAACTCTTTCAAAGAAGGTGTGTTTTCAGCTGCTGATCAGGAAAGAGATATCGGAGAATTAGTAAAATTATGCGCAGTACGTCGTCAAACATGGCTGCGCGCGTAACGTGTCCACACACTGACATACGTGAGGACAGTAAAAAACACGCGATGCTTGTGTCTCTCTTCTTTTTCATGGCCTCTGTAATATGGCGCTGATAGACGTATACCCTCGTTCCTGGTGACAGCTCAACCATCTGCATAAGAAAAACAAAACTTTAAAAAACTTTTAACTAAACTAAACTTTAACTAAAAAAACTGTAAACAGACGTCTAGTTTTGAGAACTAAGTGATGGATTGCGGGGTGCATTGCAGTAATAAGATTCGCCCATGAAATAAATAGTGAGAAATGAAGTGTTGAATATAATTACTCGGCTCATTACGGTTTCTGAAAGAAAGCTAATGATTACATGGTTTTCTTTTCTCCTATATTTGCTCAATAATTCTGTTAATATCCAGGAAAGCTGAGTACATTTGTTTCAATTTATGCTGCAATAAAGGTTAGGATAAACTTTTAGTTCAAATAAAAATTGTAATCTAAAATACTCAACAATTTTAACAATTTAAATCTTTTAGACTCATATCACTGAAAATGTTTAAAGAGTCAAATCTCTCTGAAATAGCATTTATTACAGGTTAATCAGGACTCACATCATTCTCATCAGCGACCTCTTTGCTGAGCCTTCCTGGTCGAAGCTGATGTTCTCCTGTGTGGGGTTTGGGGTAAAATAAGATCGGAAATTCGTTACTCTTCCCACTTCAGCCCAACTTCCTCCCCTGGGCTTAGAAGTTCCCTCAAACACTCTAGCCTCTCATGTTCCTGCCTATATACCCACTGGAATAAAATTTACGTTTTTAGTTTAGGGTGATCTAGCAGGTTCTCAAATGTTGTGTGGAACTCCCCCAACGCAGGTCGCATTTGGAAGTGCTGTCGTACCCATACCGTTCTTCTTTTTTTTTCTTCACATGTGCCTTCCTCAGCCTCGGCCAGTAGGCGAAGAGCCATACCTTCTTCATCTCAAGTATCCATTTTGACGGCGCCAAAAGTAGGACACCCATGCCACATGTGACCCGCCATGTCCATATTATAGCTTCCTCTAGCTAGACATTGACACACCGTCCGTGGTACCATTCCTGGCACCATTCCTGGCACCCATCGCACATTATCATGAATGCGCCAATGGCACCCATCGCACATTATCATGAATGCGCCGGTATAGTGTTTACGGTAGAAGCAGAACACTCCGTCCGTGAGGACATCAGCGTCTCTCTCCCTCCCCTTAGGGATGTCCCTGTCCCGGCACTCCTTCAATCTGTCTTGATGGTCATGAATCATCTGGCTTCAGTCTTCAGCTCAATTAGGTGATGTACATATTGTACATTTTATTACTTTTTATTACATGGTGTACATTTTATTAGAGGCGGACTATAGAGTGTGACATTTTCAGAACATGTTAATCACACCTTTAATAGTTTGACGAATTATTGAATACTGACACCATAATCACAAAAAGGAATGAAAAAAAATGCAAAATCCAGAATGCCTTGGCCAATAAAAACGATTAAAAAAGTCACGTGTGGCTGTATCTCAGTCATTTTTCGGTCATTAATATAGTTTTGGTGTCTGCCCTGCCCGAAGTGAAATAGTCTAAAAATAGGGGGAAAATAGGCAAAAAAAAAACCCATGAAAGTAGACTTTCTCACTATTTTTCACAGACATCTTCTCCTCCTAGGTGTTCTCAGTCTCCTCACTCCCAAAAACTACCTCCACATCATCTGTGACTTCAAGAGTCTTTAACATGTCTCTGCAAAGGTGAAGAACATGAAAGAAAGGAGACCTAAGAAAAACAAAGCTATGAATCTTTTTTTTTTATCCAATTAGATAGAGTAAAAGAGAAGATGAGAGGACTGTTCATGATGTGCCCTGCCCTCTTCTGCATGCTCACATACTCACAACCCCACTCCCAATAAAAAGTGAAATAACCAAAGGAATAAAGCAGTGGAAAGCATGGTAAATGATACAAGGTATACAAAGTGAATAAACATACTTGTTCTGTCGATATGAGGGGTGCCAATTTTGATCCTGCTCGTCCACCAAAATTTCTTCTCGAGGGAAGATGACACCCTCCTTTTCTGTGCACTCCACACTAAGACTGAAGAAATGTACAATACAGTAGATCATGAATGACTTTAGTCTCCATCTCAATGTGGTGATATGTATGTTGTACATTTTTTGTTATTATCTAAGTATTATGTCCTACAATGTATAAGACGTAATCTTAAAAAAAAAAAAAAAAAAAAAACATATCAGTATGTTAAAAACATGATGTGTAGTTGGCAGCTCTGCAACACCCTGGAGTAGTATGTTGTACTCTTTATGGACAGAGATATGACCGAAATGATTGGCCAGCTGTTTAAGTTCCCATTCTTTTATTTGTGAGGAAGGTGCCTGGTGATTGCATAACATTGTAGCTGTCGGGGATGAGGGGGTGTTTGACATTGCACTCTTTTGCGAGGATCCTTTATTTTAACAGGCTAAAACATGTCATATGCATTATCTTTTGCCACTTATCTCGGTGTTGATTCAGAAGCTCTGTGCTTTCCTTCATGTGTAAGACCACAAAAATTGGCCCTCCTCTTTCTCATTTGCCTTCTGTCATCACTGGGGTCAATCTGTTGACAGCTTTTTTTTTTTCCCAATAGGAAGACTCTATATCTTGAACTTGCATCTTAAACTCATCATGAACTTGCATCCTTGAAGTTTAATTCGTGTCTAGTAGTCATCCAAATGTAAATAATTGTGATTCTCCTGGACGTCTGTGATTGAAAATGAGCACTTGGGACAGAATGATTTCCCAAAGTTTTTGCCAACCTTGTGGGATGACATTTTCCTACATGTTTTGCTTGACCTTCGCCACAGTTTTAGACAAATGATGCAATATTTGGTACCCTGGGGTACCAAATGAAAATTCGCCATTTTGTTGAATTAATTATTTTTTTTTTTCAGCGCTGTACCCTGGCTTACCAAAAAATGTGTCAAAATATTTTTTAGTATTATTATGCACAAAAATGTTTTCTTATTTGTGATTATGCATCTAATGCATGCAAGTGTAGGTTTCCTACTTCGAAAAACACCTATGGTGCTAGTTCATTGCGACGACTTTGCCGTATCCGAATTCAGAATCGGCGTATCTGAATTTGGATACGCATTGTAAATAATGGGCATGAGATGGCGCTATACAACGCGGTAACCCGGGTTACAACGGTACCCCGGTGTACGGCGTGCCGAATCAAATGGCAACTGAGTGTGATAGCATTTCTTGTCGGTGGAATGGTGTTTGTTTGTTTTGTGTGTTTTTTTCACTAGGAAGCTGATAACTGCCCAAGAGCATTACAGGAAATCTTCCCAGGCCATTCAATTTCTCACACAATCATCTTGAATTTTATAGTTTGTTTGTCAGTTTTCTCTGTAATTGACTCTGCATGAAGGCCATCGGCCGGCATCATGGAGACTTTGACCAACTTTTTTTTTTTTTTTTTTTGCTAGGGAAGGCTTCTCAAAGGATGTATGTACACCTCGTATGCTTGAATAAAATGAAGAAGTACATGCATTTAGATATATGCAAGATTCCTGATTTATTGCAATATTGTTCCATTACCATGACAACAGTTTATGTTGCATCCCGAAAGTGTTGGTTGCAGGTCATTCTTCAAAAGATCAATCACTGACATTACTCCTTCTTGGGTAAATCTGTACTTCTTGACCATTTCCTGGTCACAATCAGTGTCAAGAGGAGACAGCTGGTCTCAAAAAATTATCTTTCTCCTTGAATAAAATGAAGAAGTACATGCATTTAGATATATGCAAGATTCCTGATTTATTGCAATATCGTTCCATTACCATGACAACAGTTTATGTTGCATCCCGAAAGTGTTGGTTGCAGGTCATTCTTCAAAAGATCAATCACTGACATTTCTCCTTCTTGGGTAAGTCTGTATTTCTTGACCATTTTCTGGTCACCATCAGTGTCAAGAGGAGACAGCTGGTCTCAAAAAATTCTCTTTCTCCTCCACGCCCTCAGTGCTAGCAGATGCATAAGAGCAGCCATGTTGGATTTTGTCACTGTTATGGACATTTGTATTCAACAAGGTGAAGATCTGTGAGAAAATTTCACCAGATTCGTTGCTGATATCTGACAGTTGTTGATTAATTGTTGCTGAAGTCAGACAGTTGTCACAGCTTTCTAGTGAAATCTGTCCGTGTCTTTTTACTCTGCTGACTCTGGCTCAGAGAATTAATATTCGCCAGTGCTGTATTCACTGGTTGATGCCCTGACAGTCAGCAATCTTGGTACCCACCCATGTTGTTGTATCTCATTTCTGAGTGGCATCTGCACAATTGATAAAAGAGTTGAAAACATTTATTTGAATATTGAAAGAGAGCATGGAAATGTTAATTAGGTGAATAAATGAATGAATAAATGAATGAATACAATTTTGTAAGTAGATAAATAAATACATTGATTGATTGATTAATATATGTCATTATCACCATCCAGAGACAAATAAAGCCAGCAAACAAAGATTGTGTGCATTTGCATTTGACCATGGTCTTTATTAAACAGCAGAATTTTTCTCTTTGTCGATATTTAGCCATTGATACATAGGCCTGCTTCTAATTTGAATCTTCGTAGTTCAAGTGATAACATTACAGCAGTCATAAAACAAAAATGCAGAGACAAGCGATCTGTCGGGAATCCCAAGGGGGAGGCCCGGCCGGGCGACAATTCTCACTGGCCTTATATCTTCCCCGTCCCTTCCTGCCTGAAGACGAGCAAACCGTGTGAACAGCCCCTTTTTTTGGCGCAGGAAAGAGACACGGGTGAGCGAAGATTACTTTTTTGCCTGAACCCTGAGCGCCGAACACGGCATAAACCGTGCAACGTCAGCCTATACAGACCAGCACTTCAAGCTCACCCCTCCCCAATACCCCCAAAATTTTGCTGAGCAATAATAGCTATCCGTTTGACCCTGGACGATACTAAAAGTACCCCCAGCTTAACACAGACAAGCCTTGCTGCTGCAATATATATACGGCCATTAAACTAAACATGAAATTTCATATCCCCTTTCTTACAAATCGCTTGCTGAGTACGGTTTACCAATTGAGCCAACAATTATAATAATTCGAAAGGTGATTATAGGCGTCTACATTCGCTACAATACCGCCTTGATACATAGGCCTGCTTCTAATTTGAATACTAGGTAATTACCCGCAATGGACCTTCGGTCTTCTCCTCTGTGATAGGAATGCCGAATTGCTAACACATTGCTTTGAAGCAATGCATTAGATGGGTACATTCGTCAGCTGTTTTGCCTGCAAAGAAGAAATCATCCAGATAGTGAAAAATGCACTGGAAGGACGCAATGCGCCGACAAAAATCTTGCAAGAAGGAACTAAACCTCTCAAACACGGCACATGAGACTGAACAGCCCATTGGCATACAACGGTCATAGTACAGTTCCACCTCGATTATCCGGCCTCGTCGGGACCGTCGCTCATCCGGATAAGCGAATTGGCCGGATATGGGAGACACAATGTTAATGTATATAGCTGCCGTCCAAGCTGCTGTCGCAGTGTACTGACAGCTAGGCAGGTAGCGTACCCCGCAACGGTGGTGTATGTCTATGCTAGCCTGCGCAAAATTGTAGTCCCTTCTTCACAAAAATAAAGTATATCTTTATGTGAAAATCATACATGTTTTATATCATTAGATATTGAGAAACCTATCATGCACATCTTATGAAATTAGTGAAATAGATCCATGAAAATCACTGTTTTTTTCTCAAATTTTGGATGAAGGAAAAAGAAAGTCCTTCACTGCGTGAACGCGTCCGGATAATAGAGATTTCCGGATAAAAGGAGGCCGGATAATCGAGGTCGAACTGTAATACTGTCCGTCGAAGCACAACCCTAGAAGGTCAAAGTCAGCCGGGTTCACCGGCAAAAGACGAAATGCAGATTTTATATCTTACTTTCCCATGAAGGCGTCCCTGCCTAGTGCGCCCACTAATTCTACTGCCTCATCAAAGTCTGAATACCTGACTGCGCACTTCTCCTAACTGATAAAATCGTTGACTGACGAGCCTTTGGGCGAAGACAGATGATGGATAAGCCGAAACTCACCCACTACACTCTTATTTCTGCGGCGTCAAAA
Organism: Diadema setosum; assembly: GCA_033980235.1. Lineage (NCBI taxonomy): Eukaryota > Metazoa > Echinodermata > Echinoidea > Diadematoida > Diadematidae > Diadema > Diadema setosum. Next base: position 32,681,675 of record CM067077.1, on the reverse strand, counting down.
ATAACTCGGAAAGTGTGAAATATGACTCGGAAATGGCGCCAGCTGGGAGTCAACTCCTTCCGAGTGAAAGCTACTGGGACTTCCGAGTCAAATGATTTCACTCGGATTCCGAGTCACTTTCCGAGTCATTTCTGTGGCGTCAAATTAGCTCGGAAAGTATCAAATTTGACTCGGAAATGGGGTCAGTTAGGTGCAAAATGACACGGATTTCCGAATTCAAAAGATCACAATTTTACTCTGATACGGTGTCGTTTCCCGCATTGTAAGTAACCCATTTTGGTGTAGTAATGACTCTGATTTTGTGTGCACTTTTCTAGAGGAATGCGGAATGGAGGAATACATAGGAGTTTTCATCGGTGAGTACCCAGCTCATTCACAACACTCATATGAATAATTGCCTGAAACCTGGTCTAAACAGTCAGTTTTATTTGGGGCAAAATGAACTTTCGACGCGGACACATTGACTGGTAATGGCGTAGCCATAGGCGGCCGTATGGGAGCTTGTACCTTTAGTACGTAGCCCTTGGCTATATGCTATACGCTAGAACCAATCTGCAATAGATGTGAACCTACCTACACTGTTAGAAAATTTCTCCATAAAAATACAGAAAAGTGCCTGCAGCAGAGTCTCGAGAACGTCTTTTAATTTTACAGAACTTCGTTATCATGATGTACAGTTCACCTGTTTTTTAAGAGAAAGCCAGTATAAAAATAATACAAGTTTTCTCTTTTTTCACTGGTTTTCTTTTACCGAACTCTAGGCAAATCCTTTAATTCTACAGCATACATACTATCACTCTTTAAGGCTCATCTGTTAAATTACATAAATCTTTATCCACATATGAAACTTCTCTTTAAATGATAACAACAGAAAAGTGCTCTCTTCAGAATTTACAGGAGTCTTTGTTTTCTAAACATTTTTTTCTAGTATTAAAGAATTCCTGTAATTTTATTTTTTTTTACGCAATTTGCAGCAAAATCTGTTTAATAACATATAGTCTCTTTGTTTTTCTAAACATTTTTTTTCTAGTATTAAAGAATTCCTGTAATTTTATATCTGTTCTTTTATGCAATTTACAGCAAAATCTGTTTAATAACATGTAGTCTGCATGTGTTAAATACAATTCTTCTTTATAAAATATGGACAGAAAAGTGCCTTGTTATGGGTTTACAGAAAGATCCTTTAATTAAATGTATATTTTCCCAGTTATAAAATATTTCCTGTAATCAGTGAGTCAAGGAAAATAAATAATGATAAAAAAGAAGAATATATATATATATATATATATATATATATATATATATATGTCCAGCATGCTTGCAGAAGTCTCAGGGAATTCTGTAACTTTACTCACTAAAAACATAAATTGACAAAATAGCAGCCTCTATAGAAAAAAAAAATAATCTATAGATGCATGTAAGATTAGTGAAAGAATGCATATACGCCCAACTACCAGCAAAACCAAAGAAAATATATAGAATACAGAAGAAAAAAGAAATGCCTAAGACTGCTGCAAGCACATGCTTTTAATCTAAAGATGCATGTGTCAGTCAAACAAACAATTGCAACATTATTACACTTCTGTGTATATAGGTTTATTAATCAATACCAAAACACAACATGTAAGAAAACAAAACAAACACAAAACAAACAAAAAATGAATAGTCCACTCAAATCACATCTCAAGTTAAAGTACACGCTGCATATAATTCAAATACAGTTCTTTGATGTTATGAAAGTCATATTGGTTACCTATGCAACCAGTTATTTACATGCTAGTAGATATCACATACATGCTTATATCTTCAATGTCAACACAGCTTTTTCATTCAAAATTATAGTTATGTTTTGACAATGAGAGGCATAAATCTGGTAGGCAATTTTTCATATTTACACTGAATTATTGAATAATGAGGCCTTCATTTCTGATTTGACAATTTGGTTGCCATGGTAACAATAAAAGCTTGAAAACCAATCAAATATGTGCCAATCATCATTGTCAACACACAACTAATCTTGAATAAAGAAATCTGTGTTGACATCGAAAAAATAAGCCTGTATGTGATATCTACTAGCATGTAAATAATTTGTTGCATAGGTAACCAGTACGATTTCCACATCAAAGAATTGTATTTGAATTATATGAAGCCTGTCATTTTATTTGAGATGTGTTCTGAGTGGAGTATTTTGTTGTATCATTGTAGCATGGTCACACGATGTTTGTCAATATGTGATTTGTTTGCATAGTGGGTATAGTGTCCCCTTAAAGCTCAATTGAAAACCCCTCTCATACTGAGACAGGCTGAAGTGTAAATATGATTGACATTAAAAAAAAAAAAAAAAAAAAAAAAAAAGAGTCGGATGACATTACAGGCTCAATTTTCACAAGGTGGTTCAGGCATTCTGATATTAGGATGACTTCTGTAAATAGTTTTTAGTTTCAATCGTAGCAGAATCTTCGTCAAAGACAAAATGGTACAGATCTGTAGTGAACAAACAAGCATATAGAGAAGGGAAGAAAAAGCTACAAGAAGCCTTAGAGAGAAAGAACAAAGGGAACAAAAGGGGTTAAGTGAGAGGTGTGACTTTGACGAAGATTCTGCTACGATCGAAAGCTCAGGTTCCTTTCTGTCTTCATTATACTCCACTAGCTCTCCTTTATTGGATAGGCAGCTTCAGCAGTTCTCTTATATTGCATTTAGTTTTATTTTCGAAATGTGTGCCTTCAGCGAACTGATTCAGGAGAGTAAGAAAATCCCTGGCATTTGCATGGAGATCGTTAAGGCTTTCCCTTGGAAACAAAAAATTGCTTACTTAATAATGTGAAATTTTAGTTTGCTCCCTTTAGAAATGGTCAGAATGTCTATGAAAAGCAAAGTGGGAAACTATTGTTCTGCCGAAGTACATTATCAATTCTTATTTTACACACCTCAATTAGATGAGAAAAAAAGATATTATGGGTTACATTCTTTGTGGTCCATCCTGTATATGCATATATCTACGTACAGATCTTCCTCCCATGCAATGTAAGAAAAAAAACCCTGAAGATTTTACAGAAATTCCTGCAGCAGAGTTTCCAGACTGTTGAAAGTATTTTCAGACCACTTTTTAAACCAGAGATGCCACAGGGTGATGATAAAATTTCCTGAAATGGACTTTTGCCTATACCGGTGTACACAAGCATCTCAGCAAAATATCCTTAAATCAGGAAATTTCCTGAAAAGTGGCATCTCTGTTAAACTCAACACTGGCCCAACCACTGCAGGAAAATACAAAATATTTCCGCGTAAGACATCTTAAAATTTACAGAAGTTCTTGAGACTCTGCTTCAGGTATTAACAACAGCTTTCTTGTTCCTCTGCCACTCGGTTGCAAGATGCTCTCTCTATCAGATGGAAATTGTCCACACAAACTGTCATTTCCCTACAGGTAGAGAAACGTCTACTCTGTTTTCCAGTCCGACTCAAACTCCAAGATCCTGCGAAGAAGCGAAATTATCTTGGTTGACACAGCTAATTTCTTCTTCTTCTTTCCTCCACACTTGACTGGACCCTCAGGATTGATGCCAATCAGTTCCCTGAAAACACATAAAATATGGTATCTTGAAAAATAGTCTTATCTCTACGAAATGAACCTTAGGCCTAACACTGAATACCTCGATTGAAGTACTTTAGTCCAAGAATCAGAGTGTGTTAACGCGTACATTGGTGGTAAACAAATGGTTCATTGGACTTAGTTACTTCTTCCACTGGGGACTTCAATTCCACATGGAAACTCAATTCATACAAATCATTCACATATTTCATTGAGCAAAGTAGGAAATTGTCAGTGTGAATTAAACAGACAGGTGTAGGCAATGAAACAGCATACTTTTAAAATCATTTTATCTGCTCAGCATAAATTGCAAAATTCAGCACTGTATTTTCATTCGGTTTTAGACTAATTAGGGACAGTATACAAAGAATGGAATCCAAAAGGGTCTGATAGACTGAGGGTTAACCCTTGCTAGTAGTGGACAAAACACTCAGTAACATTTTCCACTGTCCACCGTTATCCTTAGGCAAGAAAAAGTATATATATATATATATATATATATATATATATTTTATGACATATTTTTTCTCATTAAAATAATGCTGCTCAGTTGAACAGTTATATAATTATATATTTGAACACACATTTCAACGTTACACCCATTCCCCTCTTCTTCTTTTTTCATTCAAATATAAATTTAAACGTTTCATAACATTGCTTGTTTTAAGCAATTTGCAATGAATTTATCTCCCACTAATGTGTTCTACTAGGATCATGTGTAAAGTGAAGGCAACAAAATGTCTCTTCAAAAATGTTGAACTATAATTGAAATGTGCTCTAAAATCTGAACGTTAGGCTCAACAAGTTCATTGACCCTTGCAAATATGAAAATTTGTGTAACCCCACTCCCTCAAAAACTGACTGAAATTTGTAAAGCCCTCGGTACAGTTATTAGAGTTCTTGTAGCATTAAAGAGAAATTGCGATGGATGGACGGATGGGCGCCATACATGAAAAGTGGGTAGACATACCCACCTCTGGATAAACTCCAAAGTGACTGATGCCTCTGATGGATACTCCAACGAAAGAGCATAGAATCAGTAGAACAGTGTTATGACTGCTTCCTGGAACGTCTCTATTCCATCATTGACGACCGATCCCTCTATTACAAGGTAATAGATGTTGTGTCCTTTGAAGATGTCTTCCTGGATCCTGCCAAAAATGTGGAAGGTTTGTGGGCATTTTAACTTCATGGGGAAAAGAGGATCGAAAAATAAACTGTGCGCAGACAATTTATACCTTGGCAATTTCAAAATAAAATGTATGTAACACTTAATTTTAAAGGAATATTTTCTTCATGAAACATGTCAAAATGACGTTTAACATCATTTAACACAGATGAAAAACTTTATGCCTCCGCCATCACTAGATCAGAAACACATTAGGCCTACCCACTTATATACTTAACTGAAATTAAAAGTCAAATAGTTACCCCTTCTACGTTTAATACTGTATGTTTACATAATTAAGTTCAAAAGCTAAGTATGCTCTCCGTGATCATTGACCTTCAACATAATGAATGAAAAATTTCATCATTGTGCCTCCCATTTGCACACTTGATTTAAATACGACAGTGACTTGTCGAACAGTTTGTATAAGCTATTGCATGAATGAGCAATTTTCATGTATAAATGGACCTGAATGACCTTTCACATTTGACCCAATGGCCCCCAAATTTGCTTGGATCATTGTGGTTCCCATTAATATGTCAAACCGTTCTCGAGTTATCACAAGAAAGAGTCATTTTCATATATTCAATGACCTTTGATCTTTGACCTGATGAATCAAAAATCTAATCAGATCATTGTCCCTCCCATATATGTATGCATATACATGACCAAAGTTTCAAGTTGGTGCGTGTAATGCTTCTAAAGTTATCGCGAGAATGAAAACGGAACGGACGGACAACCCCAAAACATAAAGCCTCTGCCGGCACCACCTTTGGTGGGGAGAGGCATAACAACTCTAAAATGTAATAATTTGATCAAGAGAGCAATGTCTTATGCCCATAAATTTTTCAACTACCAGTTACTAAATTGAATACAGCATCAAGCAATTGGCCCAGCCATTATGCACACTCATTTTCATAGCTGTAATGTCAATCATGGACACCCCAAGTATTAAATTGTTCTCAAATAGCCAAGTTAGAATAGGGTTAAAATACTAAAAAATACCTTTGTGATGAAAGAAATAGAAAGTCTATTGATGTATCATACTGATTTCATCCACAATCAAAAGGATGAAGGCTCACCAATTACGGCAATGAAAGAAAGAAATGAAAGAAAAAATAATTACCCTCCAAACTTCACAGACTTTTTTGTTTGAAGTCAATTTTGAAAAAAAAAAAATCAAATTTTGTGGGGTAACGCCCGTAACACCAGAACGAGCCACAAAAAATCAAACTTTTTATAAAAATTCATTTTTATTTGTCATATGTCTGATGAACATGTTTACTAGTCTACTTATGGAGCACATTAAATTTGATGCAATCTTAAAACTTTTTTCAAGGGTATAGATAATACTAAAAAAAGTCATGTTTGAACCGTAACGCCCGAAACATGGAATTGCCCATATATTGACTGATGCCTATGGGTCTGGAGTACAGGTTTCCTCCTCTTGGGGGCACTCACCCAACATGAGCAACTTTAGGCCATTACCTCTGGTTTCAAAAAGGCAGAAAGTTGCAAAGTTATGAAACTTACACCTAAAATGTATCATTTACCTCTGACCTACATACCTGACCTTTGACCACAAGGGAAAATTAAGATCACTAATGGCTATCTACTATCCAAGTTTGATTCCAAACAGGCATAAGGCTGCAAAGTTAGGGAACAATTTTGAAACTTACAGTAGCTTACATGTAAAATTTAACGCAGGCTCAAAAAGTTCATTGACCCCCGCAGGTGACCCTTGACCTTGAAGTGACCTTCGACATGACCAAAAGCTGAGGTTTCCTAAGAAGCTTGTACCATCCAAGTTTGGTCGAAATTGGACAAGATGGATCAAAGTTATGCCAGTTTTTAAAGCGTTATGGATGGACGGACACCCGGACGCCAAACATGCCAAACGGATCCCTTAGTCTTGAGAATTGAGATGAGGTAAGAAATGGAGAAGAAGTGCTTTGAAATTGTGGACAGACGAGAGACGGACAGACGGATGACAGGCACTACGAAATAGCATAAACTCATCAGGCCCATTCAGGACAGATGAGCTTAAAGGGGAATAGAGATTAAATTCCCATTTAGGTCATCTTACAGCTGACATTATCACCCATGGACTTGACCAAACACACCACAGATCTTATTTTCGGTATTTGAGAAAGTCTAACTCAAAATCATCCAAGTGCTACGATTAAACGTAAAGCTGTGCATAGCCATTTTGTTTGGGCCTCCTGGGGAGTGTGACTTTTTGCGCTCAACATGTATGATTGGTTCCTTTAGTCTACAATCACTGTTAAAACACACAATAGATATTTGAAATTTACAAATGTTTTCAACCTTTATTTTTATGAAAAACATGCAAAAAATTATGGTTAATTATAATCATATTGAATTAATTCTAAGTGTGTTTTCTTGTTATAGAAAACATTAAAGCACAATCTTTAGATCAATTTAGATCAATTCAGTGCTTATTTACGTCGATGTAGGGCAATTTGTCAATCAGTTGCAATCTTTAGATTATCAAATTGATCATTGAGCTCTGAGCTATGGGAATTGCCCGAATTGCATGCACTTGCGCTAGTCTACAATCGCAAATGCTATTCTTGCAATTAATCATACCTGTAAATCCGTGCGGGATCAATCGACCGATAATACGACCGGTGAGCTTAGATTAATTGGTATTAGTAGTTAGTAGAAATATTATGACTGGCCCAGTGGCCTATGGATATGAACCAGTGTTTTCAGAGCATGGAATGGAGCATATAGCAGAAGAAGGAGCAGCAGAGAGTGAGCACGACAGACAGTGATGATGATCGTCCAGCTCCCCCAATCCCCCGACCGGTTGGCGAGCAATCAGCAAGAAATGATCTTAACAAACATGATGTCGGCTATATTCGTAAGTGGATTTGAAAAATTGTTCCTCTCTTTTACAGTGGCAATCCATTTTGGTAAAGCGCCGTCTTCTGTGGATTAGGGAAGGGATGAAACGTTTGCTAACTCGTCTTCCCACATGTATATGTACAGCCAGAGGCTTGGCTGGCAGTACGGCATATTGCAATTGATGACGCTCATGAAACTGTGTCAATAGTTATCACGTCATGTAACTATCGGCAATAGGTTTGATAAGACAGTATTCATCAACTATAAAAATCACAAAATATTTTCAAATGATGGTCTTTACTCAGATGAATAGGTTTATATGCGAAATATGTATTTTCCTATAACAAAAACAAATGCAAAACTCATTTATCACAATAACCCTGGGTCACATACGTGCATGTCATAATCACATGGAAATTGTGTATCAATCCAGAGCTTTTATCTCTTTAGTTTGGAAAGATTTTCAAAATGATTGAACTTTGTAAGATGAAATTAATGATAACTAGCTGGGATACCAACAAAAAATCTGACATTTTTTGCTCAATTTTTTTTTTTTTCAGGGTGCACCCTGTTTGGGTAAAAGTTAACTCTTTCTTTTACTCTCTGTGGTCAACTTCAAGTAACTCAAAATGGCAAAATATAAGAATAACTCAATTCCGAATTACACTCACCATACTCGTTTTTCACTATGCCGGAAATGAAATGTGTAGAAGTCCCTTTCGCATTCTTGATTGTGGGTTCGCTCCCATTCTTTCAATGTAGAAAATTTCCCGCGAAATTCCAGTAAACACTCCCCCTTCTTTATGCAGGCTGTCGAAAACACGCCATATCCTGTTAGAAAAAAAAATTGCAATCCTACTAGGTTACAATGACAAGGCAAGAGCCAAACATGTGTCTCGCCCATCATTAAGGTTAAACATTTATTGGCCTCCAAAGGTTTGTTGACCACTTCCTGTGACCTTTAATTTTCCATGGGACATCCGAGTTTGGTCACAAAGGGTCATAATATACATTGTAGTTAAAAATTAAGAATCGTAATACAAATATAACATTAATATTGGGCCCACAAAGATTGTTAACCCCTGTCTGTGACCTCTGACCTTGAAGTGATCTTCAAGTCCTGGACAATTACCATTCAAGTTTGATCTATAATGGGCTCATGGATCAAGTTAAAAGCTGTAATACACTTTACAAACACGTACCCCCTAAAAACAAAAAATGGACATTGGGCTCCAAAAGTTTGTTGACCTTATACCTGTGATCTCTAAGGTGATTTCAACACCCAAAGCGACATCTTTCATCCCTTGGTCTCATAAGTTTGAGCCAAAATATAAATGTGCCCTAAAAATTAACATTGGGCTCCAAAAGTTTGTTGCATCCTGCCTGTGACCTTTGAACTTGAGGTGACCTTCAACTGTCCAATGGTCATTTAACATCCAAGTTTGGTCACAAACAGACATATTGATCAAATTTAATGAGCTTTTGTAAGCATCACAGACAGATGCCGCATGACTAGAAAGACTTACAGTAGGTCTCCCTCTACCTCTGATGGGCTCGACAAAAACAGTTATAAATTTGAAACATTAATAGACAGATGGACCAAAGCGCAGACGGACAGACATACATGTGTAATTTGGATCACTATGTGTCTCCACAAACATTCTTTCAGACAACACAAAAACTATATAAGATTATATCTAGCCATTCCAAGGAGCACAAAGCATGCCTACATGTATGTATACACTGTGAACATTAATTAGCATAACACCCCCGCCCCCTTCCCCCCCCCCCCCCCACAAAATAAGATGAAAGGAAACATGACCAAACAACAATAAGGGGATTGTTTCTTAAAGCAAAATATATTTTTGGTTTAGTAAGCTTTTAACAGGATCAGGTAACAAATATCCAGAATGGCAGACGAATGCAAATCAAATGTCTTCAATATCTCGTTTAAGGAAAATGTGTCCTTATCCATGGTATTTGATCATGGATTTGGATTTATCTTATCTGGACACTAAGAAAGCAACCTGCTTGTAAGCATGCAACCAGGGAAAGTAGTGGCTTCAAGGGAATTGATTTTTATTATTTTATGATTTTTTTTTTATCTCCAAAAAATCCAAAGTAACAGTTTTTGTTAGTGATGATTTACAAATAAACTAATATTTTATATGCAACTGTACTAGACAACATTTTTATTATGCAAGTTTTCATAATTTTATTGTTCAAGCCGAAGTACAGTTTTGGAAATCCTCAAAAAAATAAATAAATAAATGAATAAATGAGGGGAGGGGGTGGGGACATCCGACATACCCAAGATTTTTACCATAGGATTATGTACAGAGCTTCCTCTGGTGGCCATCAATGATTACTCAATATCTGTCATTAACAGTAACTTTAGGTGTGTTTGATTTAATTTTCTGGTGTCTGGAGTGAGAATCCTCCAGTTTTCTAAAGACTGATACAAACTTCTCCCTTCAAACTAAAACTACAAATTTAATGCAATTTTATTAAATAACAGTTTTTGCAATACTTCATGTGAGAATTCATCAGTAAATTGACATGTGTAGTTCGTTTTGCTAAAGTCGGAGGGTGGCACCTGTGACGTATGCCAAATTGTGTGGATCGTTCCTTGGCTTGCTCGTTTTCATTTTTTCAAAAAATCATTACAGGCTTATCCTGGGTTTTAGAATCCTCTCTTTCCAGTTGTAGGCATCAAAAAATGTAGATTAGAATTATCAGACAATTAGAAAATGTCAGTACAGTTTTCTTTTAAAAAATGAAGTTTACTTTTAATGAAGAAAAGGTTCTGTAGAATGACAGAAGTCTGTATATGGAATCTGAAAGATTGCAAATTTCCTGTAAAAACATAATATTGTACCTTATCTTACAAACTTTTCCTGTTAAATTACATCAAATCTGCTGTTACTAACAATTATAGAATGGTTCTGTATTTTTTTTTTCTGTAAAATCTAGTGTTTTTTCTAACAATGTATGGTTCTGGTATGTGCGAAGAAAGGGTAACATATGATTTAATTTAATCGGAGTTGGTGCCAAACTTCTACTCAGGCGCGGTGGAGCACCCCAATTTGCATCTCATTATCGCCCCGTTCTATTTGAATTTCCAACGGGCATCCACGGCTGCCCGATACTGTGTCCATGAAAAAGTCAAATCTTTACCTTCTCCTTGTGCCGCTATGCGTGCCGCTAGTAAACTCAAAATTCCCACACTATCTAAGTTTTTAAAAACCTTCCTTTTGATGAAGAAATTATGAAATTTGCTGCACTAGAACTTGAGATATTAAAGCGTTTTGAAAATCACCTCTCGCAAAACATGCTCTCTGTTTTTTTTTCCGACTGGACTATGGCCGGGCTCCAATGTGTCCGAAATTGACAACATAAGTTAATCAGGCCTCAATCCATATATGGTGAAAGTTTTCGCTTGATTCCACCTGTACTTTTTGAGAAATCAACATGTTTCTACAGGGTTTGGAATAGAAAATTGTAGTAAGCGAAACAATTGAAAATGACGTCCTTTCTTTTCCCGTAATATTGGGCATGCGTGGTACGTGAGATTCAGGATTTTGTGCTCATTGTTGGTTTGCATGCGACGCAGTAATTTTGCTGAGTGTCGCACGGCGGTGACTGCTGAGCTGCTGCCGCGCACGCTGCAAGCAGCAAAGCGTTGTGTGCTGTGACATGCAACGCTACAGTCACGCGATTGTATATACATGGGACCGACCTGTACGCTTTGCGTTCGTGTCATTTTTGACATCACCTTCTGTTTTTTTCCGACACAACTATGGCCGGGAATATTACGGTATGACATTTAAAATGCAAGCAGATAAATAAATTTCGGTGTACTTTGTTTGAATGGCGCTTTGGTTCCACAATCACACTTCGTGAATTTTAGGATGATTTTCGAGGCATATTTTTGGTAATTTTGCTCGCCAGGTTTTCGCTAAAATTTCACATTTTATCATTGTCAAATCCTTTAATATGTTATATGTGCATATTCGGACATGTTTTCAAATTCAAACTAACTCAATTTTAATCCGAAAATAGGTTTCCTTAAATTGTTATTAGCTTGAGAAGTTTTTTACTTTTTCTCAACTACGCGAGTACATGTTGTTTACTTTATGCAAATGAGGCTCGGCTGCCGATGGATTTCTGCGAGATAATTGGGGTGCTCCACCGCGCCTGTACTTGGTCGAGGCTGGTTGTTGTTTGTTACAGGCGAGCTCTCCGTGTGAGACGGCGTCACATCTATTGCATCTGTGCATTAATATTGGCAGCTCTTTCCTTTTGCGCATTTTCCTGTCCCGTTAAAGGCAAAGCAGAAGCCAGGTCTCGCTTGGCGGCGATTGGCGGAGCCCGTCCCCCGACTCTGTCCCTGGCTCCATCCCCCGCGAAAGGACTGCTGCGGCTGGCGCTGTTGACCTCCCTGGATGAACGAGGGGGAGGCCGGGGTGAGCTTGCCCCGAAACCACGAAAGGGCTGCGCTGTTGCCACTAGCAACCAGAGCTCTGCATCGACAACCCCCACGACGCTTCAGGGTGAGTAGCCTGGGGCAATCGGAATTGTATATCATATGCGCGCCAATTGTAGCCCGATGCCGCCGCCATGCGAACGATGCTTACTATTATAGTCAACAGCTCCCGGGCCCGTGGAGAGTGCCTCTCCGTGTAAATTGACACGAAGATGAGCATCGCGCTGGTCCACTGCTCGATTGATCGAATTGTTACTGGCCGTGCTTGGGGACGGAGATGAAACCCCCCATTTGAACTATCAAAAGACAATGTCAGGTCGTTACTCATTTGACCGCCATCTTTCAGCAAATGACCCAGTTCCACATACTCCCCCTTCCAGATCCGCTCACGCAGCGACTGTTGCACTGTGGAGCCAAGCTCCTCATTAACACCGCGCCGCATGAAAGGGATACCTGGCTGGGGGAGACGGGATACGGAATCATCGGGATGGGGAGAAGATACATCATGCACTGGTATCGGTATGGGGGCAGGACCTGAATCATTAATAGTAACCCCCTTTCCCCTTCCAACCCCCTAAGTCGTTGACCCTCTGAAACAATAATAGGCCATGACTCACCGGGTTCGAATACATGACCGCTGCCATCCTCGGTGGAGCCGACCCCTACCATCCGGCGACTGGTGTTCCGTCCCGCTCCGTCACTACCAGCTCCAATTACTGTCGGTATCTGCTGGGCTCCAGGTGATATTGTCAATGCCCCTGACTCCCCAATTTGGCCTGGTTCAGCTCCCTGGCCCTGGCTTGGCCCTTCTGTCGATGCCGTCATCGCCGCCTTCGATTTTCGTGGCCGGCCTCTCTTCCTTAAAGTTGACGCCGCGGCTCCTCGCTGTGACACAGCCACGCGGGAGTTACTGACGCTGCTTGCTTTCCTGGCTTTAGGCATTGTCAATTTCACTGTTGGAATTGGTCCCGAAAACAAACGGTCAAAAATTTCCTCTGGCCAATAAGCTCTTACTGCGCTGAGGGAAGAATTCCCCAAATTATCGTCCCCACGTCTGTAAGAAGATCGTTGGCGAAGGATAGATATTCACTAAAAGATGAAAACTTCACTACGTAGAGAGACACAAAAAGATCGTTACAACCTGCTTTAATGAAGACCATGGAAATAATGAGCGGCTGAGGAGCGCCTGCCGCGCCAAGGCGCGAATTCTATGCCTCCAATTGTGCTGACACCAGCATCATCGCAGGCTCCTCCCCTTCATGTCAATGATGACATCCAGGCAATGTGGTAAGATGGCCCGTTCACACGCGGTCACTCCGGCTGGCAATAACCCATTTTAGCTCCTTTTTGTGAAGTTCGCTAAAACTTATTACATGATAAATAAATAAATGATAAATAAATAAATAAAAAATATGCATGGCAGGATGCAGGACGCCAGATAATGAGTGTTTGGCTCAGGTGAGGTTTTCAGTCTTTCTAGTCTGCCGATTCTGGCTCAGAAAAATCAAACTCACTAGCACTTGATTCACTGGTGGATAATGAGTTAACAGTAAAGTCTCCTCGATACCCTCCCATGTTGTTGTGTCTCATTCTGAATGGCATCCTCCTTTTGAGCTGAATCATCCCTGCATGTGTTTATTAGTCAGTCTTGCTGGCCTCTCTGCTATTTGAAAAGCCTCGACTTCTGCAGCCACCCCGATTGCCTCAGTGAGCGAAGTTGGATGAGCATTATACACTCCGAATCGGATGTAAGGATCCTGAATCACTTCTGCGAAATGATCTTTAGCTAGAACGTCTTGCAATTCCGCCTTTGCTGTATGATACGCCCTCCTAGTAAGGCGCCGCACCGCTTGTCCCAGCTCTGGTAAGGATTCATCCTTCTCCCTCTTCCTGTTTCTTAATTCTATGCGATGCATCTCTGTTTGGTTTGGGGGTTGAAACCTTGCCTTTAGTGCTGCCTCCAAAGACTTGAAATCGTGTCTTTTCTCTGAATCGAGATCGCTCAAGACGGCTCGAGCATCTCCCCTCAAACTGGCTGCTAGCTGCATTTATTTTGTCTTGTAAACCCCATCCATTCAATTCTGCAATAACATCAAACTGAACTGCAAAATCATCCCAAGCTGACGATCCGTCATAAGTTGGAGCCTTAGCTGTGTTAATGCGTTTGTTTTTGGGAGCTTTGTTCTGCTTTAAAAGCCTCCCAAGCAATGTTGCTAAATCTTCATTACATCATGAGTTACCATTATTGCTCTGTTCATAGCAAAGAGATTCTTTATTCTTCTTTTCTGAAAGTTTCTAAAGTTGTTGCAGTGCTATTCAAGGAATTTCTAATCCATTGATTTGGCAAGCTAAGCACAATAGAAAGAGAGAAAAAACGAGCGATGTATTTAAGTTACACATTTCACAGTAACAAAAGTAATTGACATGTGAACGGTACCCCATTTTTACTCTTAAGTTTCCATGCTCCGTAGGGTCCTTCGCAGGATTTGCAGCCCTTTTCTTTCTCAATTTTGACTCATTGCTGAGCTTGTTTGTGATGACATTATGGATGGCGGAAACTTCACTTCTGTGGAAGTCTTGCTGGACATAAAAAGCTGAAATAAAATAAAATAAAGGAAGGGAAAGCAAAGCAATGAAGATAACCAATAAGAAGTGTGTAGACTAGCATAATGTATACATGTAGGTCCTATATTTTACGAAAACGTGATCTTGCTGAAGAATGCCACGCTACACTGCAGTCAGATTTCTCACTTGTGGGATAAAGATCAAATACAACTGTATGAGTAATCCATTTGGACTGAATTGACAGCTGCGACTAGGTGAACTTAACGTTCATGAGATGAAAAACAAGAAAGAGAATAGAGGCAAGCTTTAGAGGACGGTTAACAAAACAGATTTAGAAATATTCAACTAATGTGGATGCCATGTATGTCGGGTTATCTTTGATATCATTGAACACAAAGGATCCTTTTTGCTAGATCTGAAAATTTTGATGTTAACCCTGTTTTAACTGGTCTGCTATAGAGACCAAGTTTTAACGGGAGGGGGGTTAATTTGACCCCCCCCCCCCTTGAGTTCTCGGCTGCCGATGGCGCGATCGGCAAAAAATTTTGCCTGAACGTAATAGAGTCGGATGTCAACCACAAGATTACAATGTCATGGTCATACAATAGAAAAATGTTGATTTTCTATTTTAAGTATTAAGCAAATTTATGCATGAAATCGTATTTTCACCTATAACTCCATCAAAGAGACAGAAGGAATGCTAAATATTTTTGTCAGAATTTCTCAAGACACATCAAATAAATTTCTTGCAAAAAAAGGACAATCATTTTTTTAATTATTTTTTATCATTTTGTTAATTTCTTGTGTATTTTATTGTTTTTTAACCTTTCGTTTTTTTAATTTTTTTCCGCCAAACTTTGTTAGCCAACTGCTAAAAAAACAAAAACAAAATAATGATACTGAGAAATAATGATAATACAATCTTAATTAATGTCTCCTTCAAGTCCAAGCTATTTCAGGTAGGGTTTCCATTACTGAAATTACTTCTCCGATTTGATGT
Organism: Diadema setosum; assembly: GCA_033980235.1. Taxonomy (NCBI): domain Eukaryota; kingdom Metazoa; phylum Echinodermata; class Echinoidea; order Diadematoida; family Diadematidae; genus Diadema; species Diadema setosum. The sequence goes on along the minus strand of CM067077.1, from coordinate 32,665,990 downwards.
GTGTGATGGGGTTTAGGAATGTAATTTCATACTTTCCTCTGATATTGTGATTATAGGTTTTGCTCAAATACAAACAAAACAAAAACAAACCAAAGCAAAACGAAACGAGACAAAGCAGTGTGTAGTCAGTTCATGTATGATTTCCGATTTTTCTGTGATCATTATGTGAAATATTTATCAAAAAAAAAAAAAAATACGAATGTATTTTGCATTGATGATCTCATTCTTTATGATATTATGTGATTATTCCATGTACTGTAAAAGTATGGCAAGAGGACACAATTTAAATTTTATGTGAGACAAAGAAGAGTACTGGTCTCACTGTTGTGTTATGGTAAAAAAAAAAACTGTTTGGTATTTCGTACCTGACAGTGTTTCCCACGTAACGTATTGCATGTATTCCGGATGCAGCCCACGAAGTGATCCTGTACCATTATGTTTAATTCCTTGTTAACCCTTTGTGTGCCATGCTTATTTCTTGTCCATTGGTTTGTGTTCGAAATTTAAATTTTATGTGAGACAAAGAAGAGTACTGGTCTCACTGTTGTGTTATGTTAAAAAAAAAAAAAAATGTTTGGTATTTCGTACCTTACAGTGTTTCCCACGTAACGTATTGCATCTATTCCGGATGCAGCCCACGAAGTGATCCTGTACCATTATGTTTAATTCCTGGTTAACCCTTTGGCCCGAATTCACGAAGATGGTACAAATGAAACCATGGTTTAAACCATGGACAAAAACCATGGAGCGCCAAGTGTCACATGGAATACTTCGTTACGAAATCAGTCATTTCGTCGATGAAATGATTATTTTGTGACGAAATGACAACATTTTGTAACTAAATGAACATTTCATCCACGAAATGATAATTTCGTTAACGAAACGGTCATTTTGTCGACGAAATGACCAATATTTCGTAACGAAATATTCCGTGCGACACTTAGCGCTTCATGGTTTTTGTCCATGGTTTAAACCATGGTTTCATTTGTACCACCTTCGTGAATTCCGGCCTTTGTGTGCCATGCTTATTTCTTGTCCATTGGTTTGTGTTCGAAATTCGTTAATATTTGACCCATTGGCACAGAAAGAATCAATCGCTTACGCTGCTTGGTCCTGTACCCAAGAGCATGTAGTACCGGGGCAGTCGAGCGTTGAGGGCTGACGCGAACAGGTCTATTTTGAGGGGACCTAGAGCAGATCAAGCGTTAAAATACTTCCCTTGGAGAATCCACTCTGAGGGGAGATGTGTAGTAGCCCTCGAGATAACCTTGACAAATCCTCTGTCGTTGGCTGTAATGATCAATATAATTCTTGTTGACATTATTTCATTTTATTTCATTCAAAGTATGCATTGCTTCTATTACACTATACATTTATGCGTACAAATTGTACAACTTGTTCGTCTTTTCTTCTTTACGTGTATACTTTGTATGAATTATCACTTTTTGTTCGATGGAAATAAAGTAATTGAATTGAATTATTGTGGTCACCACTGTGGTCATCAATCGTGGTCAATTATTTACGTGTAGGCCTACTCAAGGGAATGTCATCTAAAGATAATAATCGGCGAGCAAGCAGCTTCGATGCACATAATAATAATAATATTCCCCTGCGTCGAACTTCACTTTATACCGACTTCAACACTGAAACACTGCATCGTAGATCTTCGTCACTGCCTAATACAGTCGATTGTAAATGTACTTCCATGGTGAAACGCCATCCGCTGTAATCGATGAATTTTAAGAAACTCATTTTGCGCAAAATAATTTTATTGTGTGAGCGAAGTTTGAGGCTATAATTGTCGTATCTCCAGTCACTTATTTAAAGACTACCGAATCTGTGTTTTCATAATGCAGATTTCTACGATCTAGCTGTAGAAAGGATGAGTGTATTTCTGAATCTGTGTTTGTGTGGTGCCATGTGGAGTATTGAGTGGACAGCTTTATCGAGGTGATGTTTGTTATTCTGAGGGTTTCATCTTTATTCTGAAATTGATATAAAGTTCGTTATTCCGAAGGTTCGTTAATCCGAAAATGAAATAAGGTACTCTGTACCGAAGCTTCGCTATTCCAAAAATCATAATATTCCCTGGATCTAGATGTTCATTTATGCGGAAATGAATAGGGTTCATTTTTCCGAAGGTTCATTAGTCCGACGATGAAATGAGGTTTGTTCCGAAGATTCTCTTAATCCGACAATGAAAAGAAGGTATATACTAACGAACCTCTCGAATTACGCACTTTTTTTTCGGAATAACGGACCTTCGGAATAACTAACCATGTGTGTATGTGTGTGTATTCTTTAGAACCTTAGACTAACGAACATCCAGAATAACAATCATTTAATTTTCGAATTAACAAACCTTCAAAATAACGAACTGTAACCCATTGTAGTAACGTCAAACTTGATACGAAACGAAGTACACGCTGGTAGCCACAATTATTGTCTGTCATTCTTCTCCATTTATTTATTTCTGACATAATTATCAAAAGTGAATGATACGAACAACGTACATCACTCTTCGTGTAAAGGTAGCAAACTATACAGATTCGCAAAGATTTCAAAATTGTTTGTGTCTTGTATAGAAAGGAATATACATAAATAAGCTTGCTAATGAAGAGCAAATATATAAAATATGCACCCAGTGCATTTACGAATTCAACTGCAAACGTGAATTGCAATAGACAGATATAAAAAGGCTCTCAAGCAAATGAGAATTTCAAAATTATTCAGGCTACATGACGATGAACTACACTCTGAAGCCCTCGATAACTCCAACGCCGTCATAATAAAAATGCACTCTACTACCACACGTGGTGGCGCTCATTCTGGTCAATGCTTCTTGCGTGACAAGTAAAAAAAAAAAAAAGGCCAGTATAAATCTGAACAGTGACTAAAGATTTCTTACACGCATCGTGAAATCGAAGAGTTCTAATTGTCAGGATTCCACTTGCAATATATTTCCTCCAAACATGTGCACACTGGAAATGGTAAAATTCAGTTGAATTCGTTTCAGAACTCTATAACTAAGCGATGCAATGTTTCATCTGCTAAGAATAACAATGATTGAGGGCCCTCATCCTGAACAATAAATACAGTATTTGTTTTTAAACACCACATTCTAATCGGGTGCTCTTTCATTCAGACGACTTTACTGATATCATTTTAATAATAAACCAGTTTATCAGTATTTCAAGTGTTTGCATATCTCTATAATTATAAAATTGTCAAAGACTTTCCCTGGCACCCAGGAGGCTTGACTGGTGCCTGCCCGACAAATTAGTAACAAATATTCCATGCAAAGTGCAGTTTACGTATTGAAATGCACTGGGTATTTTCAGGTAGATTGAATAACTTGCTATTCCGCCCTAACCACTTTATAAACTGCCCTACCTTGGTACATAATGTGATGTGCTTATATTGCGCTGTCATTGCATTAACAACGTATGCATTCATGCATGGCCGTATTAGGCATTTTGACTTCTATTTCGTGATTTTGATAAAACTATATTGCTATGAGGAAAGTCATAATTTAAACGCAGTTACCAAATCAACGAAATTCTGACACACATGTGCACAACCAGGTATTCAACAAAGTATTACTTAAAGAGAGTTTTGACCGTTTAAATCACAGTAGACTGGTTTGACCAGCGGTGTGCTCTGTAGAAATGTTTGCAAGTATTGCAAAAAGCTGTGGTCATTGCACATACTCTGACGGAACTTTATTTACACAAACAAAATTAAAATCGAATGAAAATGCAATTACGTCAAACTGCAATAATTGCAAGCATAAAAGAAAAAAAAAACCAAAATAAAACAAAAGCAGATTCACTATAAACTCAAATCATGCGCAGAATGCCCCTCCTGTCCTGATTCGTAAGAAAACAAAAACAAAACAACAAGCAAACTTGAAATCATTTATGTTACTATTCGAGAACAACCTACCTCAACAGATGATTCTGCGTGTGCACTTGTGTACATATTGATAAAAGATACGCTAACAATGAAGTCAAAGTGATGTCATTATATACTTGACTTAAAAAAAAAAATAAATAAATGAGTATTGGACATCTGGGGACTGTTTCACTAAGTTTTTAAATCAGTCCGAAGTTCAATTGAACTGATCTTCGGAACGATGTTAGGATCAATCAGTCCTCTGAAGTAAGAGTTGTTTTACTGAGCCATTTTGGAACAATATCATGCGCCAGCCTTACCACGTTTATCTTGAATGTCCATGCATCCTTCCCAATTTAATTAGATCTGATCTGAATCAATCCTGACTTTTGGGTTCATTGTTTGGTTTTACGTAGAGTTCCCATTTTAGTGAAACAGGGCCTAGCTCAAGCAAGTGTTTCATGGTTCATTTCTCGCTTTTTTCCGACATTTTTTTCTCAACATTTCACGGATTACAACACAACATACTTCTGTGATTTCAAACTTACAACAGCATGACATATAAAAGAAAAAAAAAAGAGATAGGTTCATAGATATGATTATACAGGCTTGTATTGCTGACTTACAATAGATTGTGTTGCTATATACTCGGTCGATCAGAAAGGCAGTGCATGAATCGCTCAGTGCCGAAAGGGAAAAAAATCCCTCAGAATTTTCATCTTCATAAAAATCAACCTATTAATTACGCTCCTATTCCACGGAGTTGGATATCATCAAATAAACCAAAACGAAACTCGTGATACGCGAGTCTGTTTATTTACCAAACGAAAAAACAAACGAACAAACAAACGAAAGAAAAAAAAAACTAACAAAACAAATGGAAGTCAGACTTAGAGATGTCTCCTTATTTTGGTACCATCACCATTGGTATCATAATCAATGTCCTCGTTTTTACCGCCTTTTTATCGCTTTTTTACCGCTTTAGTTATTCTTCATCATCGTCACCATCGTCATAATCGTCAGAATCTTAGGTCTACAGTTCACATGCTCTCTTTTATACTGTGCAGTCATTGTACTTGTTACGCGTATGCAATTCTCTTAAAACGCTCAAGAAGTGAGGGATCATAGCGTTCAGTTTGAGATGTCTCTCGTTACTCGGACATGAAATGAAGAAGAAAGACTAAATTCCGCATATCCACAACTTCAGAAAGTGGAATATAGCCATATGCCTTTGCATATTGATACAATGCACACGGTCACGGATTGATTGCATTCCTTCTATTGCTACCGTCTTACAGCCAAATAAAGTAAACCCACAAACACATAACACGAAGACATCAAATCTACTCTTTATAGTGTGCATCGTTACCCCCCCCCCCCCCCCCCCAAAGAACAACAGCAACACGAAGATTGCATGATACATGCATTAATCGTATGGGACGGAATTTTTCAGTTGTTACGATGTCCGTCTAACTTGCAAAAGTTCATACTATACGTTTAATCGAATGGGGAAAATGGACAGGTAAAGGGAAAGAGATACAGACACAGACAGAGAGACAGACAAACAAACGAATAGACAGAAACTAATAAGCCACACACTCCAAATACGCTCAAACGCAGACACACTACCCTTTCCTTTGAAGTTCACCTACCATACAGTGTCAAGGCCTTATGGTGAATTGCACAAGTCCACGTACACATCAGGTTACGTACATGATTATGTGTGACTCGTGTTGAGAACTACTTTCTTTCTTACTACCACACTCTAAAAATGAAATGGTTAATCAACATTCCAGATCTTGTCACTTCTCCAACTTTTAGTTAAATTGTAAAGTCAGTTTTTACACTAAAAAAAAAAAAAAAAAACGTTGAACTGCCATTTCAGAAATGGTAAATCCGACATTCTGATTGTTAAATTTTACTTACAAAAAGGTTGGAGTGACATTTTAAATGTTGATTTGCTACCACTTCATTTTTTGTCCCTTTGCCTGATGAGCAGTATGTTACGAGCTAAAATGTGCAATATGAGAGGAATGATACGACCTACGTCATAATATAATAGTGGATAAGTGAGAGACAGTAGGGTTTTTTTTTTTCGCATACAGAATATAAACTTTCCTCAGCGAATGATCAACTGTGTAATGACACGGATATTAGCTAATTGTGTATTTTGAGTGCTGTTTGGCACCGAAAACCCCATAGCATTGTACGCACTAACCAAAGTTTCTGACGCTGAGTTGTTGGAACAAACCTTTCACATCTGCATTCGTCAGTTTCGTTTCTGTTTGTTTGTTTTTTGACAAAATCGAAGAGATTTCGCAGATTTCGCTGAATCGCAGAAAACTAGTACGACAGAACAACAGAACGAGAGAAAGAACCAAAAAGAAAAAGTTATAGTCTTCTTTCATGCCGTATATTGCTACAGGAGGGCACGCAGGCCTGCTGAATGCCTTATACTGAAGTACCTGGATGCATCTACACTATTTTCTTTTCTTTCTCTAGCAAAACTTGACGACATTGATTTCAGCTTATCGACGCCGAAGAGGGCGCTTTAATATCTCATACCATTGGTCCGTTTGAGCTGCGTGACAGCCCATTCCACATTCGTTCAAAAGGAAGTTATCCTGTCACATACCTAAAGTAATTTTTACCCCCTGTTATCCACAACCATCCCTTTTACATCATCATCATCATAATACTTCCACGACCATTGTATTTTCATCACTCCTTTTCTTCCTCCCTTAAAACTTTGTTAGATTGTAGCTCATTCATTTGCAGTAGTGTATCCATTCTGTAATGTGTAAAAATCGATAGGAATAATGGCAATGATGGTAATGCAATAAAACTGTGATAATAACTGTAACGCAGTAATAATGACAAAAAGAATAATGCTTGTATGAGACAATAAGAAAATCAGAAGCGAAAGAATGATATTAAGAATGTCACATTCTGTAAAGCAAGTTATCGACTACTTCAGTACCTCTTGATTGATTTTTTTTTTTCAAGGACCAAAATTATGGAAACTGAAAAGTACAGTAAAGCTAAACGTTCAACACTTCGAAAGATTCGGCGACATTGTGTAGATAATATCCAACGAAGACCGATTCATGGGCGTGGACGGTACGATGAAATGTAAACCAACAGACGTTCAATAAACTCTTCCCCTGTCCACACAGCTGTGACGTCAGCCAACGCACTAATATCCCGGTGAGCGCATCAGCAGTAAAAAGTCGTTATTGTCTGTTGCTGCAGCTGTGACGTCAGCCAACGCACCAATATCCCGGTGAGCGCATCAGCAGTAAAAAGTCGTTATTGTCTGTTGCTGCAGCTGTGACGTCAGCCAACGCACCAATATCCCGGTGAGCACATCAGTAGTAAAAAGTCGTTATTGTCTGTCGCTTTAGCAGCCATCCATAAAGATGTCAGATACCGCTATAAGAGTTCGTACTTCTTGAGGTTCTCCCTCTGAATGATATCCTCACAGTAATGGAAGACTTTCTTGATGTTCTCCGTGTCGACCGCGCACGTGTAGTGTGGGTAGCAACACTTGCGAAATTTGATTTCCGTGTTTTGCACCACGCTAATATTCTGCGAGTTGGAAAGAGAGAAGGAGTTGGGAAATGATAATGCTAATAATAATAATGCTAATAATAATAATGTAATAATAATAATATTAATAATAACAATGATAATGATAATAATAACCGATAGATGGATGTATTGTTGTTGTTGTTGTTGTTGTTGTTTTGTTTTCTTTCTTTTCTTTTTTTTTTTTGTCCTGGACTGTCACGCGGAGAGATTAAAGAGAGTCCAATACAGAAATGGCCACGGTTTCGACGTCTTACCACAAAGGTACTGTATGGTAATGTATCATTACCTTTGTATACAGAACTCTAAAGACAACTACAAAGCGGTAGACACACCAAAAAACAAAACAAAACAAACAAAACAACACAAAATCAGTGAAGAAAGAAACACTTTCCAGCACGGTAAACACCAAAATGACATTGCAATGATATATTCTTTTCTTTTCTTTTTTTTAGCTACACATGCTTGATATTGACAAGAAGCTACTGAATTTACGCATTAATTTCTACACAAGTTATAGATATAATGAATACATCTATTTTGTATAATACACATAAAATGTACGTGCATAAGAATTACGCAGACATTAACATCTTTTCGGACTTGTGTGTTTGTTTGTTTGTTTGTTTTGTTTTGTTTTTGTTTTGCTTTCGCTTTATCATTTCCTTTCTGCCTGTTTCATATTTGTCAAGGGTGAATAAGACTCACCGTAAACTTGTCCTTGATGAAGCTCTTGGCCTTGAAGAATTCCCTACTCTCGATGAGTCCCAACTCGGGGAATGCTTTTGGGGAGGAGGAGGAGGAGGGGAATCAAAACAACAGGTTACAGTCTATCTGTCACAATATTATTGATGTGTGGAACGATTTTGTTTAATGATCGTTGGGTAAGTGATTTCTTTAGGACGGAAAACAGCCACATCGGGATGAATTCATCTCACAAGAGAAGAAAAAAACAACAACAAAGAAACAAAAATAACATCAGGACTATTATTATATCACATCTCTCGGTGAACTCAATTACTACAACTTTCCCTTGCAGAAAAACTTATTACAAAGATGACGCAGTAGAATGCAAATCAAACTGCAATCAAGTATGGTAATTATGTAACTGGTAGAGGTAAACGGTTCCTGTAATACGGAAACACAATGTTTGCAGACAAGACAACAAAACTACAAACACCCCCAAATCTCCGACATGTCTATATCCCATGACAACGACTTATTTGGTAACATTGTAACAATACCAAGATTGCAGGTTAAAAAAAAAAAAAAGAGTGATTCGTGAAAGTGAAAGAACGTCGTTTTCCTTGAGCGTTTGGTTGAGCTATTCCAGTTTTCTCTAATGCATTTACTGTATCTAATACTATGTAAAATATTTCGGGCAAGTCAAGTTTTGTGTAACGCTAACATGGTTCTTTTTTTAGGGGGGGGGGAGAGGGGTGTGTTTAGAATAGGACTCAAAGCTTAAGAAAAATAAAGAGAGAGAGAGAGAGAGAGAGCTGTACAGACGTGGCTGCATGCCTTATCTGCTACTTAAAACCTTCCGACATGTATAAATAACCACTGCTTCCTAATACATTGCAATATCATGGATATCGTGTGACGAACAGATTGTCCACGGTGCTTAGAGTTTTTTTTTTTTTTTTTTTTTTCAGTCAATCTGTAACGAACAACGATTACACTCACATACAGTACATAGCTCTGACAGATAAGTCTGTGTGGACTTATATTACATAGAATGGTTATATCACAAAATGGCGGAGAGTGCACGTGGTGGTTGCATACCTGATTCCTTTCGGCGCTGCCTTTCTTCCATTGACCTCGTAACGAAACACCCACAGCACTGTTCCTCCACGGGCTCAATGGTTGCTGTGAAAAAAAAAAGAAGAAAAAAGGCGAGGATAATGCACTTTAAGATAGTGTTAACAAAATACCAAAAAAAAAAACAACAACAACACCTCACAAACGCACACACACACATAAACTGCTCTACAGCTATCGGCCAAACCTGAGCTTGTGGGAGTCGTTATATGATTGTTCATAAAAGGAATCCATTGAAAGAAAGATATTATTCAGAGGGGTGAAGGTTTAGGTGTGAGTTTCTTCAATTTGTCTCCCTCTACAAATTGAATTTGTTAAGATTTCAACTGCTGATCTGTAATTTAACAAATATGTCGGAATAAAAAAAAAAAAAAAAAAAAAAAAAAGGAACCAGCCCGGAAAGCAGTAGATGGCTGGTTCGAGTCCCACTGGTTTCTTTTTTTCGATATGTTTGTTAATTTACAGATCAGCAGTTGCGATCCTTAATTTGTAGAGGGAGACAAAGTGAAGAAACTCGCACCTGCAGAAATCCATTCTTGGTAAATCGAGGAAGATTGAGCAGATAAAAAAAATCACACATTGTGCTGTTTTACAATCATACTTGTATACAACAATTATTAATTTGACTTAAACGAGAGAAGTCATTTAAAGGTCCAGTTTACCTTTGTGAGCAGTGATTTCAAAAATGTTCAAGATATCACATTTGATGCATATGTGTAGGTCTGTTGTATCACAAAACATCCTACCACATAAACTTTTTGCAATAAAGCCTAAAATATGAGGAGATATCAGCATTTTTCTCAATAAACCATAACTGTATACGGTTTAGTCTGAAAGCTTTCTTATTATAACTGTTGTTCACATTTTGTGTATTTAACAATACTTAACATCGATTATACGGATTCAAATTTTTACAGTGGTTGTTTCTATCTCTAACTCTCATTTTAGAACTATTTTAAAGCACTAATGTTGGGTTTTTGTTTCATCTGCAAATGGTAAATTATGCCTTTAAACACATGCAAGTCCATTTGGAAGCTTTATATTAGAAGAGTTGGTATCATTCTAAACCTTGTCACAAATGCGTTCTCGTTCTTGCTTTTTTTTTTTATAGAAAAAGTGTAAAGAACTACGAATGTAATTCTTATATTTAATCGAAATTGATATGTACATGTATTGATATTACGCGCTAGATGTATGTCTGTCATCCAGGGTAACAAACGAATAGCGCAGCTTACGTGGACAAATTAAAAATCACAAATCGTCGCTTGCCCGGCAGAAGGGCCCTAAACCAAGCTTATATCTTGCAAGCCTAAGGGCCCTTCTGCCAGGCAGGCACGAAATAATATCATTTTCTTTTTGGAAAAATCCATATTCAGTAATATGAACAGTATACATTGTCTTTGTTGTGTGGGTTATTTTTTTTTTTCACACCGAGTATTATGACGTACGTACATAATGTATCAATTAGCAACGCTACTTCATAAGATAATCGATATTGATTACAGTTCAATGTACTCACGTGGTGGAGTGTATTCCATGTACTCTGGAAAGTATGTCTCGATCCGAGTTCTGCCATTAGCTATTTTCTCAGCCAGGATATCTTGCTTGTTGAGGAAGAGGATCACAGATGTCTCCTTCAAAAATCTGGTTGCATGGACAGGGGGGAAACACGTAAAAATTACATCTCTCTATGATATTTAAAGAGTTTGATCGCCAATCAATAATACGCCATATATTTCGCGAGTCTAAATTTTCGCGAATCGAAAATTCCCGACCATTTCGCGAGTGTTTAAATTCTCAATCGGGGAGTCCTGTACTGAACGGAGAAATGTACACGCATACGTATCATTCACATCGGCATCAGAGTCAATATTTTCGCGTTTCTTTAATTTCGCGAATAGCACCCGACTCGCGAAATTCGCGAGCACAAAAACCTCGCGAAATATTCGGCGCATACAGTAAACTCCATGAGTGTTGATTTGAGATGTGTGGGATTAACTTAATCTGCTAAAAAATGAACAAAATATATTTGATTTTTTTTAATATATATATAGCTTCAAGAATATTCCGCGTTATGTAACAAGTGAGGTATCACTGTGAAATTTTCGTTCTGTCTTATCTGACGATGGATTTACTTTGATATGTTGAAAGATGGCGCGTAACCCGTTTTGAGCTCAATCTCTTTATTTGTACATTATTATGTATGTTTGATTATACAGCGTATATGCACAATATACCTTCTTTACAAGGCAGAAGATATGAGAACAACCCTAGACAGTTCTGCCTGTAATAAGTTGAGAGAACGTGTACGTTTGATATATAGAAAAAAAAAATGCATTCTCTTTGCCTTTTTCTTTATGTTATTATCGTTCCACCACAGTGTCAGCTTTATAACCCAGGGATGACATATGACTCTTTAAAATAAATAAATTAATAAATAAACCCTTACATTACACATTACCTTACATTACATTTCATCATTTTGGAACACATGGTTCAATTTTTTTCTCAAGGCTCACTGATATGTTCCTCACACCTGTCCTATACATTCACTGAATTCATATTTATTATTGGTATTTATTGGTATAGCCCCTTTTTATTTTGTTTTTAGTCTTTACTAATAAATAAACAATGCTTGTTTGGCTACGACAAAGTAAGTACGCCTATATGCCTTTAATTTTGAAACGGGAAGTAATGTTGATGTGTACTTGTTACTTCATGAAGTAAAGTACTCAAGTACACTTGAAATAATATCCGTCAAGATGAATGTGCGAAGAAATGTTTCAAGATTAATGTGCGTTACAAACGCCAAGGCGAGATATTTTCCTTTTGCGACCCCCCCCCCCCAAGAAAAAAAAAAACACAACTAATAAGAAATAAACTGAATATCACGATCCTGTCAAGCTCACATCGAAAGCGTAACATCCCTTATTGATACTTATTGTTCATTCTTAAAAGTTAATCAAAACACCAAGGTGCACATGATTCATTCGCTTCCAAACAACTACAATCTTTGCATAGTCTTTAGACGTAAAAGTCGAGCTCCGAACCTGTTTTTCCATAATCTCTCGTAGAGTGACAGTGACTCCATTAGTCTGTTCTTCGAGTCGTCCTCCCGTAGATTCAAATCAAATCCACTGCAGGCAACCACGAAAATCAAGGCAGTGATATCTGTGGTCAACAGGAGAAAGCAAACAGCCAAATTGATTGAACCTGTTGGGAACATCCACATACACAATAATTGTTCTCCTTAATATGGCAGTGAAGTGAGTTTTAACTGCGAAACAGATAAACTTATTTTACTTATTTTATACTGCAGGGTAGACCTGTTCACTTTTTTTCAGTTTTTTTTTTTTTTGTCTACAAACCTGAAAAACATTGGATCCACTTCTTACGCTCATCCCGCTGTCCACCAACATCCAGCATGCTAATTGTGAATAGAACAAAGTTAATAGAGAGTTAGTAATAGAAAATAATATACCACACGAGAGCAAAAATTTGAGCCAAATAATTCTCAGCGTTTCTAGATGAGGAAAACCTACATAATTGTCACTTAAGCTGAGCAACAGTTATGAATACAGTACACGAAAGCAAAACATGCTCAGTCGGAACACGAAAAGAAACAAAAATAAGTTGCAGGATGAAAAACATGTCGTTTTACGAGATTTATATATTAGTTTTGATTTTTTTTCTCAAAAATGTTTCTTATGTTGCTCACTTGAGGAGAAGACTTCAAATTTCAGCTATAGTTCAAAAATTGTAAGTCGACGAGGACAATACATTCACCATGGTAGAAGTTGAAATGCCCCTCCCCCAAGCCCCCCCCCCCCCCCACCCGTAGGGCCTAAATAGGCTACTTATTAAGCGAAAATTAATTGCCATGTACTCGCCCAGCGTTCAACTACTTATTCATGAGCGCCTCATTGCTGAATCGATCTTCTTCAAGGTTTCATCAATTTGTCATTTCGTGGTCGTCGTACTTTATAATCCCACTCGTTTTTCAAAAGGTCGAGTGGGGCGTGGCGGAGGGTGGGAACAGAGAGGAGAAGACGCAGTAACCATGGTAACTCACTGGAATGTGACGTTCTTGACGTCAAACCATGTTTCCACCACTCCCGTCGTCACTTTCCTGGTCCTGACAATATCCTGATCGGAAAATTAAGATAAAAACAAAAAGAAATTAAAAGCTGTCAGTTTAAAGAAGATCGAACCAATCTTGTATGTATGTTTGATGATGTATACGTAAAGTATTTGATATATTTTATGTCTGTCGCCCTGTCTGTCTGTTTGTCTGTATGTATGTGTGTAATATCATTTCATGCACGTAGTTTTCTGATTATCCTTGACTTTTCCACTCCTCCTCCACCTCTATTTTGCTCCCACAACGTAACTAACTTAAACAAAGGAAGTATGTTACTTAACTTTACATTAACCGATAATTATGTCATATTGATGTTGACGTTCATCGTAAATTGCCTGGCATCATTCGAAGGGCGGGGTTTGGTAACATGGTTAATCACTCGCTAATATAATGCAAAGTCCACGTGTGATTAGCAGCTTTTGAAATGTCAGGGTTTTATTTTGTTTTTTTTTTTGTTTTGTTTGGTTGTTCTTTTTTTTTTTTTTTTTTTTTGGGGGGGGGGGGGGTAGGTTAATCACCTACTTTCGTATATACTCTACCACTGTCAGTCATACCAGTGTGGGTACCGTAAGTACCAGTATTGCGATCTTCATCACTCTGTACTCTGATAACAGAAGTGCTTTAAAGGAAGCGTATAGTTTTGGTTGAGACCTAACTTCAGGTTTTTAATAATGATTTTATTTTTGCAGGGGTTGAGATAATTAGATAACGCTCATGAAATGTGAAAAAGTTTGTAATTCCATGAAGAATTCGCCGTTTATTTGATGAAAATTAGTTTTGAAATGGCGGTGATATCAAAAACAGAGCGACCCTAATAAGGGTGGGACCCACCTTTTATTACGATCGCTTTGTTTTACTTTGTTTCTGGATGTCTCAGCCATTCCAAGACCGACTTTCACCAAATAAACTTTGAATGCCTCTTAGAATGACAATGCTCTGTACTAATTCATAAGTGCTTTCTTGGTATCTCATAAAAGTCCAATTCTCATCTCCTAAAAGTATATCATAAAAGTCCAATTCTCATCTCCACCAATACTATAACATCCCTTTAAGCCTTTCTGCGCCAGGAAATTTGGACTGTGTGTGGAACGCCAATGGGATTTCTGAGCTAATCGCGGCAGTCAAAGCACAGGCAGGGTTAACTGCGCTCGTTAATTTGCACAAAAACTACAATAAATTTCAGAAATATCTCATACAAGTATAAAAAGATGGTTGCGTGTGTCATGTGTGTTTTTTATTGGTTACAAAAAGTACTTGACCTCAAACGATGACATGGTTTCGTAACCATGGATATACCATTCATATGTATTATACCACTCGTTTGATCATCCGTGTATCTTGCTGACGTCCCGCTGATATTGTAATTCTGTTTATGGCACAAACCTTATTACATGTAGTCATATGTTTCGCTTGATCACGTCTGCCCCAGTTTCAGTGGATAGTTTACTCTTTTTATAATCAGTCATTACCGAAATATACGTTTATGTCGCTAGCTCTTATAATCCACGTAAATATCGTACAACCGAAAATGATCGATCACTTGAAATTCAATCCAAGAAGAAGAAAGCTGTTAACTGTTATAAACGCGAAAATGTAGGACAACAACACCAGCAAAAATATATTTGGCAGCATATACCACAATGCATACAGGGCAATACCACACGATGTACACCAGTTTCCCCCTCCTTTTAAGTTTGAATCGTTTTTAGTTGTTTTGTTGTAAGAAAAAATGCTATCATATCATTATCACCATCACCACCATGTTTATTGTGACGGTATACATGCAAGTTTTCAGCTCTGAAATGGACGAGTAAAAAATGCAATCAGTTTAATACTCACTTGCATCTAAACAATTCATTGATTTTTATTTCTTCTTAGAAAATTGAATTTCTTTATACTATTGCTGCATTTCTATTTGCATTTTGGAGTTTTCAAAAACGATGTAGACATAATTGAAATTGAAAATTGAAAAATTGAAAATTGTGTTGGAATTTCAAACTGTCACAGTTTTTTTTTTCACTAGGTAGTGATATTATAAACAATCGCCTACTAGAAAAATGTAAGAAACGGTAACGTCACTTAATCGCCTCACATAATTAAACTGATTGACAGGCGAATTTGTCTTTTTGTAGAATCAAAAGAATAAAAACGAAAGATTTGGAAGAAAGTACCTTTTTTTATACTTTTATATACTTTTTTATACTTTTATACTGTTATGACTTGTTTGCTTTGTTTTGTTTGGGTTTTTTTTTCCCTCAAGGTCGGGCACACCTCACATAGGGTATCGCCGTGGTATTTGTTATGGGTAACCTTTTCGTTGACATAATTAGGATTTACATAACCGACATTGCTTTGTGAACAGTGTGGATTTTTTTTTTTAGTTGCTGTTGTTGTTGTTGACATAATAACGATATTCAATAATATATTGCATTGTTTCATGCCTCGAGAAAGGCTGGATAAATTGCATCGTTTCAAGAGAGAGAGAGAGAGAGAGAGAGAGAAAAGAATATGCTGTCAAAGTTTGCCAGCTTTGTAGGGAAGATGTAAACGTTGTTGAAGTATTGACCAAAAATACGATTTTTAGTGCGTTTTTTTTTTTTTTTTTGACATCACCGTCGGTTTGAATTTGTACGTGTTGTTGCGACCGCACTTCACTTTTCGATGAAATATGTGAAACTCTAAAATTATGAATAAAGATGATGATAATAAAAATGATAGTACTGTAGTAGTAGTAGTAATGACAGTAGTATAGTAGTAGTAGTAGTAGTAGTAGTAGTAGTAGTAGTAGTAGTAGTAGTAGTAGTAGTAATATAATAGTAATGATGACAACAACAATAATAATGATAATGTAATAATAATAACAATAATAATGATAATAATAATAATAATAATAATAATAATAATAATAATATAAATAATAATACGTGTCTTTCTGATCTCGTACCTGATTTTAATTATCATGTTCTTTTTTGTTTCGCAGAGTACACGTTTAAATGTGCTACGATTTGCACGTACACATGTGACATGATTATGAAAGACGGATAACCGTATACACAGACTGGAAAACATGACCTTTGTATAGAGGATTCAAGAGGTCAATGACCTCTATACTGTATGGCCTGAAATGACCCGAGAAGTGCTTACCTGTTCACTAGGTATGAAGTCTGGCTCCTGAATGTCTGGTAGTTTGTCTAGAAAGCTGCGGATTGAGAGAAACGAACGTAGTAGACCATTAGAATACATTCTAATTGAGGCTTCGTCCTATTTTTGTTTTGTTTCCTTTTGTTTCTTCTCACCCCGGACTCTTAGGCATTACTGATGCGACGCGGGTCTGACATGTCAAGAATCTATCACAATGAAAACACAAGGAGTCAGTGTGGATGCAGGGCGCCGGATTCGTTCTGCGTCGTGAGGTATTGACAGACCCGTTCGTCTTCTTGGATTATGGTGGATTCGGGACGTTAGGCTCACATAAAACACACCTTGACATGGTGTCCTCTATCCGCTAGCCCCTGATCCTACATATCGATCTAGTCTTCGCATACTTAGGTGCGTTTCCTTGAAAAGAACGTGCCCCGCTGAAGCTTTACAAAAGATAAAATGGCTGTGCAAGGATATGCAAGGTGTTATGATACCTGATGTATGTATTGTACACATAACACTTGATCAACGCTAACTATTTGTAGGGTGTCTATGGGTGCACATCGTGGTAAACACACGGAATGGAGACACCCAAACACACACACTCACACACACACACACACACACACACACACACACACACACACACACACACACACACTCACACACACAGAGACAGATGATAAATGTATTCATTTGAGACTGTCCACAAAAATCTGTGATCATGAAGAAGTCATAGCTAAAAAAAAATACTTTAAATGACAACGATTTTGTCTCGGGACTTATTACAAGTCTTTCTCAATGGTATTTTGAACCCTTCGGATAAAACATACTCTGCATGTTCCCCCTATACCAGTCTCCACGTCTTTATATAACTTCCTGTCTTTGACTGGACAGGAATTTCACTTGCACGTGTGAGAGCGCGAAAAAAAATGAAATATTGCCCTGGGGAGGGCTATATATTCAGATGTACCCACAAACACAGGCTGGGTTAACGCAGGATCAATTATTCATCAAGGGAAGGAGAAAAACTCAGGGTTGCATGTTATTATGGTTCGTTCTTTTATCATTCAGCACTAAGAGAGATGAAATTCGTATTGCGGTCACTTCTCATGCATGTGCAGTAAGTGGATATAGAAAGCATTTCTTAATGCTATAGTTATATTGAAATACGTATTCCGGTCTATCTAGTATGCAACGATCCAGGTAACAAACCAGCTATACAGAGCAAGAAAGATCTATATTTTTTGACTTTTTTCGGTATATATATATATATATATATAATTATATATATATATATATATATATATATATATATATATATATATATATATATATATATATATCAGGTTCTTGTTTTCCTTTGCTCATTTTTCCACTTATAAATTATATTCATTTCTGGTCAGTTTCCTTCTGTTCGCGGTTGCTTTATATAGTACATATGAATTATACATGGGCCCTATATAAAATTATATACGTATATTGTAACCACAGACTATTAGATTTAACTGTAAGACGGAAAAAAGAGCAAGCTGCAAAATGCAAACCTTAAAAAAACAAAAACACACACTTACTACTTGGCGCTGTCTATAAGCTGGAATTCATGGGAGCGTAGGTAACATGTCTGTACTCCTTCGTCGCGCCACAGCTTTTGTGCGTTCTCTAGAAATTCCTGAGAGAAAGAGAGAGAAGAGATACACATATTTGATATATGAATATATTTGTATGATTCATTTTCCTTGGAATCACCTTTTATTTTCCTAAGAACAAAAATACATCTTTAGTTAACTGGAAACATATCATACAATGTAATATTTGATAATTATAGCTTACATCGGTAAGATATGTTTTTTTATGTGTCTTTTTTTTTTTACGAATCAAGATACACGGTCTATCTAATAAGTGCATTACATGTATTCAAAGAAGGATGCTATTCCTAGTGTTCATTGCTTTGTCGTAAATGGGCAGCTACCAACACAGTGTGTGAGAAATACAGACGAAAGCAATAGTGTTGGAGTGTTGGACACAACTAGGTTCTATTCTATTTTTGGACCTCATGGTATGCTTATCCACCTCACTTCCTATGTCACAACGATCTATTATCTTTTTACATCCTCATAAAAACAAAAGCTTTAGTAACACGTATGAGAGGTGCCCTGATTTGTTCAGTAAAACGAAAATTGTATCTATTATAAAACCTCCTAGCACTTGTGTTATCTCTTGGTTCCTTTAGTAACCTCATTGTGTATACATTATTACCATCAATATTATATACCTTATTACCATCAATATTGTATGTTCAATGAAGCTCTTTTTGATGAATAGTTTTAGATTACTTAATCATTTTATTCATTATATATTTGATATGTTTCTTAGATTAGACTGTTATGTGTGCTATGTTTATGTTAACACAAAAGTGTAGTGTTAAATTACCATTGTGTATTCAATTTTCTTGTACATAATTATGTTGTCGTTATAAAGAAAAGGGGAAAATAAACTCAAATGAATAAAAATAAACGTAATAACGTAATAATGATTACAGAAATAGTATTGCCATGGTGTTGTATACAATGCGAGAAAACCAACTACAGACAGTGAGTTTTGTGAAGAAAATAATCTATAATCTAAAGTCTATCATTGATTGTTCCTTTCCTTGAAAGTATCTTTCCAACAACTGGTTATGGCGGTGGCTAATACATATAGATATTCCACTGACAAAACGTCCGGCATCGAATTGATGATAAATGTAATAAAAACTTTAGAAATTACGACTTGCCATTTCAAGACCGTGTAAATTTCAGATGTCAACTGTAAAACATCGAGCTCTTTCGCGCTACAAATCGTGTCACATGTTGTAAAGGTCAAACCTCGTTGCTTTCATGAAATGTGAAAGACTGCTTATTTTTAGCTTGACATTTAAGAGGAGAATATTACCACCGTCCGATGTAACAATCGCAAATCCCTCTGTACAAAATTATCTAGCTCTGTTGATTTCATTCTATAGCGCATTGATTGACAGGTTTTTCCCGAGGAGGACCTATCAAAAAAGAAGGAGAGTACTCGACATATTGAAACAAAAATATTGAGAGGACAGTGATGTTGACAAAAGTCCTTTCAGTTGACATTCCAAACTTGATGATAATGATCACCTTTTGGAATGTACTCGCTTTTACCATAAATTCCAAAAGGGCATTTATACGTCGGGAAATCCCCTTAGTATAGACGATTTCTTCTTCTTCGATCCTTCTTCTCTCTCTCTCTCTCTCTCTCTCTCTCTCTCTCTCTCTCTCTCTTTTGTGTATTGCATTACTCCCCGCTTTAATAGGTCTGTATTATATCATTGCCGGTTAACTGATCGTACATTCTTTATTGTTAGTAATGGACTAATATTGTTTTCTTTTATTGTGAACGCACCACGATTCAAAATGACAGAGCAGTCTTCTTATGTATTCCAAATCCCACGACAGTGCAACAGAATATCTTTATCAAGCTTTAGAATGCTATAAATGGTCTCGGTGCTTTACACAACATGATAGAATCAGAAATTAACAAATGAAAGAATCCATGTAATGTATATAGTTAGTTTCTAACGCATTATATTATTTACTATCTTGATTGTTTGCTTCTTTCTGTTGAAATACCTGGGATGCTGAAAAATCCGGGGCGCTGGCTTCCTTCGTCACGTATTCTGCGCACGGAGAAAGTTCGGCGTCTTTCAACTCCACTGCAGGTCTCAGCTGGGGCATTGCCTTTATCAGCGACTGGGAATTCATAGAGAGGAAGACGGTGGAAAAGACATAATTATGTGAGACTGATGCAATGGAAGTGATGCAAGTGATTTAAAGGGGCATTCCAGACGATTTATGTCATTTCACATCTTGTATAGTTCATAAACAGATTGTGCCATGTATAGATTTGTGACATTTCCCGTGGTTCTTGAGCAGATAAAGCATGCTTATACCTTGAAAAACCCAAAACATGATACACAAAACAAGGATGATGACACAGGAATCTCACATATTCCAGTAATGTAGCAGTGTCATTCCATTATAAACAACTTCACCTGTGTATGCACGCTTTCTTCTTCTTCTCTTTTTCTGCGTCTCAATCATGTATTCCAATGTAAAGCTGCTATGTCGTCATGTTTTATTATGAATTCTTAAACTCTGTACCCAGTGTAACCAATTTATATATACATGTATGTATGTATGTTCAAATGAAAAAAGAATTATGAAATATCATCTGGAAATCTCCTTTAACAAAAAGCGGAGCAGAAATATGACAGAGACAAGGATATTATGTACCTATATATACTATTATATAATATTATATATATATATATATATATATATATATATATATATATATATATATATATATATACGTAAAGAGAGAGATAGAGAGAGAGAGAGTAATGGACAAATAGCATAAGAGATGGGGAATGAGAAGCACACACAGAGGTACATTTGACAGCAAGAAATATTTTGAGCAACCCGAATTTCTATCAATTCTAACGGATCAGACTAACAGCTACAAATAAGGACAATGTCAACTTGGCGACAAAATGTAATTGTATAAGAGTGTGGATACTTTAGACTGATTAGCTGATTACCATTGCCCTTCACGCAGAATGTGTGTGTGAGTGTCTGTGTCTGTGTTTGTGTCTGTGTGTCTGTGTGTGTGTGTGTGTGGGTGTGTGTTTGTTTTTGTTTGTTTTTTTGAAGTTTTTCGCAGACGATCGAACACCTGCGGTTCCATTGCCCCGTGGTGTCGGCGAATGCGTCTCATCCTATAATGCGCGTTACCGAGTAAAAGCCAGATATGATGTCAAGCTCGAAGCTATAATATTATCATGAAAAACTTATGTTGCCTAAACGCGGGAAGTGGTTTATTCGATACGCCACCGCGTCAAATCGGTGCTAAAAGTAGAGCCCCTTTTCATCGAAAACTGGGCGTTTCACTTTGTCATGCAGACAATCAAAGATGAACATGAGTCATATTGATCTAAGCTAAAAGTGGCTCCAGGACATCTTTCCATACATACCTTGCCATGACCTGTAAGTTCGAGGAAACGGAAAAAAGAAATAAACGTGCAACTACAAATCAAACTTCCACAACGCAGATCGACTGGTTTTTTTCTCCGGTCGAAGTGTTATTTGCAAGGCTCAGCGGTTTCAGCGAGCAGAAATAAGCTCATCATGAATTTTACATGGAATCCACTGGGCTAAAAGATACATCATATCTGTAGTGTACCGCTCGCGTAGCACAACATCCTCTTACAGACCCACGCTGGGCGATGGTAAAGCCACTGCCTAAAAGGTCAACCAAACGAGAAAGCGGCCTGACTATAATAACGATCAGCAACAGCAAGCTTAAGGTAAATTTGCATTTGTCTGACCGCAAAGTCTCCCTGTCTTCTCGTAAGAACCTACAAACCGTTTCGATTATCATTCACGTACAGTAAGTAATGCTGGCTTGTTGCAATTTGTAGATATTCTGGGTTCACAATGTCTGATCATGTCACGCTGTTAATACGTGCTAATAGTTTGTGTTTGTATAAACAGGGAGGTGGAAGAAAGAAGTTCTTCCACCTCCCTGGTATAAGATACCGCAAGTTGAGTCTATTTTTACAGTGTGCTTATCATTCCATGGACAACCAGGGAATGGAACTTCCTACCACCAGAGATAAGAGGCGTTACCAATTTAAAGGATTTTAGAATTATGCTTGACGCAATCAATGTAGAAGAGCTGGTCAAAAAAGCTCATTTCAGAATTTAAAATTTTAAGAAATAAATCCGTTCACACCGGCTGCGCGGGATAACAGCCTTCAGGCAGTGATTGCGCAGAATCCAACCAGAACCAGAACCAGAACCAGAACCATTGGAATCCGATTTGCATCTTTATAATTGATACAATTTTGATCGAAAGTTAGTATACACAAGCTGTAGCCAGCAAGGAATCGTAATGGTATGCAATATCATTTGTGCTCTTCGCGTCTCACTACTCGGCTCAATATCTTATAGTTTATTTCCACGGGGACTTATCATAATATCCAACAGTGCTAGCTGTTCATTATCGCTTTTCTTTTCCTGTAACAAACTATAGCGCCATTTCAGATGGTTTTTCGTCTCCGTCGCGCGAGCAGCGTTCCCTCCGCGCTGGCGATGTGCTATTGTATCCGCCCCCACCCTTGACCTACTATTGCAATCTATTCTCGCACTCGGAGGTTAATATTGGCTAAAAATAGGCACGCTCTTCCTTTCGAGTCCGCAAGCTCCTTTCCGTTCTGTCTTCTTTTTCCTTCTTCCCTTTACCCCCCCCCCCCCCCTTATCTCTCTCTCTCTCTCTCTCTCTCTCTCTCTCTCTTTCTCTCCATCGCGTACGAAACTTCAGAGCACTCATCCTCCCGTCGACTGAGCTGTTGCTATGGTTACGTTTTGGAAGCCATCGATTTCCAAACGGCTGATTCTCGCGTCGTTCTTACCATACAGCTGACTCGCCTCTTCTCCTACTTTCTTTCACAACATATTCCTGCTCTTACCC
Source organism: Diadema setosum (assembly GCA_033980235.1). Lineage (NCBI taxonomy): Eukaryota > Metazoa > Echinodermata > Echinoidea > Diadematoida > Diadematidae > Diadema > Diadema setosum. The sequence continues at coordinate 32,642,862 of CM067077.1, read as the reverse complement.
CCCCCCCCCCACTCCACCGTTCACCATTAAACAGAGCTCAGTAGAATAGATGAGAATAATAACACGATTGTGTGCATGACTTATAGAATGTGAGTACATCTAGAAACATATGGACCCGCACACTTGGTTACTCTGTGCACAATTATAAAACGGCCTTATATCAACCAGGTGCGTTTTCACACGACAACATGATCATAGAGAATACTGTGCGAAGGCCGCAAATTTTCCTGGCATGATCAACACCGGAAATTGTGGCAAAGACACGTGTAAAGTATCATTTTGATGACATCCCTTAGGTGGAAGTTAATCTGGAGAACAAGGGCAAAAGGAGATTGGCATAATCTCGTAAAAATAATAATAATGATGATGATAATAATAATAACAATAATAATGATAATGATGATAACACTATAATGAAAATAACATAATGATGATGATGATGATATAATATTATCACATATTATAATGATGATAATAATAATAATGATATTAACAATACAAATACGGTCTTCTTCATTCAGGACGGCATCTTCGGTGTTGCCACTGCTCTGCCAGAGGGCCCTATCATTATTATTATCCTAGCGTTGTCATGTACCCATTTTTAGACACCTGG